>JAKSZT010054368.1:12802962-12852032 GCA_026826555.1 Tolypeutes matacus
GCACAGTGGGGGAGGGTGTTTCACCCAGCACAGTGGGGGAGGGGTGCTTTGCCCAGCACAGTGGGGGAGGGGTGCTTTGCCCGGCACAGTGGGAGAGGGGTGCTTCGCCTGGCACAGTGGGGGTGCTTTACCTGGCACAGTCCATCACCGAATGTAGGCGGTGGGCAATGAGCAGCACAGTGCACCCGGCCAGCCAGCTCCCCAGGGCGGCCTGCATCTGGAGCTCCGTGCCACGGTCCACGGCGGCCGTGGCCTCGTCCAGAATAAGGATCTGGGTTTTCCGGAGCAGGGCACGTGCCAGACACAGGAGCTGCTTCTGGCCCACGCTGGAAATGAGTGGGAGAGTCAGGCCGGACGTTTGTTTGCCTGCACATCAGGATTTTTAGGGCACGCCCATGAAGGGGCACCCCTAAGAGCTGCAGAAGCAGGCTGGTGTGCGCGTGTGTGCTTGTGCATCCCCACACGTGGGGCCTGCAGTCAGACAAACCTTGGTTGGAATCCCCATCCTGCCAGTCTTGATCAGGGTGACATTAGCAAGTCACTCAAACCCTTTGTGCCTCAGTTTCCTCGCCTGTGAAATGGCTATTTTTACAATGAACATGTCTTTTCTTCTCCCTGTGCCAGACACATTCCACGTGTTCAGAGCTATATTGACTCAGTGTTTACACTGACCACAAAACTTGGCATTGTTCTTCTCCCCTTTTTACAGAGGAGGAAATGGACACCGAGATTATGTGACTTGGCCAGGGTCACAGTCGGTGGCAGAGCTGGAATTTGAGCCCAGAACATGACTCCAGGGTCCTCGTGCTTCCTTCCTTCCCCTGTTCCCCTCCCAACATGGCAAGGCATAGGACAGTGCTTAGCAGCGTGCCTAGCGCAGTCAGCTCGGGACAACAGCTTCCCTTAGTCTCGTTAAGATGGAGAAACTGAGACCCAGGTCACATGGCCAGTGAGACCCCTGACCCAGGAGGGAACTGGCCTCTGGGGACCCAGTGTGGCTGGGCTGTGTCCTCTCCCAGGAAACCCTCCACGAAGCAGCCTCTCTTTAGAGAACCACAGCCTGCTGTGGACAGGCCAAGAGGGGACGTGGTCTCGGTGCTGGGGTAGGGTTGAGGCTGCTGGACAAGGGTCAGGGTCCTGGGCCTGGCCTCACCACTTACGAGCTGGGGACCCCCAGGCAAGTCTCAAACCTCAGACTGCAGCTCCGTGAAATGGGACTAGCAGCTCTGAGGATTAAAACGAGCATTTGTTGTTTCCCAGGTGCTGGGCGCTGAGTCAACCACTTTACACGTGAAGCTCACTTCACCCTCACGCAGGTAGGTAGGTACTGTTCTTTCCATTACATAGACAAGGAAACTGAAGCACCGCAGGCTCAGTGGCTTGCCCAGCGACCTACAACTGGCAAATTGGGGGAGCCTGAATTGCAACCTACATTGCCTGGCTAATGTGTGGAAACCATTGCCTGTCCCAGTCCCTTATCCTACAAGACCTCGGGGTTAATACAGGATGTCTCGGGTTTTGAAAAGTCATACCCCATATGTTACTTACCCCCGATGGGTCTGGGCTTAGCACCCAGGAACAGCCACACTATTTTTGTAGCAAAACAAATATTGAGTGGGATAAATAAAGATTATGAGTACCCTTGCGTCAGTTGAGGTTGGGTTTTGCCACCCAATACATTTAGGAGCCAAATTTAGGATGAAGAAACTCGGCGTTCAGAGCGCTTTTTGGATTTAAAATTGCCGATAGGGGATCGGACTGGTGTTAGGGTTATTAACAGGGCAGGGCTGGTACATCTACAGGGAAGGCAGATTTCCCCAGGTCCCGTCAGTGCCCGAGGAAGGGTGCCAGAGCCACACTCGCCCACCCACCATGGGGCCCTGGTACCTGAGGTCGTCGCCTTGCTCGGCACACTCATACTGCAGTTGGCCGGGCAGGCTGGTGACCAAGGCGTGGAGCTGCACCGTCTCCAGGGCCGCCCAGATGGCCTTGTCCGCGTGTTCGTGGAGCAGGTCAAGGTTCATCCGCAGAGAGCCAGGGAACAGGATGGGTTCCTGGCCGGGGGTGGGGGGCAGCAGGTCAGAGCGTGGCCCAGCCGAGCCTCCTACCTCTGCCCCTCCATCCCTGCCCAGCTTCCCCACGCCTCACCTGGGGGATAATGGTGATCCTGGACCTCAATGTGTGCAGCCCCACGTGGGCAATGGGAACTCCGTCAATCCAGATCCCGCCCTCGGCCGCCTCCAGGAGCCGCAGCAGACCCCTGGCCAGGGAGGACTTCCCAGCCCCTGTCCTGCCTACGATGCCTACCTGCCAGGTGATGGGAGGGCAAGGCCTGCTCTGAGCAGGACTGGCCCGAGGAGGGATGTTTGGAGCTGGGAGGGTTCACAGGCATTTGTTGGGGAGAGGTTTTCCCTGCACCAAAAGTCCACTATCCATCCATCCATCCATCCATCCATCCACCCACCCATAATCCTCTGAGCATCCATCCTTCCATCTGTTCATCTGTCCTTCCATCTATTCATCTGTCTACCCTTCCACACATCCATCCTTCCATTCAAGCGCTCATCCTTTTATTATTCTATCTTTCCCTCATCCTGAAAAATCTCTCCAGACTTTCCATCTATTCCCTCACCCTTCCTTCTATATCCCTACCTATCCTTCTATCCTTCTATACTTCCTCATCCTTCCACCCTTACCACATCCTTCCATATCCCTCATCCTTCTGTCTTCCTGTCCTTTTATCTGTCCCCCATCCTCCTATCCATCCCCTTCCTTCCTTCTATCCCATCTTTTCATTCTTATAGCACCTTTTATCTATCCTTCATCCTTCCTTTTCCCACCAGCCTTCCATCAATACCCCTATTCTTCCATCTGTCTCTCATTATCCTCAACCCTACCCTTCCATCCATCCCTTGTCCTTCCTTCTATTCTTCCCCATCCTACCATCCATCTCATATCCTTCTATCTGCCCTTCCTTTTATCTGTCCTCTATCCATCTGTCCCCCATCCTTCTATCTATCCATCCTTTTATCCATCCTCCATCTGACCATCCATCCCTCATCCTTCCATCTGTCTGCCCATCCTTGTATCTGTGCCCCATTCTTCTATCCATTCCCCATCTAACTATCCATCCTTCATCCTTCCATCTTTTGTCTGCCTCCCATCCCTCCTCCCACGCTTCTCTCTCTTTCTTACCATTGCATCCATAATGTCTGGCACATGGTGGTGGTTCAACACCATTTGTTTAATAAATTAATGAAACATGTGAGTCACCCCCACCAAATGCAAGGCATCCTGTTAGGTACCAGAAATACCAAAATTAAAGAGCCCTTGCTCCAAAGGGCTCACCATCTGGTCTTGGAAATAGTGCGATGGAGTAAACGGAATTTTAAATCATTGTGATAATTGTTCTCTATAATTAGGTTCCGGACCTGCAGCAATGGATGTAAGCAAGGAGGTGGTGTTCATACACCTGGGATGGGGGTGGATGGGGTAATTGGAGAAGGCTCCATGGAGGAGGAGATTCCTGAGTGGAATCTTGACCGATGGTGTCCTAGTTTGAGTCTTCTGTGGATCCCAGAAAATTATGTTCTTAAGCTAAGCCATTCCTGTGCCTGTGAACCTATTGCATGTGGTGGGACCTTTTGGTTAGCTCACTTTTGATCAGATTACTTCCGTTAAGGGCCTCTGATTAGATTGTGGGGCCATTTGATTGGATTGAATTCAGCTGGGGGCCTTCAGTGAGGCGTGACTCAGGGTGAATCTTGACCCTCTTGCTGGAGTCTTATATAAACAGGAAAAACATGCAAAGAGACACAGAGAAAGAGAACTGTAACCTTTCATCCTGCCAGGTGAGAGGACTCCAAGACTGCCTATAGCAGCAGAAAGACAGAGAAACCCTGATGGGCTGAGAGAGAGGCCCGAAGCTGAAGAGGCAGAACCCAGGAAGAGATGAGCCATATGCCTGACTGCTCACAGCTGAGCTTGGGGAAAAGTGAGTCTGGAGGAGAAGGAACTTACTAGCCATCATTTTGCCTTGCCATGAGGCAAGAGTCCAGATGGTGAAACAGCATCTCTGATGATGCTTTGATTTGGACATTCGGAAATATAAGATTTTACCCCCCAAAATTCCCATTATAAAAGCCAACCCATTTCTGGTATTTTTGTATTGGCAGCCTTTAGCAACCTAAAAGAGATGGGTAGGAGTTTGGGAAAGACTCCAGGTAAATCACACCAAGCACTAGAATGTAATCTCACTGAGGCCAGCACCCTGTCTTCCCACCTGGCCCAGGGGCAGTGGCTCCACCAAGGTTGGCTAAGTCCTAGCGTAGCAATGAATGAAGGGGGCAAATGGACATGGGCCCTGGCTGGGCAGCTCAGAGGTTTAGGCTTCACCCTGGGGGAAGCCGGGAACTGGTGGGAGAAGCGTGACATGCTCAAATAAAGATCCCTGGAGAGCAGACTGGAGATGGCAAGATGGGAAGCTAGGGCAGCTCCTCTAGGGGGTGGAGGGCAACAGGCAAGAGCTGTCAGTAGGGGCAGAGGAGAGGGAGTCAATCAAGGGCCCTGACAAGGCATCTATAAAATGGGACCACCTTCCTCATACGGTTTTTATGAGAGTAAAAAGCACAATTCATAATAAATAAAAGCATTAGTAACCATTCTGTAGTGCTTGCTATATGCCAGGTGATATGAACAGCTTCCATCTAACAGTTTATGTGTAAGAACTCAGTTAAACTTCACAACTCTACAAGGTCAGTACTATTTTTTCCCAATTTACAGATGAGGAAACTGAGACACACACCCCCCAAGCCGTGAAGTGACTCGTCCAAGGTCACCCCTGGCAAAGCCAGGAATCAAGTCTGTGCAAACTGGAAGGTTCGGCACACCACCCAGCACACAGGAGGTGTTCAAGCCGTTAGAAGAAAGAAGGAGGTGGGGGAGCTGCGTCTTTATCGGGGATGCTGACATGGAGGGTACGGGGTGTTACCAAGATGGGAGCAGGTTTGGGAAAGCTGAGGAGTCCGGTTTAGGGCACGGTGGGTCTGAAGACCAGGGGACCTGAGCCGGGGCCCTTGAGGTGGCCCCTGTGGCCACCCTGCGGTCTGGCCTCTGCGAGGAGGACGTTAGGGGAGGACCACTCACCTTCTCTCCTGCCTGGATTTTGAGGGACACGCCACGCACAGCCAGCGGGAGCTCAGGCCGGTACCGCAGCCCAAAGCCCCGGAACTCGATCTGTCCCTGACAAGGCCAGGGAGGCCGGGCTGCACAGGTGGGCAGCCTCCAGGGGGCCTGGGACAGAAGGGGACACTGAGTCAGAGGAGCCTTTCTCCAAGATGGTGCACCTCTCTGAGCCTCAGTTTCCTCTTCTGTAAAATGGGCCCATTTGCCAGCATTTTACAGGGTTATTGTGGCAATAAATGAGACCAGGTGCAGAATTTAATAAGGCTAAAAATAATAATATCCAGTACAAAAATGATGATGGGGGAGCAGATGTAGCCCAAGTGGTTGAGTGCCTGCTTCCTGTGTACTAGGACCTGGGTTCGATCCCCAGTACCTCCTAAAAACAAACAAATAAATGAAAGAAACCAACTCTCATTGGGGAGCAGATGTAGCTCAGTGGTTGAGTGCCTGCTTCCCATGTATGAGGTCCTGGGTTCAATCTCTGGTACCTCCTAAAAAAAAAAAAAAAAAAAAACGATGGTAGTGGTGGCTAGCCTTGACCTCTTGTATTATTATTGAGCCACTGTTTATTGTCACATCAGAATCGTCTCTCTCCCTCTAGCAGGCGTGGGCACTCCTCTTTGTCTTTGTGAAGAGAGAAGGACTATGTCATGGAAAGACCAACACAGCCATTTGCTCTTCCTGTGGCCTTGAGCAGAACGCTGCACCCCCCTGTGACTTGATTTCCCCATCTGTGAAATGGGGCTGAGAGCAGTGGACACATACTGCGTGCCTACGGTGTGCAAACGTGGTGAAGGCCTTCGCTACGGGATCTCATTTGACTGTCCCAGGAAACCCCAGTGCTATTATGTGACGGTGACATCGCTGGCACGTCAGCCTATTACACTGCAGTTATGTTTCTGGAATGTTGCCGGAAAGGGCGCAGTTACTCTTGTGCTCCTGGTAGGCTCAGAGGCGGGGACTCCTTTGCTCAAACTCCAGACCACACTCTTAACACTTAAAGGCACCCTGGCTGTGACTTTGGCCTGGGCTGGTGAGGGCTGGCGGGGGGGGGGGGGCGGGGAAAGCAAAGGGTGCCGCCGATTCCAAAGCCTGTGGCAGACCTCGACCTGGCCCCGCTGCCCTCCCACGTAAGTCCCGGCGGGGCCCCCCACCCCATCACCTCCTTGGGTGTCGGGGCGTATTCCTGCATCCGCTCCACGGCCACAATGCTGCTCTCCAGGTCTGTCCAGCTGCGCACAGCCCACTGCAGGGTCTGGGTGACCTGGTGCAAGAAGACGTCCAGGGCTGGGCCTCAGCAAGGCCACCCACGGGCCTCGGCTACCTGCTTGGAGAGCATTCCTGCCTGCTCCTCCCGGCTCTCTCCATCGCACTGTTGATCCCTTCCTCTCTTTAGGACTAAACTCTTGAATCAGTCGTTGACTCTCGGTCAACATCAGTGGAGCAGAGGTCTGGGAGGGCAGCATCTTTGTCCGTCTTTAGGTCCTTGTATCAGCCTCCCTGGGGCAGGAGCTGGGAGATGGGACCCAGTGGGACAAACGGGGTGCAGAGATGGGCCATCCAAGGGTCGGGGTGCAAGGGCACAGGATTTGCCTGCAGCAAACAGAAACCCTGGATTCTGGTTCCTTCAGTAGAACCAGAGCAGGCAGGGCTGAAAGAGGCCCTCAGATTTCAACTCGTCTCAATACTGGTGGGGAAAGAGGACCAGAGAGGGTGTGTAGCCTACCCGAGGACACCCAGCAGGACCCAGGCCTGCTGACTTCCAATTCTGAGGGTTTTCCCAGAGGGTCTGGGCCTCCAGCAATTTCCCATCCCACCTGGAAGCGCTCCATGTCCCAGGGCCTCCACGCCCTGTGTGCTCCAGCCCCTGCCCTCCTCTCCACAGCCCTCCTCAGTCTCTCCAGCCACACTGGCCTTCTTCTGGTTCCTCAAACACACCAGGCACACCCCTACCTCAGGGCCTTTGTCCCTGCTGCTCCCTCTTAGGGAAGGCTCCACTCCCAGGTCTCCTCCCACATTTCCTTCAGGCCAGAGCTCACAGGTCCCCTCCTCAGAGAGGACTTCCCTGGCTGTGCAATAGAAAAATAATCCCCCACCATGCTCTGTCCCTTTCTTTGCTTTATCTTTAAGCTCTCTGGGTCTTAGTTGCCTCAACCATAAAATGAGGATAATAATAGGCAATTCCTTAATGGGGTTGTTGGCAGGATTAAATGAGTAAATATTGATAAAGCTCTTAGAACAGTGCCTGGGTTATAGCGAGTGCTCCATATGCTTCTCTCTGTGTGTAGGCATCACATACATGCACACACACACACAGTTTTCTTCATAGCATTCATTGTGACCCGACATTACATTATCTTGCCTTTAATAGCAAAAGGTTAAACCTCTAAGATGCACTGGAGATGTTCTCTCTATACTTCATCTCAGCTGGTTTCTACAACACCTGAAGTGCAGTGATGGGATTACTGCCCCACTTTTCAGATGAGCTCACTGAGGCTCGGGAGGCAAGACCCATGTCCAAGGTCCAGCAAGGTCGCCTCAGCTGAGTCCTGCCCTTATAGAGCTGTACTTCCCTTATCCATTGAGAGTTTGGACTCAAGGTCCTGGCAGATCCTCCTGGAAGGGGTCTGTCTGTCTCTGGTTCTGCCTGCAAACCCGAACCCAGATCGGGGGATGAGTGGTGGGAATACCTGGAGGGCGGCCGAGACGGAGAAGCCCACGAGGCCGGCACTGAGGTGGGCCCTGCTCAGCACAGCACATGTGGCAGCCGCAAACACCAGGCTGTTTCCCAGGAGCTCCAGGTTGGCTGCAAGCCACCTGTGAGGGCAGGAGGGCAGGGCAGGGTCAGTGGGTGTCCTTCTCCATACCCAGGCCCAGACGAGTGGCCTGGCACATACTAGGTGCTCAGTAGAGCTCTGCCATGCTGGCCACTTTTCTGTTCCCAGAATATGCCAGGCCATGTCCCTTCCCAGAGCCCCTGCCCTTACTGTCCCCCTGCCTGAGCCCGACATCCATTTCCTCGTGGCCAACTCATCTTTACACGTAAGTCAGCTCGAATGTCACCTCCTCCAAGAGCCTTCCCTGACTGCTCCTCCCTTTTCTCTTGATTCACACCACTGAGTCCTTCCTTCCTTCCTAGCACCCATCACTGAGTAACTAAGCTTTGAATCAGCCATCAACTTTGGGTCTCCATCATAGAGCATGAGGTCTATGAGGACAGATTCAGGCCCAGCACATAGTAGGTGCTCAACAAATATTTATCAAATGAATGAATAAATATGCACCATTACTGAATGCCTATGCTACCGTTCATTCATCCATCCATCCATTCAACAAATATTTATTGAGCACCTACTGTGTGCCATTCAACATGCACCTACTGTGTGTATGTTTGAAGTGCAACTGTCACAGCTGTGAACCAAAAAGGTTTTAAAAAGCTCTACCTTCAGGGAGCTCTGGGCTTTACTATACAGAACATCTAGTCCTTCTAACAACCCCAAAGGCCGGGGTGGGGGGCGGGGGTTGTTATCCCTATTTGACAGATGAAGAAACTGAAGTTCAGAAGGGTCCATACACATAAAGACCACCAGGAACTGAAGCCACATCTGTCTGATACCAGAAAGCCACAACTTTCCAACAGACCGTGCTTCTCCATGAAAAAACTAACAAATGAATAAATGAATAAAGACCCATGTGGAATCTGCCACTTCCCAGATGACTGACCTTGGCAAAGCCTCTTCACTTTTTTATGGTTTTTTTTTTTTTTTAATTCTTTCTTTTTTATTATTCTGTTTTTCTATTATTCTATTTTTTCCCCTTCACTTCTTTGAATCCCAATTGACCCATCAGTATAATGAAGTAATATCTGCCTCATTACAGCAGTGAGGATCGAGTGAAGGGTGCCATGCATGCTCATCAAAAGCATAGTGGGTGCTTTCTAACTGTCCATGAGGTCTCTCCTCCAGCAGAAGGTGCCCCACTGAAGCTCCCTACTCTAGGACCCAGGGCCAGGTTGAGTCACCCAGAAGTCATGTGGAATTGGGACACTGCCTGCAGCTGTAGTGCCTGCTAATCCCAGCTGGCCGGGGACCTGGGCAGAAAGGAGAAAGAAATTCACATTTATTGAGTAGCTACTGTGTGCCTGATCCTCTCTGCATGCTGGCCCCACACTGTCTGGATTCAAATCCTGGCTCCACCATGTATTAGCTGTGTGACCTTGGGCAAGTTCCTGAACCTCTCTGTGCCTCAGATTCATCATCTATCAAACAGTCTCTGCCTCACAGGGTGGTTAAGAGGATTAAATAAATTGATCCATGTAGAGTGCTCAGAACAGTGCCAGGCATGTTGTAAGCATGTTACAAGCATTAGCTGTGATTGTATTTATTTAATTCTCCCAGCCACTCTAGAGTGCCATCCCAGTTTGACAAATGAGGCTCAGAAAGGTTAGGTAACTTGCCCGAGATCACCCAGCTCATAAGTGGCAGAGGCAGGATTTGAACCTATATCTGTCTCTGCTCAAATCTTGTGTTCTTGTCCTTTCTTAGTATCAAAAGGAATCCAGGCGTGCTTATGTAGCTGCTCTGTCACCAAGGCAACAGAGGCTTCTTCCCTTTGCTGATACCTGTCCCTGCTTCTGCTCCACTGCTGTCAAGAGCCCCTCAGGTCAGGTTCCATCTGCTCACAATGGGATCTAGCCTAAGCTTTGCCCTTACCTCGCTGTGTGACCTTGTGCAGGTCACTTGACCTCTCTGGGCCAAACAATATGCTTGGACCTCTGGTCTCATCCTCTGGGGGCATGGATGGATTACAGGGTCTTCTCTGCCCCCAGGCCCTTCCTTACCTGTCAGCCACCAGCCGTGGGAAGCTGATCCTCTGGCTTTTGTCCACATGCGCATTATTTTGAGCCACAAAGGGGCCCTGGGCCTGAAACGCCCTGACCACTGTGCTGCCCTGGAACGTCTCAGCCACATGGGAGCACACAGGTGAGTGGCTGGCTGACTCCAGCCGTCTCAACTGGCACGAGCTGGCCACATACAGGCCCTGATGGGTGCGGAGAGGGAGGACACAGAATGGTGAGGTAACTTTCAGAAACACAGGGAGCCCCAAGCACAGAGTTCCAGACCAAGCTCTGTTAAAAGCTTGCTGTGTGGCTTTGGGCCACTTGCTTCCCCTCTCTGGACCCCAGTTTCCTCGCAGCTCTGTGATTCTTTTTTAAAATCCCCTGGAGAGAGTTAAGAACCTCCAATGCCCCCTCCTAGAACATTTGAATCAGAATCTCTTGTGGTTTCACCGTGGCTTTAGCAATTTTTAAAAAGGCTTTCTGAGTGATTCTAATGTATAGCCAGGGTTGAGAAATCTCTAATCTAGTTTGTTGTCATGGTTAATTTCATGTGTCAACCTGGCTAGGTTATGGTGTCTACTTGTTTGGTCAAGCAAGTACCGGCCTGATTGCTACTATGAAGGTATCTTGTAGATAGATTTGCATCTATAATCAGCTGACTGCATCTACACTTGATTACATCTACAAACAACAAAGGAAGTCTCTCATCCAGTCCTTTGGAGGTCTGAAAGGCAGGACTCTCTGAGTCTCAGGTGTTCTCACCTGGAAGCTACAGGTAACACTAAGGCCCACCTTATATGAATGAGATACTCATTTTAAAGATCCTGGCTGGCAGCCCAGGTCCTCAGCGTATGCAGCTTCCTGTCTGCTGCAGAGAGGTTAGGCAGCTGGTCCAAAGTCTCCACGGTGACTGAGGGGCAGAGTCTGGGTTCCAACCCCCCTCTGCCCAATTCCAAGGCACTGGACAGGGAAGCAGCCCCTCCCCCAAGTCCTAAGAGGACTTAGAGAAGACCTGGGGTAGACGGAGAGGAGGAGGATGGGTGGTGGCCATGGTTTTTGTCTGACTACGGTGTTTTTTTTTCTGTTCTCTTTCCTGGGGAGGAGGGGAGTACTGTCAGTCCTGGCAACCTGAGCATAGAAGTGGTCACATGACCCAGCCTCGTCAGAGTCTATTAGCCCTTTGGCCACTGAGATCAGATCAGGGGTGGGCACATGACCCATAAAGGGCCAATCAGAATCTTCCCTGGGATTGATAAACGAACATTGAGCTTCGGAAAATCTTTGTGCTGGGATTGCTATGGTGGGATGCTGGGAGTGTGAGGCTGTTAAAACCTTCCAGGCACTGTGTCCAGAGTGTCTGAGTCAGTAGGTTTGGGTGGGGCCTGAGA
Source organism: Tolypeutes matacus (assembly GCA_026826555.1). Classification (NCBI taxonomy): domain Eukaryota; kingdom Metazoa; phylum Chordata; class Mammalia; order Cingulata; family Chlamyphoridae; genus Tolypeutes; species Tolypeutes matacus. The sequence goes on from JAKSZT010054368.1 coordinate 12,814,375, forward strand.
ATCTGCATTTCTAACACTCTCCCAGGTGCTGTTGATGCTGCTGGCCCAGGGACCTGCTCTTTAGGAACCGCTGGGCTAAGATGTAGAGAGGGAGATGCCAGGCCCCCTGAACCCTACCAACATAAGCCATTGTTCTCTGAAGTTAATTCGGGTTGGTCTCAGACCCCGGTATCTGAGATCTTGTATGCCTTGATTTCCGGATAACTGGAGAAGAGGAGGTAGTCTTCAGGAGCAGGGCAAAAGATTCAATAATAATAAGAACTTTGATATAAATGAGTCAGAGACTGCAGTAGATTTTGGAAGCAGACTGTGGTGTCTCCTCCCCCGGGTCATCTTCTGGGGTCCCTGTAGGCCAGCTAGGCAGGATCTCTTATGGAGTCCTGCCCAGAGACAGGGGACTGGCTGAAGTGACCTCTGCTGGCCCCAGGAGCCTCCCTGACCATCTCCCTACCTGGAACCCAGCGTAGAGGAGCAGCAGCGGCAGGATGACCACGATGGCCAGTGGGGTGGCCACTGCCACCACCAGGCTGGCCTCCAGGAGTCCAAACACATAAGTCAGCAAGGATTGGAGTTTGTCTGGGATGTCCACATCCACCATGTCTGTCTCCTTGGAGAAGCAATTCAGCAGGTTCCCAACTGGTGTCTGCTCAAAGAAGCCAACAGGCGACCGTGCCACGTCCCACAGGAGCTTCCGGAAGAGCAGGCTGGATGCCCGGGCTCCCCCTAGGAGCACCACAGCCATGGAGGCAAACAGTCCAACAGCTGGTAAGGGAGAGGGTAGGTCAGAGCACGAGGGCTTGAGACCCTCAGAGACTCCCAGTGTGGCCTTAGGCCAGTGACCTCCCAACCCTATGGCAGCCTTTTTATGATTTGGCCACCCCAATTATCCTTCAATGGAACCCCCTGTCTCTCAAGGATGGGGTTAACTCTATGCCCCGGCTCTGGTGTGGAACAAACTCTGAACCACTGCTATTGGCTCAGCTGGGCCCAGGAGTGTGAGACCTGGGACTTTGCTAAAACTTTTGGGAGAGAGGTGGTCTCTTTTTTGAAGTGGCCAAGCAGGAGCTGTGGGAAACCATCTTATAAAGAAGAGCCTGCCTGGACAGGACGTGGTCACAGAGGAAGGAAATGAAGCAATTTCTAATAGCTTCATTTGAACCCCTGGATCCAGCCATACCTGAAGCTATGAATTCCAGTTACATGAGCCAACAAATTCTCTTGTTGGTTAAACCAAACAATTACAAGGAACTAATCACACTCTCTGAGTGCCAGCCTCCCAATCTTTAGAGTGGGGATAGTTAAGATCTGCCCTGAGCTATCACGTGAGGGATAGAGAAAGAATTTTAACAGCATAATGTGCCACCCAGTGAGTATTTGAGTTACTTTGTGAACTCTGACAATTTACTTTCTAACTCCTCTTGATCAAGTTACAACTCCCCTGAGGGCCCCACTGTTCACACAGTTCTGATGACTCCTGGGACTATAAGGGGCCTCAGCCTTCAGGCCCGACCTGTGCCCATTTTACAGAAGAGGACACAGCTCCATAGCCTTTTGGTGGCGTGGCCAAGACCACCCCGTGAATCGGGCTGACTGCAGACCACTTGAAAACAGTGACACCTTTAAAAGATGAGGCTAAAGCCACACGTTCTCCCCCATCACTGCCTCAGCCAGACTATGATCTGAAAGGACAGGAAGAGCCAGGGGTTAGGGCCAGAGGCGAAGGGGATGGGGAGGGGTGGGCAGGAAGGAGGTGGGTGTGGTCAGGAAAGGGCACCAGAGGGGTCCTGGGTTCGGTCCCCTGACCGTGGTGGTGGACACGTGAACTTACACGGGTGATAAAATTGCACAGAACTAACCACACACTGACTTGTGAGAACAAGTCAATGCAAGTAAAACCCTGGTGAACTCTGATGGCATCATTTCAATGCCTTGGTGGTGATGGTCTATCATTTTGCAAAATGCTCCCCCTGGGGAAGTCTGGCAAAATGTACGAGAGGTCTCTGCATGTTTTCTTATTGGAACCTAACAATTATTTCAATTAAAATTTCAATAATAAAAAGGAGAGACGGGCGGGGAGAACGGTAGCGATGATCCGTTAAGGCGGGATCTGGCTCCACCTGGCGGTTTGGGGTGGGGCGGCGCCGATTGGGGCGGGGGTGGGGAAAGCCAGCAGTCACACCTGGGGGCTGGGGGTGGGGAGAGCCAGCAGTCACACCTGGGGGCTGGGGGTGGGGTAGGGAGAGCCAGCAGTCACACCTGAGGACTGGGGGGTGGGGAGAGCCAGCAGTCACACCTGGGGGCTGGGGGTGGTGGGGAGAGCCAGCAGTCACACCTGGGGGCTGGGGGTGGGGTGGGGAGAGCCAGCAGTCACACCTGAGGACTGGGGGTGGGGAGAGCCAGCAGTCACACCTGGAGGCTGCCCTCTGCTTGGGGGGAGTGGGGGCAGAGTCCAGCCGACCTGCAGACAGCCCCCACCTAAGAGCTCAGCTGCCCCAACATCTGGGGCCCAGAATCTGCATTTGAGATGCCCCTCCCCCCCAGCTCTGTGTGTCTTGACAAGGCTGGGAGAGACTGAGGATTCCAGAAAAGAGGGAGGGGCCCTGCCTCCCATTCTCCCCCAGGACGTCTTGCACAGATGTTCAGGGAGGGCAGGGTGAGCCAAGGATGGGCGAAGTCGGGGAATCCCAAGCACCCATTGGGTGGGGCTGGGAGGGTGGGGAAGGGGAGGTGCAAACCTTGCAGGCAGCCGAGGAGCCCGAAGACGGAGCCGCGCAGGGCCGAGTGGGGCTGCCGCCCGCCCACGATGGGGTCGTCCGCCCACAGGCTCAGCCAGTAGCCGCGGCAAAAAGAGGCCACTTGCTGGCCGAGGAAGAGGAAGAGTGCGTAGAAGCAGAGTGGGGCGCCCACGGCCCGCAGGTAGGACAGGTACATGGCGGCCTTCACCTGCGGCACACGGGGAGCTGGCAGCTGGGGGAGGGCACTGCGGGGAGGGCTGAGGGGGGGGCGATGCCCAGGGAGATACCCCCAAACCCGCCAACGGGGCACACCCTGCAGATCTCCCACCAGGAGCACTGGAAGATCCCCTCCTCTGTGGGCAGCAAGAGCTGGAACGATGGAAAGACAATGGGCTGTGGGTTTCCTGGTTTGGGAGTGATTAATTGAACATCTACTACGGGATAAGCTTGGGCCAGGCCTTTCAGCCACGTGTTCTCTAACCTCACATTAAAACTCCTCATTTTACAGATAAGGAAACTGAGGCACAGAGAGGTTAAGTGACTTGCTTAAGGTCCTGCTCCTACAAATCTGAAGCTCTCCACCCAGCTTGAGCCAGAATGCACTTTTAAAAACCTCCATCTGATCCCATCTTGGTGAGAAAGCATGACTTTCTCTAGCTCTTAGAAGAAATTCCAAACTCCTTGCCCACCTGTCTGACCTCTCTACCTCCCATCTGCCAGCCTTACTGCATCCCATCCTCTCCTCTGGCATGCCAAGCTCTTTCCCACCTCAGAGCCTCTGTTCCTGCTGTTCTCTCTGCCTGGAACACTGTTCCCAGCTCTCCCTGGCTGGTTCCTTTACATCCTTCCGGGCTCAGCTCAGATGTCGGCTCTTCAGACCACCCTAAGGCAGCCCCCATCTAATCTCTCTCTTTTAGTTTCTTTATAGCACTTATCAGTATCTGATATTACCTTACTTATTAGCCCAATAGTTTGATATCTGTCTCCCTCCTCTAGCATGCAATCTCCACCATGGAAGGGACTTTGCCTGGCACATAGTAGGTGCTCTGTAAATGTTTACTGGGTGGGTGAGTAGATGGTGGATGAGTGGATGGGTGGATGGGTGGGTGGGTGGATGGATAAGGCAGTAAAAAAAGAAAAAGAGAAATAGTATAAGCTTCAGCTTCAGACTGACCTATTTGAGTCCCAATTTGGCCACTTGCTAGCTATGAGAATGTAGACAAGTCTCTTAACGCTTTAAGACCTCAGTCCTTTCATCTCTAAAATGGAGTTATCACCATCTATTTTTTTAGAGTGGCTGTGAGGATTAAGAAATATGAAGTGCCTAGAATCTTTTTGGCATATAGTAGGTGCTCAATAAAAGGGAGTTCCCTTCCCTGTGCTGTGTCTAGTGGCAGGTCTGGGGCCTCTGGGGGTGGCAGCAAGAGTGGGTGGGGAGGGGAAGGAGCTGTGGGTAGTTACCCTGCCATACGGCATGCTGTCCCCTCCTGTCGGCTGTCCTGTCCCCTCAGGGTCCTCTAGGGTGGCCCCTGACTGAGCCTTTGAGGTGGTGCTGTCCCTTCCAGGGACTAAGCTCGTGGACCTGTCAATTAGAGGAAATGCAGACAGTTCAGTGTCTCTCCCTCTGCCCAGCCCTCATGGCACCGGTGGACCCTGAGCTTCGGGGGACAATCTCCACCCACTCACGGCAGACTGAGCACTGACCACACGCCACGCCCCTCCCTCTGTGGCGCCAAGCTGGAAGCCATCCATCATTCTCCCAACGCCATTTCACAGACTGAACTTCTTTGCCCAACTCTGAAACTGGGTTTTCAGAGTTTCCATCTTGTCCCAAGTTTTGCAGCAATCATTTTGCCCCTGCTGTCGACCCTCAGGTTTGTCAGCCCAGCTTTGCAGAAGGTCAATTTTGCATGATTCAGATTCTGAAGATTTCTTAAATGTTCCTTTTCATCTGTGGAAGAGTGGGTTTTCTCTTCCTAAATGCAGACTGCTGTCTTCTAACTGTATAACCCTGGGAAGCTGACTTAACTTCTGTGCTTCAGTTTCCTTAGCCTGTAAAATGGGGATAATCTATCCACCTACCTATTACCTATATATCATCAATCAATCCTTTATCTGTTTATCATCTCTCAATCTATCCGTCAGTCTATTTATAATCTATCATCTGCCTCTATCAATCTATCTACCCACCCAACTGTCAATTATCAATTATCTATCAATTTGATTTTATATCTAATTCTAGGATGATTATGTCCTGTGAGGACAAGCAGGGCTGCCCAGTGCCTGGCCCAGGACAGCTTTCGGGGGAGGCTAGCTGGGATGGGGAGGAAGTAGCTGGGCCCAAACTCAACTTTCCCCAGAGACTGAAGGCTCCCAAGGTCTCCCCACCCTGCCCCCAACATCTAGCACTTCAGCGAAATCCCCCTGGCACCCAGTGGCCTGTCGTCCTGTTTTACAAGGCCACTTTGCATAGAAAACGGGAGCGGGGTGGTGGTGGGGAGGGCTCCCTCTGCTGCAGGCAGCCCCACTGTACTGTGAGTCCAGCTGTGCCCGGGAATCCCCCAGCCTGTGTGTTCCGGCCAGCACCAAGTGATGCCGCGGGTGTAGACAGCCTCTGCCAAGTGTGCCTGTCGAAGCACACACAGCAGGGCCTGGCCATTGTCAGCTCTGCTGGGCTCCTTCTCTGGAACCAGGCCTGCCCCCCACCAGTAATGAGACAACTCCTACAAACTGTCCTCGGCCCACTTTCAGGCATTCATCTGATCCTGGAGGGCAAATGAGTCATTCTGTGTGAACTGGACATCTGAGGATTTAATCTTATGCTGGCCAATTGATGTTCCGTTCGCGTTTGGCGAATTATCTTGCAGCCGAGCTCCATGGTGGGTATTCAGCAGGTGCTCAGTCCACCATCGTTCTGGCTGCCCCCTACCTGCCTGAGATGCAGGCAGTCACACAGCAGGCTCCACGCACTGTCACCTGTGCCCGCCCCCCTCACCACCACGCTGAACTGACCTCTCTGGTTCGCGTTCAGTCCTCCCGCCTCCAGCAGAGCGTCTGGGGTCATCGGTGCCGACGGCAGGTTCTGCTTCTGCAAGTTCAAGGGTGTCCCCTTAGTGCCACAGGGTGCATAGCCTTTGACACTCTCTGGCTGTGCAGCCTTAACCCCTCTGAGTACCTGTTCTCACTGGGCTCCTGCCACCTTGCCAGCATACTGTCTCAAGCCTCCCTGGCTTCTTCCAGGAATAATCATTCATTCATTCAACAAATGTAATTGAGCACCTGCTATTAACTTGGGGTTGGAAAACCAGCAGTGAACACTGCCAACTTCAGCTGCTCCTGTTTCCCCAACACCCTTGCTCAAGAGATTCCTTATGCCTGGAAAGCTCTTCCCCAGCTAAATCCCACCCAAGCTCAGGTGCCCCTCCTCCAGGAAGCCTCCCTGCCTCACCCCCAAGGAGGGTTCTAGCTTCAGACTCCAGGACAGACACACTGTGAATCTGTCCACCTAGGGTTTTGGCTGGGATGGGCCAATGCTCAGATGTTTTCAGAAAGGGCATAGTCTGGATTTAGGGGATCCCCAGAGGTGAGCCCTGGCTCTGCCATGGAGGGGCAGCATAAAACCTAGTGATTAAAAACACATGCTCAGGAGTCAAGTTCAAATCCCAGCACCGCCTCTTATAAGCCATATAGCCTTGGGCCAGTTCCTTAACTCCTCAGCCTCAGTTTCCTCATCTGTAAAATGGAGATAATTATTCGACCTCATAGGGGAATTGTGACGATTAGATAAGCTAATGCACGTGAAGTCCCATCAGCTGTTGTTTTTCACTTACAGTGTGTGGGCTTGGCTAGAATGCTTTGCTTCCACTAGCTCATCGTTTATGGAGCCAGCATTGTGTTCTGGGATTATTAGAGGCCCTTGCTAGCGTGTGGCGGATCTTCTGGTCTCTGGGGACCACATGACTGTCTTGCTCCTTCTTTGCAGCAGTTAAGAGCATAGATGCTGGAGGCAAACACACCCAAGTGCAAATCTTGGCTCCATCACTCTGACTTTGGGCAAATGATTTAAGTCTCTTTGCCCCAGTTTGTTCATCTGTCAAATGCAGCATAATTGCCCTTGCATCCTAGGAGTGTTATGAGGATCCATGAAATAATGTGTGAATATAGGAGCTTTTTGCCCAGCGCCTGGCTGACAGAGGTGCCACTGGCTCTTATTGGGGTGATAAGATGGGTGGCCTCTTGGGAGAGCCTTCTGCTTCCAGGCCGGAGCCGGCAGGAAGGAGGTGCCCAGAGCACGCTCATGCCAGCAGGACCTCTGGAAGCTCTTCCCCAAGGGTGGCAGGAACCAGGCACAGAGAATCAGCAAAGCCCAGTACCTCCTTCTCTTTCTCCTGGCTGTCTAGCCCGACCCAGAAGGTCCACCAGGGCCCCCTTCCTGTGCAGAAGCTCCTGGTAGGAACCCATCTCTTCGATGGCCCCATCTGCCAGCACCACAATCCGATCAGCCTGGGGCAGGACATGGAGTGCGTGGGTCACGAGAATCCGTGTCTGGGCAGGGAAGGGGTGGAAGTTACACTCAAGTGCTTGACCAGCCTTCCGGAGCTGGGTATGAGGGAGGGGGTGTCACTGGGCCCCGAGTCGGGCGAGACAGGTGCCTTGGCAGGCTCCCCCCCCCCTTGTGCTCCTGCCCTCTTTCCTGAAAACAGCATGCCCCAAAGAGAGGGGTTCTGTCAACCTGGGTCTCAAAACAAGAAGACATATGGAGCTCAGTCGAACCTGGCCCACACCCTGGGGAAGTTGGTAAGCAAGGAATCACTTTGTTGCTGTAAGCCACAGAGATTTGGGCTTGTTTGTTATGCAGCACTGTCACAGCAAAAGCTGACCGATACAATGAGGAAAGCTGGACCCCAGAAGGGAGGTGGTAAGATAGACTGGGATTCAGACTGGATGACAAGGGCTTCCTCAGCCCTTTTCCAACCTCACCGTTCCCTGAAGCAGCCCGCCAGGCCCGACGACCTGGTTGAAGACCTGCTGGCCGACGTGGGCATCCAGGGCCGCCAGGGGGTCATCCAGCAGGTACACAGCAGCCTTCCTATACACGGCCCGGGCCAGGCTTAGCCGCTGTTTCTGGCCCCCGGAGAGGTTCATGCCCTGCAGCCACAAAAGAGGGACAGGGACCCCGTCTACATCTGCTTCACCCAGCCCACACGGGGCTTCCCCAAACCCCCACCCAAGCCCTCTCCTCTTCCCAAGCCCCTAACTTTAACTGCCATGTTTCCACTGAAAACTCCCCAGTCCAGGGGTCGGCAAACTTTTTCTACAAAGGCCCATATTTTGTGGGCTGTATAGTCTCTGTTGCAAGGACTCATTTTGCAGTTGTAGTGCAAAATCAGCCACAGGCAAAATTTGTACCTGATAGGCGTGACTGTTCCAATAAAACTTTATTTACAGAAACAAGCTGAAGGCCAGGTTTGGCCTAGGGGTCTCCATTTGCCAACCCCTGCCCAATCCAAAGCCCCAGAGGCATATATATCCTGTTTATTCCACCCAGATCCTTTGGTCAGGCCCAGAGAGGGCAAGCAGTTTGGCCAATGTTCCCCAGCAAAGCAGGGCAGAGCAGGAGAGAAGCCCCTTGCCACCAATTGGGGCCACATCTCTCTGCCTTTTTCCCTGTCTCTACTTCCAGTAATTCACTCTTTAGTAATTATTTATTGAGCACCTACCTTGTCTTTCCCTTCCATGCTGCTGCCACTCTGCTCATGGGTTGGGAAGCAAGTGGGCCCTGCTGCAATGCCTCCCTGCCCAGAAGGGCCTCCCAAGACGACCCCGAGAGCCCACCTGTTCCCCGATTTGGGTGTGGACTCCCGCAGGGAGGCTGCCCACGTCAGGCCACAGGGCGCAGGCCCCCAGGACTCTCTCCAGCCACAGCCGGTCCAGCTCCTTCCCGAAGCACACGTTCTCCAGCACGGAGGCGTTCTGGACCCAGGCCTCCTGTGGCACGTAAGCCACCGGTCCCTACGATACAGCTTGGCCATTAGGAGGCCCATGGGGACCAAGGGGAGGAGCAGCTTGGAAGGCACAGGGACCCTTAGTGGTGGGTGGCAGGGGGAGGGGGGAAGGGGGAGGGGCCTGGCTGTAGAGGTCAGGAGCAGGGAAGGGGTGGGAGGGCTTTAGGGTGGGGGGCAATTCTCGCAGGCAGGCAGGGAGTGAGTGGTCTCACCTTGACGCTCACACTCCCCTCCACCTTTGACAGCTCCCCAAGGAGGGCAGAGAGCAGGGAGGACTTCCCGGCCCCCACTGGGCCGATGACAGCCAGCAGACAGCCCTGGGGCACGGTGAGATTTATCCTGGCAACATAGCAGGGGAGACGCGTCCCTGGGTCGGCCCAGCCTGAGTCTGGGTGCAATGGGTGAACCCCAAACTAAGCCAGCCCTTCCGCTGATAGCTGACCCGGGAGGCCGCCAAGAGCCCTGCAGGAGCAGCTGGTCCCCTCCTCGGCCTTATCTGGCCATCTGAGCAGTGCCCCCTGCCCCTCCATCTGCACACACACACACACACACACCACATATACACGCGTGCACACTTGCATGCACATGTAAATGAGTGTGCATGCACACACACACAGCTTAGTAAGGCAGGAGGGTTTAGCTAGTATCAGCGCCTGCCCAGCTCATTGCAATAGGCTTCTCGTTGCTCTCCCTGCTTCTGCCCTCACCCCTGGCCCTTGCCCACAGTCCATTCTCTACCCAGTGGCCAGAAAAATCAATGAAAACATAAGTCAGACGACAACACTCCCCTGCCAAAACCCTCCAAAAATGATTCCATTTCACTTGGGGTAAAAGCCAAAGTCCTGGCAATCACTGAGGACAAGCCTCTGCCCACCATCCTGCCATCATCCCATCAATTCTCTGATTCCATCTCCTCCTACTCTGTCCCTTGGCTGTTCTGCCTCAGCTACACTGACCTCCTTGCTGTTTCTTGAACACAAGAGTCCACTGGTTCTCAACTGAGAGTGACATTTTTTTTTTTTTTTTTTAAAGATTTTATTTATTTATTCATTTATCCCCCCCTTGCTGCTTGTGCTCGCTGGGTCAGCTAACCACGCCGCACGGGCAGGCTTGCCTTCTTCACCAGGAGGCCCCAGGAACCGAACCCGGGGCCTCCCATATGGTAAACGGGAGCCCTACTGATTGAGCCACAGCCGCTTCCCGAGAGTGACATTTTTGATACCACAGCTTGGGGGGAGGTGTTACTGGCTTCTAGTGGGTAGAGGCTAGGGAGGCTGCTAAACATCCTAGAATGCAGAGTTCACACACACACACATACACCCCACATAGAATTATCTGGTCCAGAATGCCAATAGTGTCAAGACTGGGAAGCCCTGGTCTGGGCACACTCCTGCCTCAGGATCTTTGCACTTACTGTTCCCACTGCCTAGAAAGCTCTTTCCCCAGATACTTGTAAGTCTTGCTTCATTATGAGCTCAGCTCAAATGTCAGGCTTCCCTTTACCTGTTCTAGAATGTCTCTCCCTCCACAAGACCCTCCCTCAAAACTCTGCTCAGTTTCTTCCCCTGATTTCCTACTTGTACCCTGACCCCCATTGGAATATCAGCCCCAAGAAAGCAGGGTCCTTATCTGGCTGGCTCCTTGCTGTACCCCCAGTGCCTAGAACAGGGTCTGGCACATAGTAAGTGCTCAATAAATACCGTGGAATGAGCAAATGATAATCCACACAAATGCCACCCAGAGTATTTTCTTTCCCTTCTTAATGAGTTTTGGGGCCGGCGAGAATTTTCTGCCATAAAGACGCAGCCAAAGAGTTGGGGGCTAGAGGTGACAATGCCCTGGGGACTGACTGGCGGCCTCAGCCAGGCCTCCCTGGGCATCATCTTGGGCAGCCTGGGGAGCAGAGGGGGCACTCTTCCCTGATGGGGGAGGCTCAAGGGCCATCTTCTCTTCTGTATGAGCTTTTGCTTTCCCAAGACTCGCTCCACCAGGGTTGAGGGCCTGGGAATCTCCCTGCAAATCACCAGGCCAGCCTGACTTCCCCTGCCAGTCCCGGGTTTCCGGCACCACCTCTCCCAGAAGCAGCAGTAAGAAACCCACACAGCTCCCTAAAAACATGAGGATAGTTAAGGGGAAACTATTCGGTACCTCTGGAGACAGGGAGGGCTTTCCTGGGACCAGGTGAAGGTGCCGTTGCGTATGGTGATGCAATCCTCCCCTGCAGCTGCAGGGCATAAAAGGCCAGTTATAGGTGAGACCCACCCCCACCCCAGGGCCGGCCCCCCAGAGGCAGCAGCGGCTGCAACAGAAAATCTCTCCCACCAAGGAAGGAATTGCCCTGCTACTCACTAGCAGGCTGTGAGACCCTGGGATGGTCTCTTTTCCTCTCTTATGGATGATTCATAATTCAGGGGTACACAAATTTGGCCCACTGCCTACTTTTGTAAATAAAGTTTTATTGGCACACAGCCACACCCATTTATTTACATATTGGCTGTGGCTGCTTTCCCCAGACATCGGCAGAGTTGGGTAGTTGTGACAGAGCCAGCCCACGAGGCTAAAACCTTGACCATCTGGCCCTTTACAGAAAAAACTTGGGGCTCTGATATAATTTAGACCCTTAGAGGGTGACAGCTGGTGTTATTAATTTCACCTGGACAACAGGTGGAACCTGGGACTTGGATCTCCCTACTTCTCTGAATCGTCTCATCTGTGTAATGAGGGAAGGAGCCAGATGCTTGATGCTCACTGGATGAGCCCAAACCAAATAAATGGAATCCCTGGGTGGTGGCGCCCAAGTACTGGTATCTCTAAAAAGCTCCCCGGCGAGTCTAATGAGCAGTCATTGGTCTCTAGGGTATGGTTGCCCAGTTAAATGTGAATTTCAGAAAAACAACCAAATGCTTCCGGCAGCCCCACTATCTCCCCCCTGCTAGGAAGCTGGCTTTCCAGTGGTGGACTGGGGTCGCGTGGCCTGTCCCCTTCGCCCCCCATCCCTCCCACGCCACCCACTGAACTCAGCACTCACAGCATCTGGAGGGAGTCGAGGCCACGGCACCAGGGTCCACTTCTTCCAGGCAGAGGAAGGCGGCCAGGCGGTCAAAGGACACCCGGGCCTGAGGAAACCAAAGCTCCAGGTCACCAATGCCGGAAGAGGGAAGAACTCAGGCCTCGGGTGTTGGGTGCCCAAGGGGCATGGGGAAGCTTCCTGTCTACCAAGTGCAAAGAGTTTGCAAGGCATCTGTACAAAATGTCTAGGTTATGGGAAGACGAGGCCCACCGAGGTGATGCGGATGATGGCGGGGGTTCACGTCCATCTCCTCATCCCTAATTAGCATCATTGGAACCACCAACCTGCCATTTTGCAGGGAAGGTGGGGAAGGGGATGGGAGACTTCCTAAGAGCATGATCAGGCCATTATAAGAAATAATTCCAAACTTCATCCATCTCCCTCCTCCTTCCTACCACCCAAATCCCATCTTTGATAACTAAAGCAGCAGCAATTAAAATATGTACGGCTCAGTTATGCAACCATTTACTTATTCTCATCACGCCCATTTTAAAAGAGCAGAAATACACTTGCTCTGTGTAAATGGTGGATCAGAATGAATTCTTGCATGTGGACTTGCTGAATGGATGAGTATGCATATTTCGAGGATATTGGCTGAGGTCCCCATATTGTCTTCCGGACAAAGGTTATCTCCTTTCTGACATCTTTTTCCTGTCATCTCTGCCCATCCTCTTTCTTGTCCCAACTCTCTGGCCCTTTTTCCTGCTCTGTGTCATTGCCCCCTTCTTACGCCTCCTTTTTTCCTTCCTCCTCTGCTGACAGGGGGCCTAGGGTGGATGGAGTCCAGGCCCAGCCTACACTCCTAGACAGCTCTTCCAAGATGGCGCCACCTGCTCATCTCACCTGGACAACGGAGTGGATGGAAAATGGCAGGAAAGCCTGGGCTTTGTTGAGGATGTTGAGAACCGTGAGGGTCACAAAGGCTTTCTCTGCATCCATGGCATTCTCCTCGGCCACCAGGGTATGGACAGCAAACACAACCAGTGCAACCTGCGTGCAACACATGGTGGGGGTGGGGGTGGCAATGAGGCTGCCTCTACAGCAGTGCAACGAGGCCAGGAAGCCTGGGCAAGCTGCCATGTTGACAGTAGTTTATGTGGCCAAGCATGCAACGGTGGAATGGGTTCCCCTCTGCATAGATATCTCCCCAAATTTTGTCTCCCCACAGTCCTCATTCCTAGGCCATAAAGGCATGCAGTTCTCTCTTAAAGTGTAAGAGGGCATTGATGAAGGGGAATGGATGTGCAGCTCCATGGTTCTAGGTATCAGAAACACTTGGTTTCAGGACACTGTACTTTTAGATCCTGGTGACATCTTTATGGTCCTAGACATGGGTGAGACTTGTGATTCCAGAATCCCTCAGAAGATGATGCTGAAGTGTCAGCAGCAGTGGAGGGCTCTAGGTATTGGTGGCATGTGTCATTCTTGTGTCACCAGGAAATGGTTTAGTACTAGGTCTTACTAGGCTTTGGTTCTAGGGGCCACGTGGTGATGATATGACGGTCACTCGGTGTGGTGGTAACGGTGTCGTGGCCACTTGGTTTGATAGTGTGACTATGACTTGGTATGATGGTCACTTGGTTTGACAGTGTGGTGGTGGTCACTTGATGTCATGGTGTGAAGGTCACCTGGTGTCATGGTTATCTGGTGTGACCGTGTGATGGTCACGTCTAGTGATGGCCACTTGGTGTCATGGTCGCCATGCCTGGCGGTGACCCCGTGGTCCTATTTGGTGGAGGCCCCCTGGCTCTGAGTGTCAGCTGTGTTGGTGATGCCTGACGTTCCAGCAGTGGCCCTGTGGTCCCAGATCCTGGAGGAAATGGCAGTGCCCAACCTTGGGTGCTGGATGAAGGGTGGGATTTATGCCGGGGGCAGTGCTCTGTCTCTGAAGGTCTGTGAGCAAGGGCACGGCTGCAGCCACAGCGGGGGCGGCAGAGCTTCATCTGGCTGCAATCTGTGCCACCAATCTGAGAAGGGGAGGGGAGGCACCTCGTCCCGCGAGGGGGCTGCTGAGCCCGCGGCGGCCAGCACCAGGGAAGCTGCAGTTACTGGTGGTTCCAGCTCTGCAAGCCCCTGCACCTGTGACCTGCTCCCCATGTCAGAAGACACAGCATCACAGATGCCTGGAGCTCTCTGGAGAAGTGTCAGGCCTTCTTGGCCATTGCCACCCTCACGGGGATGCTGTGATGGATTGGCTAACTCGGTGGGAAGCAGGGACCCACGAGGGAGGACAGGATCCGGGATGGGTAGCAGTTGGATGGATGGAGCAGTCTGCAGAGGGGCTCTGAGGAGCAGAGCCAGGTCCTGGGGGCTGTCACCAGGTCCGGGGGGCTCTGCGGCTTTATCCCCCTCCCGCAGCTCCCTCCTCCCACCCCCCACTCTGCAGAAAGAAGTGACATCACCAGAAATGTGGACACTTGGAAGGACACCAGAGACACGGAGAAGAGGAGGCCAGAGGTCTTCAGGGCGTCCAGCTCCTGGCAGCGGCTCCGCAGGACTTTCTCCAGAAAGGCTTCCTCCCAGCCGTGGAACTTGATGATCTTGGCGTTCCTGAGGACGGAGCTGGTGAGCCGCGCCCGGGAGTCCTTCTGCCTCATCTGCTCTTCCTGGGACCAGAGGGGAGAAGAGGAAGAGGAGTTACCCACCTCCACCCCCCACCCCCCTTTCAGCAAGTCCTGCTGCTTCTGCCTTCACGCTGCGTCCCCAACCAGCCTCTCTCCCTCTGCTCCCAGGGTCCTGGGCCAAGCCGTGAGAGGGTGGGAGAGGGTGGGGGTGGGCAAGGTGGAGGGAACAGCAAAGACAGGCTCAAGATAGCTCCGGAGTTTGGTGCCTTGCCAGGGGGCCCTACTTTGGAGTTTGTGCTCCTGAGAGTGACAGAGGTGGACTCGTTATGGCTTCCCTACACGTGGCTCATCTGTCCCTTCTATTTGAAGCTATACTTGGTGCTGGAGTTGGTAGGTGAACATCCAAGAGACTTGAATCTTTGGCTGTCCATGTGCCAGCTGGGCCCTGAGCCTCAGCAGAGATGCAACACCTACTCTCCAGTTCACTGGACTCACCCTGGACAACTAACAAGGAGGTGAGGATGGACAACCACCACACCAAGGAAACAAGAGAGCTACAACTGCAAGCAAGTGAGTTCCATCCATCAGCTGTATGGGATCGAAGTCCCCTCTCACATGGAGGTGGAGTGGACATCACCATCCCAGAATCCTCAGGATTGGGGAATGAACTATGGACTAGAGTGGACTTGCTGGTATTCTACTATAGACTTATTGTGATTCTAACAATGGAAGAAATTACAACATTGATGTGGAGGCAGTGGCCGCTGGAGGATCTGGGGACAGGGAGAGGGAAAAGCAGTTGTAATACAGGGGCTTTTTCAGGACTTGGGAATCGTCCTGAGTGACGCTGCAATGACAGATAGAGGCCATTTTATATGTTCCTATAACCTGCAGCGCCGTGTGGGGGAGAGTGTGGTCTACAATGTGAACTATGGTCCATGCTTAATGGCAGAGCCCCAGGATGCGTTTATCAATTGCAGTGCATGTGCCACACTAATGAAGGATGTTTATGTGGGAGGGTGTGGGAGGTGTGGGGAGTGGGGCATACAGGAATCCCTACATTTTTTTTAGGTAACATTTATGTAATCTACGTATCTTTTTAAAAATGAAAAATATATATATTAAAAAAAAAAAAAAAGACCCAGGCCCAGGGAACAGCACAACTAGGAGGAAGTCCAGGGTGGTCAGAGAGAGGGCTCGTGTTGGGGGGTGGGGGAGAGATGGCAGAGTCACAGGGGACAGAGGGCAGAGGGGCTGGGGCTCTGCTGTGTCTCCCCAGGGGAGGGGCACTGCCAGAGAGCCCTAGAAGAGCCAGATGGGAGGCTGGAGAAATAGTCCAGGCCAGAGATGGACAGGTGGGCTGGGGAAGTGGGGGGAAAGGAGGCCATGGCCTCCCTCCCTCCCTGCCCTCCCCCTCCCTCCCTTCTTTCCCTCCTTTCTTTTCTCCTTTCTCACATTCCCTCCCTCCTTCCCTCCCTCCCGCCCTCCTTCATTCCCTCCTCCCTTCCTTTCCTTCCTTCCATCTCTTCCTCCTTTCTTTCCTTTTCTCCTTTCCCTTCTTCCTTCCCTCCCTCCTCCCCCCTTCTTTCTTCCTTAACTCATCAATACTTATCAAGCACCTTCCACGTGCCAAGCACTGTTCTAAATGCCATGTCTACACTCATGAACCATGTCTACACTCATGAACCACAGACACATGATCCCTGCTGTGGGAACCTTCCAGTCTAATGAGGGAGAGGTGAGAGTGAGGAACGCCCTGGAAGGAAACAGCAGGGCTGCTGGGGTGGAGGGCGGGCATGATGCGTTGGCAGCAGGTGGTGAGGGCAGGGGGTGAGGGAGGGAGACACAGGGACATCAGGAGCCAAGAGCAAAGCCCCAAGGTGGGAGCATGTCTGGCAGGTTTGAGGGCTGGGAGGGGGCCAGTGGGGGTTGTGGAGTGAACGAGGGGAGAGGCCAGGTGGCGCTGGGGTCAACCATGGCCTCCTGGGTCACTGCAGGGAGCCACCTTGGGGTCTGAGCAGGGGAGAGACAAGATCTGTCTTCCTTTCACAGGTTTCCTCTGGCTGACATGGGGTGGGGGGCGGGGGCAGAAGGAGGAATCAGTCGGGAGTGGGATGCATTCGGATGGGGTGTGAGACAAAGAGATGTCAGAGGTGCCCCATGACTTGAGCAATTGGAAGGAAGACGCCCCTAACCCCAGAGATGGGGTGACTGGGGCACAGGTCTGAGTGGTGGACAAGCAGTGAAGGCGGAGAGATACCATGCAAGGACAAGCCCGGGCCGCCCCCTCCCCTCCACCTCCCTGCACTCCCTACTTCCTCGGCTGCTCCACGCCCACCCAGCACTTTCCTTCTCCCAAACGCCAAACCTGATGGTGGTTCCTCTTCTTGGTGATGAAGAAATTCAGAGGGAGGAGGCTCAGGAAGACAGCAACGGCAGTGAGGGCAGAGGGTCCTAGAAGCTGGAGACAGGAGGGGGCAGGAGCCCAGCTGTAGACCCTGAGGGCTCAGGCAGGGGTGCTGAAACAGGGGTCTGCCACCAGACCTGCTGAAAATGGGGTCCTTCTCCGTCAGGAGTGGGCACGGCCCCCCCACAATGGGGGATCTTATATTCAAGGCTGGTCATACATCTAGATGGGTGGAGTGGGGGGTGTCCCCAACCAGAAGAGTGAAGTTGAGACATCTGGAATCAGGACCTGGGTTCAAATCCTGGCCCTGCCACTGACTGGCATGGCTTCGGGCAAGTTCCGTCCCCACTTCCTCCCTTAAGAGGCAGTGTCTTCATCTGTGAAATGGGAACAGAGCTGTTCCCACAGCCAAGAGTAAGTGCTCATGTCATATGATCAATTATCATCCTAGGCTTCCTTTCACCCCTGACTAGGAAGGGCAGATTTAGCAAATAAACATACACGATGCCCAGTTAAATTTGAATTTCAGATAAATAGCAAATAGGTTTTGAGTATAAGTATGTCCCACTTGATATGTGGGACATACTTATATTAAAAAACATTATTCCACTTATCTGAAATTCCGTATTTAACACCCCCAAGCAGCTTTGTGATTTTGGGATAGTCAACTTCCCTCTCTGCTTTAGTTTTTTTAAATCTGGGAAATGCAGAGGTGGTGAGTAGAATACCTGATTTTTAAGTTCCTCTCAATCTGACTTTTTGAGATTCCTCCAGAGGTCATTTGGGCCCATTCTCCAGATGAGCTCTGACCCTGCTTCAGCCGGTGGGCCTCAGTTTCCCCTCTCAGCCCTCAGGAAAGACAGCCTTCTAATTGGGAATTGAGCAAACCATCTTATTTTATTTATGCAGCACTGGCGCCACCAAGTGGCTACACAGAGAAGTGTCCAGAAGGCAAACACCAACCCAAAGGCAGGCTTGAAAAAAGTACTCGAAGAAATGTCAACACAACATGTTAAACTCGGGAAGCGGCTGTGGCTCAATCAGTGGGGCTCCCGTTTACCATATGGGAGGCCCCGGGTTCGGTTCCCGGGGCCTCTTGGTGGGGGCGGGCCCGCCCGCATGGCGTGGTTGGCTGACCCAGCGAGCGCAGGCAGCAAGGGGGGAATAAATGAATAAATAAATAAAATCTTTAAAAAAAAAAAAAAAAAAAAAAAAAAAAAAACATGTTAAACTCTTTGTCTCTGGCAAATATGGGACCATTTGGCTGTAACAACCCCACTATCCACCCCTCCTTAACCGGGTTCTCACGATGACCCTGTAATGCCAAGGATGGTCTGATTTTTATCAGCCTGGATCACGAAGCTGCTTGTTCAACTGTCCTGCATTTTCCCAAGTACCCTTCCTCCCTTCCTCTCTTTCTTCCTAATAATAACCTCCAGTGTTTATTTATTGCATGCCAGGTGCTGTTTGAACTATCTTACGTACACCTGCTGAGCACCGACTGTATGCTAAGCCCTGGGATCCAGAGTGAGCAAGTCAGAAAAGGTCCAGACCCCACTTCCTATAGGGCAATGGAAGCAGTGGTAGAGGTAAAATAATAATAGTGACAGGCACTATGAGGCGTGGTAGAGTCATCAAAACACAATCACGATCATTTTTCCATTGGTAGCCCTACCCTGGGGCTGGAGAACCATGGCCCACGAGCCACATCCCATTGCATGTTTTTGTATAGCCTGTGAGCTGCACAGAAATTCTAAGTGGTTTTTACATGTTTAAATGGTTGGGAAAAATCAAAGGAGAAATCATATTTTGTGACATGTGAAAATGGTATGAAATTCAAACTTCACTGCCCCTACATCAAGCTTTCCCGGGGCATAGCCACACCTCTTCATTCATATTTTGTCTGTGGCTGCTTCTGAGCTACCATGACAGAGCTGAGTAGCTGGGACAGGTTCCCCAACACCTCAGCTACCTACTATCTGGCCATTTGCAGGAAGAGTTTGCCTGTACCCACTGCTGGAGCAGGGCTGGAGTGAAAGCTTCAGAAAGTCCTAAGAATTACCACCACCCCCCATACGTAATTAATAATAATACTAGCAAATATCTGGAGAGTAAAACTGTGTGCTGGACATCATTCTATGTGCTTTAGATGTTTTAACTCATTAAATCCTTCAGCAACTCTAAGGCTGGGGTACAACTGTTCATTATTATCCCTGTTTTTAAAATGAGGAAACCGAAGCACAGAGCATTTAAGATTTTTCAAATAGTTACTTGGTAAAAGCAGAATTCAAAACCCAGCACCCCAACAACAGGGTCTGCATTCTTAATAATGAAAATTAAAAGATAAAAAAAGAAAAAGAAAATCCCCTGCCACAAAATAAATGTGAAGCAGTTGGGCAAAGTTCAGATTTTTTGCTTGATGACAACTTTCTGCTTTTTAGAATACTAGGTACAATTGCTTTCCCCTAACATTTTCTCTTTCTGTTTGCTGTTGTTGGTAGAGGTGGCCTAGCTTTCCTGGTACCTTTAGGTCATGCTTAATTTTGCCTGTTGGGCAACCAATATTGTACCCAAGGAGGATCGATGCCGTCATCATCATCAACTGTGTCCTTATATGACAGGTGGGGAAACTGAGGCCCAGTGAGGGTAAGCGTTTTGCCCAAGGTCACGTGCAAGGTCATCCTCATCTAGGCCTTTCCCCATATACAGTCTGCTGCATGCAGATGGGGACAGGATTAAGGAGGAGGAGAACCCAGCACAAACCCCGCCTTCCCGTGCCCCCCTCCCATGCACCTGCCAGAGGAAGACGAAGCAGATGGCGATCCAGACGAGTGGCAGCCACAGCCCATTGAGGAAGAAGATGCTTTCAATAATCCGCTGCACATCCACCGACACCAGGTTGACCACGTCCCCCACTGCGCTGGCCTTTCTGGAGCCGCTGGACAGAGCCAGGACCTGGGCAGGGCAGGGGGAAGGAGACCTGAAGTCGGAGGGAAGGAAGGGGGTGCAGGGGGGAGGCCGTGGTGTGGGCCGAGAAAGGGCTCGGCTGCCGTCCCGGCTGAGCCGTCCTGGACCCCCTGTAAAGCCTTGTCCCCACACCTGTAAAGGGGGCTAGAAAACCTCCTTGGCCAGCCTCCCAGGGCCGTTGTGAGAATCAAGGGATATGACAGGGGTGCAAATGCTCCCCCATCCCTAAAGCACTGGAGCGATAACGATTAAAAAAATAAATAAGTAAAGCACTGGATCAGTGGTGGTGACTGTGTCGGTTTGAAACTGGACACACCCTGGAAACGTCCGTGCTTAAAGTTCGTCCATCCCTGTGGGGGTGGACCTGCTGTAAGCAGGATCTTTTAGTGACTAGGATCTTAAGATGTGACCCACCTCATTCAGGGTGGGTCTTAATGTTCCTACTGGAGTCCTCTACAAGAGAATGAAATTCAGACAGAGAGAGAGAAAGCCACAGAAGCAAGAAGCTGGAAGCAACGAAACCTGGAAGAGAAGGGAGAGACGGACGTGCGTCTTGCTATGTGACAGAGGAGTCCAGGATCGCCGGCAGCCGGTCGTCAGGAAGAAGGTGTTGTTTGTGCCATGCCCTGAGCTGGACGTTTTCATGGCTTCAGAACTTTAAGCCTGTAAGCTAATAAATTCCCACTGTAAAAGCCAACTTGTTTCTGGTATAATGCTTTCGGCAGCCTGGCAGAACCAGAACGGTGACAATGGTCATCATTAGCTGAGTGCTAACTCTGTCCCAGACCCTGTGCTAAATGAAATGTAAACTGTAATTACATCATTGACCATGGTTAGTAGCAATGTTTCAATATTTGTACATCAATTGTAACAAATGTACCATCCACGTGTAAAATGTTATTATTATTATTTTTTTAAGATTTTATTTATTTATTTATTCATTTATCCCCCCCTTGCTGCTTGTGCTCGCTGGGTCAGCTAACCACGCCGTGCGGGTGGGCTTGCCCTCACCAGGAGGCCCCGGGAACCGAACCCGGGGCCTCCCATATGGTAAACGGGAGCCCCACTGATTGAGCCACAGCCGCTTCCCTGTAAAATGTTATTAAGAGGGGAGAGGGGGAAAGGGGGAGGATGAATGACAGACTAGAGCAGACTTACTGTTATTCTACTAGAGACTTATTGTGATTCTAGCAATGGAAGAACTTCCATCATTGATGTGGAGGCAGTGGCCTCCGGAGGTTCTGAGGGGAGGGAGAGGGAAGAATAGGTGTACTATGGGGGCATTTTCAGGGCATTGGAATTGTCCTGAATGATGTTGAAATGACAGATACGGATATCTTGTCATAACTTACAAAATTGTGCAGGAGAGAGTTTAAACTATAATGTAAACTATAATCCAATGCTCCAATGAGGGATGTTGTTAACCTGGGAAAGTATGGGAGGGGGAGGGAGCGGGGCATATAGTTTTTATGTAACATTTAAATTTTTAATATTTTTTAATATTAAAAAAAAAAAAAAGAAACAAAATAAATGAACAGCTTCACCCTTTTTTGTGATGTTCACGACGACCACACGAAGCAGGCACTGCTGGACTTCATTGAATAAAAAATGCCACTGATAAAACGTTCTGTATTTTTGTAGCACTGAAGAAGAAAACTCACTGCCAAGTAAAAATCCCCATCAGCAGATTGGAGCAGAGACCTGCCAGGTGATCCTCCTCTTAGGCTCACCTAAACACTGACTCGTGGTCCAGACACACCACACCCAGCTCCAGGGCAGAAGGCCACAGGTCAGGGCAGGCCAGCAGTGCACATGGGGAGCCACCCACACGGTCATCCAGGAGCTCTCCTCTTTTTGCCCCTTTCCCCAGGTGGCAGCTGAAATGCTCTGGGATCTGCCCTGGCTCATGTGTGCCTACCCCCCAGGGTCCCCTAAGGGGACAAGAGTCACTGCCCTCAGGGGAAGTCCAATGTTCTGGCTTCCCACTGGCTATTTATTGCTCAATGACAGAACTTCCAACCCGGGTGCCATTTGCCTACCAGTCAGGGGTCAGTTTTACCATAAGCATTGTCTGGCAAACACAGCTGACAGTTCACTTCTATCTAGTTTTCACAGAGTCAGAAAGTTAACCCTTTAGACTTAAGAGATGAGCAGAAGTCAATTAGAATGAAGAAGAGTGGGAAAGGTGCCCCAGCAGTGCGAACAGCAGGTACAAAGGCCCTGAGGTGCTTGCATATTTGAGGAACCAGAGGATGACCCGTGTGGCTGGGAAGGGGATGGATGAGGGGGAAGGAGGCATGTGATGTGACAAATTCAGAGAGGCGTCCAGGGGTCAGATCACGCAGGGCCTTATGGAAATAACTAAGAAGGTGAGAATGCAGTGTGAGTGACCATGAATAAGTAAGGAATGAGTGAGTTCTCAGCCACCAGTGTCATTAACAGCTCATGATGTGACCCTTCTTGGCTTGGACATTTGTATATAAATCGGGATTGCAGGGAGAGGAGGAAAAGGCCTGGGCCACTCCTCCTGCAGCTCACCTTTCTGTACACCAGGCCAGTGAGGGCTGTTCGCAGCCTCATTTGCAGAACTTTCAGTCTGTACACGTGCTGCTGCTCAAACAGCGTTTGTAGGCAGGCGGAGAGGAACATCAGTGCTGCGAGGAAATAGCCCTTCCAGGCTGGGGCCTTGGGATCGCCAATAAACTCCAGAAAGAGGCTGGTGGGGGCGAGGGGGAGAAAGAAGGAAGTTACAGCAGGAGGAGGCGGAGCCCACGGCTGCCGTCTTTCCCCTGGCCTGGCCAAGTGTGGTAGATCCTTTGCAAAGAAAAGGCTGCAATTATTCCCCTCCCTGTCCACCCATTTGCAAGGTGACTTTGCAGCTCGCCCCATCAAGAGGAGGAGTTTTTGTTTTCACCCCTTGAATCTGGGCTGGCCGTGAGACCAGCTTTGGCTGGTAGAATACAGCGGAGGTGAAACCGGGCCAGTTCCGAGCCCAGGCCTCAGGAATGCATGCAGCTTCTGCACCATCTCTTGGAACTTAGCAAGGCCACCATATGAACAAGCCTGGGCTGGTCTTTTGGAGGATGGGAGACCACAGGGACCTTCCTGGCCGAGACCATCCTAGATCAGCCTGTCTCCAGCCTCCCCAGCAGCCAACTGCAGCCACCTGAGTGAACCCAGCCAAGGCCCAAAGAACCACCCAGCAATGCCCAGCCCCAAATGCTGATCCACGTTATCCAGAGCCAAACAAATCTGCATCTGTGGTTTTAAGCCACTATCTTTCGGGGTGGTTTGTTACACAGCAAAAACTAATTGATACAGTCAGGCTAGAGTTAACTCCTTTTCCCTCCTTAAGATCAGTTACTTTCTCATTTATTTTTTTTCCTTCCGCTGCATCCTTCTCACCCATCCTCTGATGCCTTGTGCAGAAGAAGGGTTGAAGACCTCATGCTGTTAAGGGACCACCTGCCTTAGGAAGGCACCCAAGGCTTGAACCCACCTGAGGAGCTTGGGGACAGCGAATCTGAAGGCATCACTGATGACAAGGCTGAGGGTCCCCAGGAAGAAGGTGAAGCGGGACACCTGCCAGATGGCTCTCAGCAGCGGGCCCCTCTGGCTCCCTTCTTGTGGCAGGAAGGCCTCGGTCTCTGGCACCTCTGTGCCATCGCCTCCTTTCCTTTTAGATCCCATTGCCTTGAGGTGCCTTAGGGCAGAAGAGAAATTGGCTTAGGGTCTTTTTTTCCTACTCACAGAGGTGGCAGCTGACTTGCCAGCAGCAGGACCAGGTATTAAGGGGTTATTTTCCTAGCCAGGGGGATGGTTTTCAGGTGATACGGATGTCCTTCCTTATCACCCAGGGAGTCCGCTTTAGAGACAACCAGCCAGGGGCTGCAGGGATGGGGCAGGAGTGCAGAAACCATGCTGTGTGGATGGTGATGGGAATGCCGACGTACTGCCAGGCACCCCTCACTCCTCCATTTTGCAGATGAGGAAACCGAGGCTTAGACGGGTGAACATGTCCAAGGCCATGCAGCTAAGAAGGGGCAGAAGTGGGATTTGATCTCAACTCTCTGTCTCTGCTCCAGAGCCCAGGCACTTTGGGGTCCGCCAGGCTGCCTCTTTGGGGAGGAGAACAGCCCCCCGAGCCGGCCAGCCCTTAGGTGCTGACACATAAAGGCAGGGCCTGGTTTTGAATCTCAGCCAATGTCCATGGGCCCCAGCCCTGTAGTTCTGGGTTAAACCACAGTCAGAAGCTTAGGCAGCCTCGAATCAATAAGATCCTAGACTGTGGGGCCCTGGAGCAGAGCTAAGGCGAGGGAGGGAGAGGAGGAGGTGGAGGGAAGCCAGAGGGCCCTTCCAGATGTGGGTTGGTCCTCGGCCAGAAAGGAGGCTGGGGTTGAAGCTGCTGACAGCTCTGGTCCCTGGGGGTCCTTGAGCATGCCAGTCCCTTCCCTGTGCCTCTGTGTCCTCGTGTGTCAAAAGATGGGGCTGGCCCAGCTCTCTCAGTCTCTTCTGGCTTAGACGCCCTTTGAGCTTATTAGTAAAATCAGTGCCCATTTGCAGAACTGTGATGCCAGCCGGTGCCGCTATCAGCTCTCAACACTCACAAACTCATCGGAGCCCCTAGATCTCCTTGTCAGGTGGGTATTATCAGGCTGAGGCTCTGAGAGGTGGTGTCAGCTGCCCAAGGTCACACAGCAAGGGGACTGGAGCCCAGATCTCAATTCATGGTTCATGGGGTGCCTCTTTGTGCACCAGGGACTCCCCATTCCCCACTAAAAAAAAATTAAATATTGGAGGGAGGGAAGAAAGGAGGGAGGGAAGGAAGGAAGGAAGGAAGGAAGGAAGGAAGGAAGGAAGGATGGAAGGAAGCAAGCTCTGGTGAGCTCAGGTGGCCAGACTCTCACTAACCAGGCCAAGGTCACGGCCCTCATCCCAGCCCAGTTTGGTGTTTGGTTTGGCAGCTATGGACCATTGTGGCTCAGTCTCGGTCACCAAGGAGGGCATGGCCTGCTGCTCACAGACTTTTTGGTATTTGGGTCTCAAATGGCAAAAGAAGATCATCTCTTCACAGGGTCTGTCCCTGACACCCTCTCCACTGGACCCCGCTTTTTAATTCCCTGCCTTCACAGCCACGTCACTCTCTTGTTTAGTTATTTGTCTTGCTAGAACTCCATGTGGGAATTCCGAGTCAGTGTTTCAGCCCACAGGCCCTGTAGCAAACCTCTTCCTCTCTGTGTTGGGTCCACCTTCCACCAAGGATGTGTGGCCTCTGGTCATTTAGTGCAGGACTAGCAAATTCAAAAGACCACGGGGTAAGGCAAAGGGTGTGAATGAGTAGTGTGGGCTGGGTGTAAGTTGGGGGACACTAAAGGGAGTGGTGAGGACTGTGGCAAACTGAAGTTGCCCATGCCCTGTCCAGAGCCGACCACCTGCTGTCAGGCAGAGACATGGCCAGGGCTGCAGATTTACTTTAAGAGAAGCCAGAATCCAAAATCCAGATTTTCATAAGAAACCTCCGAAGTTTTAAATGTTGGCAACTTAGTACAAAGTAACAAAAACAAGGGGAGCCAATGTAGCTCAAGTGGTTAAGTGCCTGCTTCCTATGTACAAGGTCCTGGGTTTGATCCCTGGTACCTCCTAAAAACACAAAAAACAAATGAAGAGAAAAACCAACTCAGGGAAGCCAGTGTAGCTCAGTGGTTGAGCACCGGCTTCCCGTATACAATGTCCTGGGTTCAATCCCTAGCTGCGGTACCTCAAAAACAAAAACAAAACCCAAAACAAAACAAAAACCAACAACTACATAATAGATGGGCCAAACAGGCCTCCTGATCCTGACCTGGCTGGCAGGTGGCTGGCTGGTGACCTCTCACAGCGACATCCTCTCCCTTCCCCCAAGGGTTGCAAAAGATTTCAGATATAGAGCAAAGTTCTCTCTGTGTGTGATCAGTCGACTCAGAAAATGACAGGGCAGGGTTTTTGCATAAACTCGCCTCTCCCCTTTCTTTCTTTCAGTTGTTTAGGGGGTCCTCAGACTGTTCTGGAGAATATTTCTATCTTCTTGCCCCAACTCTCACCCCAGGAGCTGGGAAAGAGTGGGTTAGATGCCAGGGCCCTTGTGAATGAGTCCTGCCACTTCTGTAAAATCGAGGCAGCCCAGCAGGCTGTGTTGCTTTGGTTTGCTCCTATCAGTTCTCCCCCATTTGAAAACAACACCCCCTTTCCTTTGGGGAGCAGCCCCTCCCCTACTCTGTGTGGTTCTGAAGAGCTCACAACTAGGGGACCCACCCCCTGGCCGTGGGATTGGCCTCTGAGGGGCACATGACTCGAGCCAAGGCCTCCTTGGGTTTTTTTTGTTTTGTTTTGTTTTAAAGATTTTATTTATTTATTCATTTATCCCCCCCTTGCTGCTTGTGCTCGCTGGGTCAGCTAACCACGCCGTGTGGGCGGGCTTGCCTTCACCAGGAGGCCCTGGGAACCGAACCCGGGGCCTCCCATATGGTAAACGGGAGCCCTACTGATTGAGCCACAGCCGCTTCCCATCTTTGGGTTTTTTTTTATAGAGATGCTAGAAGAGAGAGGCTCTCTCTGCTGGGGCTGCTGAGCTGGTGTGGGATGGGCCAGCCCTTCTGGAGGGGCCAATAAGAGGTAAAAGCTGGGCTGAGGGATGGAGGGAGAGGATGCTGCCATCACATGAAACCCTGGATTCAGCCATGCCTGAAGCTTGAGCCATTTTTTTTTCAGTTCTGTGAGCCAATAGATTCTCTTTCTCTGCTTCTTCTAACTTGTGGGGTTTGGCCAATTGCAAAGCCCAACAAAATCCTACAGTGCTTTGTAACTCTCCCCACAGAGAGAAATTGCTTTTGATCTGTCTCCTGAAACACTGTGGTCTCCAGCAAGCCCAAAAGACCTGGCTGAAGCCATCAGCTCCTTGAAGGCAGGGCAACACGGAAGGCAGGCTTATCTACTCGTCTGTTAAGCCTCGTTGCTCTAGACCAGTGGTTCTCAGACTGGGGTTCCTCAGACTCTGAGGACTCCACGGAAGTTTCTAGGGATGGTGGAAGGCAGGACTAGAACAAGTTTGAAAACCCCTGAATAACTCTTATTGCTTGAGTTCACAGCACTTGCCAGGAATTTGCTACGTTCTTTTCTACAAATCAACTCTTTTCAAATCCCATTAGCCAGGTGCTAAATGCATCCCCATAGAACAGATGAGAAAACAGCAGAGCAGGTTTAGCTCAGTGGTTGTGTGCCTGTTTTGCAAGACAAGGTCCCAGGTTCAATCCCCAGTACTTCCTCAAAAAAAAAAAAAGGGCAAAAAAACCCAGAGGCCCCAGGAAACTCATTGCTAAGTATTAAGTAATAAGTAAGTAGCTGCTTGTCCATTATAGACACCACCCAATTGTCCACCCCTTCTGTTTCCTGTCTGCCACCCCCACGAAAGCTCCTTTCTGGGGTCTTTGAAGACCTCCCCATTGTCAGTCTCCTTTTGGAACCTGCAAAGCACTCTGGGAAAAACTATTTTGAGCCTCGTCATTCAGTGCTTAGTGGGATCAACTGGCAAGCAGGGGAGTGCGGAGGTGAAGCCTAGAGTAGGGTCAGGGGCTGTGTTTGGGGCCAAATGATGAGCTTTGCTGACAAAACCCCGTGTCTGCTGCCCCACTCACCGCTGAGCTGTACTGCGGTTCCTCGTCCATTCCCTTTTGAGCCTTGACACAAGTTCTTCTGAGGAGTTTTCTTTCCCAAGCGACCAGAGGTCTTTTGGCCCCAGAGGCCTCCGGTAGCCCCTCCAGACCAGCCTGCAAAAGAGGATCACCAGGGCAAGTTCCTCCTGCCATCTGCCCCCTCCAGGGTAGCCGTGCAGCCCAGTGGCTGTGTGGCCCTGGGTAAGCCACTGTACCTCTCTGCGCCTCTGCTGGCCCCTCGGCAAAAAGGGAAGCAACGAGCTGCCCCTGACATTTGCAAGGTGCATCTCAGTTTACAACAACCATCTCATTTCATTCTCGTGTGAGCTCCTGTGGTGGATTATTATTGATCGGTTTTACAGGTAGCTCCCCCCGTTATCTGCTCCCATAGTTACAACCCAAGCCTTTTCTTTATGATACCTGCCACAATCATGAGTATTTACTTTTCTGGTCTGATTATTTATTTAGTGGTTTCCTCCCCACTGGATGGCAAACACCATGGAGGCCAGGGCGGTGTTTGCCTTAGTTCCCCTCTTCTGCCTCCTGGCAGCGGGTGCATGATTTGTCAATTAAAGGCACTTATAAGCCATGTGACCTTGGGCAAGTCACTTCCCATCAAGAGACTTCAGGTTTCTTACCTTAAAACCAAGGCATTTCCTAAAGTGTGGGGCTGGTCTCTGAGATGAACATAAGCTGTACCCGTAGAAGAAACTAAATACTAGAGCCTTCCATAGCAGGACTGCTGTTTTCTTTTCAGGTCTCTTTATTCTCTCAGATGACACCAAGGAGAAGGTCTTTATTTATTTATTTTAAGATTTATTTTATTTATTTATTGCCCCCCCCCCCATTGTTTGCGCTCGCTGTCTTCTCATCTTCTCTTTAGGAGGCACAATGAACCGAACCTGGGACCTCCCATGTGGGAGAGAGGCGCTCAATCGCTTGAGCGATTGTTGTGTCTCTCTGTTCCTCTTTGTTGCATCATCTTGTTGCATCAGCCTGCCGTGCCTGGCCGTCACACCAGCTCACCTTCTCCAGGAGGCACTGGGAACTGAACCCGGGACCTCCCACGTGGTAGGTGGGAGCTCAGTCGCTTGAGCCACATTGCTTTCCTTAGGTACTGGTCATTAACTCCTTGCTAAGACTTACAAAGTTCCCTTTTCTACCACAGAGCAAATTTGGGCAAGCAATGGCTCCAATCTAGAAATTATTAACATTGACAAAACTTTTGAAGTTATCTCCTTTATGGCAAGTGATTCTATGGATTTTCTCATTTTGGCAGTAATAGAAAGTTTCCTTTTAAAAAGGGCTTATTAAAGTGGAAAAAAAAAAAAAAAAGGTGGGCCAATGTAATGAAAAACATTCATTTCAGTAAGTAAAAGAGTACAAGTGATACGCCAATAAGGCAATGAGCAAGAAGGGCCTGTAAATTCTTAAGCTGGCAAAGCAGAAGGCTACATCTCCTCAAGAGCTTTTTAGCAAACTTCTGTACTCTTTCCACCAATTCTGAACACCTAGAGCATTATTTTATTCATCTATTTAACACTTTACAGAATGCTTACAGCAGACCTGTTCTAAGTGCTTTACAAACCTTATCTCATTAAATTCTCACAACCCTTTGAGGTAGTTGCGCTTATTATCCCCTATTTTACAGGTGCAGAAACTGAGGCACAGAGAGGTTAAGTTGTTTGCCCAAGATCACACAGCCAGGAAGTAGTGGGGCCAGGATTCCCCGGGGGGTCTGAGGCTGATGGCTGTGTGGCCAACCTGGGAGAGCTGGGGAGTGCAGACTGGGTCTTCTATCTCCTTATCCCCAATGCTTAGCACATCATACATGCTTATTAGGTGTTGGTGGGATGGCAGAAGCCTAGGAACAGATGCCTTTTTATTGTGTGCCCGCTTTGTGTAAGCACCAGGCACTTTACATTCAAGGAAGGTAGAGATGCCCCATTTTACAGAGCAGACCTCTGGATGTTTGTGACATGGCCAAGTGCGTGAATGAGAACGGGAGGTGGGTGATGGGCACACGCAACTGAGAGGGAGGCGTGGAGACTCAGAGGGGCAGGAAACCTCGGTGGGGATGCCGCTCGACTTACCCAGAAACCCACCAGAACGTGACCTTGGAGAGGAAGGAGGCCCCAGCCTCTGGACATGGGTTCTGGAAAAGACAAACGATGGAGAGGCCTTGGTCTTACATTTCATGGCAAGCAGGTGGAGGGGAAACAAGGGTAGGAAAACAGGATGAACTGACCATGAACTTAGCTCTGAAAATGCACACCAAGGTGCCAATGGGCTCGATGCTTTCTGACAGAGGGGGCGAGAGGGGACTGGGCTCAGGCAGACAGTGTCCCTGAGGTACGAATGAACAGCTGCTTAGAAAAACAACCGTCACTAACACTGAGACGCAGAAGTCTCGAAGCAAGGACCAAGCAGAACCCAGAGAACAGCGTCCTCAGCAATGTCCCTCGGCGGCTGTGCTGGGGAGCGGGCGAGGGGTCTGCCTGGTGATTTTTGTCAGCTGCTCCAGACAGATGGCGCCGATTGAGTCTCTTCACCAAGTGGGCATAAGGATTCCCATTTCACTACATCTGTGCCATCCCAGCTTGTTACCAAGTAAAAACATTTTTTTTTGCCATGCTGATAGGCAAAAATATATATATATACACATATATATTATCCCATTAGAGTTTTGGCTCAATCACTTGAGCAGTTGAATGTTTTCATATGATCTCAGATCAACTGTTTCTTCCTCAGAAAGCTCTCTTGAGTTCTCACACTTGTTCAGTGTGACCTGTTATATGCTGTCATGGACCACAAACGTCCATTTAGAGCACTTACCCCAGTTGGAATTGCCCTCGCACCTGTGTAATTATGTGATTAATGTCTGGCTCCCCTACTCAATTCTTAGCTGCATGAGGACAGGGACAAGATTTGCTTGTTCACCCCAGAATCCTCAGCACCCGGCTGGGGCACAGAACAGGGGTTGACAAACTATGGCCTGTGGGCCAAATTTGGCCCATTGCCTGTTTCTATAAATAAAGTTTTATTGGCACACAGCTATGCTCATTTGTTTACCTATTGTGCATGGCTGCTGCTGTGAGATGATGTCTGAGTTGAGTATTTGCAACCCCTGGATGGACCGGAAAGCCTAACATATTTACTTTCTGACCCTTTACAACCTCTGGCATAGAGGAGACGTATGACACACATACACATTTTGCTGAATGAGTGAATGAATGAAAAATAAAGACCTAGGCTCTAGTTCAATTCCCTTAGACCACACAGGGAGACTGACATGGAGTTGGGCCAAGGGAGGCACTGGGATGGAGGTCCGGCAACTTACAGGCTGCTGGGGGGCTTTTGGGAAGAAGGGGGCCCAGTCGGCCAGGCAGGACAGCACCAACTGTACTGCCACTAGAGACAAACACAGGTGGGTCGACAGGTGGCGGAAGGGGTCCCTCTGGAAGTCCTGCGGAAGAGGAAGCAGAAGTCAACCCACCTGAGACTCATGAGTAGTGGAGACTGGGGAGGTGCCTGTGGGGAGAAAGTTTCTGGCAGAACAGCGTTTCCCACGGTGGCAGCAGCACAGAGGCGGGGGACTGGGCCCATGGAGTTTGAAAGCCAGGCTACCATCACCCCTGGATGCCCCGATTTATGACTTATACACACTCTGTCCCTACAGACGATGGGCCAGGGCTGAGCCTGGGGTTTGCCTTTAGCTGGGTGACAACTGGCCACACCAGCTGGGATGTGAATTGAAGTGCCACTTTGCCTTTCTCTTTGTGCCCTGCAGGAAACCCTTTCTCCATCCCAGCCCCCACCCCAATCTCTCATCCCAGCTCCCTTACAGCCAGTGTTTTTTGACAGAAGGGGAAGGGAGCTGATTTTAGGGAGCATCTGCTCTACCCCGAGCACGTAGAGGGGACTTCACATGCACTGGTACACCAGGTCCCTCCCCACTGCTGACCCCAGCTGGGCTTCACTTGCTCTGTTTCCCTACTGGGGAGAGCAAGATTCAGAGAAGTGGTGGCACCTGGCTCAAGGGCACCCCGATTATCTGACCCAAAGCATGAGCTTCTGCTGCTAGACCACAGTCGTCTCTGCCTGTCTGGCATCTGCTGCTCCAGCTTCCGGGAAGAGCACCCAATGTGCTCTCCCCAGGCGTGTGGTTTGTGTAGAACTAACTCCACTCCAGGAGGGGGGCAGGTGACCGAGCCCTGGCCAGCGGGTGTGTTCTAGTCCCCTGGCTCCTGTGCTTGGTTTGGGAATGGCCAGAGGACCCAAGCAGCGCCCACAAGAGCTGGGCCCACCGGGTTTGCTTCCTTGGTAGAATTGGAGCCTGGAGCCTTTCTTGCCACCTCATCGGAGACTGAAGCCAACACAGAGAAAAGCAGAGCCAGGAGACAGAGCTGGAGCTGGAGACAGAGATAGAGAACTCTTGTTTGAGCACCTGACCCAGCTAACACCCACCGGAGCTAATGAATGCCTTCTTATTTTATTTATTCTTTCTTTCCCTAAGCTAGTGTGAGTTGGGTTTTTGTTGCTGGACTGCAAGAGTTCGAATTTCAAATCATACTTCCTCAGCTGGTTTTTACACTCTCCTGGGGTTTTGTTTGCAGACAGCAAACAACCTGATATCCTCACTCCATTATGGCCCACCGTCCCCATACAGCCATTTTTACCAGTTTTGACGGGAAAGCTTGTTCCGACTTTGGGTGAGATGGACTTGGGCTCTGCATTCCCAAGGACGTCATTAACCTCCCTGAGCCTTGGGTTCCCCATCTTTAAAATGGGGCAGTCTGGATCCACTACAGAGCGTTATTGTGAGAATCTGAGGAGAAAATGCCCCTAAAGTGCTTGCTGGGACGCCTTGCCCATAGTGGATGCCCCAGATCATTTGTGGCACCAATATTATTTTTTCTGTGCCGTGTCCAAAATAGCTGATTGATAAGTGAGCTGTAGGAACCCTCTCTTTTACAAGTCGATAAATGGCCTGTGGACTTTTATCTTTAGATGCAAAGTTATTCTTTTTAAAATTTTCTGTCCTCAAGGACAGAACCATTTTCTCTGCTTTTTTCTTCAGGAGTATGATGGGATAACCATTTGGCTCCAGAAATGAACTGTAGCCTGCCACAGGTGGACTCAGGATGCCCCCTCTCCCCAGAGACCTTGGGCAAGGCCAGTCAGGCATGTGTTCTCACCTGGGGGAGATTTCGCTCCCCAGGGAACATTTGGCACTGTCCAGAGACATTTTGGGTTATCACAGTGTGGGAGCAGGGTGGAGATGCTACTGGCATCTAGTGGGTAGAGGCCAGGGATGCTGCTCAACATCCTACAATGCACAGGACACTTCTTCCCCTCAACAACAAAGAATTTTCCAGCCCCAAATCTTGAGAAACCCTGGCCTAGACTAGGTATTTTTGTCTTTGCAGAGAAAATGATCCATCATGTCCCCTGACATGGAAGTGCTGCTTCCTAGATTAGGAAGCAGAAATGTGGTTGAGTGTGCAAAATGAGTGTACACGTGCACTCCCACGTACAACCACATGAGAGAATGGGTGAGGGTGAGAAAGAGGAGACCTATGTGCGCACACAGAGGAAGGATGCGCATGGCCATGGCCATAAGTGTGTAGGAGGGATGTGCAAATGGATGTCTGTGTGTGGGGGGTATACTTGCACACATCTTGTGGTACCACAGCAGTGTGAGTGGACGTGTGCAGGTACGTGTGCAATATGTGGGAGTCTATGCTTATGCAATGCATGAATGGGGGCATATGAGCGAGTCTCTGGTGTGCAAGCGGAGTGTCTGATGTGTGTGTGTAAGACAATGAGTATTCATAAAATGGGTAGGAGGTTTCAAAATAGCCAAAAGGTAGAAGCAACCAAGTGTCCATCAACAGATGAATGGATAAATACCATGTGATCTGTCCATATGGTGGAATATTAGTCAGCTGTAAAAAGGAATTACCTGGTAAATGCTACAACATGGATGAACCTTGAAGACATAACGTTGAATGAAATACGCCAGACCCAAAAGGACAAGTGATATATGATTCCACTTATATGAAATGTCTAGAACAGGCAAATTCATAGAGACAGAAAGTAGAGGTTACCAGGGGTCGAGGGGAGGGGGGAATTGGGAGCTATTGCTTCATGGGGGCAGAGTTTCTGTTTGGGGTGATGAAAACATTTTGGTAATGGATGGTGCTAATGGTTACACAACACTGTGAAGGTAATTAATGTCACTGAATAGTACACTTAAAAATGGTTAAAACTGCAAATTTTATGTTATATATATGTTACCACCATAAAATTCTTTTACAGATGTGGAATGATGGGTACTTACGTATGAGGAAGGGCTCCTGTGTCTCTAGACTGTGGTGTGTGTCTGTGTGTGGAGAATGAGTTGAATGTGGGAAGGGACGGAGGGAGGATGGGACCCAAGGCCCAAGGCCGCCATATTGGCTTCCCCGGTGGCCCAGGCCTCCACTTACCCCTCGCGAGGCCAGCTGGGCAGTGCTGGTGGCTGGCAGGATGCAGCAGAGCAGCCAGTACCCAAACAGCACCCCGGATGCCTGGACCCCCTTCTTCCTCTCCATGTGGATCAGGAACACAGCGAAGCTCTGGACAAGGGAGTTGGGTGGGTTCCCTGAGGTCGGGGCAGGGAGCGTGACTCTGTTCCCCACCCCGCCCTCCACTGGGGCAGGGAAAGCAGCAGCCCGGAGGAAGCCAGGCTCCAGGCAGGACGTCCTTACCATGGTGGTGAGCCACACGGTGGGGTGGATGAGGAGCTCTGGGGCCTGCGGCGTTCCCCGGTGGATTTTCCAAAGAGTGATAGACACGTTGGAGGTGGACAGGACTATCAGGGCGAACCCAAGCACCTGGGGAGACATGCTTAGATAAGGCTGGTTGGCGCAAAGCTAGGGGGCGGCAGACTGGGTGGTGACCCCTGTCCAACTGGGCAGTGGCTCCACAGTAGCGTTTGATGTCAACATGGAACAGCGGCAACATGAAGAGGGTGTAAGAAAATGCGGCAAGGGACATGGCAGATCAATCCTGACTTGGAACTGTCGGATGCATGAGGCACAACCGGTAGCTGAGCCACGCCCGTGTGTTCCAGAATGCAGGAGGCAATTCGACCTTGTGCATGCAAGACAGTGTTAGAGTGAGAACACAGCAGGAAACGAAATTTCCTTACCAGGTGAAAAACTTATACCCTTCGCCAGCCTCTTTCAATCCCTGTTTTTAAGCCAAGGAGAAAGTCTCTGCTGGAACCTGTATATCTTCAATGCCACCCTAATACATGTTGGTCCCACTTTGGAACAAGAGAGAGAGAGAAAATGAAAGCGCACACGCATGCATGCAGGATAGCAGGCCAGAGCAAGGCACGGCGGGGGGGGCTATTAAAAAATACCTTAGTCCAAAGCGGGGGTCAGCAAGCTACCACCCGCAGGCCAAGTTTGGCCAGCTGCCTGTTTTTGTATGGCCTGGGAGCCAGGAATGGTTTTTCCATTTTTAAACGGTTGAAAAAGTAGAAAGTCACGACCCATCAAAGTGATGTGAAACTCAAATCTCAGTGTCCTTATCTGCAGTTTGATTGGCACACAGCCAGGTCCCTTTGCTTATGTATTATCTACGGCTGCTTGTGAGCTACAACTTGAGCTAAGTAGCTGCAAGGGACCATATGGCCATGAAGCCTAAACTATCTACTACCTGGCCATTTAGGAAGGAGTTTGCCGAACCCTGGATAGGTGGTCAGGGATAGAGCAGAAATTAAGAAAGAGGCATGGAAAGGAATGAAACTTGAAGAATATTCTTGTAGAAATGTGGAGGAGGAGGAGATGCAGACTCATGCTTGCGACGCCAGTGTTGCTCAAACACTTTAAAATAAATGCCTAATGATTTAAAAATCTGGTCTGCAGTATTGCCAGTGGGGAAACAGAAAATTAAGTGTCTAACTGTTGACATTTTAAAAGGTTCTTCCTTAATGCGGCCCTAAAATCATGTCGTGGACCCAGGGGTATACCTGCCACGCTTTGGGAAAGGCCAGGTCATGGCAGCTAGAAACTTCCGAGGAAGATGAGTGTTTCTGAATATGTATATTTGTGTATGCATGCATGTTCAGGGTTATGAAATCAGTTCCGAGGAATTGAGAGCAGCCTCTGGAGTCTGGCTCTCAGGTTGGTTAACAGGTTCCCTCTCCTTGGCCCTAGCCTGTCCACCAGGGGTTGCCTCCAGATTCCAGCCTGACTGTGCCCCCCCCCCATTGTCTGATTCCAGGTCCCAGTAGTGGCGGTTACCATTTTGGCCTTAAAGAGGGGGGACATCTGGATGTAGCCCCTGCCGTGGCAGTGGATGTAGAAGAGGTGGATGGGGCCAAGGACCCAGAGGTACATGGGGGGGCCCCAGACCCCTGCCGTCCTCAGGAAGCACAGGCTCAGCAGGCGGGCTGTGGCAGGCTCCAGCTCCGTCTGGTTCCAGACCTGAGGGAACACCAGGGAGCCCTTTAGGGTGATACAGGGGAGGGTCGCAAACTCACCTGCCCAGGGGACCAGGCAACCTGGTGGACCCCAACACATACACCACGAGGCGCCAGGTGCGCTTCGGAATCCTTTGTAATTCTCCAGTCATCTAATCCTCACTCACATCCTTCCTAGGAGGTGGATGCACTTATCCCCATTAACGGTGCTGGACTCTCCAAGGGGTGGCTTGGTTAAAGGGGTCGCCCTTCCCTGACTTTCAGGGACCACAGCAGGTCCCCTCGCTTTCCAGGGCAGGGAAATTGGAGGGTCTCCTCCGCCCACCCCCAGGTCGCAGCCCAAGAGATCTGCCAGGGCGAGCCGGGAAAAGGGGAGTGGGGCGAGGCGGGGCAGGACTCACCCCGGTCCCCGCGCAGGGCTCGCCAGGTGCGGCCATCGGGACTGTCTGTCGGTCGGTCTGTCTGTCGGTCGCTGGGCAGCCTCCTGCGCCGCGGTTCTGACCCGGGAGGGGGCGGGGCCGGGCAGGTCTGGTCGGGAATGGAGCGCCTGGATCGAGAGGCCCCGGGGCAAGGTCCGTCGGTGCGGCGGCCGGGGGTGGGGCGAGAAGGGGTGAAACGAGGCAAGGTGGGGGCGGGCGCTCAAGGGGACCCAGCGGGCACCTGGGGAAGGAATCTGAGAGCCTCACAGAGTGCAGGGGTGCCCCCATTTCCCATCCCCTCCGCCAGCAACAAGTATCACCCCAGACATGCCAGTTTGGAACCAGCAATTCCACTTCCAGAAATTTATCCAGATGAAAGAGTCCGTCAGGTGTGCCGATGCTTATACCAAGGAAACATGGCAATGAGCTAAGTGTCCAACAAGGGGAGACACGTGGCCGGGGCAGAAGCCAGGTTAAAGCCGCAGACTCCTCACCGGTGGGCTGGACGTGGTGGTGGAGAGAGTTTAAAAAGATAATAGTTTAGCGTAGTGCCCACAGTAACTGCTCAATAAGAGTTAGGTTTTATTAGAATTCCTATTATTATTTCATTCATTGGTTACTAAGTAGTGCTTTAAAATGCTGTTGCAGAAATATAACGTGGAAAGATGGTAAGATGGTTGTTAAATGTAAAGTGAGAAAAGAGATGATCTAATACCGAGTAAGCTAAGACAGTTTTGCAAAAAACAAACCAAAGTTTGTTTCCCCAAACCTAAACTGGGAAAAGTGGAGAAGGAAGTCATGTCATTTGCCTTCTTTTAAATCTTTTTTTTTTTTTTTTTTTTTTTTAACAAATCAGTTTTATTGATACATATTAATAAAGCATGCAATTCATCCAAAGTGTACAATCAATGGTGTTTGGTATAATCACATAGTTGTGCGTTCTTCACTTCAATCATTACTAGAACATTTTCATTATTTCAATAATGATAATAATAAACAAAAAACAGACAAAGAAACAAGAAAATTCTTCACCTCTCAATCTGTTTCCCTTGCTGTACATAGCTGCTATTTCTGGCTACTTTTGAACATTTATTTATTTATTTATTTTTTAAGCAGTTTTATTGAGATATATTCACACATCTTATGATCTATCTAAAGTGAATAATCAACGGCATTTAGTATAATCACAATTTGTTTCTTTTAAATCGTAAAGTGAAGTGTGTGCACCAGGTCAGGGACCCCAGCCCCTAGTTCTTTTTTGGAAATGACACTATGTAATAATATAATATAATATAATATAATATAATATAATATAATATAATATAAT
>JAKSZT010054368.1:12852042-13016657 GCA_026826555.1 Tolypeutes matacus
ATATAATATAATATAATATAATATAATATAATATAATATAATATAATTAATATAATATAAGTATAGATTAAAAAATGGAGGTGCTCTAAGTGATTCTAATTTTCTTTTTTTTTATTTTTCTTTTTATTTTCTTTCTCTCTTCAATGAGCATGGATGCCTTTCAAGACAGCGATGAACAATTCAGCTCTTTCAGGCGGACAACCCCGGGGGCTCTGTTTGGGTGAAGAATTAAACCCCCCTGCCCTTCTGCACTCTGCCCTGTTGTCTCTTGGGGGTCTTGTCCTCTCTTTTACTCTGACCTCCTGTGGGGTCTCCACCACTTGGGTTTCCTCAGGTCTTGTTTTTCTCTTTCTCTTTGAGTCTCCCCACCCCAGGTCTGGGGTCCAGGGGGTGCCTCATCAGCTGTCCTCCTGCCTGGGTCTTCAGGAGGACCCCAAGGCTTTCTCTTGAAACTGAGAGTGGCAGGCCCCGTGACCTGCCCTCCCTGCCCCCGTAGCGGCATTGTCACAGCCTTGGGGCTTTATTTCTTTGTATATTTGAAAGGGAATTTGAGGAGAATGGTCAGGAAGGGAGGAAGAACACAGAAGAAATCAGTCAAGATGAGCTGGGAACTGGACCCGGAGGTCCCAGTTCTTAGTTTCCAACTCTCTGAACAGCAGTTGACTGTGTGGAGAGAGCTCCTGACAAGTCCCTTTCACTCTCTGGGCCTTGGTTTCCCCTTTTGAACAACGAGAAGGTTCCATAGGCTAGCATTTCCCAAATGGTTGTTTCAATACTCTGTGATTTGACTAACAAACCAAGGGCTCATATTAAGGAGGGTGATATGGTTGTATTTTGGTCCCCCAAAACATCTGTTCAAGTCCTAACCCCAAATAGTGGTGACTGTAACCTTACTTGGAAATAGAGTCATTGCAGATGGAATTAGTTAAGTTAAAATGAAGTCATACTGGCGCAGGATGGGCCCTTCTTCCTTACAAGAAGGGGAGCAGACCCAGAGGGAAGAAACTCATGTGACGATGGAGGCAGAGATGGAAGTGCTGCAGCTCCAGCCTAGGAATATCAGGGATTCCTGGCAGACACCAGAAGCCAGAAAGAGGCAAGGAAGGAGTCTCCCCTACAGGTTTCAGAGGGAGCACAGCCCTGCCAACACCTTGATTTCAGACTTCTAGCTTCCAGGAGAGACAGTACATTTGTTGTTTCAAGCCACCATTTGTGGTACTTTGTGAGGGCAGCCTAGGAAACTAAGACAGAGGGTAGAGGGCATCTGTTTTAATTTTGGTTATAAATTACAAACTCCACGGAAGCAGATGTGGCTCAAGCAATTGAGCTCCTGCCTACCACATAGGAGGTGCTGGGTTCGGTTCCCGGTGCCTCCTAAAGAAGACGAGCAAGATAGTGAGCTGGTGCAACGGGCTGGCACAGCGAGCTGATGCAACAAGATGATGCAACAAAGAGACACAAGGAAAAAAACACAATGAAAGACACAACAAAGCAGGGAGTGGAGGTGGCTCAAGTGATTAGGCATCTCCCTCCCACATGGGAGGTCCAGGGTGGGGTTCTGGTGCCTCCAAAAAGATGAGCACACAGCAAGTGCAAACAATGGGGGTGGGGGTGGGGAGTGATAAATAAATAAATAATAAATCCTAAAAAAATAACAAACTCCAATAAATAAAATAATTATCTTCTCTTTATAACTGAACAGTTGAGCGTCTCACTGAGTTTCCAGTGAGACTGCAGAGTGAGAAACTGAAATCAGATGTGCACACAATTTGATGCCTGTTAGTCCCGGGATCTAAACGTCAGCTTAAGATTTTTGACCATTGTGTTGTTTAAACTCATTGCTATTCTTGGTTGTCTATTGTATAAGGTTTAGCTGCAAAGGTAAATTTTAGTGGGAAATCTTCTCTCATCTCTCATAATTTAGAAACATAATATAATAACTATCAAAACAAAGTATTTGATTTTTTAAAGGAGCAAAATGGAAGAATTCCAAATATCAGTCAGAAAAGCAAGTATTTTGATGTGGCAACTCATAGTTAAAGTCAATCTGCATTAGAATGTACATTAGTCTTGTGACAAAATAAAATAAGCTGATATTTGGATTTATTGCAGACAAATCATGCTTCCTCTTTCAGAGCTAATTCAAAGTCAATTAAACTGCATGTCCTTCTTGTTTATGGGGGG
Source organism: Tolypeutes matacus (assembly GCA_026826555.1). NCBI lineage: Eukaryota > Metazoa > Chordata > Mammalia > Cingulata > Chlamyphoridae > Tolypeutes > Tolypeutes matacus. The sequence continues at coordinate 12,854,227 of JAKSZT010054368.1, forward strand.
GCGGGAGACCTCAAAATTAATTATTATTCAAATGTTATTCACACTGTGATGAAAATAAATTTTAAATACCTTCTGTAATATACTGAACTTAAATGACATGTGCTTTCAGTCACGTATTGATCATTTATCATGGAAAAACGCGCTGACTTATATTAGTTCCTAAAAGGGTTTATGAGATTATATATCACTTTGGCTATTGAGTCAAAAGATTTAGGAAAGTTGTAGGACACTACGATCAACAAAGTCCCTCGTCCTTTCCATCTGTGATACTGAATTCCAATCTAGAATTCAACTTGGGAGGTGTGCCTGTGAGCATGTCGCTTGAGCTGCACCTGCCAGACGGTGCGCGGAGTCCTCCCGACCGGCAGAGGGCACGAACGGGCTCCGCTGACTGAGCATGCGCCGTGGTAATGGGTTCGCGGAGGGCGCGGGGCCCCGGAGCGCGCCTGCGCAGCTTCGGGGGCGGGGCTTGGGCTGTCCGCTGCCCCAAGAGGAGGAAGCGGTGGGCCGCGCGCGGCGAGGGGCGGGACCCGGCGACCTGCTGAGGGTCGAGCGGCCGAGGCCGGGGCCATGCGGGCGGGCCAGGGCGCGGGGCCTCCGGGGCCCGGGGTGGTCGCTGCCGCCGTCGTGCTGCTGTTCAGCGGCGTGGGCCCGGCGCGCGGCTCGGAGGACATCGTGGTGGGCTGCGGGGGCTTCGTCAAGTCGGACGTGGAGATCAACTACTCGCTCATCGAGGTGAGCGCGTGTCCCGCGGCCCGGCCTGCGGCCCCTGACGGCAGGCGGCTTCCTCCAGCTCCACGGTGTAGGGCTCCTTTCTCTTTCCGCTTTCTGCCCGCTCCCCAGTCGCACTAGAGTGGAGTTTCTTATCTGGGGTCAGCTCCCGAGTTGGGGGTGGGGGCCGTGACGTTAGGGACGTGGGGGTGGGAAGGCCCTTTTGGTGATGGTGATGATGGTTCACAAGTTGTATCGGATCACTCAAAACCGAATCCCCCACAGCCCAGACCCCGATTCTTCAAAACCCAAACCCCAGGTCTCAGAGTCTAGACCCCATATAGCAGGGGTCTTAATCTTTTGTGTTCCCCGGACCCCTTTGCCAGTCAGGTGAAAACCACGGACCCCTTCTCAGAATGTAGGTAGATAGTTTTTATGACACTCGACTAGCACGGGCCTGACAACTACCGCAAGGAAGTATGGATGAGCCTAAGCGATTTCTCCAGATATGCAACAACGGTATGTGATATGAAATGAATATTTCTACTGTGATTTATTGCATACATTCATAAGTGAAGGAAATGCTAGATTTCAGTTAGAGGTCAGAGAAAATAAAGCTAAAAAAGTAGATTTTTTTCAATTCAAGCTTAAGGACCCCCTGAAATCTTTCCATGGGCCACTTGGGAGTCTGTGGACCCCTGGTTAAGAACCCCTACCATATAGCTTGGAACCCAAACTATCCTCAGAATCCAGACCCTAGATCTCTTAAAACCTAGTCTCTGCTGTACCCATACCCTTCGGGACTTAGACCCTAGATTCCTTGAAACCCAGACTTAGATCCCCTGGAACCCTGAATCCAGTTCCTCAAAACTCCGACCCCCAATTCCCTGGAACCCAGATTCTAAATCCCACCAGAATCGAAACCCCAGTTCTTCAAAACCCACATTACCCAGAACCAGATACTCTGAAACTCAGCTCCCCTGAACCCATATTCCAGAACCTAGAGACCACAACTATTATTCCCAAACCTCACAGTCCAGAACTCCCAAATGTTCTAAGCCGTTATTCATTCAGACCCCCTAGGATGCTTTTAAAGATCATGGAATCCCATCCTAGAGATCCTATCTGACCCAGTAGATCTATATTGGAATCTTGGGAGCTGGGAATCTGTATTTCAGCACTCCCCACCTCCTTTTTACCCCACAACACCCCCATTCCCTCATCCTCCTTGGGCCTCCTTTTACTCTGAAAGGAGAGTTGCCAGCCTCCCTGATTGCCTTACTGGGTAGATATTAGAATTACTGTAGAGATTTTTAAGTCTCTACTAAGTTGTAAAACCCTCTTCAGTTAGATGATTATTAGTCCAGTAGGATTATGTCCCAGAAAGCTTTGGGGAAGAGAAGGAGGGATTGACGGAGGTCAGAGGTCAGGGTAGGTCACTTGTCAGGGTAGATGGGAAGGGACCTGAGGGACGGCTGGGCCTCTTTTGGGGGAGGGGCCTGATGATGGGCAGGAGAGGCTAAGAGAAGTGAAAAAAGCCAAGAGCAGGTGCTTGGGAGAGAACAAAGGAAGAGGCGGGGAAATGCTGAAGAGAAGGGAAGCACCTGGCAAGCACCTGGAGGATTGCCAGAGGGCTGGCAAGCAGTGTGTTCTGTAAAGTGGGATGTTGAGGACTTGGGGAGTAGGGTTGGAAAGGAGGTCCCACACCCCACTGGCTCTTTGACCTGGCCTGGCGGCAAGCCCCAAGTCTTAATACTTGTAGGATGGTGAGGGGGACATTGGGAGAGAAGCAGCAGAAGCCAGCCCCATATATTTCCCAAAGAAGAGCACCCGCTCTTACCCTCAAGGCCCCTCTGTCTGCTACTCTTCCCCCTCTTTGTTCAGAAGAGGCTGGGTTGTTAATGAACCTGCCCACTGGCAGGGACAGGCCTTCTAGCATCTGCTGGGTACGGGTTGCTGGGTGCCCAGGCCACCTCCTGGGATTGCCCCGTGGTACATGCAGAGCATTTCCGGAGCTACCTCGAAAGGCTGCCTTTCACAACGGGTAGTTTCGTGGGGCTCCGGGAGGAAAGAGAAGGCAGGAGGGGCACCCCATCCCAAGCACTATGAGTGACCTCAAGAGCAGAGAGCAGGTTTGTGACCCAGTACGAAGTGTGTTCCTTGAGCTCTAGGGCTGCCTGTCCAGATGGTTTGAGACATTCATTCTTTCACAATTTCTGGTTATGAAATCAGATGTTTCACATGTGACATCTTGATGAAGATTTATATGGCCATCCTGTGTCCTCATCTGTACTTTATGAAAGAAATGGGCATAATCAAGGTATTCCACAACCATGTCTTTTTTTTTTTTTTTTTTAAAGATTTTATTTATTTATTCATTTATCCCCCCCTTGCTGCTTGTGCTCGCTGGGTCAGCTAACCGCGCCCTGTGGGCGGGCTTGCCTTCACCAGGAGGCCCCGGGGACCGAACCCAGGTCCTCCCATATGGTAAACGGGAGCCCTACTGATTGAGCCACAGCCGCTTCGCAACAACCATGTCTTGATTGTTTTTTTTTTCTGTGTGTTCAGATATAACTGCCTTCACTCTTCATTCAGTAAGCAGCTATTTATTGAGCACCTGCAGGTACTGAAGCCTTGTCCTAGGTGGAGTCTAGCAGAGCAGTGAACAGGACAGGTGAAAGCCACTGCCCTCATGGAACTTACATTCTGTTCCTCAACAGTGGCTACTGTTTTGAAAAAAAATCATAAGAGGAGATTTCACATTTAAAAAACTGGATTCCTGGCTTTTCTGCAATTCTCAACTGATCCTTGGACCGCTTTAGTGTGATCTGTCTTCCCTTCAGATGAACGTCCGTTGATAATTACCTGCCTGGCCCCTCTTGGCTGGTGAATTTTCAATCTCTGCTTCAAATGTGTGCCCCTGAACTATAATACCATATGGCCTTTAAATAAATTCTTCAAGTATTTATTCAGTGCCTACAGTAAACAAGACACTCACAGGCACTATGGAGCATGGACAGGAGACTAATTTGTGGTCCCTGCCCACAGAGAGCTTACAATCTGTGTTCTTTTCACTTTCTTCCTTTCCCAAGTGTGCGTATGCTGAGTTTGTGGCTTTATGCATCTTGTCTGGTAAGACTTGATGCCCTTGTTTCTTGCTCAGAGCATTAACATTTTAGAGGTGAGGGTCTTTGAGGTTGTATTAGTCATTCAAAGGGGTGCTGATGCAAAGTACCAGAACTCTGTTGGCCTTGATAAAGGGTATTTATTTGGGGTAGAAGCTTACAGGCACAAGGTCCTGAAGAGTCCAACTCAAGGTACCATAAGAGGTACTTTCTCACCCACAGTCATTGGCCACGTGTTGGAGCAAGATGGCGGGTGATGTCTGTGTGTGTTCAGCCTTCCTCTTCCTTTTAAGGCTCTTCCTATAAGGCTCATCTCTCTCCCCAGGGCTTGTTTCTTTCTGGACTCAGCTGCTCTGGTTTCTCCACGAGGTCGTAGTCTATCAGGCTCATTTCTCTTCCCAGCGCCGTGTCTATGGAGCACTCTCTCTTCCTGCGTATCTGCTTCTGTGTTCTCTTTCTCCATGTATTTACTTCTATGTGAGCTTCTGTTTTATCCCCAAAGGGTCTGGGACTCAATGCTGAGTCATACTCTCATGATGTGGTTGAATCAGAGCCCTAATCTTAACATAATTTAATCAGACGTCTCAGCTGAATCTAATACAATCAAAGGGTTATCACTCCAGAGGAACTGACCAGTTTACAAACATAATCTATATTTCTTATTGGAATTCATAAATAATATCAAATTGCTATAAGAGGTCATCAGCCCCAACTGCTTCCCCTTCACAGATGTAGAAACCGATTGAGCGGTTAAGCCGTGCCGGTAAGTTTAGGAAAATTTTCTTGGACCCAGTCTCTGCCCTGCCAGTTACATTGTGTTGCCGAGTTGTTATATATATATATATATATATATATATATATTTAAAGATTTTATTTATTTATTCATTTATCCCCCCCTTGCTGCTTGTGCTCGCTGGGTCAGCTAACCACGCTGTGTGGGCGGGCTTGCCTTCACCAGGAGGCCCCGGGAACTGAACCCGGGGCCTCCCACATGGTAAACAGGAGCCCCACTGATTGAGCCACAGCCGCCTCCCCAAGTTGTTATATGGTAATACAAACTACTCTTTTGCTGAGCCCACACTCCATGCCACCTGCTTGAGATGCCTCCATGTGAGTCTACAACCACCATGATGGGGAGGGGCTTTCTCTTCACAGATGAAGAAGCTGAACCTGGGTAGATAGAACGACTGGCCCAGGGTCACAGAGTTCATTCGCAGAAGCCCCGGTTCGTGTCTGGGAATGGTCAGAATGCAAGAGTTTTGGAGAGTCCTTGAGAAGAGGCTGTACATAGTGTCTTTTTGATAGGTTTTTGTCTTGAGAATAAATGTAAAAGAGAAAATTAAAAGCTCCCAGATGAGTGTTACTGTAAGTGTTTGGAATCATCTGGGCTTAAGAATGCAGCTCCTTGGCCCTTGCCCCAGACCTTCTAATTGAAAACCTGAGGTGATGCCCAGGAATCTGCATTTTAACAAGCACCTTACTAACTCCAGTTTGGAAATATCTGTTTGGACCCAGAAGCTTTTATGAACAACCTAGAGACAGCCACTAAAATTTAAAACGGAAAAATATTAAAAATATATGACTTTGGCAGTAGGCTTTAGATATTTTCTAACCTGAAAAACATGAAATTGCACTATCTGGGGGACATTTTATCTTCTTTCTGTCCGTGATGGCCAGTGTTAGCAGCTGGCATGTAGCAGGCCCTCAACAAACGCACGTTGGCTGAATGAATTCAGACCTGGCACGTGTAGTTAATTCTCAAAGGCGATCTTATGACTTGTATTTTCTTTCTTTTCTTTCCAGATAAAGTTGTACACCAAGCATGGCACCTTGAAATACCAGACAGACTGTGCCCCAAACAATGGTTACTTTATGATCCCCTTGTACGATAAGGTAAGAGGAGAGGGCTCGTCAGACTTTTTTTTTTTTTTTTTTTTTTAAAGATTTTATTTATTTATTCATTTATCCCCCCCTTGCTGCTTGCGCTCGCCGGGTCAGCCAACCACGCCGTGCGGGCGGGCTTGCCTTCACCAGGAGGCCCCGGGAACCGAACCCGGGTCCTCCCATATGGTAAACGGGAGCCCCACTGATTGAGCCACAGCCGCTTCCCGGCTCGTCAGTCTTTATTGCTTGTCTTTTATGGTGGGAAGTGGGGCGCACCACCAGGCTGAACTCACCAGGAGAATGGCCTTCACCACGTGAGCAGGTTGCTCATCTGTTTTCTAAATAATAAGTGGAAAAAAGCAATACTGGCCATATTCTTAGGGAGAACATTGATTTGATTTAATACAGTGGTTTTTGCTGTCCCCGGGGGGACATTTGGCAATGCCGAGAGACATTTTTAGTCATCTCAGCTGGGGTGAGGGGTGCTGTCGGCATCTAGTGGGTAGAGGCCAGAGATGCTGCTAAACATCCTGCCGTGCACAGGACCGCCCCCGGGTGTCACCAGTGCCAAAGCCGAGAAACACTGATTTAAAAAACCCTTTACTTTCAAGCAGCCTATAATAATATGTTTTTAAAAAATTATGCAAATAATGTGAATTCATGAGTTTTATGGAAGAAATCAAGTGCTTTGGAAGTATATGAAGTCAATTTGTACCCATTACCCCTCAGTTCCGCTGCCCTCTGTAGGGATGACGAGCCCTTCTGATGAAAGTTTTAGTGTGCGTCCTAAAAGACCACTTTCTCCGTGTGTATAGTTATACAGAAGTCCACGAACACACTCACATACATGCTAACATACACACATGCACGTGCAGAGGTGAGGAGCCACACACAGCCCCCCTTAGAGCCTCATCCCTCCCGCATTTCAACATACTCCGTTTCTTTTTTTATCTTTTTATTTTGAAATAATTATAGCTTCACAGGATGTTGCAAAAGTAGTTTAACTTACATAGTTTTGATTTTGATTTTTTTTTTTTTTACACAAATGGAATTATTCTGTAATTTTCTTTTTTGCCCTGCGGTCATTTCTTGGCATGTGTTCAACATCAGCACATATTGATCTCCTGCCTTCTTTTAAATGGCTGCCTAGCATTTCAGAGTCAGGCCAAAATCACTTCTTTATTGATGGGCATAAAGGCTTTCTCCAGTTTTGTTGGTTGTATTATTACTAACAACAGAGCAATAAATGTTCTTGAACTCACATCTTTATGCACAATGTGTAGGATCGATTTCTGGAGGTGGATTTGCTGGGTCTTGAAATGTTTCATTTTTCTCTTTTTTTAACTATTAACATTAATCTCAGGAAACCAGTGTTCATGAATAAAATTTAGATTTGAGAAATGACTTTAGTTCCAAAATATATGTGCTAATGCTTGCAACTTTAGGTGTGTGAGGAATAAATAGAAGGCTTGGTTAATAGTATGTTTGGTCTCAAAAAACCACATCCGGTTGAATAAAGTGTCTTTAGAAGGCTGGAGCGGCTTCAGCGCGGTATCGTCTCCTGGGTCAGGTGGGAACTTCTGCCGTTTAACTTCAGCTTGCAGCTTCTGGAGGGAGTTAAGGAACTCACTACCATTCGGAAGAATACACCTTACATTGGAATTTCATTCATGTGTAAACGTTTTAAATTAAATGATAGAACGAAACTAAACCAGTTGAAGGGCCACCAGTTCTTATTCCTTTCAATTTTTTTTTTTTTTCTTTTAGGGAGATTTCATTCTGAAAATTGAGCCCCCCCTTGGGTGGAGTTTTGGTAAGTAAACTAAATAACCAGATATACTCTCTAAGAGACTCAATTATATCCCGAATATTAATTTAAATTGGCAGAGTGCATAGAATATTAAAATATTAAGGATTCATTTCTATTGTGGAAGAGGTTGGTTTTTTTTTTTTAATTTTCTTGTCATTTTAGAGTAGGTTGGATTTGGCTCAGGTCTGCCTTGTGGCTTCCTGTCATCTTTCTTAGACATCTTTGCTTCTCTCTCAGTAAACTCTCCTTTTGAAGTGTCTTTCACTAAGTGGCAGTAGAGCAGCAGAGAGGCCAAGAGTGGGGACTTAATTCCTTCCTGCTCAGGACAGTTTCTTAGCCCCTCAATATGTGTTTGTGTTTTGTTTCCGTATATGAATTAATTGCAATATTTAAACGCTGTGAGGTTTGACATGAAAACCCAGATCTCTGCTTCTCTTAAGAGATCAGAAGAATTTAGTCCCTCCTGTCACGAAGGGCCACAGTGAAGCTCAGGCAGCCAACAGCGAATTTGGCTATGAAAGGAGTTCTTTTTCATTCCCAGGTTGGGGGGTTCCTTGCTGGTATGTTCCAGAAGGCTTGAGGGGACTGAAACCCAGCTAATGGCTGTGGCAGAGGTTACCAGTTGGTGGCTTCTGGGAGTGTTTTGGGAGTGTTTTGTTTGACCTTTCCCTTCCTCTCCTGGCCAGTGCTTTTTCTTTTAATCCTTTTTTTTTTTTTAAGTGCTTGACTTATACATTTAGATTAGAAAAGTATTCCGATTGTAAGTGTAAAACTTAATGAATTTTCACAAAGTGAACACACCCATTTAGCCACCACCCAGATAATGAAGCAGAACTTTTCCTGAGGCCCTGAAGCGCCCCATCCCCAGCCCTCGTTACCCACCACCCTCCACCACCCTGACTTCTAAAATTGTAGACTAGCTTTGTCTCTTTTGAACTGTATATAAGTGGGATCACGCAGTATACTTTTTGGTATCTGGTTTCTTTCGATGTTATGTTTTGGAGCGTCATCTCTATTATATGTAGCTGCACTTTGCTTATTCTCTTTGCTCTATAGAATTCTGATGTGTGAAAATAAAACCATTTATCCATTCCACCTTTGGATGTTTGGGTTGTTTCCCGTTTGGGGCCACTAAAAATAGTGCTCCTATGAACATTCGTGTGTGCGTCTCTTGGTACACGTGTTTGCATTTCTGTTCGGTACATACTAGGAGTGGAATCAGTGCATATGCTCAGGTTTAAGTAGATCCTGCCAAACATCCAAAGTAGGTGTACCCATTTATGATGTGATGTACAGGAGTTCTGGTTGTTCTGCATCCTCGCCAACACTTGGTATGCCCAGTCTTTTTAATTTTAGCCACTCTGGTGGGGCTGTGGTGCTTTCTCATTGTGGCTTTGATTTGCATTTCCCTGATGGCCAACAAGACTGAGCACTTTTCATACGTTTATTGGCCGTTTAGATAGCTTCTTTTGTGAGGTGCCTGTTCGAGTCTTTGGCCCATTTTCTGTGGGCTTCTCCTGTGTGTGGGTTTAATTCTTCTCTTTACCTAAAACTCCCTTGATTTTTCCATTTTCTTCTCTACTTAGCACTTCACATTCTTCTTAACCTTTTCAAACCTCAGCTTTCACCCCTCTTATGGTAAGCTCCTTAGAATTTTTTTTTTCCGATTGAATTAGTTTCTAAGAGTGAAAATTCAGGAGTTTGCACTTAAAAATCCAGATTTCCAGTTTTTCTCGAGAAGTTGCCCTGGGCCGCCTGGCAGCAGTTGGTGGGAGCTGAGGGGTGGCTGCCTCGTTCCTGTTTGCCGTAGCTACCCCTTGGCCTGCTCTGCTCATTTGTCACTGGCATGGTTCCCTTGGGCATTGATGAGCTTGTGAACTTGCTGAGGTCACGGGTCTGGAGCCAGGGGGTCAATTGGGGTTCATTCACTTGTAAGTTCTGTGACCTTGGAAGGTCCTTTAACCTTTCCGTGCCTCAGTTTACCCTTACATAAATTGCAGTTATTACTACCTACTTCTTAAAATAGTTGTGAAGATTAAATGCACGTAGCTCAGCACCTGGTCTGTGGTGAGCATTCAGTAAATCAAACTGTTTAGTGCTCACGGAGTTTTAATGGCACTCTGGGATACAAGTCGTCTGAAAGACTTTTACAAATATTGCATGTTCATAACAATGGCTCCCTCTTGGTGATTGGGGTTAGGGGTGGGAAGGAGACTTTTCCTCGTATATACCTTTTTATGTCTTTGGAGTTTTGAACTATCTGAGTGTGTTATGTGTTCAAAAATGAAGGAAATGAAAGTGGAGCAATAAACTTGTTTTACTTAGTTTCACTGTCTCCCAGAACTGAAGTTGCTCTTGTGTGTTGACCTTAATTCTTCAGAGCCAACGAACGTGGAGCTCTATGTGGATGGCGTCAATGACATCTGCACCAAGGGCGGGGACATCAACTTCGTCTTCACCGGCTTCTCTGTGAATGGAAAGGTCTGGCTTCTTACCCTTGTTATTTTTTCGCGTTTGCTCTGTGAGATATTCTAAGTTTTCTCTTAACTTTCAGAAAGCGGGACTTTTTAACTCAGGGACTTTGATACCACAAGGGGCCCACAGATACCTTTCAAGAGGATCTGTGAACTCTGCAAAACCGTGTGTGTAAAAGGTAGTGGGTGTTTTTCAGGGTAAGAATTGGGTTGCTGGTCATTCTCCACTGCCCCCAACCCTAGAATACAGGCCGTTAGAGTGTAAGTGCAAGGGACAGGCTCTTATAGCGAGGTGGAACTAGAAGAACCCCTTTCCCCCCAGGGCCTGGGGTGGGCTCCCTTCCCTGGGGGTGGAGGCCAGAACACAGGGAGAGCAGGCAAGGTTTCCTTCTCGTTGGAAAGAGGTAAGGCACCAGCTCTGGAGCCAGCCTGCTGGAGTTTGCATCCCTGCGTGCGCTCTTGCTGACTCTGTGGCCTTAACAAGTTCCTTTATCTCTCTCTGCCTCTGTGTTCTCACTTGAAAAACTGGTTTAAGGATGGTAGCTACTTCATAGGACTGGGACAGGATTAAATGGGATACTGTCTGGAAAGGACTTTGCATCATGCCTGGCTCATCATGAGCAATTTAATAAAATATCATCTCTGTCTGTGTTACTGTCGTGGCATACCATATGTCTCCAATTTTAAGACACATTTCCCCCCCCCATTTGCCAGCTCTGAAAATTTTTATAATTTTTATAATTGATGACATATGTCAGTCACTAAGGGCGAATTGAAATTGGCTTCTTCCAGAGAGGATTTGTATCTGCTTCTGCCACTCTCCCCCAGGGCCCATCGCTCAGGATTTAAATCCTCTTGGTATTTTTTGGCCCACCTTGGTAGTGTGGATTTAGAATGCTAACCTGTTTGAACAGCAGCTCCCAGTTCAGATTCTCGGGGGGCGGCGGGGGGCAGGTTTTTTTTTTTTTTCCCCTCTCTTCATCCACCATCAAGGTTGAGATATGTACTTTTCCTCTCTGTCCTTTTCTTTGTGGCAGGTTTATTTCTCCTTTTCCTTTTCATTGAGAGTGTGGCTCTTTGGCATCCCAGTTTTATGAGTGGGTTTCTTGTGGTTTGTAAAATAACACTTCATCCTTAACTAATGGTGTTGTAGAGTCACTGAAATAGTATATTATTTGCGATTACTCTTTCCCCCCTTGGGAGAGGTCACCATGGTTTATATCGTATTTTCAAAGGGCTCTTTGACCCTGAGAAGATTCCAGACTCCATCCTAGGAGTGTGGGTGGGATTGCCGGCACCTTTGTGAGAAGTGCTTTGCTGCCAGGCCAGGGCCTAACCTTCTTCTCCACGGCAGGTTCTCAGCAAAGGGCAGCCGCTGGGTCCAGCGGGAGTTCAGGTTTCTCTGAGAAACACGGGGACCGACGCAAAGATCCAGTCGACAGTTACGCAGCCGGGCGGAAAGTGAGTGGTACCTGTGTCGCCCCGTGCCAAGCAGGGCCGTGACGGGCAGGGCCTGTGGCTTCAGGGGGCCTGGATGGAATCCTGATCTGGCCTCCTAGCTTCGAGCCAGCCCCTGCCCCTCAGAGCTTCAAGGACCCCATCTGTAAGATGGAAGTCATTTGACTCATCGTCCTTAGCGTTGATGGGATGATTAAATTTGAAACGATTTCCTTAAAGCAGCCACTGCAGGGTCTGGCCCGTGGTGGGTGCCCATTTAATGTTTGGGGCTGACTCTGGAGCCCGTCAGCCTGGGTTTGAATCCTGGCTCCTCCGTGTGCTAGCTGTTTGTCCTCAGGTAAAGTTACTTAACCCACTGTGCCTCAGTTTCCTCATTTGTAAATGAGGATTATCATGGAACCTACCTCATGAGGTTATTGGGACGATTAAGTTAATTAAAATTACTATATTAACTGCCTGGCTCTGAGTAAGTGCTTAATAAATGTGAGCTCAATATAGCTTAGCTCAGTTATTTCTAAAAATCATTTTGTCACTATTTCATCAAAAACGTTTTATAGTTGGGGCTATAATGATTATTTAATTAACTTTGTAGAGTCAAATTTAAAACACTACTTAAACAGATTTATATAGCTGAATTGTAAATGTTAACAGATGTGCCAAGATTAATTTCAGAAAACATTCAAATCATCATTAACTAATTTAATACACAAAACTAATTGAACTGCAAAATAGAAGTCAGTAATGAATCTGTCAGTAAGTCATCCAATTACTGTTATTATCATTATTGAAATTATTCTTCATTTTTGAAATATTTACTTCTATTAGATCAATGCCTCTCTAACCCTGGTCTCTAGAAGGAATTTGGTGCTTGAATTTTATCTAGATTAGTAGTTTGCTGTTGACCTTGCTGGGAAAAGGGACTTGAGCTTTCTGGATCTCTTTCATCTACAGTGAGAGTAACTTCTAGAACTATGATACTCTGGAAAGGAAAAAGAAGCTAAATCTTACTGAGACTTAATCCAGTGGCAATTTCAGTTTTATTGGAGCAAAGTGATTCCTAAATCCTAATCTAGTTATCACAGGCAGTACTTAATATACTAAAATACCACCACAGAAGAAGAAATTGAATAATTTTTGTAGTTCATTTCCCCAGAATCGGCCCTCTAATTGTCAGACTCTTAGCAAATCGAAAGGGTTCAGCGTGTCGGGATCTTGGCGGAAGCATTTCCAGCCTTCAACTCCAGAGCCTCACTCTGGGCTGGTTTTGCCCACAGCCACTAGAACCGTCTTCATCGGGTACTGATTTTGCCACCATTCCTTTGAGCAGAAGCCCAGAAAGGCTTATATTTGTTTCTGAGAGCAGATCTTAACTTGTTTGCATAGGATTCAAAGATTTTGTCCTTCATCCTACATGGATTGCCAGCATCATCTTCTGCTAGCATCTGCCTCAGCCAGTCTGTCTGCGCTCTGTCTTTTTCCCACACCTCCTCCTTCCCCACTTCTGTTCCTTTGGACACATCACTTCCCTTTGCCTTGCCTCCTTCATGTTGATGACCCCTGTCAAAACCCTGTTGAATATTCTGTGACTTCCCTGCTAAACTTCTACGACTGGTTTTATGCCAGAAATCCGGACAATTGAGGGGAAAAATAAACCCTCTGCGTTAGCACCTGGAGCACCCATCCTTGCACACAGCGAGTGCTCAGTTAGCGCTGTTTGATGTTGACTTGTAGGTGAAGGATAGAATTTCATTTATTCCTCTTTCACCAGCTAATGACAAGTTTGTGATCATTCAAACGTCATTTTCTCGTGCTGCCGATACTAGTTGTAAAATCAGAAATACTCAGATTGCTTGGAGAAAGTTAAGTGGTATTTTGTATTTCTTAGGTTTGCATTTTTTAAAGTTCTTCCTGGAGATTATGAAATCATTGCAACTCATCCGACCTGGGCGTTGAAAGAGGTGAGTGTTTCAGCCATGTCTAGAGCCCTGTCAACAGTGTGCTACTTTGGGGACAAATGTAGGGGTTTTCTGTTTAGGATCTGAAATGAGTTTATCCTTTTTCAAAATTAGATGAAGAAACACTTTTACTGTCTGTGGGGCTGCTGATTAGTTTGCTAATATTTATGGGGTAAAACTCCTCGCCGAAGCAGCTGCTGCTTATGTTGGTTGTGGCTTTAGGTGACAGTGTAGTCTTCCTGCTGTGAAGAAGTCTGTTTTTAACTATGACTATTTTAAGCTAAATCAACACCAGAAGGACCTGATGAGATTCATTTGTTGTTCTTTTTTTCAGTCTGAAGCAGAAATCTATAAAGATACTAATCATTCTAGAAACCGTTGTAGATTTCATGTGCCCAGGGAGAAATGTGTAAGAGTGTTTATTGCAGCTGTGTTTGTAATAGCAGAAAATTGTAAACAACCTAAATGCCCATTAAGAGGAGAGTGGAATATGGTTTCGTCGTACAATAGAATTTTATACATCATCAGTAACGAATGAACCAGAGCTACATATATCAGTGTGACTACATTTAAAAACCTAAAATGGAAAGAAAAAAGCAAGTTGCTGAAGGATAAGGAAATAGGCTACACATATTACATTCACAATAATACCATTTACGGGTAGAACCACTCATATGTAGACATGCGTGGAAATGGCAAACCCCCTGTTTGTAAGAATACGGATGTCCATAGATGGAGAGAGCAAGGGAATTTGGGGATCCACAGAGCTGCGTTTCTACTCTTATTTCTTTAGCTGCTAGAGGGTGTACAGGTATATCTTTTTGTTTGGCTGGAATAATTTATAATAAAAGACAGAAAAGGAAGAAACAAACTAGGTAAGGTTTTGAAATCACAGAAAGCAAAATTCTCAGCAGTTGAAATACGACTTAAAGGAAACTTTGACATGTTAGCTTTAACATTCATGTCAAAGCTGTGTCTCGTTCTTTTAAAGAAGCGTCAGAGTTGACATTTTGGTTTTTGCACTAGAGGTTGTATTATTTATAATCGATGGTGCATCTCACACCTGGATCTGCTTAGTGTTTGTGACTTTGGATTTCAGGCTTTTTTCTCGCCAGGGGCAATATTGTAAAATGTTTTATTTAAAACTTAACAGCTTACACATTATTACTAGAGGACCTTGGAAGGTTTACATTCATTAATTCAACTTCCTTTGCATAAAGGAAGTTGAATTAATGAATTTAAAATGGTGCATTTGAAAGTAAATCATGCTGTTAGAAGTCAGGACAGTGATGAGCCTTTGGGGGGGATAGTGATGGATGTGAGTGTGAGGGGGCTTCTGGATGCTGGTACTGATTTGTTTCTGGGTGCTGGTTACATCGTGTGTTCAGTTTGTGAACATCAGTGCACCGTACACTTAGGATATGTGTGCTTTTCTGCTTGTAATTTATGCTTTATTATAAAGTTAAAAAAATATGTGTCTATAAAAAAAATAAATCGTACTCATTTTAAAAACTTGGAAATTACAGAAGAGTATCAAGGATTGGAAACAAAGTTAGAAAATTTGGAAGGTGGAAAAGCATAAAAGAAGTAACATCTCACCACGAAGAGGAAATCATGGTTGATTTACCTGTTGCCACGTTCCCTTTCACTTCATTTTGAGTGTTAAAAAAAAATAGTTGGGATCTCATTATATATGCAATTTTATAGCTCACTTTTCCCCCAGTTAACACTGTTGGCTTAAGCCTGTCTTCATGTTGTTAAACACTAGGCAAGCGTTTATTTTTCTGAAAGATGAAATCTCTTCTGCAGGCCAGCACCACTGTGCGTGTAACCAACTCCAACGCCAACGCTGCCGGCCCGCTCGTCGTCGCTGGCTACAACGTGTCTGGCTCTGTCCGAAGTGATGGGGAGCCCATGAAAGGGGTCAAGTTCCTTCTCTTTTCTTCTTTGGTAACTAAAGAGGTAAGCGAAGAAAAGTGAAGAACAGAAGAGATTGTGTGTGTGTGTGTGTGTGTGTTCATACACAGAAACTGAGAATGCACTACTTAAATGGAAATGCAGGTTAAGGTGGTGTTATAGCCTGAACCTTTATGATCACTGTGTCTCAACTGACTTACAAGAAATTGAATGATCTACACTGGGGGGCGGTGGAATTCAGTGGAAAGTACTCAGCTTTTGCAATTAGGCAGACCTGGGCTCAAACCCCAGCTTTGCCTCCTCCTGGCAGTATGTCCTTGTGCCAGTCCCTTTGCCCTCCTGAGCCTCTGTGTCCTCTGGAGAATGGTTGACCCACTGTAGGGAAGGACAGACATGTTATGTTTTCAGAGGCCTGCCAGTTTTTCACTTTTCAACTTGAATGTAAATATTTTTGTTTCCTTGGTCTTGTGACCAAGATTTCAGAAATCTATGTTTTGTGGCATCAAACTTATAAAAGTTTGTGTGACTGTTGGATGATCATCAGAACATGTAAGTGAAAAAGAAAGCCGTTGTTTTTCCTGGCATAGGACGTCCTGGGCTGCAACGTCTCACCAGTGCCTGGCTTCCAGCCCCGAGACGAAAGTCTGGTGTATTTGTGCTATGTGGTCTCCAAGGAAGACGGCTCGTTTTCCTTCTATTCCTTGCCAAGTGGGGGCTATACTGTGGTGAGTGAAATGGATCCCTGTTCCTTTTATCTTTGGGACTCTTAGGACATATTATTGCAGGAACAAATGACCTGCAGTTCTGTGAATATTCTGTTTAATGCTTACTTAAGGTGAGACTCTGATCCCTCCCCTCATTCATAGCTGCAAAAAATAAATCTGCAGCCGTTATGGCTAATGGTTTCTCTGGGCCTCCCCTGAACCCCTTGTCATCTGTGGACTGCCAGATAGAGTGTTAATATTGATGACTGAATCATGTAATTAATAGATGCTTCCTTCCAGATTCCATTCTATAGAGGGGAGAGGATTACTTTTGATGTGGCTCCTTCCAGACTTGACTTTACAGTAGAACATGACAGCCTGAAAATTGAGGTAAGATCTCCCTGGCTTCTGGTCCAGGTGTTGCAAACAAGTTAAAAAAAAAAAAAAAATCAATATTTTATCTAGAAGAGCTGTGGGGAAAAAAACGGACTCTTGTACTGTATCCAGGTTTAGCCTGGGATTCACTAGGTACCTCACCTCCCTTACATCATTTCTTCATCTTTGGAGAATTAGGTCCTGGTTCTGTCTTCTTTATTCAATGAGATGTGTTTGCTGAATGCCAGTGACAATCGTGCCAGGTCCTCTTTTAGGGCAGGGGGTACAGCAGTGACCAGAGAGGCAGACATTCCTGTCCTTGTGGAGCTCCCGTTCTAATGGGAAGGAAGAGAACAATAGCCTTATAGATCAGAAAGTTAGAAAGCGTATTAGAAGATGATGCGTAATCTATAGAAAAATAAAGTAAGAAAGGAGATGATAAGATTACTGGGGTGTTCCGGGCATGTCCTCACTGTAGAGTGACATGCGAACAACGACCTGAAGGGGAAGAGGGGGCGAACCATACTCAGATCTATGAGAAGAGTGTTTTTAAGAGATGGCAAGTGCTGGGAAGCGGCTGTGGCTCGATCAGTGGGGCTCCCGTTTACCATATGGGAGGCCCCGGGTTCGGTTCCCAGGGCCTCCTGGTGAGGGCAAGCCCGCCCGCACGGCATGGTTGGCTGACCCAGCGAGCACAAGCAGCAAGGGGGCGATAAATGAATAAATAAATAAAATCTTTAAAAAAAAAAAAAAAAAAGAGATGGCAAGTGCAAAGGCCCTGAGGTTAGGTGACTGGAGAGGACTGAGTGAGGCGGAGAGGAGGAGGATGAGGAGCAGAGAAGGTCTGAGAGGTGAGGGGGCGGGTTGTGCCAGCCTGGGGGCATCACGTTTATTATGCGGAGTAAGAATTGGCGCCACTGGAGGATCCTGAGCAGGGGAGAGGCATGGCCTGACTTAGGTTTTTAAAAGGATCTCTTTGGCTGCTGGGTTGAAATGTGTTTGTGGGGGCAAGAGGGAAACAGGGGACCAGTCAGGAGGCTGTGGCAGCAATCGGAGAGCAGACAGAGCTCGGACCAGGTGATAAGAACAGATGGAGGACGATGTGACCTCAAAAACAGATGGTAGAATAGACCCGAAAATTGATGGCAAATGTGTTTCTCATCACATTTATGCTATCTGTAATTACAGAAGTGCAAAATGGTTACTGTAGAAAATTTGCTAGATGGAGCAAATCCCAAAAGAAAATAAAAGTCTTTCATAAACGGACCACCCGGTGTTCGAGTTATTGAAAAAATGATATTTTAATCATTTTCTCTTAACGTTAAATTTAAAAATACAGTGTTAAAGTGGCTTAAACTGGTCGGCGCTTGTTTTCAGGTCACATGCACAGTGGGACGTCGACCCTGCTCCTTAAGATTCAGTGAAGTGTTTGAGCGTCCACTGGGCCTGGGGGGAGCTGGGGTGAGACGCTGAAGCCCGTGCTTGCCCCACAGGGGCTTGCAGAAAAGCAGGGGGTGGGTTTGTGGGGAAAGACATTCCAGTTAGTGCTTTCTTAGTAGTTATCTAAGAAAACTGATTGTTGAGTGAATATATGAATTAAGTAGTAAATGAGTAGCTTGTACGAACCACGTGTTTTGGAAGGATCAAGAACGACTTCCTGAATAAGAAGGAAGTCATTTTTGTTTTGTAAAGCACTATCTCCAATGCTGTTGCGTGTCTGCATTCATTCATTCAAGATCCATTTATTGAGTGCCAACTGTGTACCAGGTGATTAAGACAGAAAAGGCCCCTGTTTTCATGGAACTTACTTTACATTCTAGTGGGAGGGAGATAGACTATAAAATAAGAAATGAAACAAGGACATTTCAGATACTGGTAAGTTTGATAAAGATCATAAAATCGGGTAGCGTGCTAGACTGTTTCTGGGCAGGGGCTGCTTGAGATAGGGTAGTCAGGGAGAGCTTCTTAGAGGTGGTGGCAGTCTGAGCTGAGCCCTGAGTGATGAGAAGGAGCGGTCTCCTCCCAGATCCTCTCCAGATGGGGGAGAAGAATGATCTGGGCTGGGGGAGCAGCCTCTGTAAAGGCCCTACGTGAGGAAGGCCTGTGGCATACTCAAGGAGCCAGAGATTGGGGGGGCTGTGTGCTAGCGGCCACCGAGAAAGCCAAGGCGCGGTGCTCGGCAGCGAGTGGGGCACAGGCCCACAGAAACAGACCCCATGGCGAGTGCAGAGACTGAGGGTGGAGTGAGGGGCCCCAGGTATAGTTACCAGCACTCTCCAGGCTGCAGCGGGAGAACCGACAGAGGGGAAGGGCACATGGGACCGTGCAAGGGTGGAGCCCACTGGACTGGTGGATGTGGGTGGCATGGGGAGGCAGGTCTAGTGACTCAGGGACTTAAGCTTGGGGACCCAAGGGTAGCATGGCTCATTGAAAGGGGGCATCGAGATGGGAGGAGAACAAGAAGGGAGCAAGGCTGGGGAAGCTTTCCAAAGTCCCAGTTGGTGGTCTTGAACTTGGGAAGTGAGACTCTCTGTCTTTTTTATTCAGTTGTTCAACAAATATCCTTGTACTGGGAATACAACCAAGATGACAGGCTTGGTCCTTACTCTCTCGAGCTTCCAGTCTTGTGGAGAGATGGACGTTAAATTAACCCACAAATGTGCCATTCAGGAGAGGCAGAACGCACTGACAGCATGTGCTGTGTGACTGGGGGCCTGCAAGGGAGGCTCTCCTGAGGCCGTGACCTTTCTACTGAGCCCTGAAGGATGCGTAGGAGTTGGCTGGGTGCAGGGGTGAGGGGAAGGTGCCGCCGCCAGGGACGCAGCCCATGTAGGAGGGCATGGTGAGTGAGGGCGCAGGGGGCGTGGGGAAGGCTCTTGCGGCTCAACCAAAGGAGAACCTTCTCCCTGTTCTTCGCGTTCCAGCCCGTGTTCCATGTCATGGGATTCTCTGTCACCGGCAAGGTCTTGAATGGACCCGAGGGAGAAGGTGTTCCAGAGGCCGTCGTCACTCTGAATAATCGCATCAAAGGTGGGCAGGCAGGTTGGCTTCCGGGACTGCTGGCCCAGGTTATTTCTTGATCCCAGAGAGAAATGGAAAGGAAACAAAAGCCTTTTTTTTCCCCGCTCCCCCTGAGTTGGCTCCCTCATCTCTTTGCTCATTCAATGTTTTTTGCTCATTGTTTTTTGCTCACTGTCTTTTTTTTCTTAAGGGGGCTCTGGGAACTGAATCCAGGACCTCCCCTGTGGGAGGCCGGTGCTCAACTGCGTGAGCTTCATCTGCTTCCCAAAACAAAAGTCTTAATGACATCTGAGCACGTGCCAGATTTTGACTTGCTGATATGTAGGGATAGGCAGTTGTGTGGGCTTGTCTTTTATCTGTCTTTGTTTTACAGTCAAAACGAAAGCTGATGGCTCATTCCGCCTGGAGAACATAACCACGGGGACCTACACCATCCACGCTCAGAAAGAGCACCTCTACTTTGAAACTGTTACCATCAAAATTGCACCCAACACGCCGCAGCTGGCTGACATCATTGCAACAGGGTAAGGCTGTGGTGTTTGGCTTTGGAAATGCTAGTGATTCCGTGACCCGAGGGAGGTTTTTGCAGCTCAAGCCAGTGGAGAAGAGAATCAATCTGATGATGGGTTTTTCTGCCAAGGATCAACATCCAGGGGGCTCCTTTAGACCGTTAACTGCTCAGTCTCACCATTGGAAGGCATCTGTGTGGTTGGGTGCTAAGGAGAGCTCCCTGGCTTCAGAGTTAAGATGAGACTGTCAAAGTCTTGCCTGGCTTTGCATCTGTGGGAACTTTCTTTAGTTAATCCTTGAGGACCTTTGAAGATGGTACAGTTCGTTGAGGAAGTTGGTTATAAGATGCTTTGGGTCGTTATCATCATTCTTCCTACTTGTAATTATGTACAGTAACCACGAGAGGGGCCAGCCTGGGCTGGAAGTGGCAGAGTTACATCCTGTGGAGCGAGGCTGTGCAGGGTAGGGAAGCAGGCCTTGGCGTCAGGCCTCAGCTTCTTCTCTGCCCTGCTGCAGGGGGATGCCGCCTCCTTCCTTTCAGACAACCGTGGGTGCTCGCTGAACCTGAAAGGAGAGGTGCAGGGTCCCCCTGACAAAGGGCAGCACCATGTAGATGGGAGCATAAAGCTTGAGTGTCGCTGGAACATAAAGTTCTGGGCAGGAGAAGGAGAGCGAGGAGGCTGGGAAGCCTGGAAAGGGCAGATCTTAGAGGGCTACACTCCGTTGGAGGATCGGGGATCTCTCCTCTAAGGGGCTGGGGGCCGGGGAACAGTTCTGGGCATTGAGGCAGCCTGGTTAGACGCTTGTCTTCAGTAGGGCTCTGTGGTGGGCTGGGGGAGGATGGCTCTGAGGGGGCCACAACCCAGGGCTCAGGAGACCTGGAGGCTTCGTGGGGAAGGCCAGGAGAGCTTGGAAACATATTTAGGAGCTCAAGTCAGTGGGACTTGGGATAGAATTCGATTTGGGGTAGGGGAGGGGGAAAATCAAGGGTGGTTTCTGGGGTCCCAGCTTGAGTGGCAGGAGGGCTGTTGGTGCCATCGGCTGTGGATGAGAAGAGGCACCAGTGAGGGGACTGGGGTTCACGTGAGCCCTGCAGGGATTGAGATGTCTGTGGGACCACCAGCTGGAGCTCCCCAGTAGATGGATTATATACGTCCTGAAGATTTGGCTGCACATGGCGGTCAGAACCTTGTGTACGTAGGAGCAGGTAGCATTAGAAAAATGGGAGGCTAAGACCGGAATGCCAGCATTTAGGGGTGGCCTAAAGAGAGCCGAGGGTGTGGGGGTCACAGGAGCTAAGGAAGGAAGGTTTAGGCCTGACTTAGTGCCCGACAGGCCCGACCTGCCAGGGAGGCCCAGTGAGCTTTGCCCTGAGAAGCAGCCCCTGGCCTAGTCACTGAATCAGTGAACCAAACCAACACTCGGAGGAGCTTCTGTTTTACTGGGGAGACAGAAAACAAAGAAATTGGTGATGAAAGGTTACGGTCAGCACCGTGCAGGGGTGTTGTGAGACATCTTATTTGCTTTGGGAGCTAAGGAAGGCCTCTCTGGGTTGCTGAGCCCTTAGGGAGGGCTCATAGGTAGCTGAGTTGAGAACTTTCCGGGCAGAGGCAACAGCATGTTCAGAGACCCGGAGGTGGTGAAGAGCTGAAAGCCAGCCTGTGTGCCTGGAGGCCATGCAGAGGAGATGGGATTGAATCACTGAGGCCATGGAAACCGGTTGGGTCAGCAGGCAAGTGATATGGGTCAGGTTACCTTAAAAGGTGATTTTCCTGGCTGTTGTGTAGAGAGTGAATTGGAGAGGGGCCAGAGTGTAGTGGAGGGACCAAGTAGGAGGCTGTGGCCGTTGTCTGGAGGAGATGGGGTCGTGGCTGGGGAGGGCTCCAGAAGGAGGAGGATTCGGTGGGTGCTATGGAGTAAGACTCAGCAGGCCGTGGCGAAGTTGGAGTCCAGGTTTCTTGTTTGCGCAACCAGGTCGATGGAGAAGGTGCCGTCACAAAGATGGGGGAAATACGTTTATATTTATTTTCTTCTTTTATGTGGACTATCAGAGTTAAAGAAATAGGGTCGAACAAAGTGATACTTGTGGAGCATCTTGGGAAAAATCACCGTTTTCCTTTTGGACCAACAGAGGACATTAGCCTTTTAACTCGTTGATCTTTCATACTTTTTCTTAAAAAAAAAAACAAAAAAAACCCCCCAGTCCATCTTAAAAGCAAACTCATTGACATCTCTCAAAATGGCTATGAGAATAGTTACCTCAGTGTACCTCAAAGTTACCAATTTTTGTCCATAAATGTATCAAATCCTGACAAAATAATTTGATATTTATCATATTTTAAAGACTTCATTATAAAAGAACCTTCCCTAAACTGATGAGCATTTGAGGCTTGGGTTAACTGTGTATATAAAAATAGACACTTCTCACCAGTTTAGAATACGAGCTAAAGGAAATCTTATGGTTGAAATATTTAAAATTTAGGGAGGCAAAGACCTTCAACTGGGAACAAATGAGGTGATGTTTCCCTTGACATGTCTACAAATCAAGAAAATACGGAAGGTTCTTCAGAGTTATTCCATCAATATCCATCTCCTTCCTGTGCTTTTATCTGGAAAGTACACCCTTTGGGAATGTGAGAATCAAAATGCATACCTTTTAATTTAGACCAGGGGTCAGCAAACATTTTCTTATAAGGGTCAGAGAATAAATACTTTAGGCTTCATGTGCTGTATGGTCGTCT
The DNA here is from genome assembly GCA_026826555.1 of Tolypeutes matacus. Lineage (NCBI taxonomy): Eukaryota > Metazoa > Chordata > Mammalia > Cingulata > Chlamyphoridae > Tolypeutes > Tolypeutes matacus. The sequence continues at coordinate 12,876,912 of JAKSZT010054368.1, forward strand.
CATGGCGACTACTCCACTCTGTCCTTGTGTGAAAACTGCTACACAGTCTGTAAATGGATGAGCACAGCTGTGTGCCAATAAAACTTTACTGCTGGACACTGAAACTTGAATTCCATATAATTTTCACATGGCATGAAATATTATTCTATTGATTCCCCCCCACCCCCACCATTTAAAATTGTAAAAACCATGCTTAGCTTACAGTCCATGCAAGAACAGATCGTGGTCCCACTTGCCCATGGTTTGCTGACCTCTCTTCTAGGTTGTGAGCTCTGTGGCTGGGCCTAGGTACTCCACTCTAAAGAAATGACTGCATTTAATTTATTCCCAGATTTCACATTCCACTGTTTTGCTGTTCCCTGGGCTATATTTTATTTGAGGTAGAGTATTCCAACCATAAGGGTACCCCATTGTTGTCAGAATTCAACATTCATTATTATCTTTCTGTCAAAAATAACAACTGGTTTTTAATCTAAGATTATTCTTTAAGATAATCTTAAAAATATCTTAAAACACAACCTTAAGTTGACGAAACCATTGTGGGCCCCAGCTGAGGTAGCTTTTTACCCTTTAACATACCACCTGACAGCAAAACAGCCCATGGCGCCACGGACGCTGGTCTTGGCGGTCTTTATGCCGTCAGTGGCGGTGTCCCCGGTGCCCTGCAGGTAAGCTTCGCGGCATGTCGGTCCCTTAACAGGATTTTTCAGTTATGAGTGGTTCCTGGGGCTTTTAGCTCCTAAAGAGTTCAATTGTGGCTTTGCAGTGTTTTTTTGTTTGTTTGTTTTGATTTTTACATAATTACCTTTTCTGTTCAAGTCTCTTTGGTTGCTTTAATCCGTGCGTCACATATAACCAAAAGCGAGGAAGGCGTCTTTGCTAGCTCTGCCTTCTCTTCTGGCCTGGGCAGTGCCACAGTTCCGTAGGCAGCGTACAGCTCTAAATTTAAGGACTCGCCTTCGCAGTCCGAGGCAGCTCCATTGTCAACGATGCGATTACCTGAAACATTCTTATTGTCTAATATTTTTATTTTCTGACAATTGCTTCTGCATGGCGGGAGGGGGTTGTCAGATGTCACCCAAAACACACACATGGCACTGCCTTGGGTCCCTGCTCTGCCTTTTCCCTTAAGCCAAGAAACAGCCAGTCTTCCTTCTGAAGGGGCTTTTTGAAATCTAGAGTCACTTGGGCTCTACTCTCCATTGAGATTAAACTAGTTTCCAGAATGAGGGCTGGAAGAGGGACGTGCATTTTTCGTAAGTGGTCATGTTTTGAACAGGTTCAGTGTCTGCGGTCAGATCTCCATTGTCCGCTTCCCTGACACAGTCAAGCAGATGAGCAAATACAAAGTGGTCCTGTCATCTCAAGACAAGGACAAGTCTGTGGTCACCGTGGAGTCGGATGCTCATGGGTCATTTTGTTTTAAAGCAAAACCGGGGACCTACAGCATACAGGTATGAGAATTGTTTCATTTAAAAAACATTTGAGAAAAGCCATGCTTTTTAAAAAGGGTTATTGCAGCTAAAATTTGATGGAGGAGGAACATTTCAAGTCACAACTTATTTTGAAGTCTTTACATTCCTGCCTGTCACAGTTAGTAGAGCAGACAGGCAACCAGTTCAAAACCAATGCGAGTGGCCCCCCTTTCCAGTCATGATGTTTATTAGGGGTTAGTATCCAGCTGCCAGTCACACCTCTGCCTTCTCAAGCGTCTTTCTGCTGTAGAATATCTGTGACTCCAAAAGGAGATGAAAATAAACTCTTTATTACTGACAGCTCAGTAACTTCCAAAGTACATGACTTCTGGGACCCGAGGCCAAAATGCAGCTTCCCCTTTCCTGCTTGGCACTGATGTGAAGACAGCTGGCAGGCACGGTCTTCTTCTCCCCAGGCAGGCAGAAAAGCAGGGAGCTGCTGACCTGGGGCCTCACCACAAGGTGCTTGTCTGAGCACCGGGGTGCCAGGAGCGCAGGAGTCGAGAAGGAACCAGAGGTGGCCCGCTTTGCCTTTTCATTGCAGTGGTCCTGCCTGCCCGGAGAGGCCATGCCTCAGGCCCTCACCCATCTGTCCGGCTGCTGCTCCTCCTTGTGGGTGGAAGAGCAAGGAATAGGAGGGGCGAGAGGGCAGGGAGGGTCACTCTAATGCTGCCCACTCCTGGAGGGGACACGGAAGGTGGGAGAACAATGTTCTCCTCCCTTCCACCAAACAGCGGTGTGTGGGTTGACAGCTGTGTTTATTAGATAGACAGCTTCTCGCCAAATTGGCCACACTGATGAGCCTTTCAGAAGCACGATGAGGGGCTTTGCCAAGGAAGGGCAATTCCGTTATGAAATCTTTACTAGGCTTAAATGGGTGATGATTGCCCCCTTCCCCGACCTCTCTCCTTACCCTGGGAAAGGCACACAGAAAAAAATGGCTTAATTCCACTAAGGAGTCGTCCATGTGGTATTGCCAAGTTCATGGCTTATACGGCGAGTGGCCTGAAGCCAGGACAAGGGGCTGGGGTGGAGTCTGGCTTTCAGCCAGCATACAGGCATCCAGTGCCGGCTTTGCGTGTCCATGTGAATTCTGCCCGACCGCTTCTGCATATACCCACGGGGTGGTTGAAGGCTGCCTTTGATGTCTGATTTAGAAATGCGTTTTCTTCACATAGGCTGCATGCTGATTTGTTGTGATTCTAAAACTAGGCTTAGAAATGAACCTTTGCCCTTCAAAATATATTTAGCGTTGGGCCCAGATGAATGTTTTAGCGCTCTGCAGACCGGGGAGCAGCAAGCCACGCGCAGCCACTGACGCTGTTCTGTGTGTTCTCAGGTGATGGTTCCCGAGGCGGAGGCCAGAGCAGGGCTGACGCTGAAACCCCCGGCATTCCCTCTTACTGTGACTGACAGACCCGTGATGGATGTGGCCTTTGTGCAATTCTTGGCATCAGTTTCTGGGAAAGTCTCTTGTTTGGGTAAGATGTCTACTGAAAGCAAGAACGATAATTTCAAAGAAGTTGGCAGGGAGGGGTGGGATTTGGTGAACTTTTCTTCATGGGGCATTAAAGAAGAATGTGGAAAGTGTTCCCAGGGAGTGGGTGGTTGTTTTTTTTATAGGAGGTGCTGGGGATTGAGCTCAGGACCTTGTACACGTGAAGCAGGTGCTCAATCACTGAGCTACACCTGCCTGCTTAGGGAGCGGTTTTTGAGAGTCCACATTGTGTCCAGTTCTTCCTCAGTAATTGCCACAGAGAGCACAGGAAACATTTCTCCAGTAGTATTTCTGCTTTGGCTCCCAAAGGAATTTCTCTTCCTCCCCCACTTGACTCTCCACAGAAGATGGAATTAGGCTCAGGTTTCAATTCCAGCTCTGTTACCAGTTAAGAGACTGAAAGATTTTATTTGGCCCCCAGCCTCCATTTTTATTCTATAAAATGGAATCCTTCCCCTCTCAAGAGACTTAAACGTAAGCTTGTCAAGAGGCAGTGCGGCTCAGTGGTGCAGAGCATAGACTCTGGAACCAGATTCCATGGGCTTGGCTCCTCGCTGTGTGTCCCAGGGCAAGTTCCTTAACCTCTCTGTGCCCCAAGTCCCTTGTCTGCAATGTGGGGATAATACTAGTACCTACCTCACAGGGTGGTTATGAGGACGAGATGCGCTCGTGTGTGTATAGCCTTTAGAACGGTACCCGAGACGTGGCAAGAACCAGATTATTTTCACTCTCATCATAGAATTAGACAAAAAAAGGCCCATTCCCTTTTCTGGTACCTTTTCTCTTCTTCTCGGACTCCATAGATGTTGCTTCCCCCACTTCATCTTAGGTCTTGCTTGGTGGCTGCTCCCTGCGTGGTGCTTTCCCTTTCCACCCTCCTCTGGTGCCCAGGGGGGTGTTCCTAAAGGAGGGGGCCGCCTTTGCCCCCATGGCCTGCCCTGTCTGGTACTGCTAACTTGCCAGCGGAGGGACTTGTTGGGATCCAGTTGCTGCACATTAGGTTGGAAGAAAGCACACAGGGGCGGGGGATTCGGATGTGTGCCTCTGGGGGCGCCATGGGGACGTCAAATGAAGCCGTCCCGTCTCTTCTCTGCAGACACCTGTGGTGACCTGCTGGTGTCCCTGCAGTCCCTGAGCCGCCAGGGTGAGAAGCGGAGCCTCCAGCTCTCTGGCAAGGTCAACTCGATGACTTTCACCTTCGACAACGTGCTCCCTGGAAAATACAAAAGTAAGACTGAGTGCAACACCACATGGCCTGTCTTTCTAAACTTCCTAAAACCCATCTCTGGGAATTGCTATGGAATTGCTTCACAGCGTTCCTACCTTTACTTGTTTAACTCTTCTTTGCCCTTTGACCTGGAATGTGCATTATTTAGCATTGGACAATTGTGCAAGAGCTGAGGCCCTGTAAACTAATTGCCATTTTATCAGGGCAACCCACATGCCTTTTCTCTTTGGGGTGGGTTCCCTGACTCAGCCATTTTATTTCTACATGTCAGAAAAGAGAGTGAAAGAATTCGACTGAGGTGTTCTACCACTTAGCTGTGTGACCTGGACAGGCTACTTGATCTCCGTAAGACTCAGTTTCCTCATGTGCAAACTAGGCGTCATAGAACCTTTCTACAGAATGTTTGTAAAACTAAATGAAAAAATTGGGAAAGGCCCTTGTACAGTGCCTGGTAGGTGCTGGCAAATGTCCGTTCCCTTTTCTCTGCCCTTCTTAAGAAGCCCCCTATTGCCTGCCTGCCTTTTCAAAGACCAGGTGGCAATATGAGTGACCTGGAAAGTAGACTGCTTTTTTCTGGCAATTATATCTTCTATATTTTAGGGGTTGGCACACTATGGCTCAAGGGCTAACTGCATCTTTTTATAAAGTTTCACTGGAACACAGCCATGCCCATTCATTTCCATGTCATCTGTGGCTGCTCGCACACTTCAACAGCAGAGTGGAATAGTCAAAGCTGTGTGGCCCACAAAACAGAAAATATTTATGCTCTGGCACTTTTCAGAAAAATTTTGCTGACCTCTAAATCTCTTATTCCATTGTAGCTGATCTTTTAGCCCTAATTGAATTTCTTTCTTGGTAATTTTAATGGCCATTAATTCCAGTTTTCTTTAGCAGTTACTTGTTCTAAGCACTGCTCTCTCTCATTTATTTGTCTATCATCTACCGATTGATCGATCTAATTTTATTAGTTAATTCAATTTTATTTTCCCTGGTGGTATTGAGAGGAGGTGGTAAGCTGTGTGCCCATGTGTCTCTGTGTTGTGGGATTGCTTTTCCAGTAAGCATCATGCATGAAGATTGGTGCTGGAAGAACAAGAGTCTGGAGGTGGAAGTTCTGGAAGACGACGTGTCAGCGGTTGAGTTTAGGCAGACGGGCTATATGCTGCGATGCTCTCTCTCTCATGCAATCACTCTGGTACGTGTAGCTCATGAAGGTTCTCTTTATTTGGACGAAACTAGTCTTGAGGAAGGCAAGAAGGACGAGCATACTAAGAATATTAGACCCATAGTCAAGTCCGATTTTCTTTTTCTGCCTATCAATGTGCCCACCTATTATAGAAAGCATAATCAGGAAGCATTTCAGATCCCCTCGTGGAAAGACACTTGTTGAGGAGATCTGCTTGTCCTGACCCCACTGGAAATTCCAACTTTGAATGGCGGTTTGGGGTAACTGTTCAATACACAGCGTGCTGGTTTCAGTGTCTTGGGCAAGTTCATTGGATGCTTCCGTGCCTCAGATTGGTTGTCTCATATTGGGATCATGATACCCACTTGAGACAGTGAGGATTTTCTTGGCATGCAATAGATGCTTTATAATGGCTCTTATCAAAAGTACAGCTCAGTAAATTTCTCTGGCGTCTTTTTTTCTGGTGCAGAGGAAAGAGCTGTTGAACAGGTCTTGTGCCCTTGTTGACTGTCATCTCTGCGGCCTCATAGGCAGCACAGCAGATGGCTTTTAGGAAGGCAGCACCTATGTGGATCTGCTCTTGAGTTGCATGTAATCTTTTGAGGTCAAATAGTGGCAGGTGTCATTGCAAGGTCCCAGTGGATAAACTGAGGCACACGGCAATGAAGTGCCTGCTCATGTGAGACCTCAGAGGAACTGGAAGCTGGCGTTTTCACTGTTGGTCTCTTGCTCCAACCACTTAGCGCCAAACTCCCAACACGCAGCTTTATTACAGGAGATGGGTTCATTAATATCCAGTCAAGAAACTTACTACAGGAGACGAGCCAGTTAATATCGTTGAGAATAGTGATAGATGTTTAGGCAAAACATCCTTTCCCTTAAAACCCTCCAGGAGGTGTCCATTTCCCTTAGAGTAAGATCCATATTCCTTAACCATGGCCTGCAAGACCCTTGCCTGGCTCCCTCCTTACCTTCCACCATTCTTGGCCTTGCTCACTCTGCTCTGGCCACTCTAAACTTGTTCCCTCCACCGGGACTTTGCACCTCCTCTTCTCTCTGCATGGAATGCTGCATCGTCTCCAGAAACGCCTGGCCACTCGTTTTCTTTTGTCAGTCACACCTCGGCCCCACTGTCGCCAACTCAGAGGCCTGTCCTGAGACCAGCAAGCTAAAGCAGCCTCCCTTGGTGATCACGCTTTCTCCTGCTTCCCGTTTCTTTTCTTCACTGCTCTGTTACAGACCAGCTGATATCTGCTCGTCTATCTGTTGATGCATTGCATTCCTGTCTTCCCATTTTAGAGCCCCCTCCACTGAGAACAAGGGCCATGTCAGTCCCTCCCAAGGCCCAGCCTTGTGTCTGTCACATAGCAGGTGCTCAATAAATATTAGTTGATTGAAGGAAAAAAGAGCATGTTTTTTGTTGGAAATTTTGGAAGGTTTTTAATTTTCCTGTGGCACCCAAGTGCTCAAATGATTTATGGGCAAATCAGATGACTGGTTCGGAAACAGAAATATTATTAATCATCTTGGTGTCTCTGTCTCCCCCAGTAAGTCATTGTATTGGCTTTGGTCCCCTAGGAATTTTATCAGGACGGAAATGGACCTGAGAATGTGGGGATTTATAACCTCTCCAAAGGAGTCAACCGATTCTGCCTGTCCAAGCCTGGTAAGTTTGGAAGGATTGATGTGCCACTAGTTAGAAAAATGGGAAGGCACCCGAGGATGGCTTTAAAGGCGTTTTTCTGCTTTGGTTCTGTTTGCACTAACCTATTAATTTTCAGCTGGGTTGAGGGTACTCTTGCTCACTCCCCTGGAGGAAGCAGCGTTCTTACCCAGAGAGTAAGAGCCGGCTGTAGGAAAGTGTGTTCCTGGTCTCTTGGGTCTGAGTTGGGGGGAGAGCTCTGGGCCCTTTCTCCTTTACAGATGGAATACTATTGGCCAGTGACCTTGCACCTGTGAGTGAGCGCTTTAAAATAAAATTTGGACCATCTCCCCCATTGCTTAAACTCCTTCAGTGGCCTCTCTCCCTCTTCTTCAACATCTTTATTGAGGTATGATTTACATACCATGAAGTTCACCCATTTTAAATGTACAATGCAATGATTTTTAGCAAATTTGCCACGTTGTGCAGCAAATTGTACTAATAGAGTTTTAGAACATTTCCATCACTCCAATAAGATCCTTTGTGCCTGTTCATGGTTAACCCCCCTTCCCAGCATCAGGCAGCCACGGCTCTGCTTTCTCGCTGTCTAAAGATTTGCCTTTTCTGGACATTCATATAAATGAGATCATAGCATATGTCCTCCTTTGTGTGGATTCCTTCACTTAGCATCGTGTTTTTGAAGTTCATTCTTGTCGTAGCATGCGTCAGTGGCTCGTTCCTTCTTATTGCTGAATGGTATTCTTTTATTTGGATGTACCATGTTTGTTTATCCATTCACTAGTTAGTGGACATCTGGGTTGATTTCAGTTTTGGGCCATTATGAATAATGCTGCTATGAACATTCATGTAAAGTTTTTGCGTGGACATATGTTTTCATTTTTCTTGGGCATAGATCTAGGAGTGGAATTGCTAGGGAATATGATACCTTTATGTTTAACTTTTAAGAAACTGCCAAGTTGTTATCCAGAGAAGCTGCACCAATATACATTCCCATCCGCAGTGTATGAGGGCTCCTGTTCCTCCACATCCTCACCAACACTTGATATTGTGTGTTTTTGGTTATCCCATCCTGGTGGGCGTGAAGTGGTATTTCACTGTGGTTTTAATTTGCATTTCCCTAGTGACTAATCCAGTGACTTCTCTTGGTTCGCAAGGTCAAATACAAAATCCTTCACCTCATCTTGAGATCCTATATCATCTAGCAACCGCCTGCCCCTTAGTGTCTTATCCTGTCACTTGGCCATTCCAGCCACTCTGTCTTTTTGTAATTTCCCTCTCAGGGTGTTTACTTGTGTATCAGTTAGGATGCCTTTGGCTCCAAGTAGCAAAACCCTTACAGCAGTAGCACCAACAAATGGGGGTGTGTTTGACTCGATAACAAGCAGTCTGGAAGTGTGTGACTACCAGTGTGGCTTCATCAGCAGGTGTTGGGCTGATGTTGTTGGGATTCTTTGGGCCTTTTCCTCAAGTTTTTGCTTTATGTTTGCAAGATGGCTGCCATCGCCTCAGAAAACCTGCTGCGTTCAAGGCAGAAAGGCGAGGAGAGGGATGGGCAAAAGTTTCCCATGCTCCCTCCTCCAGTAAACCTCTGTGGCATTTTGGCTGGAACCATGTCTCATGGTCCACTCCTAGCTGCAAGGGAGGCTGGAACAGTTGGCTGCAGTGTCGGAGGCTGAGCACACGGCCACCCTAGACCTAACACCCTAACAGACAGGGTCTGTTATCAACAGAGGGAGGGCAGCTGTTGGGGAAGCAGATGCAGATGCTATTCTCACTTCCGTGCTCTCCCTTCTCATACCCATGCTTCTTCTAGTTTGTACCTTCTTATCCTTCTCATTTAGGTCTCTTCTATTTTATGCTTTCTCACTGTGCTCTGTTCTTTTCCCTTATTGCACTCACCCTAATTCGCACTTATGTGTCCGTTGAATGCTTCTTGCTTGTGTGCATGATCATTCCCCCTCTCTCTATTTATCTCTCTTTTTTTAATTGACTTTATCTTTTTTCTTTTTGGTGTACAGTTCTATGAGTCCGCTTCCCCACCCCCCCGCTTGCTGTCTATGTCCATTCGTTGGGTGATCTTCTGTGTCTGTTTCTTGCCTTTTCTTCTCATTTTTCTCCTACACACTTTACTGGGATTCGAGCCTAGGGACCTCCCATGTGGGAGAGAGGTACCCTGTCACTCATGCCACTTCAGTTCCTGGTTTCTGGCACGTCTCGCCTGGGCTCTCCTCTGCATCTCTCTTTTTGTTGTGTCATCATCTTGCTGCATGGCTCGGCAGGCCTGGCTCGCCACGCATCCACGTGGGCCTGTGGCTCGCCTGCTCACCTTTTTAAAATTTTACCAGGAGGTCCCAGGGATCGAACCTGGGTCCTTCCATATGGTAGACGGATGCCCAACCCCTTGAGCCACATCCACTTCCCTCTGTTTATCTCTTGAGCTCCGTGAGGGCAGGGGTCATATCTGTTGTGCTCTCTGCTGTGTACCAGTATCTAGCACAATACCTGGCCTGTACTAGGTGCTCTGTTGATGTTTGTTGAGTGAATGAACAAACAACATGAATAGAGAAACAATCGTTTTTCTAATGGTAACTGCACTGGGGCTTGCTCACTGTGATGAAAATATCGTGGGTGGTTTGAACTAATTTCAGATTTTTGTAAGTCATATGGCCAAAATATTGGTTAATGGTCATTTGGGGAGGATAAATTGTTACATTCTGCTTCTTCCTGAAATGGACTGTATTCCTCTGGAAAATGATGAAATATGCCTCTAATCTCAGGGTTACCACTAGACTAATAGCTGTAAAAGTGTTTTTCTGTGTTTGATTAATAATTTTAGGGATATTTATAGGAAAGGGTTTAGGCTGTGGTTATCTTCTGGATCTTTAACAGAATCTTTTAAGTGGAAAGTCTTCTCCGTCCAATTTGCAGTAGAAATGGACTTTCTATTCTTCTTGTGCATGTTTTTGTTAGCTTGGTCTGTGCAGATTAAACTCCTTTGAGCTTTTAAGTTATGGGAAATGAAAAACCTTTGCTTGTGAGTGGGCTGCTAAATGGATCGGGTCGTCAGTAAGAAGCCATTGTAGGCAGCAGAAAAGATGTCTGCCTGGCATTTCTCATTCCACTATTGCAAATCTGCGATACGTTATGAGTCTTCAAATGAAAGGGGCTGCCTTTGAATTTCAAGTGCTGGAATTGCTTCGCATGAGAGACACCGTTCTCTGAAAATTACTTTTGATTTCCTGTCTGTAGGCGTGTACAAAGTGACCCCGCGCTCCTGCCACCGGTTTGAGCAAGCTTTCTACACCTACGACACGTAAGTCTGGCTTGGTTATTAAATACCTGGTGGCGTCTGTGTATATTTTGTGGAGGAGGGTGAGGATGTATCTCTGCTGTTTTTTTCTGAGAACAAAAAGAATTTTGTTTTTCTCAGAAAGAGGTAAGGTTAGGCATTAAAAAGGATTTCTAGATAAGGTTTTAAGACATTTGGATAAATTACTGAGCAGATGGAGATGGGATATCTTTACTGAGAATTTTGTAAACCCAGGATAGAAGCTTGTGTTTTTGAAGTGGCCTAAATATAATCTTTGTTAAATTCCACCGATGGGATGTTCGCAAACTCGTGTCTACCACTTTTATATTTTTACAGATGTTGGAGGGTTTAACTGGCAATCGGACATGCACAGTTTTGGAGTATAGAATTAGTATACTCTTTAAAATATTTGTGTATTTCAGGACCTATTTTATCCCACATAAAAGCACTTCCACATAGAATGTTTCAGGGTCAGGGCGGTTGCCCATAAAGGGTGTTTTGGGGGATCCTTTGAGAATGCCTTGGTCATATTGCTAGTGCTTGCCTTTCCACTTCTTGATTTATAGGTCTTCACCCAGTATCTTGACATTGACAGCCATCCGCCACCATGTCCTTGGAACCATCACCACTGACAAAATGATGGATGTCACTGTGACTATCAAGTAAGACAGTGTTACATGGTGGGCTAGGGGTGGGAGAGTAAGTGGACAAGGCATGGGGAGAGCTCTAAAATTCTCTGAAAATTATTTTTCATTCATATCTCTAGAAATATTTACAAACGGCCTTCCCTCTCTTATATTTATATGACACACCCGTAAATTCACAAGAGCCTCGACCCTTTTCTTTGATAAGAATTAAGTGTGGATGAAAAAGAGCCTTTAAATAGCTTGTTTCAGTGTCTTTTTTTTTTTTTTTTTTTTTTTTAAAGATTTTATTTTATTTATTCATTTATCCCCCCCCTGCTGCTTGTGCTCGCTGGGTCAGCCAACCACGCCGTGCGGGCGGGCTTTGCCCTCACCAGGAGGCCCCGGGAACTGAACCCGGGGCCTCCCATATGGTAAACGGGAGCCCTACTGATTGAGCCACAGCCGCTTCCCTGTTTCAGTGTCTTAAATTTCTATTTGAACTCTTGACACTTCCTACCTTTGCTAAGGAAAAAACCAAACAAACTATCGTGTCTGTTCATTGTATTTTCAAGTGTTTAAGCAAATTCAAAAGAATTTCCTTTAGACCTTTTCTTTAAGGTGTGAGAAATCGAGATGGCATCTGCTCTACCAAGGGTCATGGGAGAGAAAGTGTTTGAAAGACTTTCCCTCACCAAGGGTCAAGGTCACGTGAATGTCACTTTTGAGTGAATGTTTGCGATGTAGGGAGGTGACGTGCACCCTGTCGAGTGTTCATCTGTCACCCCAGTTGAGGTTTCAGCAATGTGACCCTCTGTGTCAAATAGAATGAAAATCTGAGTAACTTTCTCCCTCTTCACTTTAGTTGAAGTGTTGCCTCTCCAGGCTGTGTTTCCATCTTCCTGTCTGCTATCTGTTTGTCTTTCTGTCCATGCAGAAAATTTGTATTGAGAATCTTTAGGGTCCACGGGGGAGGCAGAAGTAGCCCAGGAGTCACAGGCAGCTCTGCAACAGCACAGCTGCTATATGGAATCAGGGATGGCCCAGTCTCTAGCCGGGACCTGGACTGAGGGGTTGCTGCTCACCCAGATGGGAGCTGGTGTTAGGGGCAAGGATCTGGTGATGTCTGGAGTGGGCCAGGCCGCCCTGGGCCCTGTGCTGGAGCAGTGCCTTCTCCTAGCTTCCTGCTTAGAAATGATCAATTCCTGGGTGTCTGGAAGTCCATAGGCTTACCAGTGGTGACTCCATATTACCTTTTCAGTCTTTACTAAATTCATTTTTGTGATTTCAGGTCTTTTTTTTTTTTTTTATTGTGGTAATGTATACACAGTGTAACATTTCCCACTTCACTTTCAAGTAGACAATTCACTGGTGAATCACATTCACAGTGTTGTGCTACCACCACCATCTGTCACCAAAACTTTTCCATCATGCCAAAGAAACTCTAGTTGTTTCTTTTCCCTCCCTTCCCCTCCCCTCCCCTCCCCTCCCAGTTGAAGGTTTATGGAAAAATCATGCAGAAAGTACAGAGTTTCTAGTTGTTTCTTGCCTCTTCTTTCTCTTGCACCCTTTTCCCATCAATCCATTAACGAGTCCTTGGCTTTACAATCAAATATATCCATAATGCAGTCCCTTCTCAACACTTCCTCTACCATATTTTGGTCTGGGTCATTGTCTCTTGCCTGGATCATTGCAGCAGCTTCCTAACTGGTCTCCCTGTTTGGGCCATTGCCCCACTACAGTTTGTTCTCCGTGGGGTAGCCAGAGTGATCCTTTTCTAGTAGAGATCCTATCATTCTTCTACTCACACCCTGTGGCTTTACATCCCACCCAGAGTTGACTGAAGTCCGAGGGCCAGGCCAAGGTGTGCAGAGCTCCAGCTGGCATCCGCAACCTCTCTGCCCAGCAGAACTCTTGTGTGGTCACACTCCAGGCTGCAGGGGTCACCTTGCATTTGAGCATGCTGAGTGAGCGCTCTCTCCAGGGGCTCTGCACTTGGAGTCCCCTTGTCCGAGACTCTCCACCCAGAGAACTGCGTGGCTTGCTCTCTCCCGTCATTCCTGGCTTTGCTCAGATGTCACCTTCTCAGAGGCGTTGGCTGATCCCTCATCTAAAATACTGATGCCATGCCCTGTCACTCTATCCTCCACCCTGCTTTATTTCTCCTCATTGTCTGCCGCTTCCCACTAAAATGTGGATTCCACTAAACACTTACTGATGAATGAGTGAGCGAGTGAATGAATGGACAGAAGGCAGTGGCTGTGGAGAGAACTCCATGTCCCCCATGAAAACTGATGCAGGTTTTCAACACAAAGTCAAGGGTTATTTTCTTCTGTCTCAGATCAGCCAGGCAGTACTACAACCCCTAAGAACTTCACTTTTTATTTTTTAAAACTATAAGTTTATTCAAAACAGAAGAAAAATGTGCCACTTCGGTGTCATAAGGTGTTCAGCCACCCTCAGAACCTGACGAGTCCCTCCTTGTAGAAATGTCAAGATCCCACTGACCACAGGGAGATGTGACCACACCCACCCGGGCCACCCCTCTCTCCTCCAGGTCCTCCATCGACAGTGAGCCGGCCTTGGTGCTAGGACCCCTGCGGTCTGTGCAGGAGCTGCGGAGGGAACAGCAGCTGGCTGAGATCGAGACCCGCAGGCAGGAGAGGGAGAAGAACGGCAGAGGCGAAGGAGGGGAAGGGGGCACCAAACCTCCTGTCCAAGAGATGGTGGACGAGCTCCAGGGCCCCTTTTCCTATGACTTCTCTTACTGGGCACGGTAAGCTCGCTTGCGCTTTTCTCTCCCGCTTCTGTCCCTGGCTCTGACGTTCTTCCTAACGGGAAGGGACAGAACTAGCCAGACTGAAGTTTTTGCATTATTTTAGGTCTGGAGAGAAAATTACTGTTACGCCCTCATCTAAAGAGCTTCTCTTCTACCCCCCTTCCATGGAAGCCATCGTCAGTGGAGGTAAATATCGACTCGAAGCAAATGACACATCTTTGCAACTGTTCCTTTACCTGCATTAAACATTTGTTCTGTAGATTTTTGTAAGCCATCTCCACCCCTCCATGGCAGGTAGATGTTACTATTTGATGAATGAATGAATGAATGAATGAATGAATGAATGAAAGGTCTAAATCAATAAAAGTAAGTTCTGCTATTAGAATTGAGGAGATCTTCTTTGGAAAAGGAATTGGTTTTCTTTGACATCATTGGGTTGATCCCAGAAGGTAGGCAGACAATAAAACCATCAATTACTGAATTGTTCTTGCTACTTCTAAACCGTTTATGTTGTTTATATTTTTCGGCAGGGGCCATGGGAGGGTCTTTTTTGGTAAAGGATAATTCTGAGTGCTTGCTTATGGGGTATTTATCTTTTGGCTGTGGCTTCCATGCTTGACAGGTTCATTAAATCCCGTGCATTGCTTTGGTGAGGGTTTAGGAAGCGGGAGGTGTTGGAGAGATGGCTTTCTACTGGGCAGGCTCTCTGGGTCAGTCTTCTGCCTTGGGTCCTCTAGAGACTGAGTTCACAGAGATTTTCCAGCCTTTGTCACATGTCCCTGCTAAATTCCTTGGCCGCTGAGCAAGGCCTTTCAGGGATGGGGAGAGGCTTGGGCCACCTGTAATTATTGGAGCTTCTGGTATATTACATAACCTTGTTTGGCGCTAACTTTGACTTTCTCAGTCCTGAAACTGCAGGCTCCCCTCCCTCAGTCACTAAGTCCCATGCTTCTGTTTCTTTCCTCCCTTTGTAGAAAGCTGCCCAGGGAAGCTGATCGAGATCCACGGGAAAGCAGGCTTGTTCTTAGAAGGGCAGATCCATCCGGAGTTGGAAGGAGTGGAGATTGTCATCAGTGAAAAGGGCGCCAGTTCACCCCTGATCACTGTCTTCACTGATGACAAAGGTACCTACAGGTAAACGTGTGATTAGGAATCGTTGGCCTGGGAGCACTTGGGGAGCCCAGATGTCCCGGGGGTGGGTGGTGCTTCCTCCAAGCCATTTGTGGTGTTTTGCTCCCTTTGCTTCAGCGTGGGCCCCCTGCACAGTGACCTGGACTACACCGTCGCCTCCCAGAAGGAGGGCTATGTTCTGACCGCGGTGGAGGGAACCGTTGGGGACTTTAAGGCTTACGCCTTGGCAGGTGTGAGCTTCGAGGTAATGCCGCGTTCTTTTTTTAGAAAGCACTTTTATTGAGATATAACTGACTTATGATAAAGTGCATCTATTCAGTAAAGTGTATGATTTGATAGATTTTGAAATATGAACACACCCATACCACCAAAATCAAAATCATGAGCATACTCATCACCCCCAAAGTTTCCTTGTGCCCCTTAATAACCCCTTCTAATCCCTTCTTCCCCCAACCCATCAGCAACCTGGGTTCCATCACTCTAGATAAATTTTCATTTTCTAGAGTTTCATATAAATGGAATCATGCAGCATGTGCCTTTTTTTTGGTCTGGCTTCTTTCTCAGCATCATTTGGAGATCTGTTGACCTGAGGATGTTTGTGTACTTTTCAGGGAGTGTTTCAAGCTTTCATCTTTGACTCTACGCTGTGTCGAAGGACACAGAATGCTCTTCTAGTGGTATTTGAAGTCTTTTTCCCCAGTCTTGGGAAGAAGCGTGCTGTGTAACATACAGAGCGAGCCTGGGGATCTGTCACTGTGAATATTTATAACCTAGAGGCCACAGGGAAAAAATGACAGATTGCATCACATAAAAATTTAAAATTCTATATTGCAGAATACATTTTAAACCAAATTCAAAGATGTCCAAACCGGGAAGAAGAAATATTTGGACCATAAATAATATCCCTAGTTTACAAAGAGCTACTACAAATCGATAAGAAAAAGACCAATAGAAAAAAATGAACAAAGACTATGAAAAGACACTTCACAGAAGTAATACAAATGACTAATAAACAGAGAAGAAATGCCCAACCTCCTTAGTTAACTGGGAAAATGGAAAAGAAGTTGCCATCGATACTGCTTTTGAGTTTAGATTTACAATTACAACAATATCCTTTTTTTTTTTGGTGAGCATGTGTTTACCCACACACCACACTATTTGTAGACTGTAAATGGTCACAGCCTCTTTGGAATGCCATTTGCTAGTATCTTTCTGAATTTAAAGTGCACATATCCAACAATTCTCCTGCTAGGAATTTGTTATTCAGAAATAGAGAAAAACACAAGTGCACAGAGATATATGTGCTCAAGGTCTTTTCCACCACACAAATAGGGGGCTGGCCCACAGGCTGTGGTTTGCTGACCCCTTCTTTAGAATGTGCAGCTGCAAAGAAACAGTGCAGCAGCTCTCCATGGACTTAGGGGAGAAAGCAAGCTACACATCTATAGCGTGCTGTTTTTGTTTCACCTCCTCTACCTCACACCCCCTGATAAACTTGCCAGTCTGTTTGTAATGTTTATAAAGTGTGTGTGGGCATAGAAAGAGTTCTGGGAGGCTATACATACTGTTTACCCCTGGAGACAAATAATAGATTTCCCCTTCCCCCATCTCTAATGAGTAATAAAAGAAAATAAAAAACCCATCAGCCTGGAGGGGACGGATGTGGCTCAAATGGTTGGGCGTCCGTCTCCCATATGGAGGGACCCAGGTTCGATACCCGGGACCTCCCGGTAAAAAAAAACAAAAAAAAAACAAACAAACCATCAGCCTGATCGCTTGGTTTGTGCAGTATTACCGTCACGGTGAATGTGAGCTAACTTTGCTCTGGTGCTACTTTCTCACCCCCAGATCAAAGCAGAAGATGACCAGCCCCTCCCTGGAGTCCTGTTGTCCCTCAGCGGCGGCCTTTTCCGCTCCAACCTTTTGACTCAAGACAATGGCATCTTGACGTTCTCCAATCTGGTAATGTGGCCTTCTGCGATTTTCCGCCCACCCACCTTGGAGAGAGCAGGGACACTGCACACATGACTTAGGCAGTACTTGACAACATGAGAACAAAAACCCAGCTTGGAGTGTTTTCAGTTTCTCTGGGGACCAGACCTAATTAGAGGACTGCTCGTACTAGAACTGATACTTCCACAGGCGCCTCTTGTTCTCTGGTCACCCACTTGTCACTAAGACAACGTAATTAATTACCCTGGCCACGGCAGCTCGTCTTGTGGCATCCTTTTGTTTTCCCACAGGCTTACGTTGTCCATAGTGCTGAGTGTAGTTTGGCAGTTTGCTTGTACTTCTGCGCAGTACGTTCCACGTGGTGGGAAAGTAGCACTGATCTTTTATTCGAGATGTAGTCAGGGCACGTACCATAATCGGCCATCTCGCCTGTCATGAACATAAAGTTGACTATCATAGAGATGTCGCAGAGGGGTGGTGGGATGTGTCAGGAAGGTCATACGCTTTGTGGTCATAACACACCTCGCTTTGAATCCTCCTGCTACTTACTCGCTGTGTCATCTCTGGCAAGTTACTTTACCTCTCTGAGCCTCAGTCTCTTCATCCAAAAAATTCAAATGTGGTTTCTACTGCATGGGCTGTGGGCACAGGATAGCGACAGCTGCCTTTGTTATCACTGCAATGGCTGTTCCCATGATTATTTATTGTAGCGATAGGGCTACCATTCCTGTCTGTCTAGGAAGCCCTGCACCTCTTGTGGCATCATCCTGGTCGATCAGAACTCGAGTCGCCCCCACCCCTCATTAAGCCCATCCCTAGATGTGGCTGTAGCAGCTCAGTTTGTGGTTGTCTCTTGGCAGAGCCCTGGGCAGTATTACTTCAAACCCATGATGAAGGAGTTCCGGTTTGAGCCGTCCTCCCAGATGATCGAGGTGCAGGAGGGGCAGAACCTGAAGATCACCATCACGGGGTACCGCACGGCCTACAGGTATGCCACTCTGGCCGGGCTGTCGAATCGGATGCACACTGCTGCTCTCCATGGGCTCACCCAGCCTTCCTGCTGGTTTCAGTTGGAAATCCAGATAATGCAAGGCCCAGGGATTTTTGACTGCTGCCCTTCTCTGCTAGTATCTCACACTAGCCTTTTAGTCGCAGATTTCCTATTTTGAAATTGGCTTGAGGGGGCCTATTTAGTTGCTTTAAAATAGTACTTTTAAAAGAAGTTTTAAGCTTGGATCACATCTTCAAATGGAGGAAATGCATTCACTTAAGTAAAAATTTAAAATGTTGAAAGAGTATACAAGGTAGTTTTCCTCCAATCCTTGTCTCCCAGCCACCCAAATTTCCCTTACAGGAGGCAACCGATGTTTACAATTTTTCTGAGTGCTTCCAGAGATAGTTTATACAAATACTAGCCCATTCTGTATTTTATGTATATACCCACCCATCCATCCACACACATTTTTAACATGCATCTATAAAAGCACTTTAGAAATAATCAGAAAGAATAGGTTTAGAAAAATAGACCCATTTCAACAGAATATATGGAATTAATGGGAAAATGATTTATTTTCTCTTTACTAAATGCTCCGTTATTTAAGATAAAACTTAGCAAAAATAAAATAGAATAAAATAAAGCTTAGCCTGTTTTAGTTCCAGTTTTCCCGAGCCTCCCTCAAAGTATCTGAAAAGAGACATAGATGACGGTGCATCCCTCTGGCAGGAAGGCTAGATTTGGCAGTGGCATCACCAGAAAGGAATTGCCTGAGTCATTGTGGTGCAGTTCTCCACTGGGCCGTTGGTACATGCAGGACACTCTCCCCCTTTTTTTTTTTACTGAGAGGTCCCGGGGATTGAACCCAGGACCCTCCATATGGGAGATGGATGCCCAACCATTTGAGCCACATCCGTCCCCCTAAACACTCTCCCTGAGGTCCTCTGTGTGCCTCAGGAACCCATGAGAACCTGATGAGCGTTTCTTCTCTCGACACTCTAGTTGCTACGGTACAGTTTCTTCTTTAAATGGGGACCCAGAACAGGGCGTTGCTGTGGAAGCAGTAGGACAGAACGACTGTAGTATTTATGGAGAAGACACCGTGACAGATGAAGAGGGCAAGTTCAGATTACGTGGATTACTGGTGAGACCTTGGGCGTGTTTTGTCAGTGGCGGTTTTTCATGCTGTGTGGTGTCCTGTGGCATGTCCAGACAGCTGGGAGTGAGTTGGGTGAGGGTGGGGTGGGGTGAGGCTGTGGAGCCCTCTCAGTCTCCATCCCAGTGGGCACAACCTCACCTTTTCTTCAGCTGGCATATCAGGTTGGGGCTCTTTGGCCCAAACACAGTTTGAAAACTCTAGGCTTGGTGCCACCTTTACCTAGCATGGGGTGGTTATGCTTTAGGCCGGGAGTCTCAAACCACTTGTCCACAGGACTAGCATTGATAGACAAAATAGGGAGTGGTGGGGACTATGGTGAACTGGAGAGGACAAGGTCCAAGGAAAGGAGGCAGCTCCCACTTGGTTCCAGCTCATTGTCACCATGTGACAAGACAGGTTCATTGTTGCCAGATAGTTTGAGGTTTTAAATGAGAAGTCAGAAATTCAAATTTCCAAGTGAAAATGCCTGATTTTTAAGTTACCAACTAATTTTTAAAAGGCCACAACTTCTTTGCGTGGGCCAAATTAAAAATGAAAACAACTGATTGTCCTTTAGGTTGCTAAATTGTAACACCTGACATGGGATTTGTGGTGCTTTTTCCCCTTGATTTTTATTTGCTCGTTTGTCCATTCATTCATTCATTCATTCATTCATCGGCTCATTAGGCAGATCCTAAGTGTATATTGTAGACGTCACTGAGGGCTGTGGGGTTTCAGACTTACTAACTGGCTGGTCTAGTCAACTGCAGGCCTCAGTCACGTGAACTGAGACCAACTCCATTTGCTGGTACATTTACCCAGTGGGGTGGTGCTGTCCTTTCCCAAAGTTGAGAATACGTGTGTCCGGCATCCCACTCTCAGGTGTCAGGGGACCTGGAAGTCAGGGTGGAAGGTCACTTGGGGAGCACATGGATACCAAGCAAAAGGAGATGGATGGACTTGGGCAGGGGGTTGCTAAGGACCGACATACACGTGTTCTTAGCATCCAACGGATGAGGCTGGAAGCACTCTGACAGGCAGGGCTCCCATGCCCTGCTCTGCTCACCACTCCCCTTTTTTTGGTAGGTTTTGTCAGATTCATCAATACGATGGTTAGCTTGTCATCCACAGGATGTCAGGAAGCTTTCCTGCTGATGCCTATTCTCTGCTCTGGGATGACCCAGCTCCTGTGACACATGCTGCCACCGTCACTTCTAGATATATCCAAGGCACGGGAGAGTGTGCTCTGCTGTCCCAGTGCTGGGTTCCTTCTTGTCCCAGAGAGAGAACAGGTGGGGTGGTGTGGCAGCTTCCTCCCACCGGCTACAGGGAGAGACGGCAGGACAGGTCGTTAGAACCATGTTCTCAGTCTCAGGCATTCAGGACAAGTGCAGCCTTCCCGATTTCATCCTGTGTTCACCATACAGACTCCCTTCCCCACTAGTCTGCCTGGGATCGAATCCTGGCGCTGTCATTTCTTTAGGAGGTGAAACATGTACTTCAGGCAAGTGTTTGGTCCTTTCTGTGCCTGTCTCATCTGTAAATCGAGGATAAGAATAGTATCTCCTGCATCAGATGGTGGTGAATGCTAACCTAGTTAATACAGCTAAAGTGCACTGAACAGGGCCTGGCACATTGGCTCAGTCCATGTTTAGAGAAAAAAAACACGAATACACAAAAACGACTCCAGCCATCCCCCAAGGTGGCACCCACGAGAACCGCGAGCTTGCTGCCTTCATTTGCAGCTTTTCTGGTTCTAGCATCAGCAGCGCGAGGAGACTCCGGGGGTGGGGGCGGGGGCGGGGGGGATTCTCCCTTCTCCTTGGTTGACCTCTGTTTTCTTTGCTGACCACACTCTGTGGCTTCGAGAATGAACATTCTGCATCACCTCCTTTGTTCCTCCCAGTATCTTGCTGGTCCAGACATGCTTTCTAAGCACGTTTCATTAAGTTAGGCCTGATAGTTTCCTTCTCCCCGCGGTAGATGCGCCCTCTTCATTGGAGCTTTCAGAACTGTTTGCAGTCGCCCCCTTGTGGCAGCTTATACCTTTCCTGTGCAAAGCTTGTGCTAGGCCCAGGTTTCTAAAGGACCCATCTTTGAAGTTTCTCATCAAGGGTTTAGATTTGAACTTGCCAGTTTCTCAGAGGATGCCGAGCTGGAGATCTGCTGTTGAAGATTTCCTCAGGATTTCATCCCAGTTCCTAATCAAGTCCTCAAGTCAGTTGTGTTGTTGGTGTTCAGAAACTGGTTGTGTTAAAAGATTTTTTTAAAATTTTAAAGTAATGCCTTTATTTTTGTACACCTGATAGATGCCTCTAAATTTGAGCTGTTGAGTAAGAAGTCTAAAGAAGAAAGTATTAAAAGAAAAAAAAAAGGAGACCCTATGTCCCCAAAGTAATATTCATTGTTAACATTTGGAAGTGCCATTCTAGATACTACTCAAAGCACATATACAGAGAGAGGGGACAGGGGGCCAACAAGGAAATAACCATTTTACAAGAATAAGATCATGTTATGCTTGCAGCTTTGAAATAAAAAACTAAATTTAATTTCCCTTGGGCGGAAGAAAATGAAACTGAATTGGGATTGAAGGAATTGCAGAGCTTCGAGTACACGTTTCTTTGTTGTGGATACTTTTTTTCCCTCTTTTATTGTAAAAGAGACATCACATAAAAATCATTTTAACCATTTTTAAGGGTACAGTTCTGTGACATTGACAGTGTTATGCAATCTTCACCACTGTCTATTTCGACCATTTCCATCACCCCAAACAGAAACTCATACCCATGAAGCAGTAACTCCCCCCCTCCCCTCCCCCCAGCCCCTGGTACCCTCTAATCATGGGGGCTTTTTCAAGCAGCCCCTAAGGCGGCTCAGGCCACAGATCGGGAAGTCTCAGGACACAGACCAGGCCCCACAAGGAACCCTTTCCTGGAGAACTGACTCCAGGGTCTCTTTGCAGCCGGGGTGCGTCTACCACGTTCAGCTCAAGGCAGAAGGCAACGATCACATAGAGCGGGCCTTGCCCCACCACCGGGTAATTGAGGTGAGGCTTCCACTTCTTCTGCGGGGTCTGGGTATGATGGCTTCCCGTTAGCGTTTCCCTGGTGCTCCTCTAGCTGGCTGCGTTTCCATCTCTTGTGGGGAGAGGGACTTTAAATCCTAATTAAAGGTCCTTTTAGAGCAGCGTCATCTTCCTAAGCAGCATCTTAAGGGGTGTTTCTAATGAACAGCATTGCTGTCATGCATCCAGCAAAGAGATTTGAGCTGTTTCCCACCCCCACTCCCCACTTCCCGTTAGCCCTGATCATCGTTCTGCAAGTAAAGCATCTTCAGGCCTAAGTAGCGTTTCAGATCAAGGGACATAATAAAGAGGACATGAGGGCAGGGTGACCCCGCTTTCTTTATTCAGATGCCCTTGGTATTCTGTTTGGTGGCCAGGGGCTTTTGACGGGATCAGGACTTAGCTAAAGCGGTCCCTAACGAGGTGGCCCTCTGGCTTTCAGGATCCGTGTGAGGAAGGTTTGAGGTAAGGCTTTTTACTCCCTGAACAGCTCTCGTTTGCTAGAGGTGAGGCCTTGGGAGGGAAGCTCAGGCCCACCCCTTGGGAGCTTTATTAGGTAGACAGAGGGCTTGGGGTGGTGGATGAGGGGTCTTTTAGGGCTTTTGGGCCTAGAAAGTGCATTTTCTTCATCTCTTTACTGCACCCGTCATTTAAAATGACTGCAAAGACTGTGCCTTGCACCAAAATGCTTTATAACTTTTTTGGGTTTCTCCTCTGTGGTGACTCAGGCCAGGATCACAAGCAGTAATATGGGCTGTAGCCAGGCAGGTGTGGAGGAGAGGAGTGGGCTGTCCGGGGTCTCACAGGCAGGCAAGCACACACCCCACCAAAGGGGGCAACCCTGACTGGGCTCCCACAGACTGTGGCCAGACAAGAATCTCTTTCTCTTTTTTCAAGAGAAGCTGGAAAATCTGACATTGTATATGAAATTTCCTGCTTTCTTAAATGTTGGCAACTAATTAAAACTTCCCCCAAAATAAAAAAAATAGAAACAATACTGTGCATATCAAAGAAAATGTGTCTGTGGGCCGGGTGTCGCCCATCTGCTGTCGGGGTTTGACCCTGAACTTAGGTTACTTCAGTGGCAGGCTTTGCTCCCTTAGTATAGGAAATGAAGCTCACTGTGAAATGGCGCTCAGCCCATCCAAGACGCTCCTCCTCCTGAGCCATAGCATTCCTTACCTTGTTCTAGGTCGGGAATAATGACATCGATGACGTAAACATCATAGTTTTCCGGCAGATCAATCAGTTTGACTTAAGTGGAAATGTGATCACCTCCTCCGAGTATCTTCCCACATTATGGGTAAGCTAGAGACCAGCGTTTTAAGATGAAATTGCTATGAGTTTTCTTTTCTTTTGTCGCCTGGCTTTTAGACTAGCAGGAACAGGATGTCTGTGCCTATTTAGATCTTGCTAAAGGACTTAGGCTTCCACTGAGGATAGAAACGTGCTGCTGAGGGTAGGGTTGATGTTTGAGAAACTCTTATCCTGTTTTGGGTTTGGGAGAGTGCGTGAATCTGGCTGAGCCTTGGAGACAACTGTTCCAATTGCAGGTAAATGTTTTGCCAGCAGTCAGGCTTTGGAAGGCTTGTAGTAGAAGCCCATTGAATAATCGGCACAATCTTGAGTCTAACATGGAAAGACAACTAGAAGGCAAAGTGCCTCATGGCTTTTAAAATTCTGTTCTGGGTAAGAGTGGCAGGAAGTGGACTGGAAGCCAGGCAGTCCTGGTCCTCTTCCCATCACCTAGAGGTACTTGCTGGTTACCTCGGGCAGGTCACTTTATCCCCATATGCCTCGGTTTCCACCTCTGTAAAATAAGGGGGTTGGACTAAATGGCCTATTAAGGTCTCTTCCAGCTATAACAAAATCTCCATGCCTGTGGTTCATGAAGAAATGTTTCTAAAATGCCCCATGAGTCCTTGAAACGTAAAGAATTGCCATGAGGGCATATTGCTAGGATGCACTTGCAATTTTATATACAATTAAGCATTTGGCTTGGGTGAGAATGTGTGCTTAGGTTTTAACTCCCCTCCTGACTACCGTAGTGTCCAGGGGTTGCAAACCCGCCTGCCTGTGGGGGCCAGGTGGGGAATGTTAGAGCGGAAAGAAGGCTGAATGGGGCTCGGGGCAAACTGGAGAACCCGTCCCTAGGGGTGGGGGCTGGAGGGGAGGGGTGGTGGTCGCTCTTCAGCTCCCTCTGATTGTTGCCATGGTGAGTTTTTGGCCCATGGTCGGTCTCACTTCCCAATTTTCCAGAGGATCTGGGCATCAAATTATTTGAGATCACCTGATTTTTACATATAGGCAACAAATTAAAATTTACTTAAAACACTGCAGGAGAAATTTCAGAGAATACTTCTGTGGGCTGGGATGTGGTCCAGAGGCCTCCAGTCTGACTTTTGTTTTAGTAAAATTCCGCTTGATTTCAGTGTCATAAAACACAGAAAAATGGCAACTTTTGCCCTGGGGCGGTGCGTCTCTGGCCTTCTCCTGTGGCGGGCACAGGGTGGAGCCCTCACAGCCCTCTGGACGGCTGGGACTGGCTGGGACTGTCTCTTCCTCTTCTCACGCCCCATGGCATATGCTGGTGAGACCAGGCAGGGTGGAGAGAAAGGCTGGCCAGAAACAAAGCACCAGCTTCTTGAGGCAGCCCAGGGAGCAAATGCAAAATGGGAACGCCTGAGGGCAGCAAACCCCTGGGGAGTTAAGGTTACAGATCACCTGGAGTAGCAGTGCTACGGGGGCCTGGTGAGCTGGGGTCAGCCCCAGGCTCTGCTGCAGACAGGCGGTGTGGCCTTGGGTGACTTAGCCTGAGCCAGCACTCTTCGTAAAGTGGAATAGTGAGGCTTCTCGTTTTATAGTTCAGGTTGGTGATAATGTACGGAAAGTGCCCTTTGCCAGGCTTGCCTTGTCATAGATGCTCAACCCATGTTAGCTATTTTAGATATCATCATCATCATAAGGATTATTATTACTATTTTGAGTGTAACAGGTAGTTAGACTCTTATTTTAAAATCCTCCATTTCTATGCGAGGCATGTTTCTGGAGTCTCGATGATTGAGGAATGCCTTATGTATAGCCTGCCAGGGGAGGACGGTTTCTCTTCAAATATCCATGTTTCCAAAGATCCTTTCCCCTGCTTCCCTCCCCAAGAGACAAGCCATCCTGAGGATGTCGGAAATGAAATTGTTGATCATATCGCAGTTTCAAAGGCACGTCCTGCTTTGTTTCTGCTCTCCAGGTAAAGCTTTACAAAAGCGAAAACCTCGACAATCCAATTCAGACCGTTTCCCTTGGCCAGTCCCTCTTCTTCCACTTCCCACCACTGCTCAGAGACGGCGAGGTAAGGCCACAGGCTCGGTTTCAGTGTCTGTCTTTGTTTTAATAATTCCGCTTTTTAGTTTAAGGAAACATAGTTCTTGCATTTTTCCCTGAGTTCCACCCTGCAGAAATGGTTGACCTTGTGCTCTGAATCAAAGGATGGGCTCTGTGGGGATTATTTTTCCATAATGGGCTGATTTCCTACCTACAAAAATACAAATTCATGGCAGGAGATTTTGGAAAAAACAAAAATCAGACATAATCCCATCATCTAGAAATAACCACGATGAACATGGTAATAGATATTTTTTTGGTCGTTTTTCATTGTGTGTGTGCATGCGCATGTGTGTAAACATTATATATATATTCTAATATATAAAAATTGGACCATTCTGAACATTTGTTTTGTAGTATGTGCTTTTCAATGAAGAATAGATCATAAATCTTTCTCCCTGCCATTAAAAGCCCTTTGTAACATGACTTTTTATGATTGCATAGTATAGGAAATACCATAATTTATTTAACCAAAGCCCTAATGTTGGGCAGGGCTTATTGACTGTTTATTATCAACTATAGTTGGAGAGTGTGACCATTGTAATTGGCACAATGGGCTCAAACTTTGCAAAGAATCTGGTTCTCTTCACTGGCAGGCTTAACCCGAGGATGTCACAGTGAATCTGAGATGTGACGGTCCCTCCCCTGGCTGCTCACCCCTGCCGTGGGGCTGATATACAGTGGCCTTTCTCTGCATGAAATGGCTGCAATTTTGTAATGTAATTTTGGGGCCTCCCCTCCCCAAACTTCTCCATACGGGTGTTGCCCTTCAAAACGGTCACTTCAGGTAGCAGTTTTCCAATCTCAAGAGGCAGCATGGTGCTGTGGAAGTAGTTTGGGGATGGAGGCCAGACCCTGCTTGGCCGCTTTCTTAGCAGAGCCCCTCCTAACTCCTTCAGACGTCGCTCGCATCTGTAAAACGGTGGTAATTATTTTGACATTGTCTGTCAGTGGCTGAAAGCGGAGCAGTTGTGGGCCTCATGGGATCTGCACGGTACCTGACCCACGGCAGGGATTCAGCACGGGGTCTGTGCCTGCTGCTGCTGTCTTTCCAGAGGTGCTGTGTTCCTAGAACTTGCCAGTTTCAGAGCCACTTAGGTTTCACCCGTTAAAAGAGGGCTGCAGGCTCTCGAAGGCTTGTCAGAGGACCCCATGTCAGAGGCGTTGGGACAGGCTGTCGTTATTGCCACAGCGAGCCCCCTGAGATTCCTACTCGGAAGTTAGAAACCTTGGTGTGGATATGTAAACCTGGGGGTTTCTTTAAAAAAAAAAAAAAAGCCATCCTTTATATGACAACTACCTGTTAGGTTTTAGTTTTCATTTATTTTGCCAGAACTGTCCTTTACAAAAGTAAATTTTTCCTCATTGTGCACAGAATTATGTTGTGCTCCTGGACTCCACACTGCCCAGATCCCAGTATGACTACGTCTTGCCTCAAGTTTCTTTCACTGCGGTGGGCTACCATAAACATATCACCTTAATTTTTAACCCTTCGGTAAGTAAAGGGGAAGTCAAGAAAGCAGATGGGGGCTGTGCACATACGGGTTGGAGGACAGCTTTGTAAGGGCTCTCGGCATGGAGTCACTTTGGCATTCTGGATTTCTCCAGCTGCTCTTCTGGTTTTTCAAGCACTGAACCCTCAGCTCCCTTTGAGGAGGAAATGGCAAGGAGAAGGGTGATATTGTCTAGATCATTGGCTCTGGTATGATTTGGAGGGAGGCGGCTCACCAAGCTTCATGCCTGGGGTGCTGTGTGCTTCCATCAGGAGGCAAATGAGACCTGACCTGGTCAAACTTCTGGAACCACCTGCCAGGTTATAGGAAGTATGGAGTCGACAGGAACATGTAAATGACACCACAGGGAGGCAGTCAGCAAAATTTAGATTGTGGGAAACTACAGGACAAACAACCGGCAATCTGATTTCCTTTATGAATTATTGCAAGAGAAAAAAAATAGATGGACGGGTTACCTCCAGGTTAAAAGACACTTGTTCAGTTTACCAACCAATTGGATCCCACATCCAACAAATAGGCTGTAAGCAACGGCAGAACAAAACAGACCAGGTAGAGAGCTTTCCCATGAATGAGGAAGTGCTCAGAGAATGGTTTCCTAAAGTGAGCGGAGGGCAGGGGAAGCGCCTGAGGACTGAATGCACACTTCAACAAGAACAAAAACTGATTCCGGGACTCCAGCTCCCTCCTGCTGATTCTGAACTTGGTGCGGAGTAAGAGTGGAGCCCAGGAATCGAAACTCAAAAACAAAACTTTGGCCTGATGGCCACTGGGTTTATTGTTGTTCCTGGGCTTTTTCAGTGGGGAAGAATAAGAATTTTATTTTATTTCTTTGTAAAGGAACTGTGTATGGGACAGATGTAGATATTGGTCCCAGATATGGTCCCTAGAAGAGAGATTCCTCATCCCCTTTTCAGAGCCCCGCAGCCCTGTGTTGTGTGGATGTACCGTGGCATATGCAGTTAGTCCCCCGTGGTTGGAGCTTTGAGTTGTTGCTGCTGTTTTGTTGTTAGAAATAATCCTTTAATGAATTGCCTTATGCATATGTGCTTTTGAATTTTTGCCAGTGTATTCTTGGAATAAATTCCTAGAAGTGGAGTTGCTGGATCAAAGGGTAAAAGCATATGCAATTTTGCTTAATATTGCCAGTTCCCTTCCCCTGGGCTTGTACTATTTGTCATTCCCACCAGCAACGTGGGAGAGCACCTTTTTTCCCAACAGAGTATGTTCTCAAATTTTTGAGTTTTTGTAACCTAATAGATGAGCAGTGGTATCTCAGTTTGTTAAATGTGCCTTTTCCTTATCTTTTCATATGGTTAAGAGCCATTAGTTTGTCATTTCCGGTGAACTGCTTATTTCTGTAGCCTCTTTTTCCTATAGGGAAGTTGGTCTTTTTTGTCCCATTTTAGAAGCTCTTTGTATTATAGGGATATGAACCCTTTGTCTGTGATATTTGTTCTGCATATTTTTCCCAGTTTATCATTTATCTTTTCACTTTGGTTATGCAAAAATTAATTTTGTTTCCATGTTAAATGCATCATTCTTCTTCTTGCTTCTTGCCCTAGTTAGGAAGGTTTGCACACTTCCAGTTTTCAGGGGAATCCATTGTGTTTTCTTCTGGTTCTTGTATGGCTATATTTTTTACATTCAGATCTATCCAACATTTGGCGTAGGGTGTGAAAAATGGTTCCAGATTTCTCTCTTTCCGCATGCCATCCAGTTCTATTTTGTGATTTTAGAAACCAAGCTGTGTGGATTTTGGCAGAATTTGGGGCCCTCCTTTAGAGATGAGAAGATGGGGGCCCGGCGAGGAGGTGTGGCCGGCCCGAAGCCACCAGCCTGTGCATCGCACAGCCGGCACGGAATACGGCTCTTCAGCTGTCTTCTGGGTTTCTTGGAGGAGCAAGATCTTAGCTGCAGGGGGCAGCCTTCCCAGGGATCCTGGAGGAAGCATTTCCCTTATTCCCGCAGTTGAGACCTGGTTAGGAAGGGCTGGAGACAAACAAGCATGTAGGGGAACTGTGTGTCCCTGCATGGAGGCACGTCACCTCAGAGGGAGGTCCAGGGAGACGCTTGGGCAGCAGGAGGTAGAGATGCTGCCAAAAGTGTGTCACTTCTGAGAACATGACAGAAAGAGAAGCCTGCAGGAGGCCAAGTGGCAAGCGAAGGATGAGGGTGTGCTGCACTGAGCATTTGCCTGTCTATCCTCACAGCACACCCCTGAGGGGAGAGGCCGCTCCTCCCGGTTTTGCAGATGAGGACATAGTAGCTCAGAGAGTTTGTTACTTACCTCGGGTTAACCAGCAAAGCCACAACTCAGAAGGGGGTGGTTTGTCCCCAAACCCATGCAGTACCATCGAGCAGCTCAGCATTAGCCATTTACTGGGGGCTTCAAAGCACTTCGGTTCGTTCCTTTAAGTGTGAACTCACGTTCTTGATCTTACACTCAGTATTCCACACCCTGCTATGCACTTCACCTCCCTCGTCTCGCTGACTTGTCACGATACCCTCTGCAGTCGGTTCTGTTCACATCATCTCCATCTTCTAGTTGAATCAGTTGAGTCTTTTTTTTTTTTTTTTTACCGGGAGGTCCTGGGTATCAAACCCAGGTCCCTCCATATGGGAGACGGATGCCAACCATTTGAGCCACATCC
Source organism: Tolypeutes matacus (assembly GCA_026826555.1). Lineage (NCBI taxonomy): Eukaryota > Metazoa > Chordata > Mammalia > Cingulata > Chlamyphoridae > Tolypeutes > Tolypeutes matacus. The sequence continues at coordinate 12,906,497 of JAKSZT010054368.1, forward strand.
GTCCCCCTCAGTTGAGTCTTAAAGTGGCTGCGTGAGGTCACGTGGTAAGATGTGGGACTTGAACCTGGAGCAGCTGTCCTCAAAGCTTAGTTTCCTGCCCATTACACTCTGCCACTCTCCACTGAACATAAGTTTAATTAGTTTACTAATTAAAGATGAATTGGGGGTGGACATCTGTTCCTGCCCCTTCTCTCCCCTTTATTAAATGACCATCCCGTCCGGCCTCAGCCGTCTCAGGTAAAGTTGCCCCTGCAGTCTCTGTGATAATAGTTTTGACATTATGGAGCTCCTGAAAGAGGGTGTCCCCAGACCACGCTGGGAGAGCAAATGCTCTGGCCCCTTAGTCTGTTTTATCATCATCTGAAAGTTCTCACATAATTTATTTATTTCCTTTTGCAAGGGCTAGTTGAGATACAGGTTCTGCCGCTGTTACAGAGACCCACAATGTTGGGGGGTTTTAGCAAGAGAGAAGTTTCTAGCTCATGTCAGTGTCAGTCCAGGGCTCATGCAGTAGCTCCAAGGTAACAGGCACCCAGGCTCCTTCGTTCTTGTTGCTCTCCCGGCCTCTGGCATGTTGCCCTTGCCCAGAACGGCTCACTTGGCCAGGCACTGCCTGCCAGCGAGGAGGGAGGGCACAGCATTTCTCCTTTAGGCACCGCCGGGGTGGTGCACCCACCCGTTCATCAACCGCTGGTCAGAGTCCAGGTCTGTGGCAATACATGCAAGGGCGGCTGGGCAATGTGGTCTTTGTTCTGAGTGGCCCAGAGACAAAGGGGGCTCTGGTGAGACAAGCAGCCGTCTCTGCTCCGCTTCCTCACTAGGATGGGATCCCTGGGACTGCCTTGCCCAGCACTGTGCATCCTGGTAGGCAGAAGTCCCTGTAAGGAGCTGGAATTCCACGAAATGAGACCCACTTACTTTTTAGCCACAAAGATCCTCTGCCATCCAGAGCTCTTTGATTCCTCAGTTTGCAGAGTGAAAGTTCCGCGAGTGAGAACTACCTTGTTGAAATCTCTTCGTCCCTGTGTTTCAGTTAATGAGTAATGAGAGTTCAGAAAGCAGAGGAGTCGTCTGAAAATCTGTTCAAATCTCTTCTGTTCCTTAGTTTGGCTAGTGAGAGTTTGGCCTGCCAGGGATACCTGGCTGTCCCGGGGCAGCCGGGCCACTGGGTGCTTGGTCAGTGGGAGGAATTGGCTGAGGATGAATGGTGTGCTTGGTGCTTGCAGAGGAAACTGCCGGAGCAAGACATTGCCCAAGGATCATACATCGCACTGCCTCTGACGCTGCTTGTTCTGTTGGCTGGTTACAACCACGATAAGGTAGGAAACCCCAAGACCTGAGAACGCAGGATGTGTCAGGGAGAGTGATTCCTCTCGGCTGTAGAAGTGACAGCTGAAGAATGCCCGGCGTTAAGAGAAATTATAGAATTTTAGTGTTGGAAGGGACTGTAACGGCACCAGGTCTAGTCCCAGGCTGCCTTTTGAGGCCGTGACATTTTTCCTAGTTCTGAAGCCTGGGCTACTTCTAGGAATGTGTTACCCACTGAGAGCCCTACCTGCCTCCCCACTAGCTCCTGGTGGGTGGTGCCTGTGCGAAGAAGGGAGGTGTGGCTGGTGGCTTCTCCTGGCTTCTCTCTCTCTCTCACAAACCCTTGCTCTCTTCCTCCAGCTCATTCCCTTGCTGCTGCAGTTAACAAGTCGGCTGCAGGGAGTCCGCGCTCTTGGCCAGGCAGCCTCTGACAATAGCGGCCCGGAAGATGCAAAGAGACAAGCCAAGAAACAGAAGACGAGGCGGACGTGAGGAGGAGGGGACAGTGGAAATCTCACTTGGGACAGGCCACAGTAAGGGGCCGCTACCCAACACTTGCAGCAGCAGCTCGCATTTGACTACGTGCAGACGCGCTCTCTGCCCTGGGCACCCTCGGTTGGCGTGGCTGCCTGTTCCTGGTCCCCGCTTTGTGCGCCCCCTCGGCACAACACAGTGAATGGACCCTCCTGTCACTCTGCTGAACACAGTTTATTTTTTGGGTTGAAGATAATTTATTATTATTATTTTTTTTGTCAAAGAAGTATTTTTAAGCTCTGTTGGTGATGTGAGAATATAATTCTTAATCTTGAGCATTCTATTGCAAGGAGAATTCCAGTAACCATGTTTTTTTGTTCTGTTATAAAGTACATTTTGGATTTACCTTTTCCCTTAACTTCCCCTTGCATTCAGGATTCTTGCTGGAAACTGCAGCAACCTGTACCCACCACTAGGAAGGGGTAGCAGGGGTGAAAAATCAATAAAATGGCCCATTCATTTGTGTTGTAGCTCATTTCAGCTGTGTTTCTTGGATGACATTGGCATAATGCTGGGGTCACAAATTGAGATGCCCATAGGGGTGGCAGGAGTCCTGAGTGAAGTGGGCTGGGGCAAGAAAGGCAAGCTTATAAACGCAGCTGCCTTTTGCCCGCTGTGAAAGGAAAATGGGGCTAGCGGGGACTGTAGCAGAGCGAGGAGTGCCTACCCAGTTTAACGGAGCCACAGGTCCTCAGCTCCAGACCACGGCTGCCCTGCGGGAATTTGTTGTCCTTTTTTCAAGAGAAGCCAGAAAGACCAAGTTTCATGTGAAATCCTCCAAGCTCTAAATGTTAAGCAGCAAATTCAATTAAAAAAAAAAAGAAAGAAACTACACACTTTTGGCCAAACTAAATGTAGGATGGTCAAAGCTTGAAGGCTGCTACTTTGCAGCCTCTGACATGCATAGGGGTCCACAGGAACTCCCAGCATTTTAATAGCATTAACCTAATTCTTGCAGGAAACAATCAAGTTATATTGCAGGAGGGGAAACACCCATCCACCCAACGCTGATTGAGTATGACGTTGACAGGCACTGGGGTATGAAGTCTGGTGGAACAGATGCTGGAAACAGTTGGTAGAGGACGGGGCCACACCCACGCTGCTCCTCACTGTGTCCCCAGTGCTGGGCATGCGGTGGCCTTGAGGAAGGAGTGAATTAACGAGCGCACGCCTGAGTGCATGGGCCCATGGCGCCTGCCTCCACAGCGCACACAGCCAACCCCCTGTTGAGTGCAAGCCAGTAAGCAGGTAATGCAGCACCCTGAGCTGAAGGAGCACAGAGCAGAGGTCGAATCTGATCTGAGGGCTTAGTGGAGCTGTTGGGGCATGATGCTTGAGCTGAGAGTCTAGAAGAACAAAGAAGAGAGAGAAAGGAACGACCAGGCACGAGGTCTTGCTGGGGGTGACTGCCAATGCAGAAAGCACCCAGATGGATCTCCTGGCTCTTGGTGGCCCCCAAAGAGCTGCTGTGACCCCCCAATAGCCAGGGCTATTGGGGAGTTGGCTATTTCACAGGTTTGCATTTGTACAGTGGAAGGAATGGAAGTCTTGGAAATCTGGGACAGATGTGATATGTCACCCATTTCCTAGAGTGTTTTCTAACTTATTCCAAGAGGACACCCAGAAATATCCCTTTTAAATGTTAACGGGGCGGTTGAGGGGGAGTGGATGTAACTCAAGGGGTTGAGCACCTGCTTCCCATATATGAGGTCCTGGGTTCAATCCCCAGTACCTCCTAAAAAAGCAAAACAAACGAAAAAAAAAAAGCTCTCATTGGGGAGTGGATGTAGCTCAGTGGTTGAGTGCCTGCTTCCCATGTATGAGGTCCTGCATTCAATCCCCTGTACCTCCTGGAAAAAAAAAAAGTTAATGGGTTTTTTTACTGACCCAGTGTAAAGGGTGAGAGCTTGTGAAAAATACCACTAAATGTCAATATGTTCCATCCAGTTCCAGAAACTGCCATTAAGTGGCAGCCTTCCCCTACAGGTCACTTTTGTGTTGGTGGACCATCCAATGGGCTCTGCTCCTTAAAAACAACCTGATAAGATATTCTTCAGTCCATTTGAGAGTCGGGCCTATTCCGTTGTATATAAATTTCTTCATTTTCTGGCCAGAAATCATGGGCTTCTCCTGGAGGAGGTAAGCATTAATGTAGAGGGTTTTGAATTGGACAAAGGTTATAGGAGACAGTTTTGTGGGTTTTTTTTCCCCTGAGGAATTAATAGCTGTCTGAATGTTGGGTTCTTGAATAACTCCAGGGCTTGCATGTGTCTATTAGAATAGGGCATTTTGAGGTTGGGAGCATTCTTGGGAAAATAAAATGACCATGGATCCTTAATTAGGAACCTCACAAAGCTTCAGAGACGTGACCCTTCTAAGGTGATGGCTTTGCCTCAGTCTTCTTTTCTGGGGTGTCTTTGTTTTGAATTTTATCAACCAACCAACAAGCATTGTTGAACTTCTGCTGTATGCGGCAGTGGGATTGGAGGGGCTGGGGTGGGCGTGAGAACGTGTGTGTGGTTGGAGGAGCCAGTGGCTGCAAGAGCAGGTTTGGGGGGAAGAGGCCATCCTTGTGCCTAACTACCTAGCTGTCTAATTGTGAGGAAGGAAGATACTTGAACTAGAGCAAAAGTGAGTTGTTGGCATCCTGGACCAAGAACTCTGGCAAGATTTGAACCCACATCCGAGCGTCCTTTACTGCTATGCTCTCCTCCTGCTCTCCAAAATGAGACTCTACAGTTACATGCCAGAGTGTCTGGGGAAGAGCCAAAGGTTCAGACAGTGATTGGCTTGTGAAGGAGATGTGGGCAGAAGCTGTAGTAAAGTTAGTGAAAGCCCAGTGATGTGTGCGCCCTGGAAGGTTGGGTCATGGGAAGGAGGTAGATGGTGGAAGGCCTTTGAGTTGTTTTGGAAGCGCTGTTTCTGGAACCAAAGAGTTACCCACCATACTTTATCTTATTTGCAAAATGACCATGACCTTATCATGCCTAGAGGAGGGAATAAATTAATTTTACTGGGGCCTACCCTGCATTTGGGTTAGGAGACCCCTCACTTTGCTGCCCTGGAACTGGGTGGGGCAGGGGAAGGGGTGATAATGATCCCTTCATTCCCTGTCTTCAGTGGGAACTGGTGTTTACGCCTTGTGGTAACTGGTGAGATCATGGTTGGATCACCAAGATGTGAATTCTACTCTTTCTCCTGCTCTGCCATATGCCCGGGGTTAAGATGTCACTGACTGCCACATCCTTTCAAATGAGTGAATGTTTCACTGCGTGGATGAAACAGCAGCCCTTCTTGCGTTTGATTTTTTGAAACTGAAAATTAAAAAAAATAAGACGAATGCATCGGAACAAGTGATCCTCAAATCTATGTGGAATCTCTGCCTCCAGAGACTGGCGGCTGCCCCTCCCCGTCTAGCCTTTGCAGGAGAGGCAGCTGGCAAGAGGGAGGAAGCCGACAGCTGCTGCATTTTCATCCGTTACTGCTCTTCAAGCTGTGAGGGAGAGGTCAGATCACTCTAACAGTCGCTGAGTGATCCAACTTGGGATGTATCTCTCTTGCTTCCTTTTCATGGGTAGGGATGGGCAGAAATATGAAAAAAAGAGCATTTTGCTGCCTACTGAAAATGCTTTTTGCACAGTTCAAAGATGCCTCACCTAAGTGATTGATATTCAACATGCATTTATTGAATGAGTAAAGAGCTGTTCACATATGAAGATGAAGTCAAAGACAGACATTGGTCTAGTGGAGGAGGGTTCTATCACAAACTATGGCCCTCGGGCCAAATCTGGCTTGCCACCTGTTTTTGTAAATAAAGTTTTATTGGAACTCAGCCATACCAGTTCATTTATGTGTTGTCCATGGTTGCTTCCACACTACAAGGGCAGAGATGAGTACTTGCTACAGAAATCATATGGATTGCAAAGCCTAATGTATGCAAGTATTTATTTATTTATTTAGATTTATTTTATTTATTTATCCCCCCCCACCCCGTTTGTGCTTGCTGTCTGCTCTCTGTCCATTTGTTGTGTACTCTCTGTGTCTGCTTGTCTTCTCTTTAGGAGGCACCAGGAACTGAACCTGGGACCTCCCATGTGGGAGAGAGGTGCTCAATCACTTGAGCCACCTCAGCTCCCTGGTTTGTTGTGTCTCTCATTATCTTTCCTCTTTGTGTCTCTTTGTTGCGTCATCTTGTTGCATCAGCTAGCTGCGCCTGTTGTGAACCTGGGACCTCCCATGTGGTAGGCAGGAGCTCAGTTGCCTGGGCCACATTCACTTCCCCCTAATGTATTTATTATCTGACCTTTTACAGAAAACATTTGCTGACCTCTAGTCTAATGGATGCCTTGCAAGGTTTAGTTTTTGGGAAGTTATTAATTCATTCAATAAGTATTAGTTGAACATCTACCCAGTGTCAACACTTATATTAGTTTGCTGCACTGCCAAAAGCAGATACCATAAAATGTGTTGGCTTTACCCATGGGAATTTGTTAGCTTATAAGTTTACAGTTTGAAGTCATGAAAATGTCCAAATCAGGGCATCATCAAGATGATTCTTTCTTCCTGAAGACCAGCTGCCAGCAATCCTGGACTCCTTTGTCACATGGTAAGGCACACAGCGGCATCTGCTAGTTTCTCTCTTCTCTTCCAGATTTCATTGCTTTCAGCTTCTTGCTTCCATGGCTTTCTCTTTTTGAGTTTCATTCTTTTATAAAGAACTCCAGAAAAAGCATTAAGACCCACCCTGGGCCATGCCTTAACTGAAGTAACCTTATCTATAGGTACTGCTTACAATAGGTTCACACCTGGGTCCTACCACCTGAGGAAGCACAGTGGCTGCTGATCTCAGCCAAGGTCCCTGCTTCCCCTCAAGGATCTACCATCTCCTGGAGCTCAGCTGTGAATAATTTTAAGTGCTATGAAAACAATGGATCAGGGTAATGTGATAAAAGGTGATTGGTGTCAGGGAAGGACTCTCTAAGGAGGTGGCATTTGAATGGAGACCTGAAAAAGAGGGGGTCAGTTCTGCAAAGATCTGGAAGAGCTGCCCAGGAGAGGGGACAGTAAGGGCAAAGGCTCAGAGGGAGAAGTGAGCTTCATGAATTTGCAGAAGAACAAAGAGGCCAGTGTGGCTAGAGCAGAGTGACCATGAGAATGAGGAAGAAAGAGGGGTGAGGGCTAGATCAGGTAGAGGCCGTGGAAAGGAGTGTGGGTTTTATTCTAATTGCAGTGGAAGCTTTTGGAGGGTTTAAGTGGGGAAAGGGGAGTGATCTGATTTACCTTTTAAACAATTGCTTTAAAAATTGGGGGAAACTGGACTGTTGGGGAGCAAGAGCAAATGCAGGGAGGATAGCCAGTTGGTATAAGTGAGACATGAAAGTGGCTCAAGTTAGGGTGGTGGAAGTGAAGATGGCGAGAAGTGGTCAGATGAAAGCTAAAGTCTTGCTGATTTATTTGATAATGGAGGTGAGGGAAGAGCAGAGTCAATGGAAAGTCCTATGTTTCTTGTCTGGGCAGCTGGGTAGAGGGTAGTGCCATTCACTAGAAATGGGTGGGGAAACCAAGAGTTCTCTCTTGACTAGTGTGAATTTGAGAAGCCTATTAGACACCCAAGAGACAGTGAGTCGAAGACCAGGTGAGAAATCAAGGCTGGAGATGACACATGAGATGTCAGTGTTTGCATGGTGGATGAAGGCATGGAAATGAATGGTATCCCGTACAAAGACTAAGGTGAGAAGGGGCTTGAGGCCCAAACCCTGGAACATTCCAGATTTTGGAGGATGGGCAGAGGAGTAGGTGCCTACCAGGGAGACTGAGAAGTGGCCAGTGAGCTAAGGAGAAACCCAGAAAAGGTTGGTGGAGAGATGATAGCTGATGCTCCACCCATTCGCTGATGAATGAATGGATGAATGAATGAATGAATAGTCACTAGCAATAATGTAGATCATGATCCATTGATATGACTCACGCTAATGTTCTATTTAGGATGAATCATATGACACCACCGTTTTTATAGGTCAAAATGGTTAAAATATTATTTTATAAATGTATACTGGACTTTAATAATTAGGTAAATGGATGGGGATTGTTGCAGTGGTGATTACAGACAAGCAAACAGAAAAGGCTAGAATGATCTATGTGGTAATGGATTAGAGTTGGAGACTTTGGTATGAGTTTACATTTAGCTTAATATAGATACAAATAGTTGCATATTGAAATATTTTTAGATACAGGTATGTACACAGATTTCCTTGCTCTGTCATTTGAGAGGGCCAAGAAACCAGGAGACCCCAGAAGCAATGAACATACCTAGTACTGCAATCTCCATTCTCCATTAAATACCACTCTAATAAAAGGAACCAAGGCTTATTAAGGAATATGTTTGATTCATAAGATGACCCTGGAGCATCTTGTAGTGCCAGCAAGTAAGGAAGTACTAAAAAACAAAACAACCCCCCCCCCCAAATCCCCCATTGATGGGGACAAGCCAACTGAAAGAGCTCCCAATGGGCAAAGCTGGAACAATTGTGCAATAAAATCAAGTAGTGTTGTATTATAACCCGAAGTATAAAACAGATATCCAAGTGTCCATACTGATTGTGGTAGTTTGAGTCTTTTGTGGACCCCCTAAAATTGTGCTCTTAAATTAATCCATTCCTGTGGGTGTGAACCTACTCTGGGTAGGACCCTTTGACTAGTTACTTCAGCTAAGGGACCTTTGTTTTGATTATATTACTTCAGTAGGGCCTGACCCAGGGTGGGTCTTAATCCTCTTACTGGGGTCCTTTATAAACAGGATGAATACACCGAGAAAAAGACTGCAGAGATAGAAAGAAAGCTCCAGAAGCCAAGAGAGAATGTCTTGAAAGCCCGAAGCTGAAATCCATGGACCACAGAAGCTGAAATCTATGAGGCCCATAGGCGAAGGGAGAGAGGAGCAGATGCCACCATGTGCCTTACCACATGAGAGAAGAATCCAGGACCATGAGCAACTGGTCCTCAGGGAGAAAAGCATCGTCTTGTGAAACCTTGATTTGGACATTTTCACAGCCTCAGAACTCAAGCTTACAAATCCCACGGTAAAAGACCCATTTCTGGTTTATTGCCTTAAAGCCCTTAGCAAACTAAAACACTGATGTACCATGATTAAATAAATGGAGGAGAAGAGACAGATCTCCTTGCAGAAGAATTTCAAATAATTTTTGTAGGTACCATGCCGTTGCCTTCAAGAAGGTAGAGGATGACTTCCCTCTCCTTAAATGTGGGCTGTGCATCGTGACTTCCTTCTAAATATTATAGTGTGGAACGGGTTGGAAAATAGGAAGGGTGCAGTAGGGAAAGCTGATGAGCATGACCTCCGCTGAGTGATCAAGGTCCACACTGACGATGACAAGTCATCTTGAGAGTGAGTACCCTTGATAGGAAGTGGTGAGAAAAGCACTGAGCTCTGTGCTCTTCCTCCCCCAAACCAAGAGCACCAGTCCAATCATAAGAAAAACGTCAGACAAATTCCAGTTGAGGGGCATCCTGCAAAATCCCTGACCAGTCCCCCTCAAAACTGTTAAAAACAAGGAAAGTCTGAGAAGCTATCAGAGCCAAGAGATGCCTAACGGAGACGTGGCACCCAAATGTATCGTGGTACCCTGAATGGGATCCTGGAACAGAAAAGGGACGTGAGGGAAAAACGAAGCAGATCTGAATAAAGCGTGGACTTTAGTTAATAATGTATCAGTGTCAATTCATCAATTGTGACAGATGTGCCATCTTAATGTAAAGTGGTAAGAATAGGGGAAACCGGGGGAGGGGCATGTGGGAACTTGTTATATTCTCGTTGCAATTTTTCTGTGAATGTAAAACTATTCTAAAATAACAAGTTCATATTTTTAAAATGGGTGAATGCCAGCAGTGCCTTGGCTGAACCTAATACATGTTTTGCCCAGTTTCGTTTGTGGGCGGGAATTTTATTGACCCATCAAACCTCTGTGGCCTGATTCACACCGTAGCCAATGACCCAGGCTAAGAGACCAAAATCCCAGGTTAGGGATCTGCCCTGAGGCCATGAAATGGCCCAGCAACCAGATTACACCCACTGGAGTACCCGAAGAAGCCAACCCAGAGGAGGAGCATATGGCAAGAATCTTCAAACTGTGCGGCCCACGGGCCCCATCTGCCGGGGCTTCCTGCTTTTGTAAATAAAGTTTTATTGGAACCCAGCCACGCCCATTCCTTTATGCATTATCTATGACTACTTAGACCACAGCAGTGCTGAGTCATTGCAACAGAGATTGTTACTGCCAGCAAAATATTTACTGTCCAGCCCTTAATAGAGAAAGTCTGCCGACCCCCGACCCCCCGGGAGAGGGAAACACAAGTTCTGTCAACATCTCATTCCTGAGCAGGGAGGGAGAGAAATGCCCATCCAGGGACAAATCAGTCTTTTAACAAAAGGGCAAAGCTCAAGGCTTGCTTCTTTGGGACTGAAATGGATCATTAGTATTGAATGTTTACTACCTACTTGCTCTAGATGATTCAATTTAATTTCCACTGTCTCTCCTAACAGGGCTCCCTCGTGCAGGCACCAAGGCTGTTGTCTTCACCGGCTTTCTGAGGCTTCAGAGCATATTGATCCTGCGAAATGTACATTTCTCTGCAAAGAGCGTCTTCTGACATGACAGCACACCACACGGCGCTTGTTTCCTGTCCCTTTCATTCCCCTCAGAACACGACAAAAAAATCATGATCCGAGCATCACCGAGGGACCCTTGTGTCTCTTGGAAGCAGGATTTCTTTTGCTTTCTTTCGGTTTTAATCTCTTTCAAGCCAGTGAGAGAGAGCAGAACAATTTTTTTCCCTGGCTTTGGAGCCTGGCAGGTGTGAGTGCGAGTCCTGCCTCTGTTGTTCACTGGGCTGGGTGGGTCCTGCCGAGGTGCCTCATGTCCCCGAGCCTAGGCTGTTTGGCTGTAAAATGGGGGATAATACCAGCATTCAAAGCTGGTTGTGAGGAGTCAGTGAAATGGTGCTCAAGAGAAACGGTTGTAATCCCTTCGTGGCGGTGGGACTGGCATTCAGCTGCTGTCCACCGTGTGGCCGTGTCACCTTTTTACAGCCAGTCATTCTGATTGGTCACTGCCTGGCCCTGTCCGATGTCCAATATTTTGAAAATCATCCCTGGATAGAGATGAATTCTCCCCTTCCCTGTAGGGCTTCAAACAATTCACATTGGTCTACACTGGCTGTGGTAGGCCAAATTATATACCCCAACAAAAGGCATGTTCTTAATCCGCGTTCTTGTCAATAGGACTTTTGAAGATGTCGTTATCAGGTAAGGTGAGGCCCACTGAGTCAGGGTGGTTTTAATCCGTGCTCCTGGAGGCCTTATTAAAGCAAGCCACAGGGACCCATCAAGCTGGAAGTCTGCAGAAACCCGAAGAGGAGACACGAGAGCTCTCGCCACGTGCTGGGCGGCAGAGGTGCAAGCCAAGGAACCCCAAGGCTTAGAGCAAGCCAGCACCAGAGCGCCACGGACCCTGGGAGAAAGTGAGCCTTGCTGACACCTTGCTTTTGGACTTCTGGCCTCACAACCATGAGCCAATAAATGCTTCTTCTTTCAACCAACCCATCGTATGGTATTTGTCATAGCGGCTGGCAAAGTAAGTCATTGCTATAGACGCTGCTGGAGCCCTCCCCAGATCCCCTTTTCTGGGTACCTCTCCCCCACTGCTGTGAGTGTTGGCTGCTAAGAGCTCGCCGGATAAGAGCTGCCTCGCCTGGGAGAGGATGCCCTGTCCCAGTAATGGCCCAGCGATGAACTGGCACCCTGCTCGAGGTGTGGACAATTTTGTGATGCAGAGCTCAACTTCAGAGACCACATCCTTGGTCTCTTTCCCCTTCTGCATCCTACTCTCCTCATTTCCCTTCTCCTGAAAGCCCTCCCTCCTAAGCCCACTACCACCCACATCCCTGCCTCTGGCTCTGCTTCTAGGGAACCAAGCCCAAGGCCGCCAGAACCCTGAGGTTGCAGAGCTCCATCTCTCTGCGGTGGCGTCTTTGAGAAGACAGGTCTGCGTGGGGCTGGTTTGGTGAGGTCTGCAGGCAGGCAGGGACATTGTGGGACATTTGACTCATGGGTTTTGTCAAATATCTTTCTGCCCTCCCGACCCATGTGAAAAATAATAGGATCAGACTCCAGGGTTTCTTCCACCCTGTACTGTGACTCTGTTGTACTATGTGTGGGAGTTGAATTTGGAGGGTGTGTGCATGTGTCAATATGTTTATATTAAGGGCCTGTGTGTGTGTGTGAACTGAGGCTTTTGACCCAGTGCCCCTGCCAGGGCTGGCTCTACCTGCCTTCTTAGCCTTTTGCTCTGGGCCCCTCAGGGTGTCTGGCTGGCAAACAAGGTGGGCACTGGGATACCGTGTCCATGGGGCTCTGGACTCTCCCCACCATATTGGGCTTCTTGGCCTCTTGGGAATGACTTGCCCTCTGCTGGCTTTGAGGACTTTCCAGAGATGCCATCTGGTCCAGAAAATGTTCTTGGCCTGGGCACAGCACTCTGACTACGGCCTGCTGGCCTGTGACTTCTCTGCCTGGGAAAGTATTCCAGCCTGACCTGGGTGGGCACTGAGGATGGGGCCATGTTTTGGGAGAGGCCAGTTTGGGGTCAACCTGGTTTTCAGACCAGGTTGCCACTAAGGTACAGAGGACATTGGGTCAGTCACTGCCCACTGCCTCCATCCCAAGCCTGCCTACGGGAGAGCTAGCCTGGGGACCTGCTTCTTCTTCGTTTCATCCAAGCTGGACCACTTCCACCTGGGTGAAGCATCAGGAGAAAGACACACTCTTTGGAGCAGTGTTGTATGAGTCGGCACTCTTGTTTATAAGGGTTAGAGACCCAGCTTGAATTAGCTTAGGCAAATCAGACAGTTACTTATCACTCAGATTCCAAGGAAGGGTTGAGCAGCATTTCTGGAAGAGCAGAAAAGTAGCTGGGCTTTGGGAATACTTAGAACCATGGGCTGAGCCCCTCTTCATCCTAGGCATAGTGCTAAGGGCTTTATAGTTATTTTCTCATCTGAGTCTTAAACCACCTTATGAGGATACTGAGGCTCAGACCAGTTAAGTGACGTCCCAAGGTAACACAGAGGTATCTGGGACTTGAACTCAAGTCTTTATTACTCCAAAGCCTGTGCTCTAAGCCTCTGTGCAGCCTACCACCCCAGCCACTTTCTGCCTTTGTAGAAATATATTAGTTAGCATTGGCTAATCTGCTGTAACAATAAGCCCAACCCCAATGGCACACATAAAATAGAAGCTTATTTCGTATTCATGTTACAGTTCAGGTGAATGGGAGAAGAAGGTGTGTTCTGCACAGTCATTTGAGCCCAGGCTGACCATCACATAAATGTATTAGTTAGCTTTGGATAAGCTGATGTAACAAATAGGCCCAAACCTAATGGCACACACACAATAGAAGCTTATTTCTTAGTCATGTTCCAGGGGAATGGGAGAGGAAGATCTGTGTTCTGTACAGTCATCTGGGGCCCAGGCTGACATGTGGCTTCTAAGGTCACGCTGGATACGGAATGTGGTGGACCATGTAGCAGGGGATTTTATGGGGCAGCACAGGAAGTGGCCCATTCTTCTGTTCCTATTCCACTGACCTGAAATCTGGCCTTGTCCCCACCAAGAGGCAAGGGTTTCTGGGAAATGCGGTCTCGCTGTGTGCCCAGGAAGAATGGCAGCTGTGGGTCTCTGCACACCTAATAAGGATTCTCATTATTTTGAGTTCTCTTCTAGTCCTTATTCTTAAGTACTTTTCCTGTTTGGAACCATAATATATATGCTAGTTTTTATTTGGCTGCTTTCCTTTATTATAAGCATTTTTCTGCACAGCTCAACTTGGGTTTTCACGTGGTCATAGTTATGGACCGTGTATGCTAGTTGTCGGATTGTTAACTTGTTTCCAGTTTTTCAGATAATAAAGCAGTGGACATCTTTATGCATGGAAACCTTTGCTACTGTTGAAATATTTTATTAAATTCTCAGGAGTGGGCATGCCAACTCTAATGAGTGAGCGTTTTTGTGGCTCTTGGCGCTGTGACCTCATTGCTTTCCAAAGGCTTTGTGGCCATTTATGGCGACACTTGCAGTTTCACTGGCATCAGACGCTAGCGTCTTTTCTGTTTAGTTGTTGAAAAATGGTTCCCTGGTATATTAGGAAAAATCTTTGGTGAAAATCCTGGGCAGACTATTTCAGGTTTCAATCTTTAGGGTATAAATTATTTTTGCGTGTATCTGGGCTAAGCTGTGCCTGCTGCAATTTTAGCTTCTTCTTTTGTCTTTGAAGGTGACAAAATCATCGATTCACTCAACAAAAATTTAGGGAGTGTCAATTATGTGTCTAGGGCCTGGACATATGGTAAATACAAAATGGTCCAGGGAGTGGATGTGGCTCAAGCGATTGAGCACCTCCTTCCCACATGGAGGTTCCGGGTTCATTTCCCAATGCCTCCTAAAAAACAACAACAACAAAAACAACAAGCAAACAAATAAAAATATCACCTCAGGGGAGCTGATGTGGTTCAGTGTTGAGCCCTGGCTTCCCATGTATGAGGTCCCAGGTTCAATCCCCCGACCCAGTACCTCTCAAAAAAAAAAAAAAAAAAAAAAAAAAAAAAGTCCAAGTCCTCATTCTCATGGATTTATATTCTAATGAGGGAGACAGACATGGTTTCAGTAAGAGCACAAATACATAGGGTCATTTTACTTAGTGATCAGTGCTGTGATGGACTAGAAATGGGTGATGCGGTGGTGGCTGGGGTGGGCTCAGGGAAGGCCTTTCTGACGAGGTGACCATTAAGGCTGAGCTTCTCCATGACCAGAAGGAGCCAAATGCAGAGCATCCCAGTGGAGAGAAGGCATGTTCAAAGGCCCTGGGGATGGAACTAGGATCATGGGTTCAAGAAGTAGCAAACAGGACAGTTCTCTGGGAGCACAGCGAGCGAGGGAGAGGGTGGTGAGAGAAGTAGATGGTGTGAGATCAAGAAGGACTTTGCCAGCTGGGATAAAGAAAAAGAACTGGACCTTTCTCATGGTCCCTGGAAGCCAATGGAGGTTTTTAAGCTGGGGGAATGGGGGAGGAGGAGAATGATCTGATTGTCATTTCAGAACCATGACTGTGGGTGCTGTGGAGGCAGAGGTTGGAAAAGTCCTGTAAAAGGCTGGAAAAGAAATATTTCAGGCTTTGTGGGTCTGAGAGTCTCTGTTGAAACTCCTCAGCTCTGCCGCAATCCTGGGAAAACAGCCATAAATGATATGTTCGTGAAGGACATGGCTGTGTCCCCACAAACCTTTATGAAAACAGATGGCTGCCCGGGGATTAAGAGCCCAAACAGGGAGAGCAGTTAGGAGGTCACTGCAATAACCCAGACGCGTGGACCAGGGTGGAGGGAGTGCAGAGGAGCAGGTGGATGGGGACGTGCTTTTGAGGCAGACCTAAGACAATCACACAATCACCCAGCAGTGAGCTGAACCAAGACTTCTCCAAGCTGGGTGCTCGTCTTGGGTCTGAGTTCAGATGGAATTCAGAGCAAACCTGGATCTCCCCTTACCCATCCCCTGGAAAAAAATCACTGAGTGAGTTAAAAATAAATACACTGGAGTCTTTCTTGTCTTTGACAGCTGCAGTGGATTCTGGCAAAGGACGAAAAAGGCAATTTCCCTCTTTCCGCTCATGGGAACAGAGCTGGCCACTGGCCTCTGGATTCAGCCACTTAGGGGACCCAGGAGGCTACTGCCCCAGGACAGGGTAGCACAAGTTACATCAGCATGGGAAATGCGATTGGGCTCCTGTCTACCATAGAGGAGGCCCAGGGTTCGACTCCTGGGGCCTCCTGGTGAAAGGCAAGCTGGCCCAAGTGGCGAGCTGCCTGAGTGGAGAGCCAGCCCATGTGGTGTGCTGGCCTGCGCAGAGAGCTGGAGCAGCAAGATGACACAACAAAAAGAGACACAGAGGAGAGACAAAAAGAGACGCAGCAGACCAGGGAGCTGAGGTGGCGCAAGAGATCGAGCAGCCTCTCTCCCACTCTGGAAGGTCCCACGATCGGTTCCTAGTGCCACCTAAAGAGAAGACAAGCAGACACAGAAGAACACACAGAAAACAGACAGTGAGCGCAAAACAATGAGGGGGTGGAGGAGAAGTAAATAAATAAAATAAATCTTAAAAAAAAAAGTTACATCAGCAGCAGATGCCAGGGAAAATGATAAAGGCCAGAATCTACTGCACCCCAACAGTGCCTGGATGCCACAGAAGTCCCCGGCACTTAAACGCATCCTGGAGAGAAGGGGCAGGGGAATCCAAAAGGGAATGACTTTACCTTCTAAATTGACCAGGGTTACCAGGAAAGGGCTCAACTAAGTATTTGCCAATAACTGGGCTGGTTCTCGAGGCAGAAATTAAATGGAACTCCAGAAAAATAAAAAGTTCATTCTTCGCACATCTGAGTTAGTGACAGTGACATTTATGGGTGTTACACGTGTACAGTGGTTAATACTGTGCTCAACAAATGGTAGCTTGGGATAATACCAGGCTATTAGTATTCTACTGAAGCATAGTCGGAGGCATTGGGGAGAAGCCAGCTGGCTGCCCTAAGGGCCCAGAAGTGGCATTTACCTTGGTGAATCCACCATGTGCATCCAAGCTCTCCTTGGGAACGTGCTTTTCTCTGCTTCTCGAGTTTTTTTTTTAAGATTTATTTATTTACTTTTTTATCCATTTTTAACCTCCCCATCCCCCCGTTTTTGCTGTTTTTGTGTCCATTTGCTGGGCAATTCTCTGTGTCCGTTTCCTGCCCTCTCTTCTCATCCTTCTCCTCCTGTCTTCACCGGGATGCGATCCTGGGAATCTCCAATGTGGGAGAGAGGCATTCTGCTACCTGTGCATTCTGCTGCCTGTGCCACCTGTGCCATCTCAGTTCCTGGTTTTCTCGGCACGTCTCCTCTTGGCTCTCCCTTGTGTCACTCTCCTGTTACGTCATCATCTTCTGTGCGGCGCACACGTGCGTGGGGCCTGGCGGCCCGGGCACCTTCTACAGTTTTCTTAATTTTCACTCGGAGGTCCTGGAGATCAAACCCAGGTCCCTCCATATGGGAGATGGACGCCCAACCATTTGAGCCACATCCGCGCCCCTGCTTCTTGAGTTTTGATCTGCCTCTTTCATGGATGGACTCATTACCACGACACATACATCGGAATTTCAGTGAGGACTGGGATGGCCCAGGGCATGCGTCCTCTGGCCCATTGGAGTCTCCTGTCTGCAGCTCCACCAGGAAAGCCTGAGCCTCCCAGAACTTTGCTCCCCACCCCCACCCCTTGGATTCGGGGGGGGGGGTGGCAGTTAGCTCATTTGCATGGTGAACGTCTTCAGCCCCTGTGTGAGGGCCCATTTCTGCATCCTAGACTGATGCTGCTGGGCCTGGACAGGCTGAGTTTGGGGGCCACCCTCTCTCAGGGCTCCTCCTGCTTCAGGTGATGACCAGCCAGCCACCCATTTGGGATCAGCATCACTTTTCTTGAAATAAGTGAAAATGGCCAGTCCACTTAGAGACAAATCTTATTCTGCCCCAGGAGCCCTCCTGTCTCTCAAAGATGACTCTTTGAGGGGTACTGATGAGTTTTTCAGAGCGCAGAATCCTTTGGGGGCTAGGTCGCAGGTGGTTGGTCTGCCGCTTGGAATTTGATCACGACCCCCTCGAAGACGTCACGCCGTGTCTGAGTCATGCAGCTCAGGCGTATTGAGGTCAGGATGTGGCACCTCCTGCCAGCTGCAGTGAGAGCTCTAAAGGTGCCCAGGGTCCCTCTACAGGACCCCAGCCAAGGGGGTGAGGTGCCTTTGCAGGGATGCTCCCAGGATGGGGGGCCTCACTGCCTCTCAGAGTCTCCCCTTCTTTCTTTCTTTTCCCTTTTTCATTGTGGTAACATAGATATAGAACACGCACTTTGCTATTTTAACCCTTTTTTTTTTTAAAATTAATTAATTAATTAATTAATTTATTTATTTTTTATTATGGGTAAAAATCAAAATTCTCACAATACATACAAACATTTGCAAAATGAAATATAAATATATATGCATATATGTTTGCTTACAAAAATGTTATTTATATATATATATATATATATACATATATTTTAAGAGGTGCTTAGATTACCTAAAATATTACACGGAACCCACTGGGATTCCCATGTTGCCCACCTCCCACACCTCCCACCACATCCCACACAAACATCTCTGAAAACCATTGTCTGAAAGATAGGTTAACAAAGGAGAGTAAGAGAAGAGCAGGCTTTGAGCCATCTCCCATATGGACATATTTTAACCCTTTTTAAGTGTACTATTCACATTAATTACTTTACCATGTGTATTATGATCACTACCTTCCAATACCAAACTTCTTCATCCCCCACAACAGAAACTCTGTAACCCATCAAGCAATAACACCCGCCCCCCTCCCCTGAACTGGGAGCCTGAAGCCTACTTTCCGTTTCTATGAATTTCCCTGGTTTCAGACATTGCGGGTCAGTGGGCTCACACCATAGGGGTCCTTTATTTATTTATTTTTTAAAAAGATTTATTTATTTATTTTTATCCATCTTTTTTACCCCCACCCCCATTTCTGCTGTTCTGTGCCCATTCACTGGGCAACTCTCCGTGCCCGTTTCCTGTCCTCTCTCCTCATCCCTCCCCCCCTGTCCTCACTGGGACCCGATCCCGGGACCCTCCGATATGGGAAAGAAGCACCCCACCGCCTATGCCACCCTAGTTCCTGTCCTTTCGGCACTCGTCTTGGCTCTCCCCTGTGTCACTCTCCCGCCACGTCACCATCTTGCTGCGTGGCTTGGCAGGACCTGACGGCGCACCCGCCCACGGGGCCCGGCGGCCCACACACCCTCCATACCTCTCTTTATTTTTACCGGGAGGTCCCGGGGATCGAACCCAGGCCCCTCCACATGCCCAACCATTTGAGCCACATCCACCCCCCATAGGGGGTCCTTTGTGATGGCTCCTTTCCCTTAGAGTTGTGTTTCAAGGCTCTTCTGTGTAGTAGCACATTCCAGAACATCACTGGATGTTTATTTTTGTTTATTCCTTCAACTGTCCATGGACACTCGGGTTGTTTGCAACTTCCGGCTACTGTGAATAATGCTGTTGCGTTAGGCTGAATTATGTACCCCGATGTAGGCATGTTCTGAATTTTAATCTGCATCCCAGTGGGTGTGAACTTATTATAAATAGGACCTTTTTGAAGATGTTGGTTTTAGCTAAGGTGTGGCCAACTGAATGGGGTTGGGTCTTGAGCTGGATTACTGGGGGGTTTATAAAGAGAAAGAAACTGGAAGCCTGGGTAAGAGAAAGTCATGGGGCAGGGCCAGAAGCAGGAAGCTGGAAGTCAGAGGAACCAGGAGGAGAAAGGAGAGGATGTTGGCGTGTGACAGACAGGCAAGCCAAGGAGCCCAAGGATTGCAGCTAGTCAGAAAATTACTGGGAAGCAGATGTGGCTCAAGCGATTGGGCTCCTATATACCATATAGGAAGTCCAGGGTTCAATTTCCGGGGCCTCCTGGTGAAAGGCAAGCTGACCCACGCAGGAGTTCTGGCCCGCGTGGAGAGCTGGAGCAGCAAGATGACGCAACAAAAAGAGACACAGAGGAGAGACAATAAGAGATGCAGCAGACCAGGGAGCTGAGGTGGCGCAAGAGATCGAGCGCCTCTCTCCATTCCAGAAGGTCCCAGGAATGGTTTATGGTCCTGCCTAAAGAGAAGACAAGCAGACACAGAAGAACACACGGAGAGCAGACAGCGAACACAAAACACTGGGGGGGAGTGGTGGGGAAGGAGAAATAAATAAATCTTAAAAAAAAAAAAAAAGAAGGTTACCGACCCTGGGAGGAAGCCAGCCTTTTAGCCTCTAAAACTGTGAGTCAGTAAATTCCTGTTAAGACTTTCTCCCTCCTAAGTTTGAACTCTCCGGGAGCAGAGCTGAGTTTTTTGTCCAGTACCGCCTGTCCAGTCCCTAGCTCTCTGCCAGAACATACAGGCTGAAGGAATAAACCGCAAGGCCCTCCGTTCTCCTGTGGACTCAAGGGTGGAACTCGAGGTCCTGGGTGTTGCGTCCCAGCCCTCCCCACCAGGCACAGAGTCAATGTGAGCTGAAGTGTTTGCAGCGCATTTTCGTATCCACCTTTAGGAGAAGATTGGCTGCCGGGATCATTCCTTAATCCAGCACTGCTCAACTTTGGTTTGGGGTCCAGCACCCAGGACCAGCTACATAATTTGCGAGGCCCAGTGCAAGATGAAAATGCAAGGTCCCTTGTTAAAAGAAATTATTTTTATTTTAACAAGAATTTGAAGAAAACGACAGCAGAGCATGAGTGGGGGGCCCTGTGTGACAGCACCCGTTGGCTGCCCATGAAGCCACCCCTGCCAGCACTGTCAGCACCACCTAGGAGCTTGAGGGAGATGCAGACCCCCAGGCCCCACCCCGGACCTACTGAACCAGGATCTCTGGGGGTGGGGCCCAGGGAGCGCTCCTGGTGGTTCTCGTGTGGATGAAAGTTTAAGCACTGCCTTAATCTTTCAGCCAGGGGGAATTCACCGGAGCCTGGTCACAGACAGAACCCGATGCTCCACTGGTCTGACCCAGGCCACCGTTTATCATGCAACAGTCTCCCTTTTGGTGAGTGGCTTTGACAAAAGAAGCCATTGCTCCAGCTGGCCTGGGACCAGGCAC
Organism: Tolypeutes matacus; assembly: GCA_026826555.1. Classification (NCBI taxonomy): domain Eukaryota; kingdom Metazoa; phylum Chordata; class Mammalia; order Cingulata; family Chlamyphoridae; genus Tolypeutes; species Tolypeutes matacus. The sequence continues at coordinate 12,927,128 of JAKSZT010054368.1, forward strand.
TTCATCTGCTCCACCTGTCTGATCCGGAGGCTGGCTCATTCGTCAAGTGCCTTCCTCTGACACCGAGCCCATCCATTGCCTTGGCTGCAGTGAAATGACTTCTCCCTGGCAGGCACTTGGCTGTTTGAACCCCATTTAGGTCTGGCGATATAGGGCTCTTCAGAGGCTGATCCTTGGTTAGAGGAGTGGTGAGCTTCCCGTCATGGGAGATGTGCAAGTTGAGACTGGGTGGTCTCTCAGCAGGGATGGATGCTGTCAGGAGGATTCCAGCATTGAACATGGGGTCAGATGGGCTGATTGTGAAGGTCCGTCCCAACCTTCATGTATGGCCCTGCCTCTCTCTTCTTAGTAACCCCTTTCTCTTTTCTGACTTGCATCTACCACCACCACCTGTACACAGGCCCAGGCTGGAAGGGCTGAGGATAATACCCGCCATGGTAGAAGGTAGGACCAGGGGTTTTGTATTCATACCCCACTGCATTGACATATCCAGGTGTCCTTTCAAGAGCCATGTGATCTTGGGATGTGTAGCAGACGCTCTCGGTGCCCTGTTCCTCTCCCTCTGGTCCAGGGGTGTGTTGGAATTGGCTGGTACCAGCTTGCAAGTGCCAGTCATGAAATATTCAGGAATTTGGCGGGCCAGTTGACATCACGTGGGTAACATAAAATCGTCTGTGGTGGGAGTATTTGCAAGCATTACAAATCAGGGTTTGGGTCCTCACCCCTACCCCCCATCTACACAGCCAGGTGTTAAACAGTTACCAGCACAAAACTATTCGGTCTTTTTGCATCATGTGTGTCCGCCCCCTTCCAGAGACTGGTCTCTGACTTCCTCCTTGACCGAGGGCTTTCTCCAAAGCTTTAAAAGGCTACTCTGCCCTTGTCCAGGGCAGGCTGCAAGTGCCTGGGAAGTACCACCTCCTGGGAGCAGCCCTCAACCTGAGACTGACAGGTGCACAAAAGCCCTGGCTCCCCTGCCCCCTGGCCGGTGTGCCCCTGAAGTGCATGTTTCACACGGACTTGCAGTGCTTCCCACAGGATTGAGCAGAGTGTCTCGGTAACCTGCCCCACTCCTCTCCGGGTGTTTTCTGTTCCTCCCAAATAAGCTGCTTGTACTTGCATCCTTGTCCTCGGATCTTTGTGTCAGATCTGCTTCGGGGAGCCCACGCTGAGACTGCATATAACCTAACCTCTCGGAGCCTCAGTTTCCCAACTGAACTGGGGGAGGTTAACTCAGCACAGTGGAAGAGTGAAGCAGACCTGAGCAGGAACTGGGTCTATTGTGAGGGGGCCTAGGACAGTGCCTGTGGAAGCTCAGAAAACATGACTGATAATGCCTAGTATATAGCAAGCACCCAGCAAATGGCCCACAGCACCTGGGGGCTAATCCGAATCGGTCGCCTCTCCTTCAGTTACAAGGAACTGAAACCCACCTCAAACACGCTTAAGCAAAAATGGAACTTGGTGGCTTATGGAATGGAAGGAGTTGCTGCACGGGCCAAGGTTTGTGCCGGAACCGGGACTCAGTGACACCACGGTGCTTCAGCTCTCTGCCCATCTCTCACCTCTGCTTATTTCAGCCTCGCTTTGTGTCTTGGCCTCATTTTATCCTGCCACAGGAGAGCCCTTTCCCTGTGGCAGGGAACTTCGACTGAGATGCACTAAGCCACTGCACAGTGCTAAGAGATTTACATGTGTTTTTTTCTGCAGGCTTCTCAACAACCCTTTGAGGTAAGTGTTACTAAATGAGGAAACCAGGGATCAGAGCTATTAACTAATTTCCCCAAGTTTCCTGGCTACTGATATTTGCGGATTGATTTGGCATGGCAACATAGTCATCCTCTCCTGACTAATACAGAACTTTAGCTACATTACCTGGGGTTCTCCTAACCAGCTTATAAGGTAGGTATTAGTATCTCCACTGATCAGATGAGGAAACAGGTCCTGAGAGGCTGAAGAGCTTTCCCAAGACCACCCAGCTAGTAAGTGGCAAACCCAAGACCCAAATTCGGTTCTGACTGGCTGCCAAGTCTGCTTTCTCTCTCCCCACTCTGTGGGTTTGGGGATGTAAATCGGGATTGAGGGACTGAGGAAGAAGGCAGCAGAACTGACAAATAGCATGAGGGGGAAGCGAATGTAAATTTGCCCACCTCCTGCCAAAAACCACAACTGTGAGATTTAACACATCACACCAAGAGTCCTGCACTTGGGATATTTTCAGACAGGCTGCTTTGGAGCACTTACTCGCTCTGGATGTGTCTCCAAAGACCCCCTTCTTATTTCATCCAGGCAGGCAGAGCAGGTTGATAACACGTGCACATGCCCCTTCACGGGAGTCTGGGAGGACGCCCCCCTTTTGTCCCTCATTAAAGCTGCCTGTGCACTTCTGAAGGAAGGATCTTCAACATCTGGACCCGATGTCGGGAGGGCCACAGCTGGGGGACCCTGGATCCTTGGCCAACTTGCTTCTTCTCAGAGGCACTTTCTGGCAAATTTCTCCTGCTCTAAGGATGAAATAAATAACACTAGTCCACCCAGCACCCTCCTTTTTCATGAGAACTGCTTTAACTTCCTTTCCCAGCCCTACCAGTTTGGACCCGAATTTAGGTCCAGCCCCTGCCTATCACTCACTGATTTTTTTTAAAAACAATGTATTGAAGTATATCATTCATACATGAACATACATAAACTATAAGTGTTCAGTAAACATCGTGAACTTACAAAACAAACATGCATAACATCATGCAGGGCTCCCACCCATCACTCCCCCACAAACACCCTGCATTGTTGTGAAACATTTGTTAACAAATCATGAAAGAGCATCGTCAAAGTCTTACTACCAACTATAGTCCATATCTTCCTCCCCTATACAATTTTTGAGGATTTATTTATTTATTTACTTTTATCCATCTCCCCCCGCTTTTGCTCTTTCTGTGTCCATTCGCCAGGCAATTCTCTGTGTCCATTTCCTGCCCCCTCTTCTTATCCTTCTCTTCCTGTCTTCACTGGGTTTCGATCCTTGGAACTTCCGATGTGGGAGAGAGGCGTCCTACGACCTGCACCACCTTAGTTTCTGGTTTTTCGGTGCGTCTCGTCTTGGCTCTCCCTTGTGTCACTCTCCTGTTACATCATCGGCCTGGTGGCACACCCACGCACGGGGCCTGGCGGCCTGCGCGCCTTCTGTATTTTTCTTTTTTTTCTCTTTTTACCAGGAGGTCCCGGGGATCGAACCCAGGTCCCTCCATATGGGAGACAGACACCCAACCACCTGAGCCACATTCGTCCCCCTACTATATCTCTTAAGGTTGACCAAAGATACCTAGAGTTACAGTCATTTCCCATACAGAATGGTCATATAATAAATTAGGCTTAGTTTATCACCAGCATTCTAAACACCAGACCTAGGGAGAAAAACTAGGTGTGGGGACACATGCATGGTTTCTAATAGAGTGAATGTTTAGCCTACCCTGATTGTCACAAAATCAGGACAGCGAGAATATCCGCAGGGAGAGACTCTTGAGAGATGAGAGAATCCGGAGAAGTGGTGGGGCGATGATTGGAACCAAACTGATCATTTATTGTGTGCAGGGTGTGACAGTCAAATCTGCTCCAACAGTGATGTGAGGGCTGACAGCTTCCCTCTGACAGGAAATGGAGACTTAGCAGTAGGGTTTTGGAAACAGGAAGAGGCAGGGCTTCTGCTTCACCTGTGGGAAGGAGATGAGATGGCTCGGGAGCATGGTGAGGGGGTGAGGGTCAGAAGGTGGGCCACAGCCCAGGCATACACTGGAAGGAGACGTAAGGAGCAGAGCCTCCCTGCAGGGCTGAGCTGGGCAAGTGAAGGAAACTGGGAGAGGACTGAAGGCAGAACTTGTGGGGTCTTGGCTCAAGCTGCTCTATCCAACTGCACTCCCTTTGGCTTTTTATTCTGTCTGGAGATGTCTAATCAACTTTTAACACTTGGAGTCACCAGAGCCCACCATTTAGCCCAAACCAGGGAGGAGAAAAGAATCAGGAGATGGGAAAGTTGGTCCTAAAGTATTGCTTGAGCCCCTGGATCCAACTGTACTTGAAGCCAGAACTTCCCTTGGACTCGTCAGATATGTGAATTCACTGTCTGCTTAAGCTGATTCCGGGTGGTTTTCTGTCACTTAGCAACAGAAAGAGACCTGGCCGATACCACCTCCAAAATAAGCCGGCAAGAGCCAGAGGTCAGGTATATTAAAACACCGGAAACAATCAATTTGAAGCTTAAAAGAAAAAGAGAATCCCAGGCCTGTGGACTCTGAGAACATGTCACTCTGGAGAACATTCTGAACCAAGGGAGAGTATGGGACTCTTTTATTTTTAATTTTTAAAATGATACTTAGATTACATAAATGTTACACAAAAATTGGAGGGATTCCCATATGCTCCACCTCCCACTCCTCCCACAACCTCCCACATAAACATCCTTCATTAGTGCGGCACATCACCTGCAATGGATATACACATCCTGGGGCTTTGCCACTAAGCATAGACCACAGTTCACATTGTAGACCCCACTCTCTCCCACACAGTTCTGCATGGTATATGCTGATGTAAGATTGCCTATATCTGTCATTGCAATAGTATGGGACTCTTAAAGTGAGGTCAGCAACCCGAATGCACAGGCAGGGCTGGACCCAGGTCGGGGAAGAGGGACATGTACTGCTGACTGACAGGAAGAAATGGCAGAGACGTAAATCAAAGCTCTAGGACTGGGCACATGTGTTTTCTTGGAGGAGGGAATGCAGTGCAGTCCAAGACTGATAGATGAGAAGGGCCTGACAGATGATTGTTCCAGAGTGCTTTGCTTTGTGCAGTGAGATTCTTGTTGAAAAGATGGCAGAAAAGGGAAGAAAACCAGGTTTTATTTTCCAGTTGGTTTCTGTACTGGCAAAGCCTTATTTGTTGAGGCCCTACTATGTGCTAGGCACTCTCGTTTGTTTCTTTCATACATGGCATTTACTCCTTCCAACCAGGGCTGCCACTTACAGTTTCTCATGTTGTATACTGCACAAGCCCTGGGGATACCATTTACACCATTGTCTGTGAACAGCACCCCTTGGAATTGTGCAGTGCACTACCTTTGTAGCAAAATGAGTCAGTCCTGTTTCCAACAAACTGTAAGTCAGGTGGTGTTATATACACATTTTTTTTTTTTTTTTAAGATGAGGAAAAAGTCACAGAGAGGTAAAGTGGCCTGCCCTAGATCACACAGCTAGTGGGTGAGAGAACTCAACCCAGGTCTGAATAATGCACTTTCCATTATCTCACTTAGCTCTTCATGAGTTCAGATGCTCTCTAGGACAAGTTCAGTTGCCTCTCATATTTCAGACTTCCTCGGAAAGTGGAGCAGTAAGCTCCTTGAAGGCACTGGCCCTGTTTTATTTGTCTTGATACCCCGCTCTTGGCACAGTACCTGTGGTGATGGGCTTTTGGTAAGTGTTTGCTGAACTGACCTGGCAGTGAGTCGGTGGCAGGGCCCCACGAAGAAAATCTCATGCCGGGGGCTGGTGAGTGCAACAAGGACTTGGAGAGGAATGGGTGTTTTCTGGTTCCTAGGGGCAATAAATCCAGCAATGTACCTGGAAGTCCATGATGAAGGGCTGATTTCTGCAGACAACATCAAGCCTTGAGAACTTCCTGGGAGTTGTCCAACATTCCGATAGCATACTGGCCCGGTCCATCTGGCTATTTGGTGGAGCGTTGTTTATTAACCTGCTATATCCTTCGCTGGCCCTGAAATTTCAGTACAGTACAGACTCAACAAATGTGTGTGGGTCACACTTTTGCTTGGAAATGCTTCTTGAGATGCTTTACTGGGTGAATTTATGGTCTGGAAATTGTAATGTAACCTGGAAATAAAGAAAATATACATGTAAGAACCTAAAGAAATTTGATTGGCCTTCAATTTATGAGGCAGTGCTTGACCTTGGTATGGTTTTAAGTAAATTTTAATGAATTGCAAACATATAAAAATTAGAAGAGTTGATATAAAATCCAGATTTTGAGCTCCTCTTAAAAATCAGAAGGGGCAACATGGGATCACATTCCTGCAGGGCAGCAGTCGGTGGGAGGGAGGAAACTACTGCCCTCTTTACACAGAGCATCGGCTCTCCAGTTAACCACAGGCCCCACCACTCCCCATTGTCTTACACCCAGACTGCTGCTCTCATTTTTGACTGGTCCTTACAGACTCTTGAGTTTAGAATTCCTGTTCTGAGTCTAGGCTGAAAGATACTTTTTTGGGCACCAAGAAACTGAGTCCAAGAGAGGTAAAATGACTTATTTGGGGTTATATGGCAAGACAGTACTTTTCCTAGAGGGTATTTCTCCTTGTGGAGCATGGGAAGTTTCTGTTGCCCCTTTTGCCTTGGCTACCAGATAACTCAGCTCCAGTTTAATAACTGACCTGCTGGTCTGTATATCTTTATTATAGCTTCTATCCTACTCTATTGCTCAGTCTTTCCCTCTCATTCTAAATTATTTTTCTCTAGTTCTGATTTTAATTTACATTTTATAATTTTGTCTTATATGTTTCCTTTTTGCACTTAAAATTTTTTATCGAGCATATCATGCATACCTGAACATACATAAACAATGTGTCTAGTAAAAGTTGTGAACTTACAAAACAAGCATGCAAAGCCTACAGGACTCCCCAGCCCACCACCAATACCTTGCATAGTTGTGAAACATTTGTTACAGATGATGAAAGAGCATTGTCAAAATATTACTACTGACTATATAGTCCATTTCTTGGAATCTCCTGTGAGTTCTGTGTGGGTAGTGAATGAATAAGTAAAATGTAATGAGTTTGAAAAGTCCAAGAAAGGCCCAAGCCACACAGAATTTCTTCTGGATGGCTTGTCATCCACCCAGGCTGTGGCCCTGACTTCAATTACTGTGAGATTTTTGCTTTTTGCCAATAATACATTTTGCTTTCCTGGCATCAAAGTGGCCCAGGCTGACAGCTTCCAGCCTGTGGTGGCGCTGAGGGGATCGGTTGTCAGGAAAGGCTGGTGGGCTGTGTCTGCAGGTGGGCAGTGGGGGTGCAGGTGGGTGGGGGCAACTTCAATCTCTGCCTGGGGTCTGTGTGCTGGCTGGAGAAAGAATCCCGGGCTCGGCTTCCTTGTCTTCCGTCTCGCACAGCTCTCTGCGTGGCAGCTTGCTGCAGAGCTCCAGGGTGTGCATTTCCAGCCAGCAGTGTCTGGCTTGTTTAAAATTCGAAGACGTTTCCTCCCATCCCCACCCCACCTCACCCCACCAGTCCACGGCGGTTCTTTTAAGGAAACCGTTTCAAAGCAAAATCACATCCACAATCCAAACAGAGGGGCCATCTTAATTGATTTTGCCTGTGTCAGGGTAGGGAAAGGAGCTTACATTTGTTGCCCTCTTCCTCTCTACCAGACAGTGTGCTGTGTTCTTCAGCACGTGCTCCTCTTTGATTTCGGAATAACTTAGAGATGTATTATTAGACCCTAAGTGAACTGTCCCCAGCCGCCTTCTCTAACGACATCTCCTTTCCTTGCTTTCTCCAGCCATGCTGGCTTCCCTTCACTTCCTAGCACGGCAGATTCTCCCCCAGCCTCTGTGCCTCTGCACATGCTGTTCTCTGGTCTGGGAAGGCTTGTCCCTTCCTGGTCTTTGTGTGGTCGGCTCCTTTGTCTCCCCAGGTCTCAGCTGGAGATATCCTTTGAGACCTTCTCTGATGCCTCCATCTAAAGTAGATGATTCTCTCACAGAAACCTCCTCTTCCTTTACAGCACCCTTCAACACTTTTAATTATATGCTTGCTTGATTTTTAAAAAAATGCGTTTCTCCTATTATGCCATAAGTCTGTTTGTCCCAGGACATTATGTTTCACGACAGTGGAACTGTGCCCTTTGTTCTGAGTACCTAGCATTTAGTAGGTGCTCAATACGAATTTCTTGAACGAAGGGACACCTAGTCTCCCGAGTTGAGTGTTACTATTGCTGGAATTATTGTTACTTATTAAGCCCTGGTGATGTGCCAGGCACAGAGTTGGGTGCTTTATATTCATCTCATTTCATTCCCACAAACCTCCTGTGGGGATGGATTGTATAATCCCCATTCCTCAAAAGAAGAAATTGAGGTTCGTTTTTTCGTTCAAGGCACCCAGCCAATCAGTGATAATAGAGCTGGAACTTGAACTCAGGTCTTTTGAACCCCAAAGCTGAGCTCCACCCACCCTGCCTCCGTGTTCCAGTTCCATACAGGTGTCCTTGCTCTGCTGTGACTTACCAACTGACAGGTGCTGAGACCCGTGCGTCCTGGGGGGAGACAAGGACAGAAGGGAAGTACTCGCCGGGAGGAAACTCCCTGACACGACAGTGAGGAGAGAAGGCTGAGGGGCGAGGGGGACTGTCAGGATGGGCTGGCCCGGGAGCTGGGCTGGGACTGGGGTCACATCAGCTCCCAGAGGACTTTGGGGAGCCCAGGCTTTGGGGCCAGAACATAGATTCAAATCCTGCCTGACCATTTCCTAGCTGTTGGACCTGACTTTTCTGAGTCTCAGTTTTCTAATCTATGAAATGGGGATACCACGACCTGCCTGGGCTGATTCCTGCAGTACTCAGATGCAAATTGTGGGAGTTTGGAGTGGTATGTACCCCCTAGAAAAACAGGTTCTTAAACTCAATCCATTCTGGTGGGTGTGATTAAGAAATTTTGATGAGGTTACCTCAGTTGAGCTGTGGCCCACCTCAGTCAGGGTGGGTCTTAATCCTCTTACTGGAGTCCTTTATAACTGGAATGAAATTCAGACATAGAGGGAGAAGCTGTGGGAAGCAAGAAGCTGAACATCGACAGAACCCAGAAGAGAACGGACAGACCAGGTGATGCTGCCATGTGCCTCGCCATGTGACAAGCTAAGGACCAAGGGTCGCCGGCAGCCAGCCTTGAACACCACGGTCTTTTGGGAGAAATTATCTCCTTGATGATGCCCTGACTTGGACTTTTTCCTAAGCTCAAAACCATGAGCGAATAAATTCCCATTGTTTGAGCCATCCCATTGCATGGTATTTGCTTTAGCAGCTCAGGAAATGAAAACATATGTGAAAATATAATTTTTATTTTTATTACCTATTGTCATGATCACTCTTCTCGAGCAAGCAGACTGTAATTTTTTTTTTTTCTTTCTCTTTTTCTTCCACCCTTGAGTTATTTGGCTGTTATTTTTAAAAGTCTTTGAAGTGTCCTTCTCTTTATTTGGCAAAAGCAAAATGGAAATTGATAGCGTTGTCACCGCCAGCACCTCCCTCCCTCTGGCTGCCTGGCTTGGGACTCAGCCTGGGAACATGTGAGGGTGACTGGTTTGTTATTGCATGGACTTTATCAGCTTTCTTCCAAAGCAACTTCTCCTTTTCTTGTCCTCTTTTCTTTCCCTGCCAGTGTCAGATCCTCCGCGTCATACCTGAATTTGGAAATCCAAATCCGTGCAGCAGAGCCAGATTCCAGTCTGCTCTTTATAACTGGTCACTTCCAGCTGAAAAGGTCTCCAATGGCTTCCCTTCGATGTAGCAGAACATCCAGTCTTCATCGTGGCTGGAAGCCCTGCTCCACCTCCTCCTATCACGTTCTCCTCCTTCCCTTCTCTCTGCTCACATAAACTACCTTTGCTCTCCAAATGCCTCTTGCTCTTTCCAGCCTCAGGACCTTTGCATGGGCTTTGTTCTCAGCCTGGAACTCTGCCCTCTTCCCTCCAACTTTTGTCTTGGATGCCTCCCTTTCCTCTTTGACGTCTTTGTTCACATGTCGCCTTCTTAGAGGGGCCTTCCCTGACCCAAATCTAAAATAGTTTCCCTTTGTCATCCAGTGTCGGGGCATAGGAGGCCCTCAGTTAGCACTGCCAATTGAAAACAGGGTGCCCGGTTAAATTTGCATTTCAGATGAACAGTGAAGAGCTTTTGGTGTTGCAGGGGCATATCCTAAAAAATTCATTTGTTGTTTCTCTGCAATTCAAATTGGACTGCCTTGTATTTTCATTTGCCGAACCCGGCATCCCTACCCTCGAGAGAAATGTGTTGAATGAATGAGTGTCCACATCTCAGCAGAGAGCCTGGTGCCCGTAGGAGCTGGGAAAATGTTAGCCTTCAGCACCTTCATCCTCCTCCTCCTCCGCCTGCTCCTTGGAACACTCTCCCCACTCCCTCCCCCCTCTTTGGAGAGGGGCGAGAAAGTGGTTTCTCCCAGAGGCCCACCCCCCGCTCCTTTGACTAGCACCCAGAACTCTCTGCCCAGCTTTGGGATTCGGCGGCAGTGCTGTTTGGCAGGGACCTGCAGTGAGTTATCACAGAGTGTCGCCTCCAGCACTGGGTCATGCAAATATTTATTGCGAGAGTTAAATAATAAATGAAACAGTCTGCCCAATGGTAAATCTGTCACGTTTGGTTCTAGCAAGGAGCTGTGATGGCTCCGGAATTGCTGCCCATTCCACTGACTCCTCTGGGGTTCTCCGAGGGTGAAATCAGCAGGTCTGGTTAGACACCTGGATGCTGGAAGGGGGTGCTCAGCCAGGCATAGAACCTGGCAGGTGAGGAAGGCGGCGGGGGGCACTGGAGACTCACGGTTATGCTGCCGCCGCTGCACAGTTCTCAGGGGCACGGTTTTGTTGTCCACGTCTTGAGTTATGTTTATATATTTCCCCTGACGACCGTGTCAGCTTAACTTTGGCTGGCTGGCCGGAGTAGCTGGCAAACTTCTGATGGTGGAGGCAGCGTTCCGATCCCTTTTCAAGACTGAGTGGTGGGTGGTGGGAGAAGAACGAAACCATGTGTTAGACTCAGACACAGTAATGTTTCCCGAGCCCCTGCTGGATGCCGAGGCCCTTGGCTCGTCTTCTCTCATTAACCTTGACTTTGCAAGGCGGAACTTAAACACGGGGGGTCCTGACAGATCTGAGTCCAAATCCTATCTCTGCACTTACAAGCTGGATGACCTTGGGCAAGCTGGATGACCTTGGTGGGTCACAACTTTCCAGAGCCTCGGTTTCCCCAGCTGTTACAGAGGAAATGACGGTGTCCCTTGTCGGGTGGCCGTGAGGATTAAGTGAGATGATGTACGAGAGTGTGTAGCACAGTGCCTGGCACCTGGTTAACAATGGCCACTGGTGGGCCAGGGAGGAAAAGAACTTGCCTGGAGCCTCATGCAAGGCTGCTGCGGCCGACCACGTGGGTCATATTGCAGAGACAGAGGGGAACCGTGCTCCAGCCTCACAGTGACTGCGGAGTGGAGTCACGGCACCAACCTGGGGTTCTCTGGCTCCAAATACGGAGCTCTTCCTCCTACACCAGATCAGCCCTAGCTCTTGAAGGATGGCGGGATTGCGGTGTATATGGCTGATCCCAACCCTCCCGGCCTGGGATTGGTGGTGTCCTCACAGTGGCGAGGGGTGGCACAGAGCAGGGACGCCAGGTGGGTGGCCTTGACCTGAGAGCCCATCTGGGCGTGGCTTAGCCCATTCAATGGCTCAGCTGTGTAACGGCGGTCCGGTTTCTTCCCACCTTTCTGCTCTGACATCCTCAGCAGGTGACTCTTGTCCTCAGCTTTGCCCCTCACGGTCTCAGGACGGCCTTGTAAGCATCTCCATCCATGCACACAGTGGGGACAGAGCCGGCCCTTCCACTTGTTCCTTTTTATGATCACTTTCCCAGAAACCCCCCAGCTGATTTCCCCTTAAATCTCACTGGTCAGAACGGATTCACCTGCCCTTTTCCAGGCCAGTCGCAGACGAGGGAAATGGAATCACCACGATTGGCCTAGACCAGCGGTTCTCAAGGTGTGGTTTGTGGGACAGCATCATCGACATCACCTGGGAACTTGCTAGAACTACAATTCCTCAGGCCCCAGCCCTGACTCACGGGATCAGAAGCTCTGGGAATAGGGTCAAGAATCGGTGGCTGAAAAAGCCCTCTAGATGAGTCTAATGGGCACTAGGTTTGAGAGCCTCTGATTCAGAGCAGGGGTCTTCCTGCAAAAGGCCAAATAATAAATATGTGGGTCCTATGATCTCTGGCACGACCACTCACGGCTGCTATTGTAGTGGGGAAAGAGTCATAGACTATATAGGAATTCATATGCTTATTTACGGTCACTGAGACTTGAATTATCTATGATTTTCAGATGTTATGAAATATACTTTGATCTTTTTCAATCACTTAAAAGTGTGAAAACCGGTTTTTGGCTTTAGCTCCTGTGGGGATTGGCAAGTCCAAATTCTGAAGGGTGGGGTACAAGTTGGAAACTTGATGGTGACATTGAATTCTTCAAGTTGGGAACTCCAAAGAAGTTGAAGGTGGATTCTCCAGGAGAAGCTGGCTGGCTGAGGTTGAGATAGAAATGCTTCTTTCTGACTGCTGCAATCTTCCGTTTCTCCTGTTAAGACCTCCAGCTGATTGGATGAGGAGATTCCCCTTGTTTCTGAAAGCAGCCTCCTTTGTTGATTGTAGATGCAGTCAGCCATAGATGCAGTCAACTGACTGATGATTAAAATCCATGAAATACCCTCTTCTTACCCAAAACCCAAGCTCAAACCCCCAGGGTGTGGGAAGGTAACGGAATGTGGTGGCCAAGACATCCCAAGCTTTCTGCACGTTATCTGTGACCCTGTAAGACAGCTTTGTAAACGGGGCAACTGAACAACTGGGTATCAAAAATGTTAGAGGCCCAGTGTCTGTGCTGCCGCTGCCCATGTGTGTGATTTCATGCCATTTCCCTGGACTCGATGATCCCTGGAGGTGTAACAGTCCATGGATCTGTCCACCTGCCTCACTTTCCTGCGTAAAATGACACTGATAAGGACCATGACAACACTGGGAATAAATAGCCTCCGTGTGCTGAGTGCTTTCTGTTTTCCAGATACCATTCCAAGCACTTTCTATACCTTCCCCAATTGAACTGATATCCCCATATTATAGATGAAGAAATGGAGGTACAGAGAAGTGGAGTAACTTGGGGTCACTCCTAACAAGTGGGTGGCTGGCCCAGATGTTGAACCCAGGTTTGGCCCCAGAGCCCAAGCTTGATTAATTACTATAGGGAGGCCCAGTATTAAAATCAATGCACATGAAATCTAGGTATTTCAACTCCTACCCTACAGCTCAATGGACTCATCCAACTCACCTGGTGAGGAGACAACGATGGGAAATGGCCATCCCAGGGAATGGAGAGGGCCTGCATCTGCAGGCAGGATCATCCCACCCACCATATCCATGGGATATAAGCCCTCTATCACTTGGAGTTGGAGTGGACATCACCATCCCAGTCGCCTCTGGATTGGGGGAAGAACTATGGACTAGAGTGGACTTGATGGTATTCTCTTGCTCACATATGGTGATTCTTGCAATGCAAGAAATTATAACAATGAGGTGGAGCCAGTGGCCACTTGACAGTTTTTGGGTAGGGAGGGGATGAGCAGTTGAAATACAGGGGCTTCTTTGGGAGTTGGAGGTTGTCCTGAGTACTGTTGTGGCAATGGATGTAGGCCATTTTAAATCAGCACACACCACTCAGAACTGAGTGGGAGAGAGTGTGGTCTACAGTGTGAACTGTGGTCTATGGTTGGTGGCAAGGCTCCAGGATGTGTAAGTTCATTGAGGTTGGTGGGCCACACTGTGGGAGATGTTTGTGTGGGATGTGGTGGGAGGTGTGGGAGGTGGGCAACATGGGAATCCCAGTGGGTTCCGTGTAATATTTTAGGTAATCTAAGCACCTCTTAAAATATATGTGTATATATATATATATATATATAAATAACATTTTTGTAAGCAAATACACATATATGCATATATATTTATATATCATTTTGCAAATGTTTGTATGTATTGTGAGAATTTTGATTTTTATCCATAATAAAAAAAAAAAAAAAAAAAATCAATGCACAGAGAAGTTGAACTTTGCCCTTCCTTCCCCCACCCGTTGCCTGAACTCTTCTGAATCAGAACGTAATGGTTTTTGGTTTTCCTTTTGTTGCTTTCTGCCTGGCTCATTGAGATCCAGCACCCCTGTTAAAGAAACTGCCCTCTAAACCTTAGAAGCAGCTATGGCCTTCTATAAGTAAGATGATAGGTAGGAGAGGAAGGGGAACACTTTGCTTTCCTCTCTCTGTACAGAATAGAGAATTAGAAGGTTCTCCGGTTTGGCAAGGGAGCCTGGTCTGGGCCTGTTGGAAGTAGCAGATCTCTCAGTACAAAGGGTGAAAGGTGTCTGCTTCACAGCTTCCCGATTCGGTGCCCCCCACTACTCATCTCTACCAGTCCCTCCAGGTCAGGGTGGAGGTGTAGCTGGTGGGGGGTTGGGAGGAACCTTGGGAAGTTACAGTAAAAATAGCATCACAGGCAATAGCTGTCTTTATTTAGAACTTGCTGTATTCAAGGCATGAAGCTTTAAAACCTTCCAGCTGTGGGTACCAGGAAAGGATGAATTTCAGCAAATAGGAGGTATTTTCCTCTATAACAAGGTATCTGGAGATGAGGGCTTTTGGTGTTTCTGTGGCTCTGATTAGCATCTGTGAGACTCTCTCCACCTCCCTCTGATGGCTCCAAGATGGCTGCCGCGGCTTTACTCTCACGCCCTCCTCCTGACCTAAGGTAGGATTGTGAGCTGATGAGGTATAGGGGAGGCAGATAGAGTCTCCTTGTATTCATTATCCATTGCTAAAATGTAGCACCTTAAAACAATAAACTCTTATTACCTGTGGTCCGGAACTTAGGAGCAGCTGAGCTGGGTGGTTCTGGCTCAGTGTGTCCCATGAGGTAAAGACAAGATGTCACCTGAAGGCTTGACTGTGGCTGGAGCACCCACTTCCAAGATGGCAGCCTTACATGGCTGGCCGGGTGTGTTGGCTGTCAGCCGGAGGCCTCTGCTCCCCTGCCTGGGGCTCTCCTTAGGGCTGCTTCAGTGTCCTCACAACATGGCGTCCACCAGAGCAAGTGATACAAGAGAGAACACAAGAAGGAAGCCATCTAATAGTGGCGGTCACGCACTGTCATTTCTACCACATTCTGTTCATTAGAGATGACTCACTAAGTTTATCCCACACTCAAAAAGATATGCTGGGGGAGCAGATGTAGCTCGATGGTTGAGCACCTGCCTCCTACATGTGAGGTCCTAGGTTCAACCCCCAGTACCTCCTAAAAAAAAAAAAAAAAAAAAGAATTTGTTTTAAAATGGCCTTTAGCTCCACCTTTTTTTTTTTTTTTTTTGCGGGGGGAGGTACCGGGGATTGAACCCAGGACCTCATACATGCAAGCAGATGCTTAGCCACGGAGGTAAGAATCCCTGGACCTAAGCGGGGCTCTCTTAGGGTCCTGGCCTCTTAGAGCTGCTGTAACAAAGTCCCACAAACTGGGTGGCTTCAAACATCCTAAAGGGACTTGTCGCACAGTTCTGGAGGCGAGGCGTCTGCAATTGAGGTTTTGGCAGGGCCATTGTCTCTCTGAAACTCTTAGGGGAGAGGCCTGCCTGGCTTCTTTGAGCTTCTGGTCTTTGCTGGCCATCTTGGCATGGCCTGGCTTGTAGATGCCCTACTCCAATCTCTTCTCCCATCTCCACATGGCCTTCTTCCTTGTCTCCATCCTCACATGGCATTTGTCTGTCTGTGTCTGTTCTTCCCTTCTTATAAGGACACCAGTTTTATCAGATTAGGGACCCAACTGACTCCAGTATGACTTCACCTTAACTAATTCCATCTGCAACAACCCTGTTTCCAAATAAGGTCATATTCTGAGGTCCTGGGCATTGATTTCAACATATCTTTTTTTAATTTCTATTTTTAGGAGGTACTGGGGATTGAACTCAGGACCTCACACGTAGGAGGCATCTTGCTCACCTCTGAATCCTCCATGTTCACATTGTAAGTGCTCAGTAAATATCGACTGCGTAAATAAGCAAATGCATGACACCACATTCCAGAGTCAGAGTGTCATAGACGTGGTGGGCTGCAGGGTTGGGGGTGGTGGAGAATCACACAGCCTGGTGGCTGCGTTCCAAGAGCAAGCACCCCAGTACACCCAGATGGAAGCTCTGTCCCCTTTAATGACCAGGCTTTGGGCATCACTTCCACCATGTCCTATTGGCCAAGCAGTCATAGAGTCCAGATTCAAGGGGAGGTGACAAAAGCTCTTCCTCTTGGTGGGGAGGGGTATCAGAGAATTTGTGGGCCGTGACACAAAGCCACCATATAGTGGTGGCGATATTGTTTGTTATTAATACAAAGTCAAGCAAAGAGGATGTTAGAGAATGGCCATGATGTGTCAGGACAGTGCTGGGTATTTTCCACCTGCATCTCATTTCCTCCTCCCTAAACCTTGGGAGGCTCAGGGAGGTGACATAAACCACCTACACAGGGCCAAGAGCTAGGAAACCCTAGGGCCAGGATTTGAACCCAGTGTCGTCTGATTCTAAACTGGGAGTGTGTGCTAGGTATCCAGGGAGAGGCAAGGAGGGGACTGGAGTAGATTAGAAACTGGTGAAGGTGAGTATGGGAATTGGTACCACAAGGGTGGCAGCACCTAAGGCTGCCTGCGTGGGAGGTTGGTGGGGGTCCCTGACGTCTGCATCCCCCTACTCATCATTTTCGCTGGTTACCTCACCCCTGTGCTCTCGTCCCACGGACCCTGCAAGGGCCCTGTCTGGCTTGTTTATGGCGTGGAGGAGAGCGAGCCTGTCTGCACCCCTCCCAGCCCGATCGCAGCCTCTTTGCGGTTCTCTGGGCCATCTGAACATCCCGTTGGCGGTCGGGCAGCCAGCTGGCAGGGATGCTCTGTCATTCTCTGGCTCTCCCAAGGGTCTGATTTGTGGAGCTGGCTGGGATCAGACAAAGGCCTTGGGGTCGGGGTGGGTGGGGTTCCGGCTCCCTGGGCTGCTGGCAGGTGCCATCTGGCTGCCCCTTGACAGTGTCTGGGGGAGGAGCAGGCGGAGGCCTGGGCGGCAGCTGTGGTGGGAGCTGGGGGTGTATGTGGAAGCAGGTGCAGAGGGCGCCAGGGAGGCGTGGGTACCTGCTCCCAGAGCTCTGGGCGAGTCTGCCAGGAGGCTGTGTCTAGACAGGCCCTGGCTCATCTCTCCCCACCGTCCCCACCACCCCACACTGCACCTCCCTGACTTGAGACGCCCCCTCCAGGCAAAGGCAGGGACATCGTGCTGAACAAGACCGGTGGTGGGTTGTGTGCACAGTGCTATGAGAAGGAAAAGCAGCTCCTCACACGCAGCTCGGCCCCTGGGGGCAAGGAGCTGCCGGGTTCCCATGAGGCCTAATGCTTTCATGAAATATGAGGTGAGCTCCCCCAAATATACAACCACAGGGTGTGGGCACTGCAGAGGCCATTTCTTCCAGTTCCCTGTCAAGTGCTGAGCTCAGCCAGAGACCCAGAAATCAGAGAAGGGCGAGGTTGGGGTGGGTGGCAGGAATCTGGGAGGCCATTGGGCAGAGGTGGAACTTCACCAGGCCCTTGAAGATTGCATGGGATGGGGTGTATGAGGAAGGGCCAGTCGAGGCAGGAATG
Organism: Tolypeutes matacus; assembly: GCA_026826555.1. Taxonomy (NCBI): domain Eukaryota; kingdom Metazoa; phylum Chordata; class Mammalia; order Cingulata; family Chlamyphoridae; genus Tolypeutes; species Tolypeutes matacus. Next base: position 12,944,671 of record JAKSZT010054368.1, read on the forward strand.
GCCAGGTTAAGGCCTGGAGGTAGCTGTGGTGGCTGTGAGAAGCTGGTTTGGGTGAAGGCCCAGTGAATCTAATAAAGACCCATGGGGGACAGGTGCTCAAAAGTGTCACTGCACCTGGCATGTCTCACTGGAGTGCAGCAGGTATCCACATACCTGTTCTCCATCCAGGTTGGCCTTGGGTATGGACAAGAGCAGTGGACTTAAAGCAAGGGGTCAGGGTTCAAATCCTTGCCCTGTCTCTTTTTCCAGCCATATGACTTGGGGCCAGCCCCTGAGTTACCAGAGCCTCAGCTCCTCATTTGAAGAATGGGGGAAATGACCTTCATAATTCATATTGCTCTCATGAGAAGCTCGGTGATGATGGATGAAAAAGTGTCATAAGTAAAGATCTTCAAACACATTTTCTGAGCATCTTCTAAGTGCCTGGCCCTAGTACCAAAAGCTGGGGTCCACGGAAGAGTTCTTAGATGGGTGGTGGATAGAATCAGCTGGTGGGCTCACAGCTCGGGCCTCAGGTCTATGCTGCCAATCCCTTGTCATAGGCAGGAGTGCATAATGCTCACCTGACTGCAGACGTGAGCCAAGATGATGACATCTGAAGATGCTGGCATGGTTGGAGCTATTTTATGGGTGCTGTACCCTCTCTTTTGGGGGCCCACTGGAGGCTTTAATGGGTCCTGCCCCTCCCTCTGGCTGACCCAGTGGCATGGAAGAGTGAGCTTTATTTCATTGGTCCATCAAGTCTATTTGTTCATCCAACCATCCATTTGTTTATCCTTCCTCCTTCCCTCCCTCCCTCCCTCCCTCCCTCCCTTCCTCCCTTCCTCCCTCTGTTCCCTCCATCCATCCATCCATCCATCCATCCATCCATCCATCCATCCATCCATGCATCCCATCCATTTGTCTATCAACCCACCATCCTTAGACTGAGTGAATTTCAGACCTGGAAGTGACCTCATTTTGCAGGCAAGGAGACTAAGGCTGAAAAAGGGGAATATTTCTCCACATAAATGACTCAGCCCTGGCCAAGTCCCATGTTGAGGATTCAAAGTTGAATCAGATTTCTCTCTGTCTCCACATTGCTCACAGTCTGAGGGGAAGAGACACATCAACAGGCAACAAGAAAACGAGTTTGTAAACCCAGCATTGGGTTTAGAAACTTTAAGTTGCCGAACAAGTGAGCCTTCAGTGGGGAGCGTCTCCTTCCCCATCCCTGCTCTCGTTCTGGGGTTCTGTCAGCCTGGTCATGTGACCACACCTGTGCTTCCTCTGGCTTTTTCCACTCTTCACTGAGGTGCAGTTACACTCTGAGGGGAAGGTCATGTTGGGGGTTCTGGTGGCAGGGACCCAAATGGGGAGTGCCAAAGGGCACTGAGCATCCATCTTCATGTCCACTTGTCCCTCCTGGTCTTGGACTCTGGTATTTTGAGGTTGCCGAGTTGTGGATAATAGGAAGTAGGGAGTGAGTTGTTTAATTATTAAGTGCAAATGTTGCAACTTATTGCTTTCTGCCAGTACTTGCTTCCTGAACCTCTAGTCACATTCCTTCTTCACCCTTCTAGAATAAGGACTGAAGGTGCAATATGATAGGACAAGAGCAACTTTTCTTTGACTCTCCACTTCCTCTTTGCCTCCCTTTTAGGGTCTCCCTCTCTCCTCTGGGGGAGCTCAAGCTGCTTATGAACAATTTAATCAATTCGTTTCTCCCGTGGTGTTGGCAACTTCACAAGCTACCCTACCCATGGACATTTACATTCAGAGAAAGGGGGCATGGGAAAAGGGCAGTCAGTGGGTTCCAAGTCTGAAAAACAACTGACCCAGAACTGGACTGGGCAAGGGATTGTTACTTGTAATTGGGTGGTTGCCATTCTTGATTTCTTTGGATTGAATAGATTGATCAATACCCTCCTTGGCTGCCTTTCTATTGTGCCCCTAGGTCACCAAGCTCTATTAACCATCTCCATAGCTCTTTGTGGGTCAAGTACCCTGGATTCCAGTCCAACCTTGCCACCTATTAGGATAATTGCACCCACCTTACTTCTGATGATTAAGTGCTCCTTTCTGGCCTCTATTCATTTGGGATTCCATCATCCTCCGTTGCTATTAGAGAGCCCTGTTCAACAACAGCACCTTCCGTCTTCCACCCTATCCTGCAGAGGACAGCCACTACGGAGCAAGTCAATGATGCCAGGGACTCCCATCAGCACATTCCTTTTTGCTTTGGAAAAAGCACTTCTCCCAGAGAACAGAGACCATTTGTGGATTGGTACCCATTTCACTGAGCATTTGGATTTCTTCTTGCCCTGTCTGCATGGCTGTTCTGACATCTCCTCTCCATTTAACGTGGACCTAGTGCTCTCTCCATGCTTCTAGATTCTATCCTAGGCAGCATGTTTGCCCCATCTCCCAGGGGGCCTCACCGGGTCATGAAGTCCTGTGTCATAGGAGAGTGCTGCCATCACAACTTCTCCTTAATCCAACACAACGTCCCACCTCTCTTAATCTACTAACTTTGTTATCCAGTCATAAAATATACTTAGCTGGCTCCTGCTAGTACATGTTAGCCTGGTCCTGGGGCAACTTCTTAGGATAGTCCCTTTCCTCCCTCAGTGTGCCCAGAATTTCCCCAGTTGGGTGATGTTTTGACTTGACTCTAGTTTTCAGTCTGGTGGCCAGGAGGTGAGGCAGGATTCTAAGGGAGACACCTTTTGTCTTACAAGGTGGAACCCTCTTATCATCTTAAGGCAAGGGGATAGAGACACCTCCCTTAATCAGGGGGAGTGGATGACTTTGAGGGGCCTGGGGTTTTGCGATTCTTAAGTTAGTTGATATATGTAGACCCATCCCAAGTCTGAGGTTTCCATTCCTTCCCCACTAGGGACCCGACCTTGGCATTGAAGACTTGCTGAAGCTGAGAATCCAACCATTTCCAGTGTTCCACCACCTTTATTATTAAGTCCTGGACCTGAACTTCAGCTTTTTCTACCTACCCTCCCATTGCAGGAGACCATCTCTTTATATCTGCCAAAGAGGCCCTCTGGTTTTCTCACATAGCTTGCTGGTGCTTAATCACTCTCAGGCATTCACTGTCTTTCTCCATTGCATTGAAGACCCCCCAGAAACAGCCACTGGATTTCATTGTCCTTATGATAATACTCCCTTGTAGGCTCATGCAAGTGTGACATCTGTACTTGAATGACCTTGGCAGTGAGTGCCTCCTTCAGTGTTGCACCCTAGGAATCCTCACTTGCTTCACCCTAGTCCTGGTCCTGATACTCCTCCCAGACTCTCAAATTCCTGAGCTGTTGTTCCTTTCACCAGCACCCCAGATTACCACTAGTGAAAAGGTGAACAACTGCACTGCTACAGGATGTCGAGAGAGATTAGGCTTCCACCGACAGGGAGGTTCCAACTGCCGGCCAGCCAGGGGCTGATCCAGCTCTCAAGTATCATTTCTCCTAGGCTGAGTTCCTTGGAAACAGACTCTGAGGTGGAGATTTGCAGTTTACTGGGGGGGTGCTCTTAGGAGATACCCTTATCAAGGAGCGACGATGAAGGGAGGATTAGGTAAAGGGAGAAGCTGATCTGCGATGAAGTTATAACAGAGGCCTCAGCTCATCCCACTCAGAGCTCTGAAGCTGGAAGGCCCTTCAATTTTGTTCCTATGTCCTTTGTACCTGACAATGACCAGTCATGAGAAATGGGGTGTTCTTAGGGTGTGGCCTTGGGTGAGAACTCCCTTTGGCCAATGGAAACTCCTGGGAGGAAGTTGGCTGTGAAGCAGCAGGAATCAACACTCCTGGCAGGAGGCGATAATTTACATAACATCTGATTTTCACCTTCTCTTAATATGTGGGAAGCATTGGGCCATGTTCCCAACATGAAAACAATTGGTAGGTACAGATAAGAAGCTGTCATTCCCATCTTTTGATGGGGCATATACTCAAATTTGCCTCAGACCCCACCATTCTCTACTGATTTCCATGCCTCTTGCTTCATTCACGTTGCCTGCCTGGGTTCTGCAGGCATTTAAGTTTGTGGTTTCTGTTTTATACAGACTCCTGGATTGTGTGGCCTTTTCTGGCCCTGTCAAAATTCAGGATCCCAGAGGAAACAAAGCAGATACAGCACATTAAGGGCAGATCAAGTGAAGAAATGCTGATGAGAGCTCTTTGAAAGCCCAAATCTCTCTGAAATCACAAAATACTCTACACATGTGAATTTATTATCATCGTCATTAATAACAACAGAAAGGATGGGCGACCAGGAAGGCAGCCCTCACTGCTCCCCCTCAGGCCCAGAAGCATATCTGCACCATCCTGGTGCCATTTGTCATTGACGCTGACAGTTATTATTAAATCATGTCAACTTGCAAACGCAAAATGTTTATCAAACGAACTCAAATTAGCTGGCAGAAATAATACCTAGGCCCTGTCTACCTTTAACTGTTCTTTCTGTAAATTGCCGTGGCATTTCTCCAAGGCCCAGAGTCCATGAGGAAGGGAGAAAAATGACTCCCCCGACTTGTTTAAGGCGCTACTTGTAATTCCAGCTCATACCCACCCCCGCCACTGCTGTTCATTGCTGGCCAACTCCCAGGATGTATTTACTCAAAAGTGGGTAAAGTGTCTCTCCCTTCACCTCTGTCTCTTTTCCCAAGTTGAAGTTGATTTACTGCAATGGGCCATTTTCAAGCTCAAAGAGCAGGGAGTGATTAGGTAAAATGTATAATCTGCAGGTGGGCTGCACCTGGAAAACATGTTTTATAGAATCATGTCAAAAGCCTCCCTGACCACTCCTGGTTTGTGTGTCACTGTGGCTTTGTTTAAGGCACGTCCAGGACGCACTGTGATGTGGCCTAACTCTCTTCCTCATCGGTGGCCCTGCCCCTTGCCATATACATGGTCCTGGGGTGATTCACTCCTCCATGCTGTTTCTCTGTCTAAAATGCCCTTCCCTGCTGTGGCTTGTGGCAAATGTCTTCCCTTTCCAGACTTTCTTTGATGATTAAGGAGCTTGCAGGACCTGAGTCTTAAAATCCTGAAATGATCTCCTAAGGCTCAGGACCACAGATGGGACTACCATTGCTTAGGTGAAGGAAAATGGTCTTTGGAAAGAGAATCTCATGGGGTTGAGTCTTGGCTCTCCCATTTCCTAGCTGTGCCATTTGGGACAAGCTACTGACCTCTCTGAACCTCACTTTGCTCATCTGTAAAATAAGGATAGCATAAAAATCTTGTTGTGAGGATTAAGTATGATAACTTATGAAAAATGTACATTAGTATAATGCCAGTTAGTACATAATGAGTGATTATATGAACAATGGAGATAGTGCATGAGACAGGTCCAAAGATGGCAGACCCTGGAAACTTCTTAAAATGAATTTGCAGTACCATGTGTTTTGGCTTCTAGGCTTTCTTCACCTTAAAAGGCAAGTGCAGGGGGAAGTGTGGGAACATGGTGTCGGATTAGCAGGTAAGGCTCAGTGCTCTCACAAAAACAACGGAGAAAGAGTCTAAAGCTGCCAGAGTGGTTAGGTAAAGTGTGCATTGGGGGTCAGCAGACCAGGACAATGCTTCCAACTCCCAGGAGGTTGAACAACAGAGAGACAAAGAAGCCAAAACAACAAACTGTGAGTTACTAAACCTTCCCTCCCCCACCCCTGGGGTAAAACCTGCGGCGCATTGAAGCTGGCTGAGAGGGTAGCAGACGTCTTTCTCCCTGCCAGCTGTTACAAGGGAAAAGGGACGGGAAGTCAGGGGGGTTTTCTTCAGTGAATTTGGCCAGTGGAGCCCACTTTGAATCTTGGCTTTGGCCAGATGAAAACAAAGGAATACCAGGAGAGATACACCTCTGTGGAAACATGTGCCAACAAGTGCCATCTGCTAGCCAGTCTGGAAATTACATGGACAGAAACTGCTTTTAGAGCTTTCTTTACTTGACCCCTGGGAGAAAGTCTGTTAGCAAGTCCCAGGCATGGTTTTTGGTAACTTAAGCTGGGCAATCTTAAAGACTCAGGATAAGTTGAACCAAATATCAAAGAGTTATGAAAAATAATAACAATAGGCATGAGAGAGAAATTGGCCATCAGAGTAAATTCACCAACATAGCAGATGCCTAGACATCAGCAAAAAATATGAGCCATACTAGGGGACAGGAAGAGATAGCCCAACCAAAGGAACAAACCAAATATCCTGAAGAGATTCAGGATTTGAGATAATCAATGATAATCACACAACTCTCATAAATCATTTTAAAGAATTGAAAGAAAATATGACTAAAGAGATAAAGGATATTAAGAAGACAGTGGGTGAGCATAAAGAACAATTTGAAAGTCTGCAAAGAAAAATAACTGATCTTATGGGAGTGAAAGACATGATGTATGAAATTTAAAATACATTAGAGGCACATAACAGCGGATTTGAAATGCTTGAAGACAGAACTAGTGATTTTGAAGACAGAATATCTGAACTGGAAAAGACAGGAGAACAGAAAGAGAAGAGAATGGAAAAAATATAACAAGGTCTCAGGGAATTGAATGACAATGATAAACACACAAACATACGTATTATCGGCATCCCAGAAGGAGAAGAGAATGGAAAAGGGGCAGAAAGAATATTTGAGGAAATAATGACTGAAAACTTCCCTACCCTTATGAAAGACATAAAGATCAATGTCCAAGAAGGACAATGCACCCCAAACAGAATAAATCCAAATAGACCTACCCTGAGACACCCACTATTCAGGATGACAAATATCAGGGATAAAGAGAAAATTTTGAAAGCAGCAAGAGTAAAGCAAAGCATCACATACAAGGGAAACTCAATAAGATTAAATACTGACCTCTCATCAGAAACCATGGAGAGGAGAAGAAAGAGATATGATATAATTAAAGTATTGAAAGAGAAAAACTGCCAGCCAAGAATTCTGTATTTGGCAAAGTTGTCCTTCAGAAATGAGAGTGAGTTCAAAGCCTTCACAGACAAACAAAAACGGACAGAATATGATACCAAAAGACCAGAATTACAAGAGATACTAAAGGGGGTGCTGCAGCCTGAAAGGAAAAAACAAGGGTGAGAAACCTGAAGAAGAGAGTAGAAACGAAGACTATTATAGAGGGTAAAAAAAATAGATGCTAGTATGTGTGATGGTTAGGTTAATGTGTCAACAGGCCCCTGCCTGAAGAGATTAATCCTGTCTCACCAGAAGAAAATGCAAAGGAATGCCCTGAGGTCAGTAGCCTGCAAGACATCTCTAATCCTTCTCCTTACCCACACCTCCCACCCCTCTTGTCTTCGAGACCCATTACTAGACTAAAATCATAACAAGCCCCCAAAGGTGAAATACAAAGTGTGATCCATGAGGAAGTACGCTACACTCTGAAAGAACCACGTCCAGCTGAAGTGCTTGCTGAAGGTAACGGGACTGGGTAGTGGAAGAAGATAGTGATAAATATGAACTTCGACCACGTGACCAGTTACAGAAACGAGGACTGTAAAAGTCATGGACGCTTCTTCCTTGTTTTGTTATGAGTATGATTTTATATGTACACAAAATGAATTTCTTGTTTTTTTCCTCAACTTTTTCCCCTATCATATGAAAAGTTGTATTAATTACACGTTATATTATTTAAGGATGTCAAGTTTAAGAGTTGCACTCTATTCTGAGGGGAATTAATGCGTTTCCGGTTGTACGCAGGGGAGTTGAACATTGCTAGGTGGAAATATGCTTGTCTGTTATTGTTTTTACTTAGAGACTAATTATGGTTTAGGGTAATGTGTATGACTGCTGAGTTGACAAGGGGTAGACTGTGATGGTTAGGCTAATGTGTCAACTCGGCCAGGTAATTGTGTCCAGGTGTTTGGTCCAGCAAGCACTGGGCTAATTGTAATACAAGAGCATTTATGGACTTCAATCATCAGTGAGTTTACTGTGTGGATGGTGATTACATCTGCATCAATCAGGGAGATCGCATCATCAATGGGTGATGCTTTTAACCAATCATTTGATTGCCTTAAAAGGGGAAGTGATTTCAACATTCAGAGAGAATTTCCCAGCTTATTGTTGGGCAGCCAACTTCTCCCAGATACTCATCAAGGACCTTTCATGGGACTTTCATCAGAGCCCCTGGTTTGCAGCCTGCCTGCAGAACCTGGACTTGTGCATCCCCATGGTCATGTGAGAGGCTCTTAAAATCTCATATTATTGACAGATATCTCCTGTTGATTCTGTTTCCTGAGAGAACCCTGACTAATACAGTATGATATGACAACTGAAAGCCAAGGGTCAAAATGGTTGAAGTAAGTACTGCCTTTACAGTTATAACATTGAATATTAATGGATTGAACTCCCCCATCAAAAGACACAGACTGATAGAATGAATTAAAAAATATGACCCAGCTATATGTTTTCTAAAGAAGACTCACCTCAGAAGTAAGGACACAACCAGGCTAAAAGTGAAAGGTTGGAAAAAGATATTCCATGCAAACAGTAACCAAAAAAGAGTAGTAATCCTAATATCAGACAAAATAGATTTTAAATGCAAAACTGCTATAAGGGATGAAGAAGATCATTATGCATTAATAAAAGGGGCAATTCACCAAGAAGAAATAACTATTCTAAATATTTATGCACCTAACCTCAGTGCCCCAAGATGTATGAGATGCACACTGGCAAAGCTGAAGGGAGAAATAGATGTCTCTACAATGATAGTTGGAGACTTCAATGCACTCCTTTCAGTATTGGATAGAACATCGAGACAGAGGATAAATAAAGCAATAGAGAATTTGAACAATATAAATGAACTGGACCTAACAGACATCTATAGAGCATTGCACCCCCAAATAGCAGGATATACATTCTTTTCAAGTGCTCATGGATTCTTCTCCAAGATAGACTATATGCTGGGTCACAAGACAAGTCTCAATAAATTTAAAAAGATTGAAATTATATAAAACACTTGCTCTGATTATAACAGAATGAAACTGGAAACCAAAAATGGACAGAAAAAGGGAAAATTCATAAATATATGGAAATTAAACAACACTCTCTTAAACAACCAGTAGGTCAAAGAAGAAATTGCAAGAGAATTCAGCAAATACCTTGAGATATCTCAATGAAAATGAGAACACAACATATAAAAACCCATGGGGGGGGGCAGATGTGACTCAAGTGGTTGGACGTTTGTCTCTCATATGGAGGGACCTGTATTCGATCCCCAAGACCTCCTGGTAAAAATAAAGAAAAATGTAAAAGACACGCGGGATGCCAGGCCCTGTAAGTGGTTGTGCTGCCAGGCCCCAGGAGCGGGTGCACCGTCAGGCTCCACCGAGCCACGCAGCAAGATGATGACTTACAGGAGAGTGACAAGAGGGAGAGCCAAGATGAAAAACCAGGAATTGAGGTGGCACAGGTGGTAGGACGCCCATCTCCCACATTGGAGTTTCCTAGGATGGAATCCTGGTGAAGACAGGAGGAGAAGGATGAGAAGAGGGGCCAGGAAACAGACACAGAGAATTGCCCAGTGAAGGGACACAAAAACAGCAAAAACGGGGGTGGTGGTGGTGGTTTAAAAATGGATAAGAGTAAATAAATAAAATAAATCTAAAAAAAAAACCTATGAGGCACCATAAAGGCAGTGCTGAGAGGGAAATTCATAGCTCTCAATGCTTACATTAAAAAAGAAGAAAGCGCTAAAATTGAAGATCTAACAGCACACCTGGAAGAACTAGAGAAAGAACAGCAAACTAATCCCAAACCAAACCAAACCAAAGGAAAGAAACAGTAAAGGTCAGAAATCAATGAAATCAAGAAAAACAACAACAAAAAACAATAGAGAAAATCAACAAAGCCAAAAGTTGTTTCTTTGAGAAGATCAGCAAAATCAACAAACCCTTAGCTAGACTGACAAAGAAAAAAAGAGAGAAGACATAAATAAATAAAATCAGAAATGAGAGGGGGGACATTACCACTGACCCCACAGAAATAAGAGAGATCATAAGAGGATACTGTGAAAAACTGTATGCCAAAGTATTAGAAAATGTAGATGAGCTAGACAAATTCCTAGAAACATACAAACCACCCACACTGACCCTATAAGAAATAGAAGACCTCAACAAACCAATCATTAGTGAAGAAATTGAAATAGTCGTCAAAAACCTCCCAAAGATGAAAAGCCTGGGACCAGATGGCTTCACAGGTGAATTCTACCAATCATTCAAAGATGAACTAATAATGATCTTGCTCAAGTTCTTCCAAAAAATTGAACAGGAAAGAACGTGACCAAACTCATTCTATGAAGCCAACACTACCCTAATACCCAAACCAGGTAAAGATACTACAAAAAAAAAAAAAAAAAAGAAAAAAAAAAAGAAAATTACAGACCAATATCTCCAATGAATACAGGAAAATCTTCAACAAAATACTTGCAAACAGAATCCAAAAACACATTAAAAGAATTATACACCACAATCAAGTGGGTTTTATCTCAGATATGCAAGGGTGGTTGAACACAAGAAAATTAATTAGCATAATAAGCCACATTGATCACAAGAAAAATCACATGATCCCCTTAATTGATACAGAAAAGGCATTTGACAAAATATAGCACCGCTTCTTGAGAAAAACAGTCCAAAAGATAGGAATAGAAGGAAGCTTTCTCAATATGGTAAACTGCATATATGAAAAACCTACAGCTTGCTTTGTACTCAATGGTGAAAGACTGAAAATTTTCCCAATGAGATCAGGAACAAGACAAAGATGCCCACTGTCACCATTATTATTCAATATTGTGCTAGAAGCTAAGCAATTAGACTAGACAAAGAAACAAAAGGCACCCAAATAGGAAAGGAAGAAGTAAGACTTTCACAATTCACTGATAACCTGATCCTCTATCTAGAAAATCCAGAAAAATCTACAACAAAGCTCCTAGAATTAATAAACCATTTCAACAAAGTGGTGGGATAAAAGGTTAATATGCAAAAGTCAATAGTGTTTCTATACACGACTGATGTGCGATCTGAGGAGGAAATCAGAAAAAAAATCCATTTATAACAGCAACTGAAACAATAAAATATTTAGGAGTAAACTTAACCAAGGACATAAAGGACCTGTATTCAGAAAACTACAAAACATTATTAAAGAAACTGAAGAAGACTTTAAATAAATGGAAGGACATTCCGTGTTCATGGATTGGAAGACTAAATATCATTAAGATGTCAATTCTACCCAAACTGATTTACAGATTGAACGCAATCCCAATAAAAATCCCAACAGCCTTTTTTGAAGAAATAAAAAAGTCAATAATAAAATTTATTTGGAAGGGTAAGGGCCCCCAAATAGCAAAAAATGTCCTAAAAAAGAACAAAGTTGGAGGACTCTCACTTTCTGAATTTAAAGCATATTACTTAGCTACAATGGTAAAAACAGCATGGTACTGGCATAAGGACAGACAGATTGACCAATGGAACCGAGTTGAGAACTGAGAAATTGACCCTCACATCTACAGTCAAAGTGATTTTTCACAAGGCTGCTAAGCCCACCCAGCTGGGCCAGAACAGTCTATTCAACAAATGGTGCTGGGAGAACTGGGTAGCCATATCCAAAAGAAAGAAAGAGGACCCTTATCTCATACCTTATACAAAAATTAACTCAAAATGGATGAAGGACTTAAATATAAAAACAACAACCATAAAACTCCTAGAAGAAAATGTAGGAAAACATCTTCAAGATCTTGTGGTAGGTGGTAGTTTCTTAAACCTTACACCCAAAGCATGAGCAACAACAACAACAAAAATAGATAAATGAGACTTCCTCCAAAGTCAACACTTTTGCAACACTTTTTGATATTGTCAAAAGGATGAAAAGGCAACGACTCAATGGGAGAAAATATTTGGTAATCACATATCTGATAAGTGTTTAATATCCATGATATATAAGGAGATCATACAACTCAACGATAAAAACACAAAGTATCTGTTTAAAAAATGGGCAAAAGACTTGAAAAGACAACTGTCCAAAGAAGAAATACAAAGGGCAAAGAAACACATGAAAAAATGTTCAACATCACTAGTGATTAAGGAAATGCAAATCAAAACTACAATGAAATACCATTTCACACCTATTAGACTGGCTGCTATGAAAAAGTCAGAAAACTGTAAAGGTTGGAGAGGATGTGGAGAGATAGGAGCACTTATTCACTGTTGGTGGGAATGTAGAATGGTACAGCCACTGTGGAGGACTGTTTGGCAGTTCCTAAGAAAGTCTAATATAGACTTGCTATGGGACCTGGCAATACCATTGCTATGTATATAACCAAAAGAACTGAGAGCAGTGACACGAATAGACATCTACACACCGATATTCATAGCAGCATTATTCATAATAGCCAAAAGTTGGAAACAACCCAGATGTCCATTAACTGTTGCATGGATAAACAAATTGTGGTGTATACACATGATGGAATATTATGCAGCTGTAAGAAGTAATGAAGTTGTGAAGCATATGACAACATGGATGAACCTGGAGGACGTTATGTTGAGTGAAGCAAGCCAGACACAAAAGGACAAATACTGTGTGATTGCCCTACTATGTATTAAATATCTTATGTGAAATATAAATATATTATGTGAAATATGAATTTGGGTAGAATTGCATATAGAAGACCATTTTTCCTTGAAGCTGAACAAATGTAAGCGAATACTACACTATTTTAATATCAGACAAAAGAAAAACCATACTAAGTGAAGGAGACCAGATATGGAGTACTACATATCATATGATTCCATTTATATAAAATGTAAATATAAATCAATTCAAAAAGATGAAAGATTAGTTGTTATATAGGTCTGAGGAAGGAATGCTAAGGGGTTAGAGTCTTTTTTTTTGGAGTAATGAAATTGTTTTAGAATTTTTAAGATCATGAATGTACAACATTGTGATTATACTAAAAGCCATTGATTATACACTTTGGATAGTATATCCAGAAGCAATAGCTATGTACATTGGGGAAGTATAGAGAGATTGAGAGGTGAGGGATTTTCTTGTTTGTTTATTTGTCTTTTTTGTTTGTTTATTATTGTTATTGAAATAATGAAAATGCTCTAATAGTGATTGAAATGATGAATGCACAACTATGTGGTTATAACAAATACTATTGATTGCACACCTTGGAGGAATTCTGTGCTTTATGAATATGTATCAATAACATTGATTTTAAAAATCCTATCACATAGTACAGAGCATTGTAGGTGCCCAGCTGACGACCATGCCCTCTTCCTCCCATAAGAGCCTCAGGAGGCTGGAGAGATTGTTGGAGAAATGTTAGGAGAGTTATGGGCTGAGCCACAAGAAATTACAACATGGGGGCCCGTTTCCTAAACAGCACCAAACAAAGCTAAGTATTTTTCTGGAGTACATATTATCTGTAGCATATTCACAAACTTGGTGTAATTTCCCTAGGGCTCATCCTTGCCTCTCCTTTTCCCTAGGCCACCATATCCAGCACTGGATATATCCAAGATTCACATACAGTAAATATTTCTGGACACAATTTGATCCTTATCCAATATCAAAAAAAGAAAAAAATGCTTCACAACTGTCGAGTAACAGGTTAAATTTGTAAAGTAAGGAATAAAATATTGTGTTAAATAATGAATAAATGAAGTGTATGTAGACATAAGCACATCATTGAATACAGAGGAACAGGGACTCTCTCGAGTCTGGTGTGGTCGTTGTCAGCTCTATTGAGAAGGAGCTTCTGGAGCTGGCATGAAAGGTTGAGAGACAAATTACAGAGCCCTGGCTGAATCTGTGCAAGAGCCCAACACTTCAATCCTTAGGCATCAAAGAATTTCATCTGCCAAACTAAAATGCCAAACACACACACACACACTCACAAAGGCAAGTGCAGTAAAGGATCTAGCTAATTGAAGTTCTGGTTAGCCACGGGGCTTGCTCCCTTCCAGTGGGTTGGCGTTGATTTTAGGATAATGATCAAAATCCTCAACGTGGCCTACCAGGTGCTACATGGACAGGCTCCTGCCTACCTCCCCAGTCTTGTCTCCCTGGGCTTCAGCACACTGCCACAGGGCCTTTGCACATACTGCTCTCCCTTCTGGCCTGCCCTGACCACTCTCATTTCCATAACCTTCCCATTTAACTCCTCTTCATCCTTCAGAGCCCAGGCATATCCTCTGGAAGCCTTCCCCCTTGTGTGTCCGGCTCCTTTGTGACCCATGGCCATCAAACCACATTACTCTCCTATGGAGCTCTGAGTCTGGCCTCTGGTTATACGTTCGTTACTGTGTTTTTGTGATCAGTGTCCGATTCTGCCCTGGGACCGTGAGCTCCATGAGGACAGGGATGTTAGCTTTGGGTTGCTCCCTGTGGTGCCCCCAGCTTCTGACCCATAACTGGGGTGTACTAAGTAATTTTTTGAATGGATAAGTGACTAAACGTCTTACTGCAGTTGAGATGTTTGCTTGCAATGACAAAGCTCTGCTCTTGAAAAAAGAAGCATCAAGAGTACAGTCATTAGGAGCGGGTGTAGCTCAATGGTTAGGCACCTGCTTCGCGTGGACGGGGTCCTGGGTTCAATCCCCAGTACCTCCTTTTAAAAAAAGAGAGAGATACAGTGGTTGGAAGACAGAAAATAGAGTGTTGGAGGGGATTGCCCCTGGCCTCTGGGAAATAGAGCATTCGGGAGGAGGTGGGAAGGAAGTGAACCTTTTCAATCATACTCAAGGAACTTCCTTTTTTCCATGGTTAGATTGCTTTTAACTTGGGGACTAAGTTTTATTTAAGAATCGGGTTGCTTTGAGTGAAGTAAGCCAGGTACAAAAGGGCAAATATTGTGTGATTTCACTGATATGAAATAATTAGAATAAGCAAATTCACAGAGGCAGAAGCTAGAATATAGGTTATGAGGGACTGGGGTGGGGGTTGGGAAATGGGGAGTTAATCCTAAACTGGTGCAGAGTTTCTCTTTGGGGATGTTTTAGTTTGCCAAAGGGCTGCTGATGCAAAGTGTCAGAAATGGGTTGGCTTCTATAAAGGGGATTTATTGGGGTAAAATCTTACAGTTCCAAGGCCATGAAAAGCCTAAATAGAGACAGCATAAGAGGTGCTTTCTCACCAAAGTCAGCTGCCACATGTTGAAGCGAGATGGCCACGGAGCTCGGCTGTGGTTTGCGCTCAGCTGAGGGCAACCAGGCACAGGGCTTGTCTCTCTAGGCCTCCTGTATCAGTCTCGGCTTCTCCACCGTCTTCCCGAGTTCTGCTGCAGGTTATCGGACATATGGCTCGTCTCTCCCTGGGCCTCAGCTCTTTGAAGCTCTCAGGGGTTTTTTTCCTTGCAGGGTGGAACGCGAGTCTTTTCTCTACATGGCAGGATCAGACATGGAGGCTTCCTTTTTCTCTATCTGTCTCTCTGTGTCCCTGTTTTTATCAGACCCAGCAAGAGGGCCGAGACTCAACATGAATCACGCCCCACTGACATAGTCCAATCAAAAGCCCAAAATCGATCTCATCAAGCAATCTAATCAAAGGGCCCTAACCTGAATTTAATGTATTCAAAGAGTATCACACCCACAGGAATAGATAAGTTTAAAGACTTAACCTTACTCTTTTAGTGATTCATAAAATAATCTCAAACTGCCACAGGGGTGATGGAAAAGTTTTGGCAATGGATGTTGGTGATGGTAGCCCAACACTGTGAGTATAATTAACAGCACTGAATTATTTATTTGAATGTAATTAAAGGGGAAATTTTAGGATGTATATATGTTACTAGAATAATAATAATAAAAAAAAACCTGTAGGACTGCACAACACAGTGAACCCTTATATAAACCATGGACTATAGTTAATAGTACAATTATAATAATATTCTTTCATATTTGTAGCACATGTATTACACTAGTGCAAGGTGTTAATAATAGAGGGAATATAAGGGAACCTTGTATTTTCTGCATGATTTTTCTGGAAATCTACAAGTTCTCTAATATAAAAAAATATATTAAAAAATAAGGCTCCTGCTGGTGGAGAGATTTCCTCTACCTTGCCCAGCCCCAGTAAATGGGATGTTGGCGAACGGCTGGCTCTGTTGGTTTGAAGCTGTATGTACGTCAGAAAAACATGTTCTTAAGCTTAAACCATGTCTGTGGGTGTGACCCATCGCAAGTGAGACTTCATGAAGGTGTGGCCCACCTCAGTCAGGGTGGGCCTTAGTCCTATTACTGGAGTCCTTTATAAGCAGAGGGAAAGGCAGTGAGAGAGAAAGCCACAGATGGAGTAGCCAGAAACTGAAATCAGGGGAGCCCAGAGGAGAAGGGAGAGCCCAGGAGATGCCGCCACGTGCCTTGCCACGTGCCAAGCTGAGGACCAAGGATTGCCAGAGCCATCCCCGGACGCTCGTCTTCGGAAAGAAAGCATCGCCTTGATGACGGCTTGATTTTGGACTTTATTTTAGCCTCAAACCGTGAGCTAATACATTCCCATTGTTTAGGACGGCCCATTGCATGCTTGAGCAGCCCAGGAAACTAAGACACCGCCTAAGCCGTCGCAGGCTCTCACAGGGTTCGAGGAGACTAGCTTTCTCTTGAGTACCTGACCTACTGTCAAGAGCACTCCTTAAATAAGCCCTAACATTTTATTCCAAGGCACACCGGGTCTTTATAAACAATTAGGAAAATACAACAACAACAAAAAAGAATAGTACAAGAAAATAAAAATTAACCAGCATTTCACCGCAGAAATAGCTATATTAACATTTTGGTGAATATCTTTTTTTTTTTTTAAAAAAAAACAACATATTATTATGGTAACATATATAACCAGATTTGTCATGTTAACAATTTTTAAGTGTACAGTTCAATGGCATTAACTGCATTTACAATATTGTGCTACCATCAACACAATTCATTACCAAAACTTTTCATCACCCAAAACAGAAATTCTTTATCCAATAAGTAGTAAGTCCCCATTCTACCTCCCCTAGAGTCCTTTTAATCTCTAATCTCCTTTCTGTCTCTATGAATTTGTTTATTCTAGGCATGTTATATAAGTAGAGTCATACAATATTTGCCCTTTTATGTCTGGTTCATTTCACTTAGCATAATGTTTTCAAGGTTCAGCCACATTGTATTATGTATTAGAATTTCATTCCTCTTTAAGGCTGAATAATATTCCCTGTCAAATAGGCTACACTTTGTTTATCCATTCATCTGTTGATGGACGTTTTGGTTGTTTCCACCTTTTAGCTATTGTAAATAATGTTGCTATGGACTTTGGTGTGCAAGTATCTATTTGAATTCCTGTTTTCAATTCCTTCGGATATATGCTTAGGTGTGGAATTGCCAGATCATATGGTAATTCTGTTTAACTTTTCAAGGAACTGCCAAACTGTTTTCCACGGTGGATGTGCCATTTACTATTCCCATCAGCAATGCATGAGGGGTCCAATTTCTCCATATCCTCACCAGCACTTGTTATTTTCAGATTTTAAAATAATAAGCCTCTTAGTGGGTGTAAAGTGGTATCTCATTGTGGTTTTGATTTGCATTTGCCTGATGACTAATGACATGGAGCACCTTTCCATGTGATTACTGACACTTGTATACCTTTTTGGAGAAACATCTATTTAAGTCCTTGGCTCATTTTTTTTTTTTTTTTTTAAAGATTTTATTTATTTATTCATTTATCCCCCCCTTGCTGCTTGTGCTCGCTGGGTCAGCTAACCGCGCCGTGTGGGCGGGCTTGCCTTCACCAGGAGGCCCCGGGAACCAAACCCGGGGCCTCCCATATGGTAAACGGGAGTCCCACTGATTGAGCCACAGCCGCTTCCCATCATTTTTTAAAATTGGGTTGTTTGTCTTTTTGTTGTTAAGTGACGCACATCTCTTTATTTTTAAAATATACACATTTGTACTTCTCTGTGTGTGTTTTGTTTATTCTGTATTAGAACCCACTTCTTTCAATTAACAAATGCTTCATGAATAGAAAATGTACAGGAAAGCAAGCTTTGCTCTCCTGTGAGGCCTGGACGGGTAGCACTAGCAGGGTTCCACGAGGTCGGGAGTCCCAGGACTGCAGAGTGTCTGATAGTGGTGTGAACAGAAGCCTTTGGATGGACTGAGTATGATGAGGCAAGGAGACAGCTAATGCTGGAGGCAGAGGCATGATCTGGAGCCTCCCCTGGATACGTACCAAAACATATTGGGAGATGGATTTAGGGACCTCAGTAGTCTGGAAGGGAGAGTCTTCGAGCCATTGGATCTTTCATTTATTCATTTCATAGATTTTGAACTAGGTGATGGAGGTGGCGAGTAACATAAATATGACCTCATTTGAAATGTGTGCTATCCCATTTACATGTATAAAGGGCCTGGCCAGAGTAGGAGCTCCATAGTGTGATGGTTTGAAGCTATATGTGTCCCAGAAAATTATGTTCTTAAAGTTAATTGATTCCTGTGGGTGTACACCTATTGTAAATAGGCTCTTTTGATTAGGTTACTTAAGTTGAGGCATGGCTCAAAGTGGGTCTTAATCCTCTTACTTGAGTCCTTTATAAATGAGATGAATACGGAGAGAGAGAGTGAGAGAGAGCCATGGAAGCCAGAAGCTGAAAGTTATGAAACCTGGAAGAGAAGGGAGAGACCAGCAGATATCACCATGTGCCTTGCCATGTGATAGAGGAGCCAAGGATCACTGGCAGCCGGTCTTCAGGGAGAAATCATCAACTGATAATACTTTGATTTGGACATTTGAATGGCCTCGGAACTCTAAGATGTAAGCTAATTAATTCCCATTGTAAAAGCCACTCCACTGGGGAGCAGGTGTAGCTCAGTGGTTGAGACCTGCTTCATGTATACAAGGTCCCAAGTTCAATCCCTGATACCTCTTTAAAAATGAAAAAAGCCAATCCATTTCTGGTGTGTTGCCTTTGACAGCTTTAGCAAATTAAGACACATAGAGATTGGTATTAATTAATTTTCCAGACTCTCATCTGTGGTTGATATTATCCCCAAGTTGCCAAATCATTAGAAAGGACAGAGAACTAAACTTTTGCAACATCAGGTGTCCATACAAATTATTGCTATAAATACATGTTGACTCCCTTTAATGCATGTAAAACTGATGGCGAGCAGTTTATGGTGCAGTATCAATGAAGATAGCTCTGCTCACTAAAGCTCTGTTACATTATTGAGAAAACTTCCTTTGGGGCAGGGGGTTAGATATTGCTCCCTCAATCACATCTTATCCTTAGAGGACCTAATGGTAGGCCAACTTTTATTGACTGTTGTTTTTTAAATAACAACAGGGAAATGATGTCAAAGCATTGGGAAGGGGCATTTTTTTATATGAGATGAAATGAACCACGATTGGAAGATGAAATTTTTATCTGCCTTACGAATGGAGTGGACGTAGTGCCATGGCTTTGTGCATGAGATGCTGATCAGAAAACCCAACCCCTTCACCCTTCCACAGGGCAGAAGATTCCAGAGAGGATTGGAGTTAGCTGCTCTCATCTTTCTGTGGCAAGGAGCCTGGAGTTTGAGGGTACCTATTTCATGGCTAATGCCAGTTAGCTTTGATTCCAGGCAAAAATGCATGTTTTTAATCCACTAGGTACAGGGAGTCTTTGGAACCTATGAGTTTTTCCAGGGTCTACGAAAAATATTTGAAACCTGAAAAAAAGTATTGGCACCAAAGTGCAAAAAGAAAACAGCAAAATTAAAATGAACGAATATTTTTTTAAAAAATCACTTAGAAACGGTGCTACTTTGTCAATATCACTAATTGTTAAATTGAGTGTTCATAGGGATTTCATTACATCAGAGAATGTTGGTAGATTAGAATTTCTTTCAACAGCTTCTGAGTATGCCCAATTGCCAGGAAATCATATCCAATCAAAAATTAAATGTTACTCATTGCCAAACAATTTCAGAAGCAAAATTTTGAAATCTTCTCAAAACACTTTTACCGCAAAAAATCCATTTAATGTAGGATGTAGACAAACTTGTAATATGTCTGAAATGCTGTCTGGTCAGGTCTCCAAAAGTAAGTGTGTCTGGGGTGCACAAAATCCTTTAAAAGGTCCCTTTATCCTCCCTCTCCAGTCATCCATAAAATGGATTAGACAGAAGCTTTTGCTAAGAGTGGCTCTTTTGTGAAGTGTTTGAACTTTATGGTAGATTAGATTATTGTTCAGCAAATACTCGCTGCCTCCGCCATTACCTTATTGATGTTTGGCGAGGTCATGTGACCTGCTTTGCACTGATGGGGGGGGTGGAATGTCCTCCCCCACCCTTTATTGAATGGGATGTGAAAGAAAATAACTCTATCAGAAGCTTGAAATGCACTCGCATGATCAGAATTCCCTCTTGCTCCCTCCCCTTCTCCATGAGAATAGCGTGTCTTAGTCATTGGTTCTAGAAAAATGAGCAGAGCTACCCCAGCGCAACTGCACACCTGTGACTTCAAGCCACGCTGCCACGGCCAACCCACAAATGCATGACTGAGACATAAATGCTGGGGATTTGTGGTTGTTTCGCAGCAGTATTGTGGCCACAGCTGACATATACATTCCTACAACAGAGTGCTTACTCCGGGTTTCTGAAGAAATAACAGTTTGTATATCCAGCCACATTGCTAGGGTTACACCTTCGAAAAGAAGTTCAGCTACTTTCTTTTTCTTCTTTGGATCTGACTTTAAATGTTCCTTCCTGGAAATGACCTCCTTGGATACATAATATTAAGTACCTTCTGTGGCAGAGCATATCCAAGCACTCATATTCTCTTTTCTTCTCTGGAAAGAAGCCCTAATTTTTCTTCTTTTCCTTTTTGGCAAAAATTTCAAACTGGGAGAAAAGTTGCAAGAATGACACAAACAATTTCTTTTTCTTCTGAATCATTTGTGAATGACTTGATGCTCCCTCATCTTATAATACCTTAGTGTGTATTTCTTACAACAAAGGGCCTTCTGCTATTTAACTACAATATGACCATCAAAATCAGGAAATTAGTTTTGATACATTACCACCATCTAATCCACAGAGCCCAGTCAAGTTTCACTGACTGTCCCAATAATGTTTTTTATAAAGGATCCAGTCCAGCGTCATGCATAGCATCTATTTTTTTTTTTTTTTAAGATTTTATCCATTTATTCATTTATCCCCCCCTTGCTGCTTGTGCTCGCTGGGTCAGCCAACCACGCCGTGCAGGCGGGAACCGAACCCGGGGCCTCCCATATAGTAAACGGGAGCCCCACTGATTGAGCCACAGCCGCTTCCTGATGCATAGCATCTAGTTGTCATGTCTTCTTCTGGAAGGGCTCCTCCATCTCTGTGACTTTCTCGAGCTTGACACTTTTGAAGAGTACAGGCCATTTATTTTGTAGAAGGGCCCTCATTTTAGTTTTGTCTGGTGTTTTCTCATGATTAGATTCAGGTTAGACACCCAGTGTCTTAGGCTTTGACACTGCATGCTGAGACTCTGTCCCATTCCCTGCAGTGGATGTTTACCTTGCTTGGTTCTATTTAATGACTTTATGACTGAAGTTTTGAGGAAGGAAGAGAGCCAAAACCCTGCTTTTAATCCAGGTGGTATGGACCTAAAAACCCACGTTTTCTCATCTCTCATGAAGCTAGCTGTGGTCATGTGATTTAGTTTTGGTCAATGGGATACAACGAGAAGTAAAATATTTTGGGGGGATTTTCCCAGAGGGACAGTATGCTTTTCTTTGCCTATTCCTCCTGTTGTTGGCCTGGGACAAGGATGTGATAACTGGATCTCTGGATGCCATATTTGACCATGAATACAAGTCCAAATGAGAAATAAATGTGACCCAAATGAAGACCATGGTTTAAGGAGGCAGATAAAAGAGAACATGACAATTGGTTGAATGTAGAGTATAAGACAGAAAGGCTCAAAGATGATGTTGAGGCTCTTGGCTTGGGTGGCTAGATGAGTGGTGATACTGACCACTGAGAAAGGGAGCCCAGATTAGGAGGAACACTGTATGGGAGGGAGAATAAATTCATTTTTGGGTAGTTTCATGTACTCAATGGACATCTGATGGAATTCTCTAAGGTCACAGGCACTGGAGCTAGATCATAGACAGAGGAGCCCAATGCGGATTCTTCTAGGTGGTAGGAAGGGAGGCTGAGGGGAAGACCTTGAGCCTCTTGTTCCTTCTCAACACCAGTCAAGCTTCCTATTTACTGAGCACTGGCATGTGTCCCATATTGTGGAGACTGGGCTCTAGGGCTAACAAAGGCTGGGGGGCACTGGCACAAGTTTCTGGCGTTCAGCAGTCTAGAACGAAGCTCAGAGTCAAATCATTCTAAAGATCTTTAGCTAGTCTCTCCTTCCTGGAGTGAGTGGTTCAGATTTATCCTTCACTGAGTTCTAACTGGGCTCTCTGAGTCCCTGGTGAAATAACACAGGCAGCATCTTATCTTATCCGCCTGCCAACTTTAGGAGGAAGGTGCTATGTCCATTTACGAATTGGGAAAATGAGGCTGAGAGAAGTTAAATTGCCCAAGGTCACATTGGAACTAAAGGAATCTGACTTAAGAGCTGGAGCTCTTAGCCACCACGGCTATACTGCTTCCTGGTGGCCATGCCTAGTGAGCTTCTACTCTTGGTAGTGTTTTATACTTTACAAAGAGCTTTCACAGTCTTGATTTCGTTTCACTAAAGCTCTGTGGGGGCAGGAAGTGCAGGTATTGCTATCCCCCGATTGCAGAGCAGGATTCTGAGGGACCAGAATGATTAGAGGATGTATCCATAAGCCCAACCAATGAATGGTAGAGTTGGCTAAGAACTGTGGTCTCCTGGTGCTTTCCAGAGCACTTGCCCCATGGTGTAAGCCTTACCTCCCCTTAGTAGCATCTTTGAAAAACACAAGCCCTTTTATTCAGGCACTCTTCACTGCTCAGAAGCAAATAATGCCACAGGCTGGCATGGTGATACTCATTTCACAGATGGAAAATGGAGGCTCAGTGGGTAGGGGAATTGGTTATCCATTGTGTCTGGACTTCCAGTGGCATTGGCATTGCTGACACACAACTCAGTCAAGGCCAAGGCTCTGTCTGCAGTGAACCACTTCACAGCTGGCTGGTTGGGGGAGAGAAGATCCAATAATAGAACTTTCCAAAGCAGAGAGCAATGTAAGCCTGGACATTCTCCTAAACTGGGAATTTTCATAAAGAAAGGGGAAAAAAATGGAGGGAATTACAAAGGCATTTCAGCATGGTTCTTATATCAGAATGAGTCTGTCTATAACTTCAAATGCACAAAGACCTTGCAGAGATTTTCTAATTGCACTAATCAAAATTGGTTGGCTCCTAATGAGCCACTGCCTATTTTTTCTGGATTGTACAAGAATTCAGGGTCGTAATAGACAAGCTCAGGCATGACTTTTGAAAAAACAGAAAGCTGCAAGAAATTGATTTTCATTAATTGAACTTGCATGTTTGGTGGATTCATGCTTTAGATTGTCTTTACCTCATGGGGGTGTCACTTACCTCGACCCTCTTTGTTTTGCAGATTGTCTTGGGAATAGGTTGCAACAAAAGCTTTTCTGATCTGAGCAGGTCTGTCACTTCAGAGATCTGTGGTGCCCAAAGGGGTTTCTGGTGAGAAGGTACATTAGTTTACATAAAGAACTCAGATAATTTCCTGGCAGGAAGAGAGTGGTGGGTCAAATGGTTGGGAGCTTGGGCTCTTGTGTCAGGCTACCTAGTTTCAAATTATGCTTCTGTCCCTTATTGGTTAACATATTTAATCTCTCTGAGTCTCAGTGTGCTCATCTGTAAAAATGGGATGATGTGGTGATGATTAAAAGAAGACATACATATATATATCTCAGCACAGGGCCAGGCAAGGAGAGTTAAACTCCAATAAATATAGTCATTACCATTATATTGCTTTTAATGTTTCCGTAATTTATTAAGCTGCTTTTGTCTGTTATTTTATTTTTTGAAGTTGAAATAAAGTTTTTTAAAAAAATTATTACCAATTCCTCTTCCAGCCTCTTCTTTATGATTTTCGAGATCTATTTGGATTGATGGCAATATTTCTATCTAATGCCTAATGGCAGGGAAAAGAAACGAAACTCTGGAAATAAAATGACCCCAAAGGAGAGGGGAGTCCCAGCTGTTGACCTGACTTAATACTAGACAAAGATTGGATTGGGATGGCCCTGACGCAGGTGTGCAGGATAGGACTCTGAAGGCTCTGGAGGGGAGCCTGTGATGAAAGGTTTGCATGTTTGCATGTAAGTTCAAGGAGCTGGAACCTGGTAGCTGGAGTGTGGAGCAGGAGCATCGTGTCCTGTGTCGGGGATTGGACCATACCAGTATTGTCACAGCAGCTGGCAGACATCCCAACTGCACTGAACTGCCTTTCAACAGCGACACCTGGTGGCAGCTCTGGGGAAGGGGAGGTGAAAATGGGCTGCCCGTGAGTGGTTCAGACTTCTCAGGTTTCTCACTGCCTGGAGTTTGGAAGCCAGACCTTTGGCTCAACGGAGTCTTCAGGATTCTTGGACCATGGGAATGGAGACCTAGAGGGAGATACTGGGTTTCTTCCTCCTATGAGCACAGTGGGAAGGCATGAGATTAAATGGAAAAGGAAAAGAGATGGGACTATTTTCTGGGTTAATAAAATAGATCGTGCCAGTTCCGCAGGTGGGAGCTCTTTTAACCCTCACGTCAAATCTTCAAGGTTTGCGCATATCCAGACCAGGCTCTGCGCCCGCCGACTCCTGCCTACATCACTGATCGCAGCCCTTATTACCTTCTTCTGCCGTATTAACGGTTCCAGCCACCGCGGTTTCTGTTCTCTCCATGAACAAGCCAAGCTCTTTCTGCATTTGCAGTTCCCTCTGCCCCGAAGCCGCTTGTTCACAGACCTTTGCATGCCTCACTCTTTCTTGTCTGGTGGGGCTCATTGGAAATGTTACCCTTTCAGGAAGGCTTTTCCCTTTATACTCTCCCCCAACTTAGTCTCTGTCACATCACCCTCTCCAGCATCTTAGCCCTCATCATCGCAAAAGCTACCTTGGTTTCTGAGTGGTTTGCATGTTTAGAGGCTGTTTCTCCCTCTGGAACGTAAGCTCCACGATGGTGACTTTGCCAGTGTCAATCACCATCGTATCCCCAGTGGCTGGAACAGTGCCTGGTCCATACTTAGTGCTCCATCAATGTGTGTTGAAAGATTGAATGGCTCCCCATTCTCAGCCGAAGGATTGGGGTCAGAGAGAGATGAAGTAACTCCTTCCCAGCGCTCAAGGTAGCAGATGCTGTACCTTACCCCTTACCTCTTCAGTGTCCTCTGGTCCAGCCCAGTGATGACATCTGCATTTCTCTGCCAGAGGCCTTTCTCCAGCTATAAAAAACCTGCTTTGCTCACTCAATGGGCAGCATGGAAGTGCTGGAGGAATTAGCACGGCCGGGAGTTGGTGGGTAGCTACCCCAGCGCCTTCACTCCTTGGGTAAGATAACTGTGCCACTGCAGTGTGCTAGAGCTGGCTCGTGCCAGCTTGCAAGAGCTGACAGTGTGCCCCTTTCCCAACCCCTTGTTCAGTGACATCATGTGGGGAGGGTGAAGCCAGTCACAATGGGAGTGTTTGCACCATGGACATCAGCAAACACTACAATTCACGGCTTTTTTTTTAATGCCCCCGAGAGTCAGTCATTAAACATTTCCCAGCACCCCACTGCCTGCGTTTTACATGTTCTCCCATGGTTTCCCAGCAGGATGAAGTCAGTCCCAGTTGTCCACATGGGTAACTGGCTTAATAATACATCCTCCGTTGCTGCCTTCCCTTCCCTGCCTCACTTCCCCCATCATGTCTTATTTACCTCCCAAGTGAAATCCTTGCACTTGGATTCTTATCTCAGTGTCAGCTTGTGGGGGGAACTCAAACTAAGGCATATAGCTAGTAAGGGATGGAGGTGGGATTTAAAACCATTCCTGTCTGACCTCAAATCCGTGCATGTTTCACCAGCACCCCCACTGCCGCTTGTGCCTTCCTTGTTCTTTGGCCGTCTAAGTGGCAGAAGTCCCTTGATGTGGAGGGGCTCAAAGGAGTGAGACAAATTCATTCTATTGATGCAATTGGCTAGCAGTTAAGAAGTTATCTTTCTTATGTTAAGGGCTGGCTTAATTAGATAAAACATGAGGAAATCTAATTTACTTAGTAAATTATTCTTTACCCCCCCCACCCCCAAAAGATTTGAAAACAGAGTCCTGGTTTCCTTAAAATGTGTAGGTGCCAAGACAGATTTGACTGCCCTCTTGTGTAATGCTCCCCATCAAGCTTCCATTTCATGCTTGTTATAATTTGCTGTTTATAGCTTCTAACTCCCTGTTTAAAGCCTGGTTTGACTATTCAGAGCCCATAGTAGGTGGTTTAAGAGATTTGACAAGCTGATGGTGTTAGGTGCAAGCTAAACACACCCTCAATGAGGTTTGTGCTGAAGGGCAGAGTGGAAAGAGCTTAGGTTTTGGGGCCTTGTATTAATCAGGACACTTTTGGACACAGGTGAGAGAAACTCAGCTCAGGCTGGTCTATGCAGAAAAGAAAAAGATCTCAATGCTTTGGGAAATTCGGAAGTTCAAGGGTGTAGACCAGCTTCAGGCATGGCTGCATCAGGGATTGCTTGCTAATAAAGTCTCTCTTCCTTACTAGAATATAAGCTCTATAAAGACAGAGCCTTGTCTGTACTATTTCTTGCCACATCTTTCATCATATAGAACCATGCCTGACACATAGTAATAATGATAACAAATATTTACATACATTTTGTACGGGCATGGCACTGTTTTATGTACTCTACATATACTAACTCATGTGATCTTCTTCATCCCAATGAGGTCGACACTGTTAATTATGATCCCCACTTTACAGATGGTGAAATCGACACACTGGAATAGCTGATCTAGCCAATAAGCAGGGGAACTGGGTCTTATAACTACAACGTTCTATTAACCCAGAAAATAGTTGCTGATTGAGAGAATGAATAAGTGAATAATGAGGCATCCTGCCAGGCACAGAGGATTCAGTAATTAGTGGGGATGACATTTATTTGGGCAGACTCTGTCTTCCCTTCTGTCTTCTGTATCTCATCCTCTGGCGTCTTCCATGCAGCACTTTCAGCTTAACCAGCAGAGTCTTGGAGGGTTGGGATGAGTTGTGTTCAAGGAAATAAGACTGGAGAGATTTCTAGAATAATTTTCCTTTTGAAGAATTTGGGGGTCCTGGATAAACAGGTCTTGGCCTGGGTTTTGAGAAGTCTTGACAGAATTATCCATTGGACCAACAGGGTCTGACAGATGGGAAATATTTCAAAGGAAAACACCCAAAATCTAGACTTCTTTCTGTGTCTTTCTGGACAACTGTAGGGATGTTATGCCATTGTGGTGGGGGTGGGGGTGGGGGTGGGTCAAAAGTAAAGGCATGCGATGTTATCTGGACGGGGATAAAATGCAATGATAGGAGGTCTACTGAACTGTGGCGTGGTCATTAAGGCAGAACCCCAAGTATATACAGGTCTCTGTCTTCTGGGCACATGGAGGCTTCCCGCCTCCTCCCTTTGTACCCCTCCCCCACTTACAGTTATAGACACGACCATTCAGCTTTGGCCGGTGACATATGCACAGAGTGGTGGCCGTTCCTCTCGGGTGGAAGCTTTAAGAACCAGAGTGCAATCCAGGACACTCTTTTCTCTGCCACAGATGCCGGTGACGCTCCAGATAGAAGCTGCCCTGTCAGTCCCAGCCTGGAGTGAGGCCAGCACTGGGCAGAGCCGCCATCTGGGCATGCAGCATGAGCAAGAAATACAATTTTATGGTTTTAAGCTGCTGAGATTTGGGGATTGTTTGTTACCACAGCATAGCCTGGCTCATCCTGGATACAAGCTCTTCTGTAGGGAGTGGTAGTTGAGTTCAGAGAGAGGAAAGAACACCACTGGCTTTAAAAGCAGATGGACCAAGTTCTGACTCTTCACTCACTAGCTGTGTGACCTGGGATAAGTTCTCTAACTTCTCTGAGCCGTACCCAACAGCCTCACCAATGAAAGTGGAACAATAGTAACTCAGATTGCAGTGGATATTAAAATAGGAAAACTATGTCAAGGGTGTGACATAGTAGGTGCTGATGAATGTGAGCTATTACATTTGTTATTAGGTAGCCAAGTGTAGATTGCCTTGGCTATTTAAAAAATCTGCTAATTAAGGCTAGAGTGGCTTAATTAAGCAAAGCCTGTAAGCAGACAGGGATGGGTGCTAATTCTCTTCCACTCTCCATTTATGGCTAGGGATTTGACAGTCACCTGCAAGCTGGCTAGCATATAGGTTTTCCTTTTGTTCTTTCCATTTGTGTCATTCATTGTTTTAGGGCACCCCTGGTAACCTATATCCCTGATAAGGATCTAGCTTCCCCTAAGGTCTTTAAAGTTAGATCGTGTGGGGTATTTAAAATTGAACAGATTTTGGTTTCACAAAGTCTTGAGATGCTCAGAAATCACCAGGACTGCCGTATAAATGTTATAAAGAATGTATTACTTTGGCAGGGTCAGACCCAGGTTTCATGGGGCCTGAAGCTTATACACTTTGGGGGTCTCTATTTAAGAAAAAGAATATAAAACTAGGAATATAAAATTAGGCACAAAAGAGAATGTTTATTTGGAATGAGAAATTAAATCAAAACACATTTGTAAAGCCTTGGATATTTATGTTCCATTCTTTTGAGATCTCTGCAGATAATTAATCAGAAATGTTAACGTAGAGGTACTTCATCTTGCAACCTGGCTTCCCCATCCCCCCTAGAACCCTGTACTCGTCCAGCATTTAAAGGGATCTGTGCAAGGGAGAGGCCCAGAAGCTTCCTGGTAAACTCGCCTCTGCTTTCCAGAGAAGACAGAACGGAGGCCTCCTCTGAATATCAATGAGAAGTGCATGAGATCCGGTTGAGTGCATGAGAACCTGGTTTGGTTTTCCTTTGAAATGAACTTGAAGTTTTGGGTTGTTCCCTTCCAGACGATATAAAACCATTTCTCAAGGTAGTTGTAAGATATTCTGTCCCTCCTTTACCCCCCATCATCTTGCCTGACCCCACCCCAAGAGTTGTCATCTCGTGCTTCTGACACGCATGTCCCCAGCCAACTCCTGAGGAGCCAGCACTTGGCAAGTCCTGTGCCGGCAACATAGTACAGCTCTGTCCCTTATCTGACATCTTTCCCTTTGCTAGGCTGGTTTCCTTCTTTTGCTTTATTCATTTTTGCCAAGACTCTAGTTAGAATATGAAACAGAGTTTTTTCCATACAAAATACAGTAAAGTGCCAGGTTACCAGCGCCTCATCTGTATTTGATTCGACAGCTTCTTCTGATGCCACATGCAGATTGTTCACGGGGTAAGGTGCTCATGCAAAGTGCTTCCCCAGCAGGTGAGAAGGGCCTGAGATGGAAACCAGGACAACAAACCAGAGTCCCTGGGTGAACACCAATTATTCATGAATACATCATCAAGGAAGCAGTGTTCACTGATTCCATATTTAAAAATTGTACATATGTGTGTGCACACCTACTCTGTGCCACCGTAGGCTGCTGGAGAGAGCACCACACTGTCCCTAAGCAGGCTGAGTGTGGGCCGGACTTGTCCGGGGCCACTGCTAAACATACCATTTGCCTTGACAAAGGCCATCTAACTAGTGCTCACCTGAGCTCCTTCTCCCCCTTCAGTCCCCAAGTCTCTATCTTCCCCAGCCCTAAGTTTTATAACTTAGTGGTGAGGAACTTGGGCTCTGGGTATGTTTTGACTCTGCCCCTTATTAGCTGTGTGACCCTGGGTAAGAGAGGATCCTTTTAGAGAGGATTAGATGGACTAATTGGCATAATGTAATATATACTCATTGAAACTAGCTATAATCAACAGAATTATTTTTGTTGAAAGGGGCAGAAATTCATTGGAAGGAATTTAGGCAATAAAAGGGAAATTTATTGGCTTCCATAATCAAATCCAGGGAGGGTAGGGGTGCAGCTGGGCAGCAGAGCTAATTGAAACCAGGCAGTAGACTATTCCCCAAGCCCCTCATGTGTGTTTTCCCTGTGGCAGTTTTGTTTCTCAGATCGGTTTTCCAGAACCATGGCCATCAATAGCCTTCCATGTTTCATAATAGAAGAGGCCTTCACACGTGGTTACAAGTTGAAAAATCCCAGGGAAGGGCTCTGATTGGTTCAGCTCAGGTCATATGACCACCCATGTGGTACTTTCCACTAAAGCTGCTTAGGTAGAGCAGGGGCTGCTGGGTAGATAAAAATAACACATGCTTGCTGTGTCATCTAAATGTTCATTGCACAGTTCCTGGACCTTGGTAGAAACTAAACATATTCCCTTTTCTTTCTGACCTTCATGCCCACTTTCTATTACACAGAGTCATGCAGCAAATAAAGTTAGCTGTAAGGACCTGAGGAGTGAGAAAAATCTTTCTTAGAGGATGTTAGGTGGGAAAGGTGGCTTAGGCTGACCTGGGCTCTGAATGGAAGGGGGACATTACAGCCTGTGGCCACCTGGGAGACCCAGGTCAGGTGGATACACACCTTCCTGGAGATGAGACAAATTTCGGACCAGGAATCACTTTAAGTTCGGAATGCACATTGGCATTACGTATCAAGATGTTGAACCCTAAATTAGCCTACGCATAGGCCTTCATGGCAACCAAAGTAATGTAGAAAAGAAAAGTTCCCCACTGTCTCCTAAGTGTCTTATCTGAAAAGCACACAACCTCCCCTCCTTTGAACAATCCTGCAAGGACATCTCAACCCTGCAGCTGTGCCCCAGGCTATCAGGGCATTCTGTGCAAACGCTAGCTAACTGCCAAAATCCGCTTCTGTTTATCCCGCTTGCTTGCAAACTGCGACAGCAACCCCCTATAAAAAGGAGCCATTTTAAAACCTGGGGGCTGCAGTTCTCTCCTGCATGAGAGGTGCTGCAGACGCCCGCGGGCTTAGCTCAATAAACTTCATAAAATTGGTTAAAGTCTGAGTGTGGTCGATCTCCTGGGTTATAACAAAGAGTCTCAGCCCTTTGACCCAGTGGGCTCATTTATAGAGTGTCAAGAACTATGGAAGGGTCTGAGATATTACTCCACAGGTGAGCTAACAAGTTAGCCTGCCCCAGCTTCCTGGGTGCTGGCAGAAGACACGAAACTGTGGGTTAGAGGCAAAGGACTTTATCATTCATGGCACAACGGGCTCCATGAGCTTCATGTCAGCACCTGTTCCCCTGATCCCCCAAGTTCCATGGAGGTGATGGATGATGTGGACATGTGTTGAGGTGGCGGCCGTGCACATAGTGGGTTTGCATCACAGCTGAAGAAACCTCAGCTTAGGAATCCCCAGACTTTGGGGAAGAACCATTCAACCTTTGCCCCGGAAGGAAACATTATCTTTAAAATCCTGGTTGGCAAACAAATCTAGCCTCTGCCCTATTATCTCTCTCTTCCAATGCTGTGAGCTGTACGAACAGCTTGTAAAGACAACCTGGAACCAAAGATGATACAGTATGTGCAGAAATGCGAGCGATCCATGGAGAATTGTCTCCCAACCTAGAGACTCTCTCCTGAGGAAAAGAAGTCTGAAATGCAACAAAGATTTATCAATAATGCTACCAAGAGTCCAACATTAGGGGAGAGGCTAAACAGATTGCTTTTGGATTACTCTGCAGTTTCTAAAAATGGTTCTGAGGATCGTGGAATGGCATGTGGAAATATTCAACTTAAAATGTAAATTGAGGGAAGTGGCTGTGGCTCAATCAGTAGGGCTCCCGTTTACCATGTGGGAGGCCCCGGGTTCGGTTCCCGGGGCCTCCTGGTGAAGGCAGGCCCGCCCGCACGGCGTGGTTGGCTGACCCAGCGAGCACAAGCAGCAAGGGGAGGATAAATGAATAAATAAATAAAATCTTTAAAAAAAAAAAAAAGTAAATTGAAAAAAAGGTTGCAAAATCAAATATATGTTTTTGTTTACTATGTAGAATGATCTATTATAGAAAAAAAATTGGAAAGGAAGTTTGTAAAAATGTTGATAGTCCTTCGTTGGGCAGTGAGTCTAGGGGCAATAGTTTTTCTTCCTTTCACATTTCTGTATTTTTTCAGTTTTTCAGTAATGAACATGTATTACTTTTAGTATAGGAAACAAAAAGAAATTATTTTTTAAAGCAATGCCTGGCATGCAGAATTTGGCAAAAACAAGGGAAGAAAGCATGAAACAAGCTGGGGGGAAAAAGGGCTTCAGTTAAATTAGATGTCCAATTAAGCGATCTGCTTGGCTGCAAAATATCTTTTTGACAGACAATTAGTTCTGGGCAAGTCAAATGTTTCAACAGTGCCTTCTTATGGGGCAATTAAAGTAATTCATATTTGATGTGCAGAAGTGTTGTGGTAATTGGGAGACTTTCCTGACAAGAATGGCAATTGAAGCTGGGCTGGTTGTGTTTTCTTTTTCTTTCCTGAAGACCTGGTTGGAGAAGAGGGGAGGTCATTTCCTTGACAAGCCATCTGGTTGGTTCTGCTAAGGGGTACTAGGGCTGGTGGATTTTAGGATGGAATTTTCCATTGGTTAGAGGAAGCTGTGGGGGGACAGAATAGAAGGTTCAACAGTAACATCATTAATAACATTTATTATAATTATTATCAACAACAATCCACATATTGATTGTTTCTGCTACGCCAGTTATTGTACTAAGAACTTAGTGCATCTCTGAATTCCTGGAACTGTCCAAGCAACAGATATGATTGGGATTTCCATATTGTAGATGAGGAACCTGAGGGGCAGAGAGGTTAGGTGATTGTCAAAAGGTCACACAGCTTATAAGTGATGGAGCTGGAATCTGAATCCTGGCAGTCTGACCCTAGAGTACCTATGTCCCTGGATGTGCGTGCTGGAATTTCTTTGAAAATAATCGTGTTTTATATCTTCCTTTGTACTTTCCTAAATAAGGCTATCTGATTTCCCCCCAAGGTATGCAGAGCATATTGTATTTGGTTCATTTGAGAGAGAAAAAAATCTGAAACCCAGAATGGTTAAGGGATTTATCTAAGGCCATGTAGTGAAAGAGTAGGCAAATTCCATTTTAAATCAATGCTGCTTGTAAATTTCAATTGACAATGTCTTCTATATTTCATGAAATTGAATGAGAGATGGCATATCAGCTGAAACTTTCAGATACATCTTGCTACACTTCCATGCAATGTAAAAGTTCACAAATAGATCTGGGCTTTAGGCACGGCTGAATCCAGGTGCTAAAATGCTATACTTTGGAATCTCTCTGCTCTCTGTCTCTTAGCTGTTTTCACTGGTGTTGGCTTCATTCTTAGGCTCTTTCCTTGTGTCATCAGCAGCTCCTGACCTACTGGTTTAGCAACCCCAGGGCACAAAGAACTTATCATTTCCAGAAGTGTTGACAGAAGTCTTGGGGCTGACTTTCACAAGAAAGTCATGTTGTCATGTGCCCACCTCTGAGCCGATTATCGTGGCTATAGAAGTATAACATGATGACTGTTGAGTCCTGGTCATGTTCATCCTAGAGTTAGGGGGTGGGTCAGCTCTACCCAAACTACATGAAGGAAGGGTTGTAGCTCAAAAGAAAATAGATACACTGTTATCAGAAAATGGGATAGATGCTGTTAGGGCAAAAATAACAGCTCTGCTGGCAACCCACCTAGAATATTGGAAAGAACGTTACACAGGGAATTAGGAGACCTCCCGTCTATTCCTGGCTTTGCCATAAACTAGCTGTGTGACTGCAGTCAGTTACTTACCCTCCCCGTGACTCAGTTTCCCCATCTGTAAAATAAAGGGGGCTGGGGAAGCGGATGTGGTTGGGCTCCCATCTGCCATATGGGGGGCCCTGGGTTCAGTTCCCTGGGCCTCCTGCTGAGGGCAAGCTGGCCCGTGCCCGTGGAGAGCTGACGGTCCACACCGTGGAGAGCTGGCGCAGCAAGATGACACAACAAAGGGAGACAGACACAGGAAAAACGCGCAACGAGTGGACACAGAAAGCAGACAGCGAGCACAAGCGGCAAGGGGAGGGGGATACATAAATAAATAAATCTTAAAAAAAAAATAGAAACCCTTTGAAAAAAAATAAAAGGGGCTGGACCAGAGGTCTGATGTCCAATATCATTTCAGAGATTTCTGAGTGTATTGGACACTTGGAAAACAATGTGTTCCCTGCTGCCTTACAGCTTTCCTTGAGAATTTAAGCTTCTGTTGCATGTCAAAGGTGACTCTCTTCGGTGTGGGAAAAGGTTATCTACTATTAAACCAGGTATGTGCATGGGTAGTTGAAATCAGATGTTTGCAAGGTTTTTCAAATTCATGCCTTTAGTGTTTGAGATTGGGGTCTGCCTCGATCATTATTTTCCATCAAAATGACTCAACTGCCCCTGGGAAAAGTGGGCTGCACGTACAGTACTAATGTTCACTGACAATCTATTGCTTACAATGAAATGCTTGCAACCGATTGCCATCTTAGGGTCAATTTGTTTGGTTGTGGTTGTGGTGGTTTTATTTGTAGGATAAAGGAAGGAAAGGCAAAATTTGGGAGGAAAGAGGACTAACAGGGAAGGAGTCCCTCAATAACTGATTTAATTTTCACATCAACCCCTAAGAGGCAGGTGACAGCAAGCTCACGTTACAAATGAGGGAGCTGAGTTTAAGAGAGAGTGGACTGTTAGCACATCAAATGCATGTCTTGTGAATTCATGCCTTTGGGTGATATTCCTTTAGCAACTGTCTATTGGGCCCCTACTATGTGCTAAACACTATTGTAGGCCCTGAGGACATAGGAGTGGCAACACAGACATACTTCCTGTGCTCACGGAGTTCATATGTTAGTCAAGGGAACAATACATGAGCAAATTTTCAAGAGAAATAAGTGTGATGAATGAAACAGCATCAGGGAAGGATTTGAATGGTGGGAAGGATAGAGCTGGGCAATGACCTGGGGGAAGATGTCCAAGCAGAGGGCAGAGCAAGTGCTGAGGTATTGATATGGGAAGAGGCTTGGGGCAGACAGAAGGACAGTGTGGCTGGGGCAGAGTGAGCAAGCCAGGGCGGTGGGCGTGAGATCAGGAGGCCTCGGCAGGCTCTGCACCCTCAGCTCCGGCAGTTCTTGCTAAGGGATGCTTAACTAGACGTCATCATCATTCTTTCTGTTGTTTGTTTTTCTTTAACAGCTTTTTTTTTTTTGATAGAATTTAAATATAGTAACAATCAGCCACTGTAAATGTATGATTCAATGATTTTTTTTTTTTAATTTTTAATTTATTTTTATTGTGGGTAAAAATCAAAATTCTCACAATACATACAAACATTTGCAAAATGATATATAAATATATATGCATATATGTGTATTTGCTTACAAAAATGTTATTTATATATATATATACATATATTTTAAGAGGTGCTTAGATTACCCAAAATATTACACGGAACCCACTGGGATTCCCATGTTGCCCACCTCCCACACCTCCCACCACATCCCACACAAACATCTCCCACAAGTGTGGCCCACCACCCTCTGATTCAATGATTTTTAGTAATTACAGCTATAGCTGTACAACCATCATCACAATCCAGTTCTGGGACATCCCCATCACCGCACAAAGTTCCATCAAGTCCATTGCCATTGCTAGTTCTTCAATTGTGCTTATGCTTAGCCTTTGAGTTCTGGAGCTAATTTTTGGATCAAACGGTTACATTCCTTTGATATGCTGAACAAATCATTTGGTTGAAAACAGAAGGGTCAATTTAGACACTTCAGTTGGAGAGTACTTTCTCTGAACTCAATCTGGGCCTCGCAGCGACTCTGAGAGGTAGGTGTCACCAGCCACATCTTACAGATAGGGGATGGTTGCACAGAGAGGTTAAGTAACCTGCCTGACATCACACGGCAAGTGGCTAGGAATCTGGAACTTAAACCTAGTTTGGGTCTTCTGAGTTTCAGCTGAGTGCTTTCTTCTCCACATCCAACTACTATTCTGCTGATTTCTGAGCACCATAGATCAACCAACCAGTTGATCCCTAACAAAGTTGTATCCTTTAGCCTTTCTCTGCCTCCTGGGGCACAGTCAGACACTTCTGGTCTGGAGACAAAAGGGTCTGTGGGCCATGGCTCAACTGCAAAACTTGCATGAAATTTCTCCAAAGATATGCTCCCCAGTGTCCACGCAGGGGATAGGAATTTGGAAGATAGAAACAGGCCACAACGAAGGCTCCTTTGTTCTTGGGGAGTGTTGGGAGGAAAGTTCAGATCATGTCTTTTGGGAAAATGTTCTTATCTGTAGGCACTGGAGTCCTGCCAGAGTTCGTGTGTCAAGTTCATCCTGGTGCATGGAAATCTCTGAAATTTGAGTTTTTAAGTCCCCCTGGGGGGTGGGAGGCAATGAGTGTTGGAGTC
Source organism: Tolypeutes matacus (assembly GCA_026826555.1). Classification (NCBI taxonomy): domain Eukaryota; kingdom Metazoa; phylum Chordata; class Mammalia; order Cingulata; family Chlamyphoridae; genus Tolypeutes; species Tolypeutes matacus. The sequence goes on from JAKSZT010054368.1 coordinate 12,981,137, forward strand.
AGGGGCTGGGAGCTGGGATGGAATGATACCCAAAGAGCCAGGGGCTGGGAGATGTAAGTGAATGTGAGCTGGGTCTCTAAAGCAAGAGTTAATTTAGCTCCTCTGGGAAACAGTCTCCAAGAATAAACACCCAAGACCTGTTTTAGGGGAAATGCCTGGGAAAGAAAATGGGAGAGTGCAGAAAAGTCTGGAAGAGCTAACCCAGACAGTGATGTGTCTGACCCCCGTGTGTCTTGGTGGCACTGAGTCCTTTTTCTAGTCCCTCGTTCTCTAATTTTTTTCCCTCCCTTTCTGGAAACCATCCCAGCTGGAGGAACCAATGCATTCCTTTCTTGATTAAGTCAGCTCAAGCTGGGCTTCTGGCATGCAACCAAGAGCTCTTTCTAACAGTTTAAGGGGAATAGGTGGAGGCAGAGAGTGAGAGACTGGGATTAAGAGAGCGCTTCCCCGGGGCCAAAGAGCCTTTTCTGCTTATTAGCTCCCTTGCCTCGGATTTAAGGCGAAGGAAGGAAGGTGAGTTGGTGGAAATTTGTAACTGACCATTAACTAGAAAGGCAGAGCTAAGCCTCTGTGCCTGACTGTTAGGACGTAAAACAACTATCAAGAAAGAGTTTCTAGTTACTTAATTAGCCATTCTTCTTCCTGACTTGTAGGTTTAGGATTCTTGCTTCTGGGAGAGGATTTTTATTGTACTCACTATGAATGAAGCCTAACCAAGGGCTGTCCCCCTGTTTCTGCCTCTTTACTTTAAATTTATTCTTTGTAGGGTGACAAGAAGTGCTACATTACATGTCATGTGGAAGGACTAAATTTTTGAAAAAAAGACACAGAAGCAAACATTTATCATGTGATCTCTCCTCTAAACATTTGGGAACTCATGCTAATTTAAAAAAAAGAGAAAGTTAATGCTGCTGCTTGTTGCCTTCAAAACAAAAAGATTTATCTGAAGTGCTCTAAAGGAGGCACCCTAAAATATGCGGTGGTAAAAAAAAAGTAGCTGTCATTTGATGAAAGTCTTAGTACCCTGCTCTGTCCTTAACATTTGATGTCTTCAATCCTGACCAAGAACCTTTGAGGATGGTTGATTCCCAGTTTCCACAAGAGGAAATGGGTACCTCCAAGAAGTGATTTAACCAGAGTCTCAAAGACAGAAAACAAAGAACTGAGATTTGATTTTCATTAAGAGCTTTTGAACTCCAAAAATCTGTGTGCTTTCCACTCACAAAGGCTGTGTGTTACAGGTGCCCGGTGTGTGTGTGTGTGTGTGTGTGTGTGTGTTTGGAGGGTGGAGGTGGCAGTGTATGTGTTAGACACATGCAGGCCTCACCAACACTTTGGCTCAATGAAATTTAGAATATATGAGTAATTGCAATCTCATTAGAGTGAGGGGTCATTTACTTTTTCACTATGAGCAAAGGGCTTGCAAGGCAACGTAAATATATTTGTGTCCCTGTAGAAAATAAGGATTCTTATTTATTCCTCTCTTGAAATCCAAACTAAAATAATGAGACTTGTTGACATCTGCCTTAAGTTCTTTTTTGGGACAAGACAGAATGTAAATAAATCAACAAGAAGAGGTCCACACTGTCCTACATTTGCACTGCACTCTACAGTTTAGAAAGCATTTGCTCACCATGTCCCTTTTGATCCTCCCAACAGACCCATGAGGTGGGAAGGAGAGGTACTGTAATCCCCATTTTCCTGACTCGGAAACTGAGGTTTGGAGAGGTTGGGTGACTTGCCCTAAGTCCATACAACAGTTATGGGGCAAGACCCAGACTTGAACCAAGGTCTGTGTAACATACAGGTCACGCTTCCTGAATGGCATTTTCGTGTCAGGTAAGGCTTTCTTCAGAAAAAGCAACTAATTAGAGGTAGAGAGGGCATCACCGTTCCAGAATCCTCAGGACTTGGGAATGAACGATGGACTAGAGTAGACTTACTGGTATTCTACTGTGGACTTACTGTAATTCTAGCAATGGAAGAACTTTTATCATTGATGTGGAGGCAGTGGCCACTGGAGGTTCTGAGGTCAGGGAAAGGGAAAAAAATGGGTGTGATGTGAGGGCATTTTCGGGACTTGGGAATTGTCCTGAATGACATTGCAACGACAGATACAGGCCTTTATATATCTTGACATAGCTTGCAAAATTGTGCAGGAGAGAGTGTAAACTAAAATGTAAACTATAATCCAATGTTTCTAAATGGGTTCATCAGTTGTGACAGGTGGACCACACTAATGAAGGATGTTGTTAATGTGGGAAAGTGTGGGAGGGGTAGGGAGTGCAGCATATGGGAATCCCCTACATCTTTAATGTAACATTTATGTAATCTAACTATCTTTTAAAAGAAAAAAATGAAAAAAAAAAAAAAGAAAAAGCAACTGTTTTTATAGCCTTCTTTAGCCGCACTCAACTGCTGCCTCTGATCTATATGCTGATTTCAGATATGTCTTATCTTTTAAATAATCCCAGGGTATGCGTGTGGATGCTTCTTGATTTGAAATCCTCAGATGAAATGTTTAGAACTAATGGGAGTTATAAAACGTGCTCCAGAATTTACACTTCCCTAATTCAACCCGATAATTTCCATCCTTCCGCGTTACTAGGGCTACGTGTGTGTCCCCGTCCCCCCCCCCCCCCCGGCTTCTGCTCGTGATTGTTCGGAGTGGAAGACAAAGGCAGCCACGTAAGAGTGTTTTTCCAGAGTGTTGGAGCCCAGGGTCTGCAGATGGCAGAGGGTGGGACATATGCACTGGAGAAAGACACTCTAATTTCTTCCTGCTCTCTCCTTAACTTAGGAAGTTACATGCTGTCTGGAGGGTGCATCTCCATTTTTAAAAAAACAGAACACAACACAACAACAACAAACAAGGTGTATCTCTCTGTCTTTAATTGGCAGAATAGGCTGTGTCCTAAAGGTGGAACAGCCAAACCTGTCGTTGGTGGCCAGTTGCTGGGGTTCAGGATGAGCCAGCTTTATATCTGATAATAAAAATTTCTATTTGTGAGAGCGAATGTAGCTCAGTGGTTGAGCACCTGCCTCCCATGTATGAGGTCCGGGGTTTGATCCCCGGTACCTCCTAAAAACAAAACAAAACAAACAAACAAACAAAAGTACCAACGCTCACTGGGGAGTGGATGAAGCTCAGTGGTTGAGTGCCTGCTTCCCATTTATGAGGTCCTGGGTTCAATCCCCAGTACCTCCTAAAAAAAAAGTTATATTTGCTTAGTTTAGAGACTTTAGAATATGGGACATTGTAAAGAAGACAATTTTGAAATTTTATCAATCTCTTGTCAGACAGTGGGCTGGTAGGACAGCAGTCATTATTGTCATATATTGTTATATATTAATGTTATATACTGTTATCGATATCTTTAATGAGAATTAATTTTTTGGAAGTCTTTTCCTTGATAATGATGGTGGTAATATTTATTGAGTGGTTACTCTTGGCTGAGTCCTAGCTGAGAGGTTTACCTGGTCTGATCTCAGCATTACTCTTATTTTTACTGTTTCTAGATGAAGAAACAGAGGGTCTGAGAGGTTAAGAACTTGCTCCAGGTCACACAGCAATTGGGAGAGAAATTAAGGTGCTAACAGGGAGAAAGAGAGAGCAAGGAAACCGAACTCCATTTGCTGATCATGAGCTATATTAAAACACAAAGCAAGGTCGTTGCTTTCCCTAGAGTGTCTCCCTCTTCAAAATAGCCCTGATTGGAGCATGTGCCCTCACTCTGGTGATGTGGCCAACTAAGAACATGGCAATCTGTTTTGCCTGTAATCTTTACAATTAATGATATGTTGGTCCTCTGAAGGAAGATTAGATTTTTTAAAGTCATTTATAGCCAAGTCGGTTGAAAATGGTAGATGATCAAGCTTCTTACTCTAATTTTTATTGAAATAAACTTTATCTTACAGCAATGAGATTGGGTTTCTTGTGTGACTCTGGAAGGCAATTTGCCTGGAGCAGTGGTTTTCAAACTTTTAACAAACTACCCCTAAGAGGCACGGAGGATGAATTCAAACCCTGCTGGGCAGAGTCTGAAGCTCCTCTCTAAGGGAGGAAATTTCTTTGAAGTCTCACATTTCACCTTGGATTTTTGTGAATTCTACATTCTCTTTTGTGCTACATCTATTTTCAATTACTTATGGAAGAAAGTCTATTTGGCGCCTCAGGAAGCTGAGCTCTGCTCATCCTAGGGCTCCAGTAGGGTTCCCCCGGGGTACCTGTGCCACCCTTTGAGAACCATGGCTTTATTAGAGGGACCCTCAAACTATGATCCAGGACGTTGGTTGCCACTGAAGGCATTCTCTCTTTAAAATTCCAATGTTTTGTATAGGAAATACAGCTTAAAGTACAAGAACGAAATAATATATAAAAAGCATAGTAAAAAGTCTCTGTCCTATCCTACTCCCTGACCCCTATCTTCCCAGTACCTCCCTGAGGTAGCCAGTTTCCAAGATGGCGCCCAGTGATTCCTATGCCCTGGAAGCCATGTCCTTATGTAACATCACTGGTGTTTTTGACGAACAGAATGCTGCAGAAGTGATGGTGTGTCACTGTCGAGATTAGGGTATAAGAGACTGCAGCTTCTGTTGTGGTCGCTTTCTCTTGCTTTGAGGGAAGCCAACTTGTGAGGACTGAGGCAGCCTGGGGAGAGTTCTGTGGGGTGAGGAATTGAGGTCTCTGGCCAATAGCGGTGAGGCACTGAGGCATGCCAACAATCACACGGGTGAGCTTGGAAGCAGACCTTCAGCCTCAGGCAAACCTCGGATGCCTGCAGCCCCAGCTGACATCTCAACTGCAACCTCACGGGACACCTTGAGCCAGGACAACCCAGCTGAGCTGCTTGCAGAATCCAGATCCACGGAAACCGTGAGATAATCAGTGCTTGTCATTTTAAGCCGCTAGGTTTTGGGTAATTTATTATGTAGCAATAGATAACTAATACATCCCACCATCAAGAGTGTCTTATGTTCTTTCTAGAATTTATTTATGGAAATAAAAGCGAATATAAATACAGATTCTTCTTTTTGCCTTTACCCAAACCATAGCCTTCTCTATATACTGTTCTGTATCTTGCTTTCTCATTTCATGTGATTTGGTATTTTGGAGAGCCTTATTTATTGGTACATAGAAATTTTTCCTGTCTTTGTATACAATCGAGTAGCATTCCATCCTTGTTGATGGCATTTGGGCTGTATCCGATGTTTGCGATTACATTGTTTTTATGATAACTCTTGCCCATATACATGCAAGTGCATTTGGAACATATACCACTAGAGGTATGATTTCTGGGTCAAAATGGTATGTGCATTTATAATATTGATATTGTTAAATCCCCGTCTCCCACACCCACATAGTGATTATACCACTTCACATGCCCCTCTCCCAGAAATGCATGAGACTGCCTGTCTCCCCAGAAGCGAAGGGAGGTCTGGCTGAGCTTGAAATCATGCAAAAATGAAATCCTTCAGTTACAATGAACGGATGACGTGCACATTCAAAGGCTTTATTTTACTTACGACTCATCCCCCAAATTTGTGTCTTCAAAATTTGATATTCAGAAATGAAGTTAGTGTGTTCCTTGAGTTTGCTAAGGATACAAATTCAGTTTTCTTGTAAGGCTGGCGGTCACTTAAAGTGTGTCAACAATAGCACATGCGCCATGTGGGAAAGCGTAGGGCGCGTGGGCGTTGGAGTCTCTTTCCCTGCAAAAGTGAGCTGCCCCAACATGAACATCCAAGAAATGAAGTTCTGGAGGATTCCAGAAGTATATTCAACAAGGGCAGCATCATTGGCATAAGGAGGTACCTTCCAAAGGTAACAATTTTTACCGTATATCATTGTTTATAAGGTACCATTGATTGTTAAGTTAGACCATTGATTTGATAAGAGCTCTTTGCTGGGGTAAAAAAAAGAAACACTACATGAAATGCTCACATTGATTGTAAGATGAATCTCTGATTTTAAAATGATGAAATACAAAAAGGCATGTAGCTTAGAATCACGGAAACACAGTCGTTCAGTTTAATTCTATTCAATTCAATCCAGTTGAGTGCATACAGCAAAACTGTGCTGGGTACCTCTTAATTTTTTTAAGTTTAATTTCTCCATTTTTCTTTCTCTTCTTTTCTCTGTGAGAGTATTGGACTGGAAGGCAGTAAATAAGTCAATCCAGACCTGAGGAGAATTGATCCGATGAGGCTGAGTGAGCCTGCAGTGGACTCAGACAGTCCTGGGTTCGAATGCTTCCTTTTGCCACTTACTTCCTGGGAGATCTTGGGCAGATTGCTTAATGCACTGTTTTTTTGAGCCTCAGTGTTCTAATATGTAAAGTAGGAATATTAATATTTGTCCTTTTAGGTAAATATTCTAATATGTAAAGTAGGAATATTAATATTTGTGGTATTTGGGGTGCATGTGGTTGCAAGTGCCAAAGACTGAACTCAAGGTATCTTAAGTGCAAAGGAAGGTTTTATTGGGAGGAAGCTGGAGTTGTTTGGAGAACAAGAGGCCACAGGCAGGCAGGAAAGCCACTAGGCCTTGGAAAACTGGTTCTAGGGCCGGTGCACGTCCAGGATTGTTTTGTACAAGGCTTCGCATCTCTTGGTGCAAATATACATGTTTTGGCACAAGTCTAAAGTTCTATGTCTTCCAGATTCAGTAACAAGAATGAGATTGATCCGTTTCTCTTGGACCCAAGATCCAAAATTCCAAAGACAGAACCTTTGGCCCAGCTTGGGGGATGTGTCTATCTTTGGGTCAAGCAACTTTAAGCAGGGGAGGGATGGGGCAGTTCTTAAAGAAGGGATGGACAGAAAATCCCACAGATCTCCAAACAGGGTTTCTAAGGGCATCAAATGTCTGTGATATACCTAGCACATAGTAAATGCTCACAAAATGCCTAGTATTAATAATTACGATAATCATGAATACTGATGAATACCATTTACTGGGTGCTTTTTCTATGTGATGGACTACATCAAGCACTTTCCTTGCACACCTCATCAATAAAGCATTTGCATTTTTACTTTTCATCACTAGTAAATCCCTCTCCCCCCAGAACCATTTAAAAATCCACAAGCCATAGCTGACTTTCCGAGGAAGGACTTAGGGACACAAAATGAGACCAAGGGGAATTTGAGTCCATGATTCTGCACAGAGATGAGCAAGTTTCTGCTTTTTGTGCAGGAAGGAGAGATGCTGGTGCTGAATGACCCTGGACTTTAAAAAGTTATTGCTACCTCCCCGGTGCAAGTGTGCAATGAATACAAATGGATTTTCTGCCCTTTGTGTGAGGGAAGCGAATCCACATGCCTGTTGGGGTAGCTTTTCTGTTGTCTGCCCGGAGTCCAGATTTCTGGCATTAATGAAACTTCTTGGCGCTCTTAGCCCTGAATCTGTTTCAAAGTCAGGAAGCTCCAAGACTCCGTAATTACTCTGGGCTTTGGAGAATAGTTTCCTTTATGAACAAAATAACAGTAGAAAGCAGAACTGCTGGTGGTGGCAGGTGATTAACTCTCCAAGGAGTTTTGCCGTTCTGGGGCTGGAGATTTTTTTCTTTTCTTTTCTTTTTTTTTCTTTAGGAGGCACTGGGATCTGAACCCTGGACCTCCCATGTGGGAGGTGGGCATGCAACTGCTTGAGCCATATCCTTTCCCCCTGTGGCTGGAGATTCTAAGTGAGGTTTCTGTAGTCTTTCCTCTCTCCAGATTGTATCTATCCTGGATGTTTTGCATTTGCCCTTCTAGACCACTCTCCAACCCACTTGGGAGGCTGACCTCCATGGACTGCATTGCCTGGGCTCCTTTGCCCCCTGGTGTCTGCTGGTTGGGTTCGGCCAATGGGGAGCCTCATAGGATATTAGAGGGTGGGAGGAGAGTGAGGTTGGGACATTTATCCCTCTGGCTCCCTCTCCATTGGGTTACGTTGGGTTGGCCACATTTCTCTTCTGAAAGCCACAGCCCCTGCCAGGCAGCAATCTCTGACAACTATAGCTGCCCTCTGGGTTCCTCTCCTCTCCCTCTGCCCCTGTAGCAGTGGTTAATGGCTCCACACTGGTGCTAGTTCCGAAATGCTGCAACAATCCTTTTTGGTTTCCTTTAATTCTGCTCATACCTCTGCATATAGGTAGCCCTCTATGGGCACTTCTCAATTATCCAATCTGCGTGTGTGCTATATGTTTCCTTCCATGGCTCTAAATGATGTGGTATTCTAGAAAGGGAGCCAGTTCACTTAATTTTCTCACTCATTTATTCATTCATCAAACCTTCTACAAATACTACTCTGTGCCAGGAGTTGTGCTGGGGCTTCAAAACATAAGATGTGGCTCTTGTCTGTATCTCTGAGTCCTTGGTTGTTCACCCCAAAAACGGACTCTAAAGGCAAAAGGGAATATGTAGCACTTTGCAGAGGGGGCATGCTGAAGGACCAGTCTTGGAAAAAGAGCCACAATTAAGGTAGGTCCAGAGTGCTATGCAGCAGTAATTGTGCCAAGGGCATGTGTCAGGGACAGCGGGATCTGCAGGCCTCAGTTGCCTCCCCTGCAGGGAATCCACGGAACCCCAATAGGCCCCATATCCTTGCATGAAGGGTCCAGGAGAAATCATCTGATTGGCTGAGCCCAAGTCACATGCTCAGCGCCCAGCCACCTGTAGGGTTTTCCTGGGACTTTCCCAGTTTTCGCACTGGAACTTCCACATCCTGGGAAAACTCTTAGTCCTCTGGCATTGGGAAGAGGAGAATCTGTCCCTTTTGGCTTCTGTTTCCCAAGACTGCACACAGTGAGGGGTAGGAAGCACGTTGTAGACAGACTTTGGATCTTTGCAGGAAATAATAAGGCTGGAATGATAATTAATAAGTAATTAATTAATGCATTCAATAAGTATTTACTAAGGCAGCTACCACATATCTGGCTCTATTGTAGGGTCTGGGTGCAAAGTGGTGAGTATAAAGAATGTGGTCTCTGCCCTCATAGAACTTACAGTCCAGTATTAGAGATGGACATTAAGTGGATAATAAAATAATATATGATTATAAATTTTTGATAACTGCCATGGAGAACAAGTATTGGGAGCTATGAGAATATGTAAATCCTAGGGTTTCTCGATCTTGGGGGAGGGGGCTGGTCAGGGATGGCTGTGTCGAGGAAGTCACTATTAAGTTGGGACCTAAAGTGTGAAGATGAATTAGCCAAACGAAGTAGAGGAGAGGAGGTGGAAAGGGAAAAACATTCCATGCACAAGAACGATGACTCGGAATCCACAGGTATTTGTTAGCAAGTAACAGAGAATGCAACTGAAAACAGCTTAGACGAAGTGGAGACTTACCATCTTAACAAAGAGAGGAGTGACACCAGGGTCGGCTGGTTCAGTAGTTCAATGACATCATCAAAGACCTGGGCTCTTGCCATGGGTGGCAGTTTGAAATTGTTTTATGAATCCCCAAAAGAGAAAGACTGTGTGCTGGTCCACTACCTAGCAACTTTTTCAACTGAATGAGTTGAAAAATCCTGGATGAGTTCGGTGAGACTCAGGTTGTCTCTGCCCTCTTGCTGGGTCCTTAAAAAAACAGAGACACACCGGAAACGAGAGCTCTGCCATTTTTGAACCTGCCATGTGACAGAAAGGAGAGGCTCAAGCAGTGGAGGCCCCAGGGAGAGATGAGCCATATGCCTGATAGCTTGCAGCTGAAATCGGGAAGAAAGTGGAGCAGCCGAGTCTGAGAGAGGAGGTCTGGTATGAGACAAGCCCGATGCCTGGTTGCCCTCAGCTGAGCTCTGGGAGGCAGTACAGCCTGGAGGGGAAGGCAGAGACCAGGCAGAGATGGCCTGCCATTTTGCTTTACCACTTGGCAGCTGACTTTGGTGAGAAAGCACCTCTTTTAGTGCCTTGAGTTGGACTTTTCAAGGCCTTGGAACTGTAAGCTTTTACCCCAAATAAATACCCTTTATAAAAGCCAACACATTTCTGATACTTTGCATCGGCAGCCCTTTGGCAAACTAAAACACCATCTTTCTGCTCTGACTTCTACAGTGTGGCTGTCTTAGTTTGCCAGGTTTGCTATGACAAACACCACAAACTGGTTGGCTTAACAATAGGAATTTATTGTTTCAGTTTTGGAGGAGAGAAGGTCAACGTCAAGATACTAGCAAGCCATATTTTCTCCAAAGTCTGTAGCATTCTGGTGGTGGCTTGGTCTCTGCCTCCATCATAATCTGTCTCTTTTTATCGCCGCCTCTGGTTTCTTTTTCTGTGTCCAATTTCCTTTGCTTATAAGGACTTCAGCCATATTGGATTAAAGCCCATCCTCATTGTTTGGCTGCACCTTAATTAATGATATCTTCACAGGTCCTATTTACCTTTGAAATGGATTCACACCCAGAGGACTGGGCGTTAAATTCGAACATGTCCCCCAACAGTGGCCTTTGTCCTCAGCCCTTCCCCGTAATTGTCACGAGATGGTTGCCACAGCTCCAAACACTTCTGTGTCCGAAGACTAGAGGAGAAAATTTCCCTTCCTTGTATCCATTTTTTTTTTCTTGTATCCATTTTTAACAGCAAGGAGGAACTTTCCAGATGTCCTCAACAGACGTCCCATAAACTCTTATAGTTCATAATTGGTCCCATGCCTATTCCTAAAACAATCACTAGAAAGGGGGTCAGCATTACTAGGATTTGTTTAGATCAACCAAGATTTACAACTTGGGGCTCAGAAGGGGCCCAGTTTCTTCTGAATCATGCAGCTGTTCAATACATGAAGAAATCGGGGTTCAGTTAGCAAAAAAGAAAGGGAGCGGTCTCTTGGATAAGCAATAGTAACACCTTCCACAATGTAGGAAAGGGCTTATGGGCAGGGGTATGCAATGAGGTTGGAGACTTGGGAAGCTTCCAGAATGTGACATCCTGATGAAGTAGGCAGGACCCAAGAAGTTCAAAAGTGACCACCCCAAATCACACAGTGAATTGGAGGCAGAAGAATTGAGACACCTCCAGAACTCATTTTCTCCACAAAAACTTTCTGCTGGGACCAGAGACCTTCAGCATAGAGACACCTTCACAGAACCAGTGTTAACTTAGTCCTCCTCCTTGTCCCAGCAGTGCCCAGAAGGGTGCTTTCCCTGGACTTCATCCATCAGCAATGTATAAAGCATTTCCAAGCCCAGGGTCTCATTTGCTCTCTAATTTGTAGGTGGGAAACTGAGGTTCAGAAGGATGAAGTAACTATTCAAGGTCACACAGCTGGAACGTAAGAGCGTCTGCTCTCGAACACAGATCTTTTAACCAAAAGTCCTAGTGTTCTGTCTCCTTGACCTCTAGACGACCCTGTGCAGCCTCCAGGATTGGTTCTCAATGATGATGTATTAAACGGATGAACAAATCCCTCTCCACACACCCCCAAAAAAAAGTTAGAAAAAGGTTTTGCACAGATACAAGCCCAGTTGTGAATCTCACAGTGGAAGCATGCATAAAACAAAGTTATCAAATAGAGACGTATGAGCTGGGGAGCGGAACTCACCGTGCCGGGCTCTTTGACAACACCAGGTATTTACCTTGCAGACGAACAACTCCATTTCTCATCCCAAATGCATCACTGGTGGATCGTATTTATGCAGATCGGAAGCCATTCCTGTTAGTTTATTTTGTCCTGGGATGTTTGTACCCAGTTGCTTTCCTACCTTTTGACTTGACACTGTTCTTTAAGGGGAACGTGGTCTTGAATGCATTTCGATAAACAATGCTGAAATGACAGATTTTGGCTTTAAATGAAATTGTGTTCCATAAAGTGGGTGACAAAAGCTTATAACTCACCATCGGCTGCAGACATTTCGGCGAAAATTATCTTTCATGCTTTGATCTCCACTGTATCATTTTACTGAGTGGCCTCATGTGCTCTATCAATCAAACCCACTGAAGATGCAGGAGATTCACATTTAAAATCAAATACAAATCATAGCTTCATCTGCCTGGGAGGAAGAGAGATGTGTTGTGAATCCTAGTTTCAATCTTCTGTGATTACAACGGAATTCGTTTTTGAGAACTCTGGAGGATGAAGTTTCCCACTTCCCAACTTTCATATTATTATTATTTTTTGAGAGGGCAAGAGTAGATTGGTATAGAGGCAGCGTAAGATGATTCAGCTGGGAGAGCACAGTCTTGCTTTCGGTCTAACTGTAGGGTAGGGCCTTTTAATATTCCCCTGATGGAGATTTTTCACGTAGGCAGGAATGTTAAGAAGAAAGATGTTTTCTAACAAGAAAACATTTAGACACGGAAGTTATGACCTTGCTCACTCGTTCTTGCCTGCTTTTTTGGGGGTATACATGGGAGATGAGGAGAACCAGAAAGGCAATATTATCTGCTGATCTGCTTTCTCTGCGTGAGACCCTTTGCATAGATAATCTCATTTACTATCCACATATCTGAGGGGATAAGCCACACCCCTGTTTTACAGATAAGGAAACAGAGGCCAAAAATCCTGTCCATGCTCATTGAGTTGAGAAAGGATCCAGAGTCTACATGATGCTGAATATCATGCTTTAAAAATTTTTTGGTAAGGAGTATTTCTGTTTGATCGCTTCCCCTTTCTACATCTGTAGTGCTTGGCACATAGTAGGTGCTTGAAAGCACTTGTTCAGTGCCTGAACCAGGGGTCAGCAAATAGTTACTGTGAAAGCCCAGGTAGTAAATATTTACAGCTTTGCGGGTCAGTCTCTATCACCACGAGTCAAACCTGCCGATGTCAAGCGAAAGCTGCCATAGTCAATAGGCGAACAAATGGCTGTGTTCCAATAAAACTTTATTTATGAACTCTGAAATTTGAATTTCATGTCATTTTCACTTGTTATGAAACATTATTCTTTAAAACACTTTTTCCCAACCATTTAATATGTAAAAATAGTTATTAGCTGGCAGGCCATAGGAAAACAGACGACAGGCCAGATGTGGCTTGAAGGTGTTAGTTTGCCAATTCCTGGTCTAAATAATAACTGCATAAGCATCCCACCAGCAGTTTTCTCTCCAAGGTCTCGCTTGTTGCCTTGTGGAATACGTTCTTTCTCCATGGGGGCTGGATTTATATTGAGAGGGTTCATGTTCGCAGCCTTCCCTGTCTTTCCAGGAGCACTTATCCCTTGAACTGGCTCGCTCCTGGGGCTTTTTATGACCCACAGTGTGAGCTGACAAATGGAGCCAGAGAGGTGAAGCTGGTCTACTGGACAAGGGTTGAGAGACAAGGCGTTGGGGAGGAAACAGAAGAAAATCTCAGCTGCGTTTAGGGTTTGTCCTAGGGAAAGTGGCAAGTGCAGGAGAACTAGGGAGGCAAGAAGAGGCTTGGAGAATGTCATTGGGGTTTAGGAAGTGGGTCTCCTATTGCTGAGGTTTTTCACTGGGGACAGATTTGCCCCCTTGGGCTTTTTTTTCCTTCAATTTGTGGGGAGCTTTTGGTTGTCCTAATGATAAGACTTTCATGTGGGTTGAATACCTATTTATGATTATTTGAGTCTACAGCCTTATTCTGTTTTACTTGTAAAACACTGACTAGACACTGACTTTTCCAGAAATTCAACCAACAGCATAAACCAAGAGAAGAGTGAACCTGTTTTGTATGGAACTTTATTAGGAATGAGTCATCATTTTGGAAAGCCATGGCCGTCCTGATAATGCCACTCGTGGTGTTTGAGCCTCCGTGACAACGCACTGCTCCCATCTGCCTCCTGTGCCTGCCACATTCCGTCATTCTACTCACAGGTGTGAGCATCCGACGACTTCATCATGTCTTTCCTGGTTGAAATCCATGTTATTTCATTATACGTTCATTGCATTTCATGTCTCCTTTTTGTGTTATAATTAGGGCACGGTATCGACTTGTTAAAATAAGCGTGGGTACCTTATGTTAACAATGAATTTCCTTTCAGATGGTAAAGAGAGGTTTTCAAAACATTCGTTCTAACTTGGGGACATTGGAGCTGACGGGGGTGAGCGCCTCTGCGTTGTAATAATCTTTGAGTTGATGCATGAGGAACTGCTTTTAAAATTACTTTCGGATTGCTGGAATATGTTTCTTTGAATGCAGAGATTGGGCCCCTGATTATATTTGGGACACAAAAGCATCACGGAGGGCTCCAGGCACAGCGAGATAAACGGTTGCTTCCTTAGGGAGCAACTGCTCCCTACCTCCTCTCTTCCTTTTGTTTGTGGGGTATAAACAGATGCCTTTTACCTCCTGCGTCAGTGCTGGTTACTCTGAGCAGAATATTTTAAAGTGCTTTGAACTATCCTTTAGCTCAGTTCTATCCTTTAGTTCAGCTCGAAAAGAGCTTTTCTTCTGACAGTCAGCTTTGATTCAGAGTCTGGCAGACCCGAATTGGCCATTCTACCACCAACATTTATGGGTGCGGTGGCCTCAGGCAAGCCACTTCACCTCCCTGAGCCTCAGTTTCCTCTTCAGTAGAATGGCATCTTCATTTGCCAGGGCTGCTGTAACATATAACAGACTGGTTGGTTGAAGCAACAGGCATTTATTTCCTCATGGTTTTGGAGACCAGAAGTCCAACTTCAAGGTATCAGAAGGCTGTGCCTTCTCCAGATTCTGTTGCATTCTGGTAGTCACTGGCCGGCCACCCATCCATCCATAGCTCCATCTCTGCCTCTGTTACATGGCCATCTCTCTCCCTGTCTGTCTCCTACTACTGTGTCCAAATGTAAGGACTGCAGTCAGTATAATCAGAGGAAATTTGGATGATAATAATCTTGTATTAAGGCCCATCCTGATTAAGTCTGACCTCATCTAAAGAGGATCTTTGTAGATCCTATTTTACAAAGGAGTTCACACCCACGGGGCCAGGGATTAGGACTTGAACACATCTTCGTGGGGGACGTGATTCAATACGTAATAAAAGGAGATGGTGATACGCACTCACAGGGTTGTTATAGGATTAAATGTGGCAATGCCCATCATGCTATGTGCTATACTATGCCATACTAATATGCATTCACAAGCACGTCATACTGCGCCATGTAGTCTCCCATGTGTTTCGTATACGTGAACTCCTGTAACACAACAACCGTGGGGCATAGGTTCCGGAATTGGTCCCTGTTTTACAGAGAGGGAAACTGAGGCACAGAGAGGTTACATAGCTTCCTCCAGATCTCACAGCTGGTAAAGGCTGAGCCGGGATGTGAACCCAGGTCCCTGGTTCATGATAGTTGATAGTGCCTTCTCCCAAGGTGGTCAAGCCCTGGGAAACCATAGGAAATTCTTAAAAGAGACAGAGTGAAGGAAGCATGGGTTTTATCGGGGCACTTTCTACCTAGTTGGTCATTTCCCTACCGAACTTACCAGTAAGGAAACAGCCTCTAGTTCAGTCAATTTCATTAATTTATAATATGCTTCAGGCTTGGAGCAGCCACGCCGAGCCCCTAGCTTTTGAGGGATGGAGACCCTGCCCTTTCTTCCGCTGGAAGGCAGCCATTGTTAGTTTTCTCCTTTTGGCACCCAGAACCATCTTTCCTATTGCCCCATGGGACCTCAAAAAAGCTGGCATATCTAGCCCTTCCTTCCTCAGGTTAGTTTTTCATACTCAAAGGGCCCAGAAGCGTTGTAAGTGAAAAGGCTGGCTGAGACTGTGCAGGATATTATTCTGATAGAAAATTCCACTAGAATTTCTTTTTACAATAGAGCGTGGTTTCTTGGATCAGACCTCCTGGGATCAAACCCTGTCTCTGCACTTACTTCTAGTAAGTGTGATTTAGGGTAAGCAACTTAACCTCTTTGAGCTTCAAGTTCCTTATTTGTAAATTGGTGGTAATAATATTATGAAGATTAAATGACTTAATGGCTAGAATATGCTTAACACAGTGCTTGGCACATATTACCCTTTCAATAACAGCAGCTTTATAATGGCTATTATTATTTATCAAAATACAAAAATCAAGCTATAAGAGTCCAACCTTATGTTCTTTAAATTATTCAATCAAACAAAAACTCTGCCCTCATTTTTCGGAGTGCAAGTTTAATATCCCTTTGTTAGGTTTTTCCAAGTTATTTTATGTTCTCAAGGACTTAGTTCCTTTGACTTTTGCATCTTTCTAATATCTACAGGGAGCATAATTAGAACAGAAATGTCTGTCTCTGAGGTACACTCTCTTTCACTGTCCTGTTAGCCTTTCCCAAGGTGGGCATTGGGAAGGAGAGACATTGGAGAAAGGTCCAATCACCTTTTCCTTTAAAAAAAAAAAAAAGTGCGAAAGACCTTAAATCCTCCCTGTCATCATTACTATCTTCATTTGACAGATGAGGAAATTAAGTCTCCAAGACATGCCCTGAGTTGCCCAGCGCTGTACAATTTACAAGTGCCAGGCCCCCAAATAATCTCATTCAGCCATTGGAGCAGAATTAACCACATCAACACATCCACCCAGGGAGAATAATGCCTTATTAATAATTACAAAGTGAGGAGATGCAGCTTGACTTTAGGTTGAGTCTATGGCCAGGGTTCATATTCATTTGATTTCCAGAGCTACTGTTCAGCTGTGAGATGTTGGACTAGTTATGTCATTTCTGATGCTCAATTTCTACGTCTTTAAAATGGGAATAATACTAGTGCCATTTTATTGTTGTGAGGACTTTATTTTGCAGCACAGGTGAAGTGCCTATCAAGAGTCTGACATAGTAATTGTTGGATATGTGTTGGGCATCACTAGCCAATATGCCAAATCATCATGAGTTTGGTGTTTATTTGAGGATATCATTCCTGTTGTCATTTAGGGAGCAAGATCCTAAGGGAAGGAGACATGAGTCAGGAGAGTTCTGGGAACTAGGGACATTTCTGGCAAATGTCTCAATAATTGGTAAATCTGGGGCTCCCATGAGAACCCTTGAGGCTTTCAAGCAAAAAGTGAACATGAAGAAGGAGGAAAAGATGCTTGGGGGAGTGCTTAAGGACCAGGGAAGGGAAAAACCACTTACCAAATGCGCAGCAGACGCTAAGCATTTTCCATTCATTGCATCACTTAAAGGCATAACCACACTGCAAGGTAGGTGATGCCATCTCCATTTTATAGATGAGAGAAAGGAGGCACAGTCAAATTAATAAACCAGCTCACACTATCACTGCTAAAGAGTAGTGGAGCCAAAATTTCAACCCATGACTGCTCAGACTCCAAAGCCCATGTCTAATATATTGAAGCACATTTCCCTTCCAGTTAGCCCCATCAGGTAAAGTGAGGCATAGGGAGATAAGGAGGGCTCAAAAAAGAAATGTTTGGCTCCTTGTTAAACATCTTTCCCTTCCCATTGCCAGTTGCTATCTATAAACTCTTTCAAAACATGATAATGATGTTGAATTTTCCTGTCATCTTGATTTGATATGAGAAATTTGGGATTTCCAAATTGACAGAGAAACCCGATTTTAAAGATACTGGAAGGCAAACATCTGTGAAAAATCACAGGAACAATGTCAACATCTGTCCCTTTGAAAGGAAATTGCTGAGGTTCTCAATTTACAGCCAATCAGTCTTAGAGAGCAGGATGCTTACAAATTTAAATGCATAGTGAAGCTATAGGAATGGCCAATTAATTTAGTCTGTATGCCTATAAGATTTTTCATTGTTTCTAGTTAAAAATTCTCTTTTGAATGGGAATGTGTACATATGATAAAAAAATTGAACAGTACAAAAAGATGTACAGTGAAATTAAGTGTTCTTTTCATCCTACCACCAGTTCCTTTTCCCCAAAGGTAACAAATGTTGCTGGCTTCTGATGAAAACTTTCAGGGATACTCTTTATATAGAAGAATATATATATGTCGTCCCTAGTTTCAAAAAATACACAATAGCACACTGTACACTTTTTTTTCCATTTTGCTTATTTTTCCATATAACATATCTTTGGGGTCAATCCGTTTCAGTACATATAGAGGTACCCCATTCTTTTTCATGGCTGTATAGTATTCCAGTATTTGGATATGTGTGACCTAGTTAAACAGCTCCCTAAAGGTGAGCATTCAGGGTGTTTTCTGTCATTTGTTACTGCAGTCTATGCTTTATCTACACCTTGGTGCAATGTGTGTGTACATCTGTAGGGTAAGTGTCTAGAAGTGGAATTGCTAGGGAAAGAGGATGTGCCTTTGTGTCTTTTGGTTGAAAAAGAAAGTTTTCTTCTTTATTTTGGAGGAAGCATCAAGTTCCTCAAGGGGACTGGGTGGAGGTGGGATGCTGTACCTAAAAGCATAATGACCATTCACAGATGCTGGGGTTGCCCTTTTCTGACCCATCTTCCTCTTCGGGCCAGCGAGGTGGAAGTTATATCTGTTTGTTACATCTTTGGGGCTTTTCACTATGCCATTGAGCTATCTTTACAGTTATCCCAGTCTGCAAGGTCAGATGTCTTTCTTTACCTTAAAATTCTTTATCCTAAAGTTTCCTTGCTTTTCCTAAATCCACACCAGCCCCCCTTTGATTTCAGAGACAGAACGCTCAGTCTTTTTACTGGGGGTCAGCCACGCAGACATGCAGTGCCCATGTGGCTGATCGTGGTTGCTCTCTTAAAACCTAGTCTCTTGGGTAAATATTTAATTCAGGATTCCCAAGTCAACTCGGGCTTTAAACTAGACAGCCCAGGGGTTTTCATGTCTTTCTCTTCCCACACTGGTCACAGGCTTTTGGTGAGTGCTGTGCTACCCAGACGGCCGTGCAGGACCCCGAGGCACCCTTTTCCTGCTGCTGAGAAGGTTGGCTGCTGAGGGCTCTGCTCATTGCCAACTCTTGCCTTGGGCTGGAGGAAGCTACCTAGTTCAAGGACATGCCTTCCCCAGGGGTATCCCACACCCAATGGATGATCCTGAGGGTTCCAAAGGCCGGGGCCCCTTGCCTTGATTTGGAATTGACTCAGGTGTCTGTAGCAGCTGCACCACAGTCCCTTTCCCTCCTTCTGTCTAGCTCTACTTCCCTCATTACCTTAAAGGTCTTGCAGCCCAATAAACCTCCTCATGCCTATCCCCAGCCCAGAGTTTGCCTCCCTGGAACCCTGACACATAAGCTCATCTATTGCAGTGGAGTGTGGGTGCAGGGTGGGGAGGTATCTCTCTGGCCTCTTATTACTTCTCAGCAGCTGGCCCCAACCTGGTAGTTTCCATGTAGGGGTCAGGTAGACGTGGTTCCTGGTTCTATCTGAATGTGTCTTCTTTCAACCTGGTTCAATCTGTTTACTCTGCTCCCCGGAAGCTAGAGTGTAGCGTCTCTCTCTTCTGCATATTGTCCTTGCGCAGTAGAGGTTTGACTCAGCACATCTGGGTTGTTCAAGAACCTTGAACCTTCCAAAGAAGGTCGTGGCCATTGCCTAGCTCCTGGGAGGTAACCTCTAAGCTCTTGCAGTGTCCTACCTGATAGGAGTGTCTTTGTTTACCTGGGTGCTTGGGCCACCCCAGCTAGTCTGCACCAACTGTGTGATTTATGATGGGGCCTTGGGCCACATGGTATGACCTTGACCACTGGAGGGGCTGGAGACTGAGCAAACAAGGCCAGCCACATGGGTGCTGCATGTCTACATGACTGACCCCTGATAACACCCCTTATCACACACGATTGCTGGGAGAATGAAGTGCTGTCTGTGCAACTACACTGGGAGAGAGCAACGGGGAGCTCGTGCCTGTCCACTCCTGGACCCTGCCCAATGTGTCTTTTGCCTTTACAAATTTTAATCGGTATCCATTTGCTGTAATAAATCATAACTGATTATCACAGCACCTCCGAATTCTGGGAGTCCTTCTAGTGAAACTTTGAACCTGTGAGTGGCCTTGAGGACTCCTGACAAAGTCCGGCAGACAGGGGCCCTCTTCTGTTTAGCTTCCCAATGAGGAATAGGGGTGGAGTGAGTAGGAGAACATTCCATTGTTCTAGGTATTGTTGTAGGTGTTGGTAACAAGGCCTTCAAGAAGCTTATATTCTAGTGGGGAAGATGGACAACACACACACACACACACACACAACCCAACAATCGAATACATAGTATTCTGTGAGGTGAACACTTAACAACTGAGTTTGCCTATCACAAATATCACACACTGGGGTGGCTTTAACAATGGAAATTTATTGGCTTACAGTTTATTTTCATTTTTTTAAACATTTATTGAAGTATATCACTCATACATAAACATAATAAACAATAAGTGTATAGTAATAGTTGTGAACTTACAAAACAAACATACTTAACATCATACAGGGCTCTCATACCTCACCCTACCACCAATACCTTGCACTGTTGTGAAACATTTTTAACTAATGATTAAAGAGCATCCTCAAAATATTACTACTAACCAAAGTATCTTACATTTAGTGTATTTCCCCCCAACCCACCCTATTATTATTATTATTATTTGTATATCATTTATACATGAGTATACATAAAGTATAAGTGTCTAGTAAAAGTTGTAAACTTACAAAGCAAACATGCATAACATCGTACAGTGGTCCCATACATCAACCCTCCACCAACACCTTGCATTTTATGAGACATTGTTTCAAACTATGAAAGAATATCATCAAAATCTTACTACTAACTATAGTCCTTATCTTACATTTGGTGTATTTTCCCCCCAACCTACCCTATTATTATTTTTAAATATATTTTTATGACAGAAGTTGTAAACTCATAAAACAATCATGCATATGTACAGAATTCCCATACAACACCCCTCTATCAACACACCACACCATGGTGGCACATTTGTTACAGATTATGAGAGAACATCATCAGATTATTACTAGGTCCACGGCATATACTTGGCACATTTTTTCCATACTTCTCCATTAGCAACAGAGTACATCTTTGGCATAGATACATAAATGTTACATTATAACTGTTAACCACAGTCCATTGGTCATTCCAGTTGTATTTTTCCCATTCATCTCCACATTTCCACCACCCTGCAATAGTGATGTATCTGCTCTAGCTCACAAAGGACACTCTTACATCTGTACCATCAACCACAATTCTCAACCATCTCTGGGTTTACTGTGTTATTTAGTCCCTATATTCTCTAGCTTTCTGTCAATTGGCATTTACATCCCTAGACTACCCTTCTCAGCCACATTCCCATTTATAAACCAGCTATTACTAACTATAATGTGTTACCATCAACTCTGTACATTTCTACACTTTTACAGTAAAGTTAATTAAAACTTCTACAGATATAAACATCAGTAGTCCAACTCAGTCCTCCTCTTACCTCCTTTAAGAATCCACCATCTACCACCAGGCCTTGAAGATATTTTCCTATATTTTCTTCTAGGAGCTTTATGGTTCTTACTTTTATATTTAGGTTTGTGTACCACTTTGAGTTAATTTTTGTATAGGGTATGAGATAGGGGTCCTCTTTCTTTCTTTTGGCTATGGATATTCAGTTCTCCCAGCACCATTTGTTGAATGGACTGTTCTGTCCAAGCAGGGTAGATTTGACAGGCTAGTTAAAAATCACTTGACCCTAGATGTGAGGGTCTGTTTCTGAACCATCAGTTTGGTTCCATTGGTCTATGTGTCTGTCTTTATGCCAGTACCATGCTGTTTTTACCACTGTAGCTAGGTAATATGATTTAAAGTCTGGAAGTGAGAGTCCTCCAACTTCACTATTCCTTTTTAAGATGTTTCTGGTTATTCAAGACCCCTTACCCTCCAAATAAATTTGATAATTGTGTTATTTATTTAAAAAATGCTAGTGGAATTTTTATCAGGATTGCACTGAATCTGAATATCAATTTGAGTAGAATTGACGTCTTAATGATATTTAGTTTTCCAATCCGTGAACATGGAAAGTTCTTCCAATTATTTAGGTCTTTCTTGATTTATTTTAACAATGAGTTGTCGTTTTCTGAATACAAGTGCTTACATCATTGGTAAATAAATATTTGGGTTTTATCTGTCATATTTTATTTTCACCACTCTTTTGAGACTTTTAGTTACTTTTACTGATATAATCTTCATTTCTAGACTCTATTCCAAGCCTCTCTCTCCTGCTTGTTTCTTTTCAGGCTGTAGCACACCCTTTAGTATTTCCTGCAAAGCTGGTCTCTTGGTTATAAACTCTTTCAGTTTCTGTTTATCTGTGAATATTCTAAACTCTCCCCCATTTTTGTAAGACAATCTTGCCAGATATAAGATTCTTGGCTGGAAGTTTTTCTCTTGCAGTATTTTAAATATATCATACTACTGTCTTCTTGCCTCCATGGTTTCTCATGAGAAATTGGCACTTAATCTTATTGGGTATCCCTTATATGTGATGCATGGCTTTTCTCTTGCTGCTCTCAGAATTCTCTCTTTGTCTTTGGCATTTGACATTCTGATTAGTATGTGTCTCGGAGTTGATCTATTCGGATTTATTCGGATGGGAGTACATTGTGCTTCTTGGACATGGATATCCATGTCCTTCAATAAGGTTGGGAAATATTCTACCATTATTTCTTCAAATATTTCTTCTGCCCCTTTTCCTTTCTCTTCTCCTTCTGGGACACTCATGACACATATGTTTGCACATCTCTTGCTGTCATTTAGTTCCCTGAGATCTTGTTCAATTTTTTCCCTTCTTTTCTCCATCTGTTCTTTTGTATGTTAGCTTTCAGAGGCCATTTCTTCAAGTTCACCAATCCTTTCTTCTGCCTCCTCAAATCTGCTATTATATGATTCCAGTGTATTTTTAATTTCATTTATGGTAACTTTCATTCCTATAAGATCTGCTATTTTTCTACTATATTTTTCTATGCTTTCAAATTCTTCTCTGTGCTTATCCAATGTCTTTTTTTTTTTTTTAAAGATTTATTTATTTTGTTTATTATTTTATTTATTTATCCCCTCCTTGCTGCTTGCGCTTGAGTCATGTCCATCTGCTGTGCGCCTTTTCTGTGTCTGCCTGTCTCCCTCTGTTGCGTCGTCTTGCTGCGCCAGCTCACCGTGGCTCACTGTGCTACGAGGGAGCTCCTTCACCAGGAGGCTCTGGGGATCGAACCTGGGTCCTCCCATATGGTAAATGGGAGTCCAGCCAATTGAGCCACAGCTGCTTCCCCCAATGTCTTCTTAATATCCTTAATCTCTTTAGCCATCTCATTGAATTTGTTAAGGAGATTTGTTTGAACATCTATGATTAGTTGTCTCAACTCCTTTATGTCATCTGGAGGCTTACCTTGTTCCTTTAACTGGGCCTTATCTTCCCGTTTCTTGGAGTGGATTGTAATTTTTTGTTGGTGTCATGGCATCTGGCTTACTGGATGTATTTATTCTGGGTGCAGTTTCTCTCTTTGGTTTAGGGCTTTTTTTTTGCCCTTTCTCCCTTGCTGGTTGTGTAGTAGGAGCCAAGGATGTAGTTGGTATTGTAAGTTGTGGAGGCTTAAGCTGCCCTCATTTCCTCAGGGACTGATGAAGCTTCTCCAACTTTCTTCTTTGCCAGGGGAAGGGACAGAGCCACAGCTGTGTGTAATAATCCAAGTCATGCAGGCCTAGACTGTAGTTGCCCAGAGAGATTGATGAAGCTTCAAGTCCCTTTCTCCCCTGCCTAGGGAGGGGATGGAGCTGCAGGTGTGGGCAGCAATCTATGTCGTGCAGGTCCAAAAATGACTGCAGCTGCCCCAGTAGACTTCTGACCATTCAGTCTGTGCCAGCCGAATGTACCTGCAGTTACCCAGAGAGGCTGGTGCAGGGTCCGCCAGCTTCCTCCCTGCTAGAGGTGGGGCTGAAGCTTAGGCTAGGGCTGCAGCCTGATCTGGGTGAGAGAAACCTGTCCCTACCATCACTGTGATTTTCAGTCAGCCTGGCTTTCCCTCATGCTGGGGGCAGAGTCAAAATTATGGCTACTGGCCTTTTTCTGACTTGGACAGGTTCAAACTTTAGCTGTTCTTAGGGTTATACTTTAGCCAGCTGAATCTACCAATCAGTAGCTGAGGTCAGTGGCCAACCGTGTCTCCCTCCCCTGTTTTTGGGAAATGGAGTTTCCAATTCCATCCACAGAATAGCTCCCGGGGTGGCTTGTGCTGCCAGTGGAGGATGGTCACCAGCCTCCACGGTGTGGCCTGTCTTTTTCCAGAGAGGCTAGTGCAGGGCTCCCCAGCTTCCTCCCTGCCAGAAGTGGGTCTGGGGCTTAGGCTAGAGCTGCAGTCTGATCTGGATGGAAAGAAGCTGGTCTCTACCAGTACTGTGATTTTCAGTCAGCCCTGCTTCCCCTCATGCCAGGGGCAGAGTTAAAGTGGCAGCTACTGGCCTCTTTCTGACTTGGACAGTTTCAAACTTTAGCTGTTCTTAGGATTATACTTTAGTCCACCCAATTTAGTAATCAGTAGCTGAAATTGGTGCCTACCCATCTCTTTCTCCTCCATTTTTGGGAAGAGGAGCTTCCAATTCCAGCTGCGGAATAGCTCCCACCGTGGCTTGTGCCGCCAGTGGAGGATGGGCACTGGCCTCCGGGGCATGGAGGGCTCTACTTAGGAATCTTCTCTGCTGATGGGCAATCTCCTCCTTTCATTCTTTCAAGGATGTTGCAAGATGTACTTCTGGTCTCCTGGAGCCCCTAAACAAGTGATTTAGACAGCTCTGGGTGATTACTAACTGCCCTGTAGCAGGAGCTGATTCTAGGAGCTCCTTACTCTGCTGCCATCTTGCTGGTTGTTCCTACTGACTTACAATTTTGAAACTAAAAATCAAGACGTTGGCAAGGCTTGCTTTCTTTGCAAAGACTGTAGAGTTCCGGTGCTGGCTGCCAGCAATCCTTGGGGTTCCTTGACTTGTATTTCTGCCTCCATCACATGGTGATGTCCTCTCTTTTCCTTCCCTGACTTCCAAGTTCTCTTTATAAGGCCTCCTGTAATTGGATTAAGGCCTGCCCTGCTTTAGTTGGCCACACCTTAACTAAAAATCGCATCTTCAAAAGGCCCTATTTATAAATGTGTTCACATCCACACGAATTCAGATAAGATTACGAACATGTTTTACAGGGTGTATTAGTCAGCCAAAGTGGTGCTGATGCAAAGTACCAGGAATCTGTTGGCTTTATAAAGGGTATTTATTTGGGGTAAAAACTTATAGTTATAAGGCCCTAAAGAGTCCAACTCAAGGTTGCTTTCTCACCACAGTCGGTTGCCACATGTTGAAGCAAGATGGTCTGATCTCTGTGAGGGTTCAGCTTTCCCCTCCGGGCTTCCTCTCGCTCAGCTGCAGGCTGGCATAGGACTTGTCTCTCAGGGCTTCCTCTCTCTCCTGGCATAGGGCTCGTTTCTTTCCAGGCCTTCTCAGCTGTTCTGGTCTCTTCCCAAGATCAGCTGCAAACTATCAGGGCAATGGCTCAACTCTCCCTGGGGCCCCAGGATCAAAAATGATAGAGCTCTCTCTCTCCCTGTATGTTTATCTCGAGGGAGTTTCCAGTTTATATCAGACCCACCAAGGGGGTGGAGACCCAATCTGAGTCATGCCTTATTGACATGGTGGAATCAAAGAAAGCCCTCAAAGCAATCCTAACAGGCAATCCAATCAAGGGCCCTTCAACTGAATCCCATACCATCAAAGGGTCCCACAACCAGAGGAACAGATTATTTACAGATATAATCTTTTCTCTTTTGGGGATCCATAAAATAACCTCAAACTGTCACTCAATCTACTACACTGGCTAACTCCCCACCATCCTTCTGGTCTTAGCATCAATGTCATTTCCCCAGGGAAGCCCTCCTGGACTCCCCCCAGACCTATTGGCGCTCCCACTACTCTTTATTGTGGTGCCCAAAGCTCTTTCTTCATTCATCCCAATAACCACGTGTCATCTTTCATTTTGTTTTCAGTCATCTTTCTGAGTGCTTGGGAATTTGGATGTGTCATTTATCAAAATGAATCATTTAGGCAAAGCGTTATGGGCCCTGGGTTTAGTCTCTTAAGTCTGCCAAGCCACACTCTTCTCTGTGGGAGCCTGAACTCTGCACACTAGACCTGCCAGCAGGAAACTTTCCACTAACCAGCCAGCTCCACCATCTCTGGGTCACTCCTCAGTTGCTGGCCTCTTCATCTGCTCACCTCTCTTGCCGCCTGTTGCCCTCCCTCCAGGTCAGCCTACAGGACAGCTGGTGAGAATGAGAAATGTTCCTCACAGAAGATAAACAAGAGCTGAACCACAGCAGGCAGTGAGCTCTGTACCCAACAGTTGGCAGTTGGGAGCTTCTAATTTTAGGCCGAGGGAGGAAGCTAATTTCTGCGATACGGAGGCCACATGCCTTATCAAGGGCCAATTTGGCAAAGTCTAAAATGTATATGAAGCTGTGAGAAGTCCAGATTTTCTCAGCATTTAGGCTGGGGGTTGCTTGTGAGAGTTTGTGGCAGTGCAGCATTAATCATGGGTGGCATTATAAACCTCCAAAATGACAGCTAACAGTGGAACAAGGCAATTGGGGCTCGTATTAAGAGGTTGGTCCTTCTGCTCTGATGTTAGGCAACATGAGGCTGGTATGTGCTTCTTTGAGGCACCAAGACATTGTAGGGATTGCTCTGGGAATTCCCAGGCTCTCCAAGCCCTTTGGGTGCCAAGAGTCCTCTGCTCCCTGCTAGGGTGACAGTCACGTGCCACACTGACGGATGCACCAATCACGTTCCCTAACTTTCCTGCTTGCTTCCAGGAGTAACTCCAGCTTTGTCTTTTTTTTTTTTTTACTTTATTTTGTACATTTAATAATTGAAAATATAAACAATTGCAAACTAAAAAGTAAACACAGATGAATAAATATATACATTTCTCAATTAAATGCAATGGATACATATAAAATTTTTTTTGAATCGAACAATATGTTACACAATACTAGCTCTGTCTTTTGAAGATGAATTTTTGTTACCAAATGGATTGTTTGCAGAAAGCCCATTTCTCCCCACACTTTATGGTGTTTGGGGAAAAGTCTGCTCTACCATTTACTAGATCTGCAAAACTGGGGAAAAATCCCTTCATCTTGAACTTTGATTTTGTATTGGATGCTGTTTTTGATTGTTTTCCTCACTTGTTTTACCTTTTTCTTCTAACCATTCTCCTTCATATAATTCTCCTCCCTTTGCTTTTACCTTGTTCTTCCATGGAGGAATGCATGTGTTCATTTGTTCATTCGCCCACTCATTCATTCATTCATTGTATATTTATTGAGCACATACTATGTGAAAGGCCCAATGCTTGATGCTGGGAATACAGTGATGAGTAAAAAAGATAGACCCAGCCCTAGGAACTCATAGACTTATCAACCAAAACTTGGGAGAGTGCGTGAAAGGTGGTATTGTAGAGGTAGCATTTTTAGGGCTTTAAGGGATCCCAGTGAGGGAATGAGCCACTGGGGCAGGGTGGGGTGGGAAGAAAAGGCTTACAGTGGAGGAGATGCTTCAGCTGGCTCTTGAAGGGTGATCAGGAAGAGGGAAGAGCACACCAAGCAGCCCTGCAGAGGAAGTCTGCACGTTTTGCTTGTTTAGCAATCATCTGCTACTCTTCTAGTAAGAGCAAAATTTGTTTTGGGTAATCACTGCTACCCAGGATTGATATTTAGCCAGGACACACAGGAATGGCCACACTGGGTATTTACAGCCAGCACCATTCTGACTGGTGGGACCCTGTGCCAAGCTAGTGAACTATTTTGAATATTATTCCTCTTTTTCCCTCACTTCCTGGCTGTGTG
Source organism: Tolypeutes matacus (assembly GCA_026826555.1). Lineage (NCBI taxonomy): Eukaryota > Metazoa > Chordata > Mammalia > Cingulata > Chlamyphoridae > Tolypeutes > Tolypeutes matacus. The sequence goes on from JAKSZT010054368.1 coordinate 13,008,806, forward strand.
ATTTATGAAAGACAGTTTCTCACCCACCCTCTTAGGAGTGGGCATGTGATGAGCTTTTCCAGTGTCCTAGCCACCGTGATTGGTTCAGGGATGGGCATGTGAACCAAGCTGAACCAATGAGCATCGGCCCTGAGACTATTGTTGGGGCTGCCAGTCTACGGGGGTCACTAAGCTGGTAGAATATGAGCAGGAAGTTGTTAGGAAGAGTGAGTGTATGGGAGGAGCCACATGCACCGAGAAGAAGCCATCACAGAAGAAAAGAGAGCTGAGAGATGAAGGACAGATTCCTGCTCGCATCATTGGAATTGCCTAAATCTACTTTTGGATGTAAGTTAACAAGCCATCATTTTTGCTTAGGTAAGTTTGATGCGGATTTCATTTGCATCAGAAAGAATCCCGAATGGTACAAATCATTGTTCAGACAACTGCTTTTATTCTTGAGTCAGACATAGTCTCAGTGAAAATGACAACAAATTATGCCTGAGACACCTGCTGGCTAGCACTCACCATTCTCCTGCTGCTCTGCTCCAGCTGATGCTATCCAAAAGGCGCTTGGTTCGATGCAAACACATGAGGGATTTAGAGTCAGAGAGTCAAATATGCCATTTACCAGTTGAGTGATCTTGGGCCGAATACTTAAGCTTTCTGCAACTCGGTTTCTCATCCTGAAAAAATGGAATAACAATAGTTATTTTTATTCCCAACCCTCATGGGGTTGGTGTGAGGTTTAAATGAGTTAATGTCGCCATAATGTAACATGAGCACACAGTGAAATATAATTCTATCCATCAGATGTGGAGAGCAGTAGAGAATGCCTAGGCAGCTCTCCTACCTGGTGCCCCTTGCAGGCTCCAGAAAGGAAGACAGCCACCCAGTCCTCTTCTTCAAAGTCAGGGAGGGAAGCTCTCTTCCCAGTCTGCTGAGATGGAGTCTTATTTGATGAAACATAATTAAGGGAGTGTGATGGTTTGAAGCTGTATGGATCCCAGAAAAGTTCATCCATTCCTGTGAGTGTGGACCCTTTGGAAGTGGGAACTTTTGGTGAGTAGGGTCTTAAGTTGTGACCCACCTCATTCAGGGTGGGTCTTAATCCTCTTACTGGAGTCCTTTATAAGAGAATGAAATTCAGATGAAGAGAGAAGCCCATAGAAACAAGAAGCTGGAAGCAACGAAACCCGGAAGGGAAGGGAGAGTCCAGCAGACGCTGCCATGTACCTTACCATGTGACAGAAGAGTCCAGGACCACCGGCAGCCAGTCTTTAAGGAGAAAGCATCACCTGGTGATGCCTTGATTTGGACAGTTTTCTCAATCTGGAAACTGTAAGCTTATAAACTAATAAATTCCCACTGTTAAAAGCCAACCCATTTTATGGTATCTGCTTGAACAGCTTCAGCAAACTAGAGTGACCTCCTAGCACCTTTGCCATATAGTATAACCTAATTAAGGTGTGGCATTCCATCACTTTTGCCCTATTCTGTTGGTTAGGAGCAAATCACAGGCTCCACCTGCCCTCAAGGGGAGGGGCTTATCCAAGGGGCTCACCTTTACTGTGCCTACCACAAATGGATATAACAGTCATGAAATAAGGGCCCGGGACCTTGCCGGGCAAGTAATGGGACTTGATGTGAACATGCTTATGATATTAAGAGGGGGCGGGCGGATGCCCAGACTAAATCCTGTTTGGGTGTTTGTCAAGGACCAGCCCTTCCCATGCATTCCCCTTTGAGTAAACTTTCTAGACTTGGGACTCACCTAAACTAGGAGAACTGTTTGGAGAACTTGCCAGCCAAAAATACAACCCAGAGAATTTTGGAGCAGCTGCTTCTCAGGCTCCAGGCAAATGATTTTGGGCCTGGTCCTGCAACTGGAATCATTTCCAGGGGATGGTTTCCTCATTCTGGATTCCCGGCAGCAGATGCTCCAGCGGAGGACGTGTGTCCACCCTGAGCAAGGGTGAGCGAATCAAATTAATTTCTTTTATGACCCGAGGCAAGTTTGAAATTGGCTCTTCCAAGATGAAACAGGAAAGGCAGTTGCAGCCTGTAAGGCTCCTCACCTCCCTTCTCCTCCACCTCCTTCCCGCCTGGGCTCGAGCAATTTAATTGGGGTGGGATTCCTTCCACTGAGCAAGGCACTCCGAGCACAGGCCCTGCCAGAGACAATATTTTGCAGTGGCATCTGTGGGCTGACATTTGAGCCACCCCCTAGGCTGGTCTGCCCTGGTAGATTTTAGTGACCTTGCAGAAGTAGAATTCGGGGACTGTCAGCAGCGTCAGAAGTGGGATGGGGCAGGAGGGGTCCAAAATAAACCTTGGCTGGGACATGTACCTTTTCAGTCCTGTAATTGCCAATTGTCAGGGTGAAATATCGTCTCTGAATTCCAGTCTCTGGTGATGATGGTTTCATCTCCTTTTTGGACAGTGTATTGGAGGTTGGGGAGGTGTGTGTACTGGTTTGCTGGGACAGCCCCGTTTAGCTTGCTTCCCCGGGTTATTTCTGTCTCAAAAGCATTCCAGTTTTGATTAATTATATGGCCAGGATTCAGGGATTCACAACTTTGGCGCTGTTGACATTTTGGCCTGGATATTTTTGTGGTTACTGGGAGGAGGGGCTGCTGTCCTGTGCATTGTAGGGTGCTTAGCAGCCTCTCTGGCCTCTACCCACCAATCACAGGAGCAATCCCTCCCCAGTTAGGACAACCCAAAGTCACCCTTGCTTGAGAGCCATGATCTTAGGTAGCACTTCACCATCTGGGGGTAACTTGAGGACTTGGTTCATATCCTGGAGGGAGAAGCCTCTACATAGTGATTCTCTGTTGGTTTTCCTGCTCAGCCCCATTCCCCATTCTCTTGGAACAGTATCCCACTTTTCCTCTGGGGAAATTCCCCTTCTCTGTCCTTAGTCTAAGTGGTTCAGGTGACTCAAAGGACAGGGGTGTGATCCACCCAGGTTTGGCCAATCAGGGAATACTAAACCCTTGGCGATAGTGATCTATTCAGGAACAGGTACCTAATCGAAGTTGGGCCAGTAGGTGTCGGTCCCTGGACTTTTGTTAGAACAGTAGGGAAAGAGGTGTTCTCTTTTTGCTGGGGGGGCAAAGGAGCTGCTGGGCCATCACCATCACCTTGAGGGGAGGTTCTGCTGAGAATGAAGCCAGAGGACAGCAGAGCTGGGAGAGGAGCGAGAGGGAAGCTGATCACGTTAAGGACTTGGATCCCACCGAATCTAATTTCTTAACTAAGCCAATTTGTGTTGAGATTCTGACAATGTGCAACTCAAAAAGGCCTTGTGCTTCTAGGCGATAGTTCTCCATTCCCTTTCCTCACCCACAGGGTGTGTACCCTACATCCTACTCATGGTCAGCCTTGGGACACATCAGATGGGAACATCACGGAACCCTCTGAGCTTTCTTCACCAACCACTATCACTAGGGTGCAACCAAAGCTGCTGGTATCTTTTGCCTCATCTTTTTTCATCTCTTTCAAGACTGCATTGAAATAATATCTATTCTTCTTCATGCCTCTTGACTTCTCTTCTCTCTTTCCAATCCTATACCCCCTCTTTTCATTATCACATTCACAAGGGGTTCTTGTAACAGCACATCTAAACAGAAATAATCTTCTCTAGGCCAATTATCCAGTTTGTCCCAGTCTCTTGCACTGGATTCTACTCAGCTATCTCTGAATTATAAAGGTGCTATGTGACTATTGAGGAAAATCTGAAAACAAAACAAAACAAACACACGAAACCATAAAGAAGTCCCATCCCAAGACCCAGAGTAGATTAGATAACTTTTGGATTGTTTCCTTCCTTTTTTTTTCCTTTCATATGTTTACATAATTGAGTTCATAGTCTATTTGAAATTATATATATATTTCTAAAAATACAATATTAAAACAGAATCTCAAAGTTAAAAGTTGTGACATTTTTAGTAATTATAGAAGATTCCCTTCTATGAACATAAGTTTAAAAATATTCCCTATTAGTAGACACATCCTCTTTTACTATTTGCAATAGTGTGATCGCATCCTTGAGTATGGATCTTTGTTTCCCAATTAGATCGTTTCCCTAGGATAAATTCCTGGCAGTGAACTTTCTGGGTCAAATTGGGCTCTTGATACATATTGCCAGACAGCTTTCTGGAAAATTTTTTACCTGTTTACATTCCCACCAGCAACTTGGGTGGGTCAGATGTCAGAATCTTGATTGCAATTATTTATTGGGATCCAGCTAGTTCAGGTATTGCCAATAATATTTTAACACTATCAGCACTTCCACTGGTACTACTACTACTACTACTACTAAATACTTTGGGGGAGCTTATATCAGCTATTTTGCTAAGTATTTTACATGTATTATCTCATTTAATCCCCCCAGTAACCTATAAATGATTATGTTATCATTATAATCTGCCCATTTTACAGATGAGGATAATAAGGCCCAAAGACATTGAGTAACTTGCCCGATGACCACACCTGGTAAGTGGTGGATTCCAGATTTAAACCTGGGCAGTCTGACTTCTCAAAGTCTGACTTTACTTTTTCAGCAAGACAGAGATGCCTATTTGAGAGAAACTACCCAGCACTGGGAACCGATCCTGGGACCTTCCGGAGTGGAAGAGAGGTGCTAAATCTCTTGCGCCACCTTAGCTCCCTGGTCTGCTGCATCTCTTATTGTCTCTCCTCTGTGTCTCTTTTTGTTGCATCATCTTGCTGCACCAGCACTCCACTCAGGTCAGCACTCCTGCACGGGCCAGCCTTCTGTGTGGGCCAGCTCTCCGCTTGAGCCAGCTTGCCACGCAGGCCAGCTTGCCTTTCACCAGGAGGCCCCGGAAATTGAACCCTGGGGCCTCCTATATGGTAGACGGGAGCCCAATCTCTTGAGCCACATCTGTTTCCCCTGATTTACTTTTTTCTGGTCCCCACCTCTTAAGGAACTGGTCATCTTCCCAGCCAGGTGTGTGGCTGAGGGAATCAACTCTCTCCTGATCCTATGACTTCCAAAGAATTCCCATGAGCTATATTTTCTAAGGAGGTTCACTTCCCTCCGCTGTGCTCTCTCTGCAAAAGGCCAGCTGCACCCGTTACCCAGCCCCTGTAGGCTGAGGTGGTGTGGTTCCTCATTGTGAAGTTGGGGTGCTGGCTGACATTTGGCATAACCCTGTGTGGGCAGACACAGTCTTCTTGAAAAGTCACTAGCTTGGTTTTGACCACCTTTTCCTAGCTGCAGGGTTAATGCCTGGCTCTCAAAGTGTGGTCCCTGGACAAGTGACTTCAACATCATCTGGAAGCTTGTTAGAAACACAAATTTTTGGGCTCCACCCAAGACTTGCTGAATCAGAATCCCTGAAGGCGGGGCTCAGAAATCTGTGATTTACTAAACCCTCCAGATAATTCTGATGCATGCTACATTTTGAGACCTACTGCTCTAAACCTTAGTTTCCGCCTTCACAAACTAGTGGTAGTAGTAACACCTGCCTTCTGGGGTATAGGCGTATAATCTAAATGAGCTAATTTAAATAAAGCCCTTGGCATAGTACCCAGCATATAGTAAGCACAGTAAGTGGTACCTGGCAAAACCACCTCTGAACTTGTCCAAGGTCATTACTGAACCTATGTAATTTTCATGTGCCCTTCATCCCCCTCCTTTGGGGAACTGCCTTCTGCCCATGGTCTGGAGGGCTGCCAAGCCCAGCTTTCTCTCTCTCCCCTCATCCTGGTGTGACCAAAGCCTGGCCAATCAGATGCTTGTCTTCTGGGGATTTGCATCGTAAGGAGAAGCTTCCAGGGATATTTCATGGCACTCCATCCAGTTGCTTCTCCACCTGTCATCTGTTTAAGATTCTCCTGGGAGTTTTGTTAAAATGCAGGTTCTGATTCAGAACATCTGGGATGGTTCAGAGAGTCTGCATTCTCACCAGCTCCCGGTGATGAGGGTTCTCCTGGCTTGTGGACCACATTTGGAATAGCATCCCTAGAAAGTGGCTCTCATGTTAGAATTACCTGGAGGAGTTTTGAAAAGAAACAGCCTCACCCCACCAATTGAGTCCCAGTCTCTGAGGGTGAGGTCTTATCATCAGTGCTTTTTAAATAAAGCTCTCCTGTTGATTCTTACCTGCACCTTGGATGGAGAACCACTGCTGTAGGGAGACGGTCCAGGCATTTCTAGAACCTTTTTAAGCCTGAGTTCTCAATCTTTCTTGATGCTCTGAGATCCCTCTTTTTAATGTTTGCTTAAGAGTTGGTTTCTGTTGCTCATAACCAAAGAATCTTAACTGAGAAGCGTCTCAGAAATAAGAGACAAAAATCAAGGCTAGTATTTAGCTTGTCTGGCCTCTCAATGAACGTATCTTCCTGCTACACCTTCTCCTGGATGGGGTTTTGATTTGGTTGGGATAGTGCCATGAGGATATGGAATGTCCCCTCTTCCCTTTGTCCCCTTCAAGACCCACCTGGGGAGCGGCTGTTCTCCAGGACTGCTTTACTCTTTGCTCAGCCCCACGTTTGGATTCTGCAGGCTGCAGCTTCACCAGTGTTTGAGAAGCCAGGCCAGCTCACAGACTTGTGAACCAGCCTGCTCACCTGTCAGGTGGCGATACTGAAAACCGATGGTCTGCTCTGGGCAGGAAAGCCGGCAGCAGGTATTGGGCTTCCTTTCTGCCTAAGGCATGTCTTGGATACCTCTGCCACCTTAGCCAGGAGGTGACGGATCCCTGAAGCTGGTTGCATCTACCTCCTGGAGCTGATAGTACACCATTCCAAATGGACTTGTGTTGACCTGGGCCAGCTGGCCGTGATTGCCAGGAGATGGCATTGCCAGGGAGTCCCAGATGCACAACAGGTGTCCCGGGTCCCTTCACTGAAGCTCTGCCCAGAGGCCCGGATGTCAGGTTCTTCTCCCAGTCTCCCTGCTTGGAAGGTTTCTTCACCTCTGAAGTTGGTGAACTCTTCCTGATTAGTGGCAAACAGCTTCTCTCTCTGATGCCACCCATGCCCCCCGCCTCCCCCTGCTCCAGCCTCTAAAGGTAAATGCCCAGCCCTGCAGTGGGACTCCAGGGCCTGCTGGGACTCTTCTCCCCCTCAGGGCCCCTGCCGTGCGATTGTTAAATATGGACTCACCCCTGCTCTTTAAGGCCGGAAGTACCAGGAACAAAGGAGCAGATGGGAGAGTGAGTGTGACAAGGTCAACCTGCAAAGGTCAGGAGCTAGGAAAGGTTAAAAGGGCTTGTCGGGGGAGGGGGCACGAATCAGGAGGAGGGTTGGGGCAAGAGAGGTTTGTTTTCCATTTCAAACTTTCCTCCCCTTTTAAGTCATGCCTTTACTTCGATAAAACATTTAAAAATATTCTTGAAAAAAATCAGAAGCAAAAAAATTTCTCTACAATGTAATTAACAAAAATACTAACAATGCTATATACTAACTTTTACCAATGTACTAGTTTTTCTATACACCATCTAATACACTATTAATTCTCACTACAGCCTAGGGTGACCAACCTGTCTTGGTTTGCCCTGATCTCTCCCAGTTTTAGCGCTGAGAGTTCCGTGTCCCAGGGAACCCCTCATCCTTCTACAACCCCAACAAGGGCTGCTCTTTACCAAACGTATTCACGGATGAGGACGGTGAACCTCCACGAGCTTCTGTGACTTGTATAAGGGTCACATAGCTAGTTAGCAGTGGACACAGTTAGCTGAGGATCATACAGCTAGTTTGTGGTACAAAACAGGGGTCATCCAGCTAATCAGTGGTAGACAGTAAAAAGTCACACAGCTAGTTAGTTAAGGGTCATATAGCGAGTTGTAGACACAGTTAAGGGTAACAGAGCTAGTTAGTGGTAGCCACAGTTAAGGGT
>JAKSZT010054368.1:13016667-13047522 GCA_026826555.1 Tolypeutes matacus
ACAGTTAAGGGTAACAGAGCTAGTTAGTGGTAGCCACAGTTAAGGGTCCTACTGCTAGTTAGTCGTAGAAACAGTTAAGGGTTAGACAGCTAGTCAGTGTTCAGTTCAGTAGGACAATTAGTTAAGGAGGCTCACACTTGAACCAGGCATGATGACTCTATTTGTTACTCTACATCGGGGCTTCTTAACAGGGGGTTCGTGAGCTTGAATTAAAATTCAAAATCACGTTATTCTTGTGGGGACGTGTTGGTGCAGGTGTGATATCTTTATTAAATAATATACGGTATGGTGTGGACTTAGTAAGGGGTCTGTGGAACAAAAAAGGTTAAGAACCCCTGCTCTACCTTATCTGGAGTCTTAGGACTGAAAGGTGTTTGGGGTCACGATGTCCAACCCCCTTGTTAGTAGACAGAGAATCTTGGCCCCAGAGTGGCAAAATGACCTAGCCAAGGTCACCGGTGAGTTCGTTTTGTGCTTCCAAGGGACCATCGGCCTGGAGATGAAGGAGGTTTACGCCCCGGCAGGGCCCTGTTAGGAGGCCTGCCAGTTGGCTTTGAGAAGGGCAGCTGGCACCTCGCTGGCAGAGGGCTGGCACGGCGAGGCCCTGTCTGCGCCCGGGGCTGGGGGGTAGGGGTGGGGGGGGGCTGCTTCCCTTTACAATTTACACACAGAGCAGCAACAGCCTGGGGGAAAACAACCCCAACAGACTCTCAAAAGATGTTTTGGACTTAATCCCAGCATCAGCATCGGAAGCAGCCCGGCAAGATAAATAAGATAAAGTTGGTGTGCCTGTAAGGTTGAGCGATCAAATCACCATTGCATTTGAAATATTCATGAGGGGAAGAGAGGCTTGAGAAACAGTCACAGAAACATATTCTGCTTTGAAAAGGCAGAATTCAAAGGCATGAAAAATGAATCAGGGGAAATTAATATTGGGGTCGGGGAGGCGGGTGGGTTGGTAGGGTGACAGTTATTGCCCAGAAGGAAGGGGAGGGAGACGTGGGGGAGATATTTCAGACCGGGCTGTGTTTGGAATACTCTATCCTGCCTGGAATATTTGAAATGTCAATCGTCTCATATATCATTTGAAGTCACCACTTGGTCGGAAAATGGATGGTTCTAGAGAGGATTAAAAAGCAGAGTGGGGTGGGGGCAGGAGATGGAGAGATGAGTAAAGTGAGCTAACTCCTATAAATTATGGACGGATTTCTTTTCTCTCAAGGAGGGCTGTGTAGACAAGCAAAGAACTTCTAAGCCTGCTTTGCCCAAAACGTCAGCAATTTCTTGCACATCTCTGGGCCTCTGTTTCTTCCTTTGTAAAACCAGGGTGGGGATGGGGGTTCGGGCCGGATGCCCTGTATGTCCCCCTGCCCAAGCATTAAGGGGCTCTGATTTGTGATGCACTTAGAAATAGAGGGTAGCTTCAGGCACAATGGTCGAGTGTATTCCTTGCTGGTGGGAATGTAGACTGGAGGCTTGGTGGCTGTTGGCAGAGTCCAGTGGGGTTAGGTCCTTGGGGTGTGGACTGCTGCAGCCATTCTGGAGAGACACCTGGTACTAAAGGAAATGAAGTCTGCATGGTAATGAAGTCTGCATTACTCCTCGGTCCCAAGCCAGCAGCATCAGCTCACCTGGGAGCCCTGTTAAAAGTGCAAATTCTCAAGTCATTTTAATAAGATCCCTGGGTGGGTCATAGGCACATAAAGTTCTGAGATGTACTGTCCCAAGACACAGCACTTCCACTCCTGGACTTATTCCCCAGAGGAAGCTGAACCCACGATGTACATCAATGTGCATAGACAAGGAGGTTCGAGGAGGTGGATTTGTGGTAGTGGGAAATTGGAAGCAATCGAGGTGCCCATCGGAGGGGGAATAAATAAGTAAATTGTGATGAATGCTCATGTGAAATACTGTCACACAGAGGTTAGAAGACTGAAACTGATGTACCCACAGGAAAATGCAAGGATCTTAAAAACAAAGCTCTCCGGGGAAAAAGATAGGGTATAGAACTGGTTCTATAGTATGCTGCAATGTTTATAGGTTAAAAATGCACTACACACAAGGCAAAATGATGTGTTTAAAGCCCTACGAGAGCAAGGATTTTTTTTTCTATTTTTTTCACCCTTGTATCCCAGGCACATAGTAAGCACTCAATATTTGATGAACAAATGCATTTGACAAGCATATGTACACATTAAAGAGAAAAGGAATAAATCAAACTGGAGGATGTTACATGGACAGATGACAGTGCTGTGCCATCATCCAAGGAGTGATGTCCTCACCGTTCTGCATTTGGGGTGAAATAAAAGTCCAAGCTCATGCAAGAGGGAGGCTGGAGGACCGGGTACCTGAGTTTGCCCTGCTCAGCAGCTGCTTGGCTGCCCTTCCTCTGGCCCATCCAAGGCCTTGGCTCACCACCTTCCCACTTTAATTCTAAAGCTTAGGAACTGTTCCTGTAGAAACAGACTCTCCCGGCCACGGTTCTCTGCTGAGGGCTTTGTGTGCATCACCTTGCTCGTCCTTGCAGCAATCCCTAAACCAGAGGTTCTCACCTGGGAATAATTTTGCCCCTTGAGGGAGATTTGGCAATGTCTGGAGACAATTTTGATTGTCACAATTGTGTGTGTGTGTACAGAGGCCAGGGAGGCTGCTAAACACCCTGCAATGCACAGGACAGCCCCACAACAAAGAATTTTCAGTCCCAACATATCGATTGTACTGCGATTAATAAACCTGACCCAGGAAGTAGGGTGCTCTTATTTTTTCCATTTTTATAGGTGAGGAAACTGAAGCATGGTGAGGTTGGGTCACCCTGCCCAAGGTCACGTAGTCAGTAAGCGGTGGTGGTAGGATGCAAACCAAGTTAGGCAGGCTCCAGCGTCCTTGCTCTCAGAAATGGAAAATCGAAGCAAACAGAAACGGAAACAACGTTGACTGCCTTCACCCAGTTACGTCACGACTAGGATGACCACTTGTAACCGGTCACTGTCTGGGTTTGCCCAGGAATGCTGCAAGCACCTGAGTTTGGGACCTGATCACCATATTCAATCTGTTGAGTTCACACTGTGTTAGAGACCAAGCCCCATTCTCAGGTTCACCTACGATGACTTCATGGTGTGTAGTGCTCAAGGCTGTAGTCTGTTAGGCCCTTGAGTTGATCAGCAAGTCTTGGGGTAGATCAGTATTCACCCTTAAAGGACTGCGAAGTTTGTTTGAGAAATAGATCAGTTGGGGATGGTGTCGTAGAGGAAAAATCCCAAGGTATTCGATGACAAGGTCAGCATCTCTGTATGACCTTGGGCAAATTGCTTAACCTGGATCCTCATTTGGAAAATGAGTTGCTAATAACCAGAGCTACATTTATGACCTCATACCTGTATGAGTACCCAGCTTGGGCCATGTGCCGTGCTAAGCACTTTACAGAGGTTCTCTAATTTAAGACTCACAACCACGGTAGGGGGTGGCCCAAGGACGTAGCTGAGGAGTGGTAGAGTCAGGATGCAAAACCCAGATTGTTCTACTCCAAAGACCACCCTTCTAAGTGCTATGAAATGCTGTCTTCCTTGACTGTTGCTGAGATGGAAAAACATGCCAATTAGGGTCTGAAAACAGGAGGTGGCCTTAAGGGCGGTGCAGTAAGTGTGTTTGCAGAGGTGCGTGTGTTTATCCACCCGTGGCATCCTTCGGCATCTTTGGCTCCCGACACCTGCAGGGAGGGGCCCCTCCAGCTCTGACTGCCTCGCTGTTTTCCCCAACCCCACCTCCCAACAGCTTGTGTTTGATGTTTTCGGTGGATCTGAAGCGTGGTTCAGGCCCCAGGAACCTTCTTTCATGGACAGAGGAGCTCGAGTCTCCCGGCGACAGCTGGCCTGTCCATTTCCAGCCCCACTGTATGAATCAGCCTTGAGTCGCAGGGTTTACACATCAGCTTCAAAAGCACCTGCAGCTATATCCAGCCAGGGAAGTTCCTTGATCTGCCGCTCTGGTTTGCTGAGGGTTCCAAGGACAGGGGTTTCCTGGGGAGCAGAGAGATGGATTTTCTTTTTGTTTACAGCTAACTCCTCTTTCTTGAATGTTAATCATTCTAAGGATAAAAATGATTGCTGTTTATCAAGCACTTATTTCGTGCTCGGCACATAAGCCTCCCTGCTCCTCCCCAGCCACTCAGTACTACTGGTTCTCTTTACCAGACTTGACTTTTCCTTTTTCCCAGAGCTGCTAACTGTATTCTAAACACCCAGAAGAGGGCGTGGCAAATGTTGGTGCTCCATAACTGTTTGTTGAATGAATGAGTGAGTGGTGTGTGCTAGGATCTATGCTAGGCCCATTATGTGTATTATCTAAACCTCACAATAATCCCAAGACACAGGCACTATTTTTATCTCCATGTTACGGAGGAGAAAATGTACTCAGGGAGGCCAAGTCACTTCCCCCCAAACACACAGCTAATAAGTATCACAGCAAGAATGCAAATGTACTTCTCTTCTTCCATATCCTACACCATTGTCCCATGTATGCAGATATAGTTTCAGTATTTGCACGTATTTATCTCCAAGTAACACATCCACAGATGTGTCTTATATATGTACAAGTATAATATGTACATGTATTTGTGTGTAAATGTATTGGTCAGCTATAGCTGTGGGTTATAAAAATAAGCGTTTATTTCTTTTTATAGCTTTGTGAGTTGGCTGGGGAGACTCTGCTTTTAAACTTTAGGTCAAGTTCAGGTCTGATCCCTATATTTCCTTCTGAGGCCCAGACTGCAGAGTTTCCTGGTGAAGGTCAGCAGTTTCCAGAAGGATGCATAGAAATATTTGATTCCTCTTAAGTCTTAAGCTGGGAATTGGTACACTGTCACTTCTGCCCATGTTCCATGGGGGCAGGGAATTATATTCCTTCAGTGGTAGAGGGAACAGGAAGTAAATATTTGCTGAACAGTAATTTACATCAATATATCATATTTTTATTATATACAGATATACCTGTACTTTTTGCTCCGGTGAATCTAGCTTCCGGTTCCATTTTGTTATTTACTTTTACTGGGTATTAATTTCCTTGTTTGAAAAATGGGATAAAAATGACTAGCTTATATTCAGAATTAACCTTTACTGTTTATTTTAGCTGGTCTAACACACATTTGAGCTCTCCACATGGAATAAAGTCACATGGACAAGGTCTTGAGCGCCACAGTCAGATTTCCTGGGTTTTCATGACTACCTGTGTGACCTGGTATAAGCTACTCAGCCTTGCTAAATTTTAGTTTTCTTCTTTGTGAAATGGGAATGAAACAAGTACCTGCTTCACAGGGCACTGTGAGGATTAAGCGAGATGTATGCAAAAGTTTAGCATAGCACCTGGCTTAGGGGACACCTAATAAATATTAGCTATTATTATTAACACTAGTCTTACAACAAGAAACAGCACAAGCCTTCTGATGCTGCCCGAGGCAATTGTCCTGGCCTGTCCCAACTTATATTTGTCTGATCCAATCCCTTTCCTAATTATGATCCCACTCTTTCCTTCTAGACTTGGCTTGATGTCTGGTCTTTGGCTTCCCTACAGAAATGTTTGGACCCATCTTGTCGATTTGTGGCTTCCTGGGGCTGGCCCACTCTGGTAACCCCAGCAGGATGGCTCACTGGGACCTCATGGGCTGATTGCAAAATTTCAACAAGAGATTGGGGGGTGGGGTGACCCCTCAGACTGCAGCGTGGAGATATGCGAGCTGGTACTCTTTCCACCGGCAGTCCTCTGGGGGCTGTTGAGCCTGGAACCTTTGCAATTTAGGCAGCGTGTTTGTAATGGTCTTGAGAAAATCCATTCTGCCTACAAAGGCGGTGACCTTTAAATTTTTTTTTTTTCTTCAGAATTTTCCAGGATGCACATTGAGTCTTCCTGTCAATGTGCCCACTTGGGGCATTTAGATTACATTTGCTGATCGCTGATGGCTGTAACCAATTTGTTCCTGAGCTCAAGGTCGATTTTGAATAATTTTAACAGTGCTGTGTCTCTTGCATTGAATATCTGCGAGACAAACCTTAAGGTTAAGGAGGGAGCAGGGGGCTGTTTCCCTCTTGTGCAGGTCCTATGAGTTTGGTAAATGAGAAAGTTCCCGGCTCTGCCATTAGTGGACTAGGTGGCTTTGAACAAGGGACAAGGGAATGGACACATCCCAAACACCTAACAGGTACCAGATGCAGGCTTGGGAACTTCGTGTGAAGCAGCTATTTACTCCTCTCAGCTAAGTTCCTAAGGAGTCAGGAACTTAGCTGGGAGTGGGTCTGGTCTGCCTGATGCCAGAGTCCATGCTCTTCTCACGCCCCCTCACTCCCTCCCCAAGGCCAGGTTCAAAAACCCGTCTCCTCTGTGCCACCCTCCTGGATAGCTCTTGTCACTGCACTTTGGCAACATCCCCGTCCAACACAGGCTGCCACATCCTTTTGATCATTTCCCTTGGAGTCGTACCTCTGGGTTTGAGATGGTGCTGTTTTAGCTTGGTTTCCCCAGCAGTGGCAGGGGGTTGACATCACCAAGTCTTCTTTGGAACCCCCCGTTGCAGACTCAGAGGCAAGCCTGGCACAGCGTGGTGGGTTAACACGGGCCTTTGGAGTGGGTGTGCCCTGCCCATTTCATCCCTTGGTTTAGGTGGGCGTGGCTCATTGAGGGAGGGCTTTCAGGAGAAGGGCAGTGAAGGAAGCAGGATGGTGAAGGCAAAAGAACCAGACAAGGACCTGGTGTTAGGTAAAGTGGAGCCTTGGCCTGATCCCACGGGGAGCTCAGTACCATAGGGCTGTCTCTACCTTGGCCAGAGGACTGAACTTTTGTACCTGCCCCTCACCTCCCTCCCCATGTTGATCAGTAATTGGCCATCCGTAGGGTGGAGCAGGGCCATGGTGGAGCTCCCCTGGTCGGTGGCTGCCAGCAGCTAAGGGCAATTCTCTGGAGAAGGTATTGGCATAAGCCATTAGCCACAGGTTGACAACAGTTTGAGGACAGGTGGGTCGGCTGGTAATGGAGATCTGGGTGAGGCATCATGTAACTCCTCTGTGCCTCAGTTTTTCTCATCTGTAAAATGGGGATACTGATAAAACTGATCTCTGAGCATTGGTGTGAGGATTAAATGAGATGCCTGCATTTATATTACTACACGATATGCCCAGCACCAACCTTGCACAAAGCGAGGTCTCCACAGGCGTAGGCTGTGCTTATAATTGGCAGTTTGCAACCAGCTATCACCTGATGGTCGCTCATTAAGCTCATTTAATCCTTATAACTCTTCTACATCATTTTACAGATATGGAAACTGAGGCACAGTGAGATGAAGCACCTTGACCAAGGCCACAGGGCTTGTAAGTGGCAGGGCTGGGAATTCCAGTCCAGGTAGTCCAGCCCCAGAGCCCATAAGCAAGTGCTCTCTTGGAACTGACTCCTCTGGTCATTGGGAAAACTTTTTTCTCACTCATCGTTCCTTGAATTCTCCGTTTTCTCTTTTGTTTCTGAGCCTTTGCACATGCTATTCCGTCTGCTGTAAATGCCTCTCTCCCTTTAGCCTGGTCTGTTCCTTTTCATCCTGTGCATCTGAGCTTAGTTTTGGCCTCCTCCAGGAAGCCCTTCAGGTAATCTCCACTCACAGTCCTTTTATACTTTCCCCAATCAAAGCACCTATCAGAATATATTGCAACTGCCTGGTCCTTATTTACCTTTTCCACTGAGTCTATGGCTCCAAAGGGGCAGAGATTTTGCCTGTCTCATTTCTCATTTTCACCCTAGCATCTAGCACAGCATTTGCCACATCGTGGATGTTCGATGAATATGTATTCAGTAACTGAATTAGCATTAAAGCTTCAGAACTGAATACATTGGGTGTTTCCAAAAGTTCTCATGGAGATGAATTAAAACAACATGATCTAAATTCTTTCTGGGAAAGTTTTACAACCAAGTTTGCCAGCCTTGGCTGGCTCAAATCTTCTGGAACCTGTGGACACAGTTCCCATTCCATAGAAATATCTTCCTACCTGGGAGGCCCAGGGAATTAAAACAAGCTTCTGCTTTAGTAGCTGAGAGTTCTTCAGGGACACTTCTGACATTTTTATTCAAGCACTGCTCAATTCACTTACTTAAAATAATGAATTTGTTTCTTTTCATTATATAAGTTAGAGAATCACATTGCTGAAATTTGGGAAACCAAGAAAAGAAAAGAAACCCACCTGCTATTATTTGGTGGGTCTTTCTCCCCATACATAGATTTAACTTCTTTTATTTATTAAACATACTTGCAACCATACTATGAAAAGTTTTTCTTTCTTTCTTTTTTTTTTTTCAGGTACTGGGGTCCAGGGGATTGAACCTAGGACCTTGTATATGGGAAGCTGGCACTGAACCACTGAGCCACATTGGCTCCCTTGAATTGGTTATTTCATTTGTTTTTCTTGTTGTTTGTTTTTGTTAGGAGGCATGGGGAACTGAACTTGGGACCTCCCATGAGTGTGAAAGTAATATATGCACATAGTACAAAGTAAAAGTACAGAAATGTTCCTAATGACAGCAGGAGTTCCTGACCCCAATTGTCCCCTCTCCCCTCTCCAAGTCCTATTTCCCAGAGGCAACAGCTTGAAATATTTCCATTTTTAGTGCTCCTGGTGTTTCTCTCTGTAACTTCAAATAAGATGCTTGGGCAGCTCTTTCTTGATTTATCACTTGAAGACCTTTTCTTTTGACTGTTCCGTAGAAGGTGAAGATTCTGCACGCTGACTTTGTGCCTCCTCCTCTCTTTCTCTCCTTCCACAAATTTTTTATTTGAAAAAGTAATTCACGCACAAGGAAATCATGCCGACAGGATGCAAAGAGTCCCTCTTTTCCTAATGGTTCTGCCTTTACTCCATCCCAGTCCCAGATTCTTGTGTATTTGGGTAGATCAAGGAAGGCTGCAAGGTTTTGGACACTCCACCTGCTGAGAAGTGTGGTCTGTCTCCCCTCCCCTGGAACCTGGGCTGGCCTGTGCCTGCTTTGACCAGTAAATTGCCATAGAAGTGATGCTGTGCCGATCTGATCCTTGCCTTTAAGTGGTCGGGTGCCTCTTTGACCTCTTGGTCCTAAAGCCCCAGGCCACCATGTAAGGAGTCAGATGACCCTGCAGGTGAGACCCTGTGGAAAGACCCTGAGATCACGTGGAGAGCTTCCGGCCGTCCCCTCACAGCCAGCTAAAGACCACAGAGCGACCCTGGTCGATACCAGGGGGAGCAGAATTGCCCAGCGGGATCCTACCTGGATTCCTGGTCCTCAGAATCATGGCATTTAATAACAGTGGTGGCTGTGCTATGTTACTGGGGTAGGTTCGATCATGTACCCCAACAAAAGACACGTTCTTAATCTTAATCCACGTTTCTGAGGGTGTGAATTTGTTAATAGAACCCTTTGAAGATGGTCAGGCACAGCCCGGCTGAATCAGGGTGGGTCTTAAATCCATATTACTGGAGGTCTTATAAAGAGAAGAACCGAAAGAGCAGACACAAGGAGAAAGAGATCGCCATGGGACAGGAGGCAGAGATGCCAGCCAAGGAACCTCAAGGAGGGCAGCAGGCCTGACTTTGGGTGAAAACCTTGCTGATGCCTTGAGTTTGGACGTCTGGTCTTCCAAACTGTGGGCCAATAAATTCCTGTTAAGCCAACCTGTGTGGCATTTGTCATATGCAGCCTGGGAAACTAAAACAGTCACTAAGTTTTGAGACATTTTGCTAACACAGCAATAGTTAACCAGGGTGGCATCCTTTCAGAGATATTCCATGTGTCACAGATTTAGTGTAGGGTTGTCTTAGCCTAGAAATCAGCACCTGATACAAGGCATACATGCTGATGCTTTATAGGGCTGTGCAATCCCAAAGAAGCAGGACGAGGCCAAGGGAAGCGAGGCAGGGAAGGAGGGAAGACAGGTAGATTCTAGGTGGTGCATTACTGAGTTGGCCACAGCTCCACAGAGACACAACTTGTCTCGTGGGATTCCTCTGGAGAGGCTCTATGGAGTTGCTGCGCCTAGGAACCGTCCTGTCTGGGAGAGGAAGGGCAAATAGTTTGTCAGCTCCTTTCTGCCTCCTCTCTCATGTTGGCCAAAATTTGCCCCACCGGACCCGCCTCGACCAAGATGGCGGAGTGAGAGGCTTCAGTGCTCTGCCTTCTGCAGAAGCTTTGAACAACTAGCAAGAACTGGCAGAAACGTCTTTCTCAAAGCTCCAGAAAACAGCTGGACTGCAGTAACAGGGTGAGTGCCGAATCAAGGAGAAGGCAACTTGAAACCGGTAGGCTCTCACGGGTGCCCTGGCCAGCCCCTCCCTGACCACTCAGGCTCCCGGGGACCTTGGGTTTCAGGGGTGTAGGAGGGGAGCAGAGAAGCACTCGGGCACATACTGGGAGCGCAGAGTCTAGCCCAGTCTGTGTGGCAGTGGCCTCAAGGACTTGCCCACCCAGCAGTTGCCCTGTGGGTAGAAGGCACCTCACAGACTCTCCCACAGAACGCTGAGGGAGAGCGTCAAGTCATGCTGCCAGGGCCAAGAGATTGCTGGGTGTAGGACAAACCAGGAAATGGTTTCCTAGGGAAGAGGGGACATTCCTAGGGACACACGTGCATGCCCCAGACAAGAGGCATATGCAGAAAGCCTGGAGCTATTCTTCCAGTCATTGCAAGGATCAGCCCTGAAGGAGAGCACTCAGGTCCAGCTGCAAAGACTGGGAAGGTGGTGTTTTCTTCCCTATTTAGCAGCAGCAGAATTTTTTTTTTGGTAGCTCCTGGCATCCAAGGAAAGCTCTGCCATAGCACTAGCTGGATACAAGCTTAAGGAACAGATGCCTCAGGATCTAAATTCCTGTGATAGTACATTAACATATCAAAATGTCCAGGTTTCAATAAAAGAGTATAAAACGTACAAAGTTTGTCCCACCCTGCACTTCAGAGTTATGTCATCCAGCCCCTCCCAGCAGCTGCTGGGGAACCTGGACCTCTGCAAGTCGGTGGGTAGAATGGGCATCAAGCCTTGCCCCCCAGGGCAGGCTGAGGAAGTTTTGATTGGGTGCCAGATAGTGCGAATTTTACCTTGTTGGGTGCTGGATATTTTTGAGCTTGGCACTGTTCTAGGAGCTGGAGAGCCAGCATGGAATAAAACAAAGATCTCTGCCCTTGTGGAGCTCTCCTATTAGTGTGGGGACAGACAATAAACCATAAGCATAATTGAAGTTTGCTTTATTATCCTTATACATACACATTTTTTGAATATCCTTAAATAGTCATAATTTTTAGTAGTTGTATGTTGGTCAAATGAATAGATCACAGTTTAATGAACCATTAAACTCTTGATGGGTGTTCCCTCAACAAACTGAGGTTGAGATTCATTCTGAAATCCACTGGGGGAGCAGCCACCCCTACCAGTGGGACCAAAGATTGATCTTCCCTGGATCTATGACCTGGAATTGCCCTGGATTGGACTGACCTAGCAGATGGGCCCCCGGCTGGCACAAGAAATGATGGGGGTTCTTAGGACGGCAGGAGGGACCTTCGATGACCCCCTTCCATAACTCCAGTTCTGTGCCTAAAACCTAGACCTCAATAGCCAATCAGTCACCCAGGTCCAGGGTCAAGGTCTTTGATCACTCTCGAATTTGTACTTTCCCTTCTGTCTTTGGGCTCTCATCACTCTTTGCCTGCTGGCTTTGAACTGAACTTGGTGTCTCCTGTTCCATTGATCTCCAGTCTGCAGTAATAATTATGTTGTGTGCTTTGGAGGATGTGGTGGATGCGGTCGGTGCCTCGTCCATATTCCCTTGGCACTCGCCGTTCCTACTTGCAAGCACTTGCCACTCTGCCTGGGGCTTTCTTGGGCCACTGTAGCCTGCTAGGCCTTGTGGGGCATGCTGGAAGGGAAGAGAAATGCACACTCAGGAGAGCATCCCTATTCCACCACGGATGCTGGTTGTCCTAGCTTCCTCACCCCTAGGGTGATGCGTGCTCTGTGCAGTCTCCTAGGAGTCCCCAGTGGGACTGAGCTCCAGTTGCCCACAGTAGTAGCCTGCTCATCAGCATATCCTACACTGGCTTCTATCCTTTCTCTGCTCACTTTTCTACTCTCCTACCAGTGTTTCTTGGGATCATTTCCTAATAAACAAGTTGCCTTCAAATTCTTGTCTCAGGATCTGCTTCTGGGGTGGGGGGGTACTTAACTGAAGATGAGAAAGAATACAAGAAGCCCTGAGGATATATAATAGGGGTCTCCAACTTCGCTTTGATGGATAGCATTGGAGATTGAACCATGGTCCCCATGGAAGACATTTTCAAGTCTTGATCTGTGTTCCTGGGGGTGTGAACCCATTTGTACACAGGACCCTTGAAGATGCTGTTATTACTTAAGGTGTAGACTCAAAGATCCTATTTAGATGAGGCCAAATTGTATCCGGGTGGGCCTCGATCCACATGGCCGGAGTTCCTTAGAAGCAAAGGAAATTCAGATGGACTTAGTCAGTGGGAGTCAGAAGTCAGTGGAAATCAGAGCAGCAGACATGAAGAGAGACAGATGGCCACGCGATGGAGGATTGCTGGAGCACCACGGTCTCTGGGAGAAAGCGAGCCAGTCCGATATCTTGTTGCCAGGCTTCCAGCCTCCAAAACTGTGGCTAATACATTCTTATTGTTTTAGCCAAGCCATTGTGTTATATTTGTCATAGCAGCCCTGGAAACTAAGACAGGTGGAGAAGTGTGACTCCCTTGAGGAGGTGACATTTCTGGGCTGGTACCTGGAGGATGTGTAGGAATTAACTAGGCAAAGCTGGAATGGGGAGAATAGCAGGGGGACAGTGTCCCAGGCAAAGGGAGCGGCATATGTGAAGGTCCTGGGGCAGGAATATTAGGAGACTGGAGTGCAGAAAGTGGCCACCATATTGGTGGATGTATGGCCTGAGGCAGAATTTGTGTCCCTGCCTTGACATATGTTTCTCCTTGTGTTTGGTTCTCTGGCTATACATTTTTTTGAACCCCATTATGGTCTGATTTCATATAAATGCATCTGAAATGAAATCTCTAATATTAACAGTGTTGTCAGACTTGAAGGCCTCATTTCTTTTTGGTTCGTTTTTACAGAATGCTATCTATGAATTTCTGGGGAGGATATGAGGATTTTGATTGTTTTGATTTTTTTTTTTTTTTTTTGGGTGGCCACATTATGTTAATTTCCCAATTGTCTTAGGATATGAGAACATAAAAGCAATAACTCATTTATATGAAGACTGAGTGCGCTGAGAGGTTGTCATGGAAACCAGGGGAGGCATTCATGTTGGCGAGAGTAAATTGAATAACCCCCTGTTAAAAAGATTGAACACAGAACTTATTTACCCAATAGTGTGGTATGTGGAAGAGCTGCGAAAGCCAGCATGAGAGGTGAGGAAGAGGGTGCATAATGGCTAGGAATGTTCTGTTTTTATTTAAATAGTTATTCCCCTCCTCCTTCCAAAGACCACGTTTTGTTGTTAAATGGGAGTGGGGTTGTGGGGTGGTCAGGAGGGTGGAGAGGTGGGGTGGAAATGCTCCCAGGAAAGAAAAGCGTAGGGCACTCTGACTCCCGATGCTGGGTAGCTCTGCCTCTATTTCTCCTCTTGGAGAATCCTCTGAAGTCTTGGTCAGAAGGGTTGAATGGACATGAGCATTTTAAGCATTTTCCCCTTTGCTTTTGGCAAGATTGTTTACTGTTTTCCAAGCTGAGTTGCTTTTTTAAAAAAAAGACTAGTTCAATTGATTTTTAGAAAAAGAAAACTGCTTCAGCTCTTATTGAATAACTCCTTAAAAGAAAGGACATGGAAGACAGATGAGGAAGCACGGTTGGGGCCCGAGGGCTCACTCACCGTGGCGGAGGAAGATGGCTCAGGAGGTACAGCCTTCTATGAGCACTTTGGGACTTACAGGGTCCCAAAGAGGCAGCCACTCTGAGGACTGCAGGGGTCATCTTGGAGATCAGGTTTTGGGACCCAGAAGGTACTAATGGAGGGCTTTTCTGATACAACTCCAGTGTTGCGCCTGTAGATCTCACTATGCGAAGGGCTGGTGTCTCAGTTTGCCAGGGCTGCTGTAACAAAATTCCACAAGCTGCTTGCTTAAACAAAAGGAATTTATTGCCTCACAGTTTTGGAGGCTAGAATTCAGTCCAAAATCGAGATGTCCAACACCATGCTTTCTCTGAAGTCTGTAGCATTCTCGTGGTGGTTTGCCAGCCAGCCAGCCACAGTTTGATCTCTGCCTCGGTCACATCGATTTCTGTCTTCTGTCTCCTCCTCCTATTGTGTCCAATTTCCTTTGCTTAAAAGGTCTCCGGTCTTACTGGATTAGGCCCACACCGATTCAGTTTGTCCTTAACATCTTCAAAGATCCTATTTACAAATGAGTTCACACCCACAGGACCTGGGATTAGGACTTGAATACGTCTTTGTGGAGGATGTGAATCGACCTATCACCGGATTCCTATTCGCAGCTTACACCCCAGAGCACCATAGTCCCACCTCCTCAGGTGTCTGCTTCTCACCGTTTCGGGGAACAGATAATCCAGAGCCCCACTATCGTCGACGGATTGCAAAAGTGGCCCCGATTATTTCTCTGCCACAATGTGACTTTGCGGCTTTTCTAATTGAGAGCTATAACCTATTTTCTCCCTCCTTGAATCCGAGTTGGACCTGTGACTTGAATTGAGCAACAGGACGCCGGGGACGTGACAGTGCTCCAGTTCTGACCTTAGGCCTCAGGAGATCTTGTGTGTGACCACCTATTTTCTTGGAACCCTGCCATGCCATGTGAGAGCTTGGGTTGTCTTGCAGGTAGATGAGTGACCACGTGAAGGGGGCCTCGTTTGTCCCAGCTGAAGCCCCAGACACATGCAGAGGCCAGCCAAGATCTGCAGAGCGGCCTGACTGCAACAGAGAACAGAAAAACACACATTGTCTTTCTCTTTCCTGTGACAGTGAGTAAAGGCATCAAGAAACTTGTGTCTCTTTCTGTGAGTTGCTCATTATCAGCATTAACTCATAGAGTTCATTCCTTGGAGCATAGTCAAGAATCAGAGACATCTGCTATTTGTCATAGAAGTAACAGACTAGTTCAGGTTTTTGGGTACCATAGTAGGGCCAGGATTTTTGTTTTCTTGTGAAGCTGATAGTCCAAAGTCTCTGTCTCCATCTGGGTTTTGAAGAGAAACTTCAGAACCACAGTGAAATGGTTTCCCTTCAGCCAAGCAAATAGTTGTTCCCAAGTTTCCCTTTGCCTGGAGGATGTCCAGTTTCAAACACAGCAACTGTGAAGTGCTGCAGGCGGGACTGGTGGGGTTGTTGACTCCCTCTCAAGCATCTTTTGGAGTTGGCATGAAACCTGAATAAACCTGAGCTTTTGTGGCCCAGCTATTCACAGGCTTCAGGATTTCATAGGCATTTATGGACAAATAGGTTTGATAAATGCTGCATATTGTAATTATCTCCCTCTGGGAGATTCTCACTGCATGGTGTCATAATTAAGGCTCTGATAAGTCCTGCTAACCTTGTTTAGGCCAGGATTTCCAAAATTTTTATTTGAACACCGAATTTTTATTTTTGCCTTTACAGGCACCTGACATCAAAATATTTGGAGTGGAGCAGGTGTAGCTCAGTGCTTGAGTGTGTGCTTCCCCGGTACCTCCTAAAAAAGTAAAAACAAAAACAAAAACAAAACAAAACAACGCTCTTATTAAAATATTTGGAAATTGCCATGAATTAAATTTGATATTCACAAAGAATCCTTTTCTGGTATTGTGTCCATTTGATGAGTGAGGAAACAGAGGCCCAGATAGGAGAAATGACTTGTTCAGGGTCATGTAGCTAGGATGTGACAGAATCAGAACCAGGCCCGGGACTTCCAGTTCATAACTAAGTGTGTTATTCTCTGTCCCAGGCAGCCCCTGAAATCCATCTCCCTGGTGGTGAAGTCCTCAGTGGACTGATCTGTTCTGAGTAAACCATACAAAGCTCTCACACAGGGTGTTTAGTGCAGCATCATTTAATTAGGGAAAAATGAATGTCCAGCTAAAGGGGAGCTGTATCAGTCAGCCAAAGGGTGCTGGTGCAAAACACCAGAAATCTGTTGGCTTTTATAAAGGGTATTTATTTGGGGTAGAAGCTTACAGTTACCAAGCCTTAAAGCACAAGTTATTTCCCTCACCAGTCTATGGCCACGTATTGGAGCAAGATGGCTGCCAACATCTGTGGGGGCTCAGGCTCCTTGGGTTTCTCTCTTCCCGGGGCTCCATTTCTCTCCGGGTTCAGCTGTTGTGGTCTCTCAACAAGACCAGCTGTAGACTATTAGGTAAACAGCTCTGTCTCTCTCCCCAGGGCTTCTGCTGTGTCTAAGGAGCTGTCTCTATCCCTCTGTGTTCTTCTCCTATGTGTTCATTTCCTGAGCTCCAGCTCCAGACTCAGCATCAAGACTCCAAACTCTGTCCTTTGCCATGTCTTTTATCTGTGAGTCCCCACCCACTCAGTGCCCTACTGATGTGGCCCAAAGTCCAAATCATAATTTATTCAATTAAAAGTGATTCCTCCAGTTTGCAAACAATCCAATAACTATGTTTGGAATAATAAACAACGGAATCATAAACAATGCCAAACTGCTACAGGAATAATCAAAGGCACTTCCATACAATGGAGTGTTACGGAGTATAAATAACACGCATGGAGCTTAAGAACATGAAGCGGCACATATATCGTAATGTGAAATGGGGGGAAAGGCCAGATGGCAACCATGTAAAGCAAATGCATGAAATAAAAAAAGAAGAAAGCACACACTCACACAAATAGCAGTTGTCTCTAGATGTTGTTTTAGTTCAGGTCCTCTGAGAAGCAGAAGCTAAAAGAGGATTATTCATCCAGGAAGTTTATTGGAGGAAATACCTGTGAAGGACAGAGAGGGGTGAGCAGAGTTTGGCAGGGTGAGCTTCAGGCCATGGTGCAGGTTTGATGCCTGTGAAAGGAGAGGAAATGGGAGGAGTAAGAAGATCCCAGGATTCAGCCTGGTTCTGAGAACGTTTCAGCTAGCCTACTGGGAAGGTCTTGGGGGCAAATTTGCCTGTTGGAAAAATCCCACATTGGGCAGGAATAGCCTGGTTCTAATATTCCTGCCAGGCTCAGTCACTGGCTGGGAATGGCCCCGGGAAGTGGGGCCTTGCACGGATACCACGTTGGCCACTGAGGCACAGCAGCTGGAGGCTGGAGCCCTGCTCCCTGCATAAGGTTCTTTAGAAGATCTGAGCAGGGAACCTCCACGGCCACCACAGCAGCATTGTTGGTGATTTTTAACCCCTTTTCCACTCTTGTATAGCAAAATACTCATTACAATAAGCATGAGTGTTCTTTCTATTATTAGGGGGAAAAAACCACCCAATTCTTATTTTCTAAGGAGGAAACAGCATAACAAATCAAGATGATGGCAGTTAATGATCCTTAATAATTTGGTACAATTCAGACTTGATCTCTAGGCTTGGTCCCATTTCCTTTCGGTTCCTCGTTCAGCTGTGGATGCATTATTCTAGCAGAACCATCTGGTGAGGGGATATTTGTGGTGGTCTCGAGAATCTTGAGCCTGTGGGCTGCCTCTCTCCCCACATTAGCGCCCATGCTTTCCTATTCCTGAGCCCCTTAAAGGTGGGCTGAGTCATTTGGACAGAAGGGGCTTGCCCATTCATCTCCCTGTGGCAGGAGATTGTAACAGCTGCCACAGAATGGATGGCAGGACTCTGCCAGGCTCATCTTCCCTGATTTACTGCCCACAGCTCATCTATTTTAGAAGAAACACTGGGTAGTATTGAATGGTCTCATATTTTTACTAAATGAGTTTTGATGATCACGAACTACAGAGGAAGGTGATTAGGGTCAGGAATGGATCCTTAAACTTTCTACCTATTGAGGTTTCCCTAAATACTCTGTAGTTGTAAGCTCCATGGGGGAAGGGCCTTGTTGGCTATTGAATATACTACCCTCCCCCACCCACATACCTGGTTCTCAGTAGGTACTCAATATATTATTTATTGAATTAAAAGAATGGCTAAACAGAAAGCAGATGATATGCAGAATCCATGTACCTCTAAGCTGGCAAACATTTACTGAGGATCTATTGACCTTGGTCCTGTTCAATATTGTACTTGCCCATATTTCACCCCCATCAAGACTCTAGAAAATTTGTTTCTTTACAGTCTTCCTCTTGTACTTTATCACATCGTCACTCCTTTGGGCTCTGATATCCATGCCTCTTGATCTCCAGCCTGACTTCTAAGCCATAATTTCTATAGTTGGGTAGTTTTTCATTTATTCCACCGTTACCAGGCATGTAGACCTCCAGACACAGTGCCAGGCACTTGGTAGGCAACAACGAATAAGATGATGCTCAGGTCCTCTATTGCTGCCCAGAAAACCGCTCCAACATGTCACGGCTGGAAGCGAATATTTATTATTATCACTCACGTTGCTTCTTGACTGGGTGCAGCTGGGTGGTCCTCGTTGCGCGTTTCTACTGGTGTTGCAGTCAGACAGCGGCTGGGGCTGGGGCCATCTGAAGTCTTGACGGGGCTGACCTTCTAGATGGCTCACACGCACGGCTGGTGGTCGACCTTGGCTATCGTCTAGGAGCTCAGTTGGTGCTTTGACTGTGACACCTTCACGTGGCCTCTGCATTTGCCTTGGGCTCTCCTAGCATCGTGGCTTGGTTCCAAGAGATAAGAAGTAGATGCTGACAGTCTCTTAAAACCCAGACCAGAAACGGGCATAGGGTGATTCCTGCCATATTCTGTAGGTCACGGCAATCACAGAGCTCACCAGATTCAAGGGAGAGGACCAAGATCTCTTGATAGGAGGAGTGTCAAAAGAGTGTGGCCAATTGAAAATGGCTGCAGATGGTCTGTGCTCCTAAGGAGTGTAGAATTAATGCAGAGATAGCGATGAAATCTGTAGAAACCTCATGAAAGCTGCAGACGGCCACCCAAAGATATCGGGTCCTAATACCTGGAACCCGTAAACGTTATTTTATAAGGCAAACGGGTCTTTACAGATGTGGTTAAATTTGAGGATGTTGAGATGGGATATCCATGATTATATGAGTGGGCCTAAATCCAATTAAAGTCTCCTTTATAAGAAAGAGGCAGAAGGAGATGGTATACCCAGAAGAAGAGAAAGCTCTGTAAAGAGATTGGAGTGAAGCGGCCCCAAGCAAAGGAATGCCAGCACTGTGAGCGAATATACATTTCTGTTGTTTTAAGCTACTAGGGTAGGGATAATTTGTGACAGCAGCCTCAGAAAACTAATGCAAAACCAGACAATGACAAGATAGAGTGAAGAGTATTAGAGAAGCATGCCTAGGAGAGACCTGTGACCAAGCCCAGTGGGGAGAGAAGCCAGCAGGGGATGCTCATTTAAAACATGCCTCTTCTAGGGAGTGGATGTAGCTCAAGTGGTTGAGTGCCTGCTTCCCATGTATGAGGTTCTGGGTTCAATCCCCAGTACCTCCTAAAAAAAAAAACAAAAACCAAACATGCCTCTTCTTAGTCCCTAGAAAGTCTGGCATAGTGATTGGGTGGATCAACCCTGGAGCTGGACTTTCCTGTTTGTGTCTATACTCTGCAACATACTGCTTGTGTGTTTAGGTTGTTTTGAGGTTTCAATGAGTGAATATATGTCAATGCCTGAGACATAGTAAGCACTCAGAAAACTTCACTGTTGTAATGATTTTCTTTGGAGTTTGATGAAGGATATTTTTCTTTGGTTCAGAGCTTGGCTCCTCTTTCACCTATGATCTATGTCTCCTTATGGCTATTTTTTGTGATAGTTGAGCCTGACTGTTTCACATCCTAGGTATCTTACACTGCTCTGGATTATCCCAAGGTGTTCTGCCCCTACAAAACAGAACTGAACAATCGTCATCCGAGGGGGCGAGGCTTGCAGACATGGCCCTCATCTAGTTTCCTAGTGAAAACCTCTGCACCCACCACCCAGATCAACATCTAGAACTCGTAGCTCAATTGAGCCCCTTCCTAGTCAATACTTCTCAAAGGCAACCCGATTCTAATTTCTTAAAGGTGAATTTGCCTGTTCTTGAACCGCATATAAATGGAATCACATTTATGTACTTTTTGGTGTTTGGTTTCTTTTTGTGCAACATTATTTGCCAGAGTCACCCATGTTGTTGCATGTAGCCATACTTCATTTTTCAAAATTGCTGTGAAGCATTCCACTGTATGAAAGAAACTACAGTTGACGGGCATTTGGGCTGTTTTAAGTTTATGGCAATTATCAATAAAGCTGCGATAAACGTTCTTACATTATACCTTTTGGTGGATGTGTGCACTAAATTCTGTTGGGTAGATGTTTCTGGGTTATGGAATATACATGTATTTAGCTTTAGTAGATTCAAACAGTTTTCCAAAGCGGTTATACCAATCTACACATTCCCAGCAAATATGATAGTTCCAGTTGCCCCACATCACGGCTGACATTGATACTGATATCCAATTGGCACAGAATCACAGTGGTGCCTTTGTCTTACATTTTCTGGACTTTCTCTTCCATTTCATTGGTCTGTTGGTCTATCCTTATGTTGCTTCCTTACTGTCTTTACTATAGCTACAACAAGAGTTGATATGTGGTAGTGTAAATTTTCTAGCTTCGTTTTCCTTCAAGATTGCCTTGGCTTTTCTTGGTTCTTTGCATTTTCACATAAATTTTAGAATCATTTCGTCAATTTCTCAAAAAAAAAAAAAAAAAAAACCAAAAAAAAAAAAACCTGCTGGGATTTTTTTTTTTTTTTTTTTTAAGATTTTATTTATTTACTCCTTTATCCCCCCTTGCTGCTTGTGCTCGCTGTGTTCATTTGCTGTGCGTTTTTCTGTGTCTGCTTGTCTCCCCTTGCTGGGTCGTCCTGCTGCGTCAGCTCACCGCGCCATGTGGGCGGGCTTGCCTTCACCAGGAGGCCCCGGGAATCGGGGCCTCCCATATGGTAAACGGGAACCCTACTGAGTGAGCCACATCCGCTTCCCCTGCTGGGATTTTGACTTAGATGGCATTGATTCTACAGATAACTGGAAAGAATTTCCATCTTAAAAATATTGAGTTTTCCAATCCTTGTTCTTTCTGTTACCTGCAGAGTTTACTTTAGTTTTCAAAAAATTTCTCTCCGTAGTATTTTGTACTTTTTAGCATGGAGGTTATTTTTTTACATCTTCCCTTAGACTTATTCCTCTGTGATACTTTTGAGGTGCTATCATAAATGGCATTTAGAATTGACTTCAATTTTCTAATTGTTGCTAGTATTTAGAAATATGGTTTATTTTTAGATTGACTTTGCTAAGCTTAATTTTAATGGTTTGTCTACACATTCTTTTGTTTTTATTTTTTATGCACTCAGTGCTGTCATCTGTGAATAATGACTGTTTTACTTCTTCCTTTCCAGTTCCTAGATTTTTTTTCACCCCTAACTTTATGGACTGGACTCTCCAGCACAATGTTGAAAGTTGAATGGTACTGGTGCTAATAGATATCCTTGCCTTGTTCTCAACCTCAGGAGGAAAGCTTTTAAATGAAAAGTTGATGTAAGAAAATTATGATGAATATCTTCTGCAAAATAATCATGAAAGACATTACCCATCACTTGCTTAAATTCTCCTTCCTTGAGGATCCAAGTAGAATGCTATTTTGAATTCCATCCCAAGGAAAATCATTGTCCCTTATGAATTATAGCTATGCTCCCTTTTGTTGAATGATGATACTCATGTAATCTTCTATGTGCAATTTTTTTTTTTATGTGGTACCAGGGATTGAACACAGGACCTCATACTTGGGAAGCAGGTGCTCAACCACTGAGCTACATCCATTCCCCAATGAGAGTTTTTGGTTTTCTCGTTTGCTTGTTTTTAGGAAATACTGGGGATTGAACCCAGGACCTCATACTTGGGAAGCAGGCGCTCAACCACTTGAGCTACATCTGCTCCAATCTTCTATGTTTTTGCTCTGGCTGCCAGGAAGCTCAAAATTAAAGTAAATGTTCAATCAAAATAGCTACATTTGATGAGGTTCTTTATATATTTGATATATCAATAAGTTTCTTTTCTGTTGCCATTTTGATGTGTCTTCTATGATAAACCATCTCAAATATTTTTTCCAAAATAAATGGTGAGGCCATCTTTGGAAACAGTTTCCTACATTCTGTGATTCTGTCAGAGCTCTTCCAAGTTTCTTCTCCTCCTTTGTCAGGTGGGTTTCAGGACCCACAAAGACAAGTGCTTAGAACAGATTTTTAGCATGCCCTGCTTCTGTTTTGCTTTCTAAATTGGAGACCATGTGTCTAAACCAGTGTGATGTTAGATCTGTACAGCATGATATCATTACATTGAGTGGACTTCCTAGAAGCACTGTCTGTCTTGTTTTCCTGATAGCTGATTAAATAAGGCATTTAAGAGCAGTCTAGAAAGTTCCTTTCTTAAAAATGCTCCCAAGAATTTAGGTCTTTGCTTGAAAAAACATTTTTTTTTTTTTCAGATGGGTGAAGTAGTTGGAGTACAAGGAAGAACTGATTAAAAATAAGGAAACTGAATCGAGTTAAGCAAATTCTGCAGAGTTAATTATGCTTTGAAAAATCTAACCAGCAAATTGTTCTCACTGGGGACTTGGTTCTCTCTTTCACACAAGGAAAATTCCAGTTCAGTTTTGTCACTTATGCTAAACAAATTGGGAGGGCAGGAATGCAGTTTTAGTTTCATACAAATTGTTCATTTTCATTCCTCTCAAATTATCTTTTTATTAAAATTCTCAACTCATGTAGAAATAAGGTTGGACAAACAGAAAGTTTAGATGATTGAAAGATTTTTAAGTGTTTTTGATTTATTTCCTTGAAGTCACTTATCCTGCCCAGTCTGGTGTCAGAGTTTTCCTCCAACCCACCTGTGTCTCTCTCATATATTTTTTGCATTTAAAATGAGAGATTATTTTTAATTTGAATTCCCTAGGTTTTAGAGAGAAATATCTTCTATCTCTCTTTTGTTTAAACGCAGAGAATCTAAGCAATGTCTCTTGCAGGATTTGCTATCAAGGTGAGCTATTGAAAAACAGTGGGGCCCAGGAAGCTGAATTAAAAATAAACATCAGAGCCAGCACAGGCTGCATAATTTATGGGGCCCAGTATAAACGAAAATGTGAGGTTCCTTGTTAAAAACTTATTAAGACGACAACAGAGTGCAGCCCTTCTAAGCACAGGGCTCTTTGCGACTGCACGAGTTTGCAAAACGGTGGTCCATGTTTTGAAAAACTCTACTTCAGGTTCTCTGCTGGGACATGGACATGATTAAAGAGGATATAACTGGCATTGAATTTAGACATTTAGTTTTGCTTATGTGAATACAACACGGAAGATTTTTTTGAATAACATTTCCCCAATTCTTATTTATGTTATGTATTTGCACTTTGTTATATGCCAGTGGTTTTGTCCTCCAGGAGACATTTGGCAAACTCTGGATGCATTTTCTGTGGTCACGACTTGTATGGGGGGTGCTTCTGGCATCTAGTGGGTAGAGGCCAGGGCTGCTGCTAAACACACTACTTTGCACAGGACAGTCCCTGGAACAGACAATTATTCAGCTTCAAGTGTGAATAGCGCTGTCTGAGAAACCTTGCTATATGCTACATCTTGGGCTTGTACCCATTCTCTGGATGTGAAATCTGAGGCCCAGGGAGGTTAGGCACTTTCATTTATTATTTCTCTGTAGTTAAAAAAAAACACACTCATCTTGTTTCAGGAAGGAACAGTCTGTACAATTTCTAAAGATACAAACAGCATAAAATAAAAATAACTAAGAAATCAGTGGAAATGTATTTTTAAGGACACATTGTAGATTGAAGATAAATATTCAGGCTTAGGTTTGTCTGGTGAGGTTAGCGCTTGTGTACTGGGCCAAGCCAGCAGCCTTTTAGTGGCGTCTTGTCTCGTTCCTGATTTAGAAAAGGCAAACCCACCTGCTGTCATGAAAAATACCTTCTAGAAGCTACCAGGTAATTGGGTGATATTTCTGGATTTGTCTCCCTGTCTAATGTACATCAGTTAAACTTTTGACTCTCCAGTGCTTTCTGGAGAAAGTAATAATCGGAAACAAAATCGACTTGGTTTTTTTTCCCTCCCCCTTTGCCCCGTATTTGTAAAGATTAATCTTCAGTATCTATGAGCGCCAGGTGATTTGCGGAAACCGTTGGTGCTTTATCAATATCTCCCTGGCCTCCATTGATCAAACCCTCATTTAGGCGTTTGCTACCGTTTGCTGGAAACAGCCCAGGGACAAAGAAGGAAGGGAAAAGGCCACTCAGGTGGCCAACTTGCCTTGAAGTTTCTGCCTTTTTCTGAGATGGGCTTGAACTTGGCTGCTCAGCACGGTCAATTAGAGAAGGGCCTCGGGGCTGGTGCTGCAGGCGTCACCGTGCAAAGAACAAATCCTGAGAGTGGCGAATGTGCGTGCAGCGTTGGCTTAACTGTCCTGGCTGGCTTGCATTCCTTCTTGGCCTCACCATCCTGTGCTCCCTCTGGGTGATCGTGACGTCTGGCAGGCTTGCAAATAAAGGCGATGCATCCTTCCTTTCGTGGGAGCTATTTGTGTGTATTCAGAGGCCAAGTGATCCCCAGGATGCTTATCATGTTGGGGTCCTCCACTATATATGGACACTTTACATAAACGAACTCTTACTTTTTCTCGCTCCCTTGCGTTGGCTCCTCACTGCTTCTCTAATTTGATTGACAAAACCCTGCTCAATGGGATCCAGTTTTCTGTCACAAGCTCACTATTCGCCGCCTTCCATTTTACTCACTCCATTCCAGCCACACCGAAGGTCTTTCTGTTGCCTGAATGGACTTTGCTCACTCTTACCGCTGGGCCTTTGCACGTGCTGTGTCCTGGTCTTAGAACATTTCACCTTTAATCCCTCATCCTCACTAATGCCTTACATGGGATGACAGGGTTGCCCATGGCTGCAATATCATGAAACCCTACTGTAATGGCTTAAACAGGCAGGGTTTTGTTTGGCTTGAACAATTATAAGCTCAGCAGTAAGTAGGCCATGGCTGGTAAAGTGAGCTAGAGAGGCCATCTGGGATCCCAGCCTTTTCATTGTCCTCCTCTGCCATGCAGCTTCCATCCTCATGGTTGCAAAATGGCTGCTTCCTCTCCAGGCCTCATGTCAGCAGGCATGGAATCTGAGGAAGGACAAGGGACTGAAGGGCTTGTGGTACACTCTGCCTTCCTTTCACTGGTCAGAACTATGTCGGGTGGCTAAACCCTAACCACAAGATATTAATGAAGGGACGTGTTGTCCTCAGGAAAAAAAAAAAAAAAAGAGGGATTCTGTAAGTAAGGAGGAATTGGGTATGGAGGAGATAATTCCTCATATCCTTCAGTTCTCAGCTTAGATGACACTCAGCTGGGAGGTCCTCCCTGCATCCTCAAGGCTGAGTTTGGGGTGTACAGGGTGTTATACACTCTCATGGGTGACATCTCATGGGTGGTCATGGTAAGGAGGCCCTTGTCTACCTTGTGCACAAGTGTATCCCTGGTACCTAACAGAGTTCCAGGTGTATAGTGGATGCTCAGTAAGTGCTTTTCAAATGAGTGTAAGAAGTTACTATTTTTCCCATTTTGCAGTTGACACACTGAGATTTCGAGATGAAACAACTTGCCCAAAGCCACACTTTCCATTGCTTCCTTGATTCAATAATGTTTATTGTGCATCTATTGTGGGCCAGACCCTTTTCTAGACACTTGGGATACATCAGGGAATGAAGCAGATAAAATTCCGGCCTGTGGGTTGATTTTTCCCCAGCTTTTTCACTTTGAAAAATTTCAAACAAACAGAAGAGTTAGAACCCAGTTTTATGGGGAAGACTTGTATACCTACTACCTAGATTCTATCACTCCTTAGGATACTTTGATTCTAGTGGAAAAAGGCAGATAATAAACAAAATAAGTAAGTAGAAGGCTGCAACTACTAAGGGAACATAAAGAGCAGGATAAAGAAGTCTGGGATGTGAAGTTGGGGGAGCGGTGGTCAGGCTGGGTCTCATTGAGCTGATGACATCATTTTGCAAAGATGTGAAGGAATTGTGGGAGCAAGGTCTGTGCACATCAGAGGGAAAAGCATTCCAGGCTGAGGGAACAGCCAGTGCAAAGGTCCTGAGGTGTGAACCTCGTATGTTCAGAGAAGAGTTGGAGTGGATTGAGTGAAAAGGAGACTGGACATTGATGGGATCAGAGCAGAAGCTGGAGGCCAGATCAAATAGGGCTTTTTGGGCCATAGTAAACTGGCTCTGATTCTCAACTGATCTAAAGCTATGGCAGGATTTGGAACAGAGGATCCTATTTACGTTGCAAAAAATTGCTCTGGCCGCTGTGTTGAGAAGAGAATGAAGTGGTGGTCTGGGAAGTAGCAGAGAGAGCAGTGAGGAGGCTGCTGCAACAATCCCGGTGAGAGAGATGGTGGGTGGGCGAGGCGGGGGGTAGTGGGGGGGTGGTGAGAAGGGGTCAGATTTTGGGTCTGTTTTAAAGGTGGGGCTAAGAGGATTTCCTGACAGGTGGGATGTAGGGTGAGAGAGAAGGAGAAGAGTCAAGGGTGACCCCAGCATTTCTGGCCTGGTACCTGGAAGGATGGGGCTGCAGTCAGCTGAGATGGGGAGGATTACAGGGGAAGCAGGTTTGGGGGGAAGTTCAGGAGCTCAGTTTTGGACATATCAAGCTTGAGCTATTCAGTGGCAGAGTGGGGTTTGGGCCCCAGACCTCCAAACACTTCCCATTTTGCCATTTCTGTCTCCTCACCATTCCAGGACAAGGTAACCAGCTGGTCAGGGGACAAGAAGGCCCAGGACACAAACCTGAAGAGCTGTAAGGAAAAACTTGAGTTTTATGTGGGCAGGCTGTTTGGCCACCACTGAGGCTGAAATAAGTGACTCAGGCCTCTTATTTCTTCAGGCAGCATAAGTGGCAGGGGTCAGAGCTTTCCAGACTGAGTAGACCAGTGGTCACTTCTGTCTATGAGGCCTGTAGTACCTGAGGGCTCTGACAGATTCTTGTCACCTATTCTTGTGAAACCCCAATAATTTCCAGTCACCCTAGAGGGCTATTAGTGGCTCCTTCTCTGTGTTATCATCAAATTCGGCACACCATTTTATCAGCATTTATCTCAGTGCTTTGCACCAAGTCCCAATTTCCTCAAATATAAAATGGACATCTTAATAATACCTTTCTCACAGAGTTATTGTGAGGATTAAATAAGATGATTCATGGAAAATTCTTAGCACAGTTCCCAGGTCATAGAAAGGACTCAAGAAATATTAGCAATTAAAAATAGCAGTCAGACCAGGTGAGCCCAGATGTCTGCGAGATTGGTGTGCCTCTTCTTTAAGTCATTCAACACACATTCACTCATTTACCACCCTGAGTCATAAAGGCTAGTATGAGACTAATTTTGTGTATGTGGAAACTAAGGCTTAGAGAGGCTAAGTCACCTGACCAAGAATATATATCTAGGAAGTGGTGGAGATGGGATTTGAACCCAGGCAATTTGACGATTGTGTTAGGCAGCTTCCACGATGGCTCCTGATGATCTTCACCTCCTGATATGCACACATTTGTGGCTAGGGCTGACCTTGTAACCAATAGGATAATGCAGAAAGGACAGTGTGGCTTCTGAGGGGAGGGCTTCTGCCCTTGCCCCCTCTTGGGTCACTTGCTCTGGGGTTTGTGAGTGGACTGTTGTAAGGACATCCAAGCAGTCCTGTGGACAGGTCCACATGGCAAGGAACCGAAGCCTCCTGCCAACAGGCAGCACCAACATGCCAGGCATGTGCGTGTGCCATCTCAGAGGTGAGTCCTCCTGCCCCAGTCGAGCCTTCAGGTGATGGCAGCTCTGGTTGACATCTTGACTGCAGCATCATGAGAGCTTCCGAGCCTCGCCCACCAGCTAAGCCACTTCTGAATCCCTGACCCCCAGAAACCGTGTGAGATAATAAATGTTTATTGTTTCTTTTTTCCCCAAACACTCCCTTTTACTCCCCTCCCATCCCCTGGTCACTTCTAATCTTTCTGTCTCTGAATTTGCTATTTCTAGTCATCTCTTTAAGTGAAATGATACAATATTTGTCCTTATTGCTTTGCTCATCTCACTGAGCATGTTTTCAAGGTTCTTCCATGATACAGCATTGTCTCAGAACAATGCTTTTCTATGGCCAATAATATTCCATTGTGTGTGTGTATGATATTTTGTTTATCCATTTATTTGTTGACAGACACTTGGGTTGTTTCTACCTTTGGGCTATTCTGAGCAATGCTGCCATGAACACTGGTGTTCAAGTAACTGTTTGAGTCCCTGTCTTCAATTATTTTGGAATATATATACCTAGAAGTAGAATTGCTAGGTCATGTGGCAATTCTCAATTTATCTTTTTGAGGAACTGCCTGCCATATTGTTCCCACAGTGGCTGCCTCATTTCATATTCCTACCAATAAGACATTAGAGTTCCACTTCCTCTAAATCTTCTCCTGCACTTATTATTCCCTGTTTTTAAAAAAATCATAGATATCTGTGTGGGTGTGAAGTGGTATCTCATTGTGGTTTTTTAGAAAATTAATTTTTTATATCAATGTTACAAGTTACTCAGTTAACACAAGAGAACTATAATAGCAGTAAATCTGCTTTAGTCAGTGGTTACATTCCCCCCTTATTATTGTTCATTCCTCAACCATGATTGGGACGATGTCCACTCTGACTGCTTTAGGCCGAGAAAGGACGTATTTATTGTGGAGCAGAAGAATGGAATTGTTTTGCTTGCAGTTGAAGATACTTCTTGCTTTTGGAATGGGGCTGGTCCCTCTCCATTGTTTTGTTAGTTGTCCAGAGCATGTCTGAAGAACTGGAGAGTAGGGGTTAGCCGCATATCTGCTGGGTTTCAGAACTCAACCAGCATAGGATGAATCTGAAGGCTTTAGGTCCCTGAGAAATATACTAAACAAGTATATTAAAAATTATAAGTTCAAATAAAAAAGTAGAAGAATCATGATTAGGTGACCTACAAATGAGTGCTACTATGTTATATTGGATAAATAGCTTTTCCTATATTCTCAGATAGAGCCCTCCAAGGGGGTGTTGATTTCATGAGGCCCTGTGCCTTGCCTTTTGTGTCTGGACATCCTTAGGGTCCTCAGGAACACTTTTGTTTGTGGCTTTATTTACTGTGGCATTTTCTGAAGTCTGGTTGAGACTTGCATAAACATTACCCCCGGAATTACCTTCTGACTCACTTTGAAATCTCTTAGTTATAAAAACTCTGTTTTATTTAATATTTTCCTCTTTTGATCAAGGTCTTTATGTTTGGTCATAATCCCTTGGTGCCATGGAGGCTCATCCCTGGGAGTCATATCCCATGTTGGGGAGGGAGGGAACATAGTGAGTTTATTTGCAGAGTTTGGCTTAGAATGAGGCCACATTTGAGTAACAAGGAGATTTTCAGGAGACAACTCTTAGGTATTAATATTAATTAGGCTTAGTTTCATTATACAGGAATAAGGTTCATAAGTACAATCATTAAGGTTGAGTGTTTGGTTTATTAGCCTGTTTTCCCATTATTAGGCAAGGCTTATATATTCCAGAGCTTTTGGCCATCTTATTTGAGGAAGTAGCAGAATTTCCCCAGGAAGGAAGTTTAATATTTTGTTAGCTACCGTGTAGCCCTCTATCTATCCAGAAAGCATACCCATGGCAACAAGGATACATTTATATCCCATTGAAGTATGTAGCTATATAATGTTCAAGCTGTTGAAAAGGCCCTGTTTGTCTAGACCCCTGACCCACTGTATAAAACAGTACTTACAGGGAAATTTGATTGCTTCTATGACATAAAACATTTTTTCTAAGAATAAAATATGCAGCATTCCCATGTCTCCCTTATTGTTGACACTTAACATTGGTGTGATACCTTTATTACAATAGATGCAAGAATGTCAAAATGTTACTCTTAACCATAATCCATATTTTGCTTTAGGTGCATTTCCCCCCATATACCATATTAATACCCTGTATTAGTGATGTACTTTTGTTTTAGATCCTGAAAGAACATTCTTATATTTGTACTATTAACCACAATTCTCATCTACCACAGAGTTCACTGTGTTATACAATCCCATGTTTTATCTTCTAGCTTTCCTTCTAATAACATACATAACCCAAAACCTTCCCCTTCAACCATGCACATATACATACATCAATGCTGCCAACCATACTCACACTGTCCTGCTACCAACACCTCTGTGCACCCCCAACCACTACAATCAAACTAACTATAAATCCTGCACAGATTAAGCATCCAGTCCCCCTTCTTTACCTCCATTCTATCTCCTGGTTAGCTATCTTCTAGATTTCACCTTTATGAGTTTTCTTATTATAATTAGTTCCTATTAGTGAGATCATACAGTATTTGTCCTTTTGTGCCTGGCTTATGTCATTCAATATAAGGTCCTTGAAGTTCATCCATGTTGTTGCATGCACTAATACTTTATTCATTCTTACAGCTGAATAATATTCCATCATATGTATATACCACATTTTGTTTATCCATTCATCTGTTGATGGACATTTGGGTTGCTTCTATCTTTTGGCAATTGTGAAAAATGCTTCTATGAACGCTGGTGTGCACATATCTGTTTGTGTTCCTACTTTCAGTTCCTCTGGGTATATACCCAGCAGTGAGATTGCTGGATGTATTAGTCAGGGTTCTCTCGGGAAACAGAATCAGCAGGAGATATC
>JAKSZT010054368.1:13047532-13168805 GCA_026826555.1 Tolypeutes matacus
GCAGTAAACTCACTGGTGATTGAAGTCCATAAATGCTCTTGTATTACAATTAGCCCAGTGCTTGCTGGAACAAACACCTGGACACAACTACTTGGCCGAGTTGACACATTAGCCTAACAATCACACTGGATCAAATGGCAATTTTATATTTAGCTTCCTAAGGAATTGCCACACTGTTTTCCACAGTGGCTGCATCATTCTACATTCTCACCAGCAGTAAATGAGTGTTCCTATTTCTCCAAATTCTCTCCAACACTTGTAGTTTTCTACTTTTTAAATAGTGGCCAATCTAGTAGTGACATAATATCTCATTGTAGTTTTGATTTGCATTTCCCTAATAACTAGTGATGTTGAACATCTTTTCACGTGATTTTTAGTCATTTGTATTTCCTTTTTGAAAAAATGTCTATTCAAGTCCTTTGCCCATTTTTCAAATTGGGTTGTTTGTCTTTTTATTGTTGAGCTGTAGAATCTCCTTATATATGCTGGATATTAGATTCCATATATTTTCAGATTCCATATATTTTCTCCCATTGGGTAGGCTGCCTTTTTATTTTCTTGACAAACTCCTTTGAAACACATAAGTTTTTAATTTTGGGAAGGTCCCGTTTATCTATTTTTTTCTTTCATTGCTTGTGATTTGGGTGTAAATTTTATGAAACTGTTGCCTACCACAAGATCTCAAAGATGCTTCCCTATATTTTCTTCCAGGAGTTTTATGGTCCTGGTTCTTATATTTAGGTCTTTGATCCATCTTGAGTTCATTTTTGTAGACGGTGTGAGACAGGTGTTCTCTTTCATTCTTTTGGATATGAATATCAAGTTCTCTCAGCACTATTTGTTGAAGAGACTATTCTGTCCCAGTTGAGTGGAATTGGCAACCTTGTCAATTATCAGTTGGCCATATTTGTGAAGGTCTATTTTTGAACTTTCAATTTGATTTCTTTGGTCAACATGTCTATCCTTGTGCCAGTACCACTTTTTTGACCACTGTAGCTTTGTAATACTGTTTAAAGACAGGACATGTGAGTCCTCCAAATTCATTCTTCTTTTTCAATATGTTTTTAGCTATTCAGGGCCCCTTATCCTTCCAAATAAATTTGATAATTGGCTTTTCTATTTCTATAAAAAAGGATGATGGAATTTTTATTGGGATTGCATCGTATCTGAAATCAATTTAGTTAGAATTGATACCTTAGCAATATTTAGTCTTCCAATCCATGAACACGGAATGGCCCTCCATTTATTTAGTTATGCTTTGATTTCTTTTAGCAATGTGTAGTTTTGTGTACAAGTTTTTTACACCCTTAGTTAAATTTATTCCTAGATATTTGATTCTTTTAGTTGCTATTGTAAGTGGATTTAAAAAAAATTTCCTTCTCAGCTCACTCATTACAAGTGCATGGAAAATGCAACTGACTTTTAAAATATAATAAACTTTATTGTTAAAGAGGCTTTAGATTATGGAAAAGTTACATTGAAGTATAAGGGATTTCTATATACCCTACTCTCTTCCCCTTGTACATCTTCCCCTATTAATAACATCTTACAATTGTGTAGTATATTTGTTACAATTGATGAATAAATATTGAAGGAAATGCAACTGATTTTTGCATGTTGATCTTATATCCCGCCACTTTGCTGAACTTGTTTCTTAGCTCAACTAGCTTTGTTGTAGATTTTACGGCTTTCCATATATAGGATTATGTCATCTGCAAATAGTGAAAGTTTTACTTCTTCCTTTCCAACTTGAATGCCATTTATTTCTTTTTCTTGCCTAACTTCTCTAGCAAGAACTCTAAGACAATGTTGAATAAGAGTGGTGACAGTGGGCATCCTTGCATTCTTCCCAAAGCTTCTAGTCTTTTACCATTGAGTATGAGCTTAGTTGTGGGTTTTTCATATACATTCTTTATCATGTTGAGGAAGTTTCCTTCTATTCCTATTTTTTGAAGTGTTTTTATCAAGAAAGGATGCTGGATTTTGTTGAATGCCTTTTCTGTCTCAATAGAAATGATCTTGTGATTTTTTCCTTCCATTTTTGATGTGATGTATTACATTAATTGATTTTCTTGTGTTGAACTACTCTTGCATACCTGGGTTAAAACCCACTTCATCATGGTGTATAATTCATTTAGTATGTTGTTGGATTCTATTTGCTAGTATTTTGTTGAGGATTTTTGCATCTAAATTCATTAGAGTGATTGGTCTATAATTTTCTTTTCTTGTAGTATCTTTATCTGGCTTTGGTATTAGGGTGATGTTGGCCTCATAGAATAAATTAGGTAATGATACTCCCTGTTCAATTTTTTGGAAGATTTTGAGCAGGATTGGTATTAGTTCCTCTTGGAATGCTTGGTAGAATACCCCTGTGAAGCCATCTGGTCCTGGCTTTTTCTTTGCTGGAAGGTTTTTGATGACTGAATCAATCTTTCACTTGTGACTGGTCTGTTGAGGTCTTCTATTTCTTTGAGAATCAGTGTGGGTTGTTCATGTATTTCTAGGAGTGTATCCATTTCATTTAAATTGTCTAATTTATTGGCAAGCAGTTGTTCATAGTATCCTCTTATGAGTCTTTTTATTTCTGTGGGGTCAGTTGTGATATCCCCTCTCTTGTTTCTGATTTTATTTATTTGCTTTTCCTCTCTTCTTTCTTAGTCTAGCTAAGGGTTTTCCAATTTTATTAATCCTCTCAAAGAACCAACTTTTGGTTTTGCTCTCTATTTTTTTAATTCTCAATTTCATTCATTTCTGCTCTAATCTTCATTATTTCTTTCCTTCTACTTTCTTTGGGATTAGTTTGCTGCTCTTATATTAGTTTCTCCACGTGTGCAGTTAGGTCATTGATTTTAGCCCTTTCTTCTTTTTTAATGTAGGCACTGAGAGCTATAAATTTCCCTCTCAGCACTGCCTTTGCTACATCCCATACGTTTTGATATGTTGTGTTCTCATTTTCATTTCGCCTTGAGATATTTACTCTTTTCTCTCGTAATTTCTTCTTTAACTCACTGATTGTTCAGGAATGTTGTTTAAATTCCACATATTTGTAAATTTTCCAGTTCTCTGCCCTTTATTGATTTCCAGCTTTATTCTGTTGTGGTCAGAGAAAGTGCTTTGTATAATTTCAGTCATTCTAAATTCATTGCAACTTGTTCTGTGACCTAGCATGTGTTCTATCCTGAAGAATGATCCATGAGCACTCAAGAAGAATGTATATCCTGCTGTTTTGGGGTGCAGTGTTCTATACATGTCTTTTAGGTCTAGTTCATTTATCATATTATTCAAAGATCTCTATTTCCATATTGATCCTCTGTCTAGATGTTCTGTCTTTTGCTGAGAGTGGTATATTGAAGTCTCCCACTATTATTGTAGAGGTGTCTATTTCTCCTCTCAGTTTTGCAAGTGCTTGCTTCATATATTTTGGGGCTCCTGGTTAGGAGCATAAATATTTGATTGTTCTTTCTTCTTGGTGGATTGCCCCTTTTATTAGTATATAGTGTCCTTCTTTGTCTCTATAAAATTTTTGCATTTAAAGTCTATTTTGTCTTTTATTAGTATAACTACCCCAGCGCTTTTTTGGTTACTGTGTCCTTGGGTCTAGGATGAGTCTATTGTAGAGAGCATATAGAGGGAGCATATATTATTTATCCATTCTGCCAATATGTGTGTCTTAGCTGGGGAGTTTAATCCATTAACATTCAATTTTATTACTCTAAAGGCAGTACTTACTTCAATCATTTTATCCTTAGGCTTTTTAATGTCACATCTTATTTTTGTTTCTCTTTTTACCCTTTTTGTTATCCTTACTGATAATCTTCATTTCGACACTCTCCTCCAAACCTCTCTCATCTGTCTTTTCCTTTCATCTTGCAGAATTTCCTTTAGTATTTCTTATAGGGTGGGCCTCTTATTGACGGATTTTCTCAGTTTCTGTTTGTGAATATTTTAATCTCTCTCACATTTTTGAAGGACAATTTTGCTGGATAAAGAATTCCTGGCTGGTAGGAACCTTAAATTTCAGTACCTTAAATTGTCATACTACTGCCTTCTCGCCTCCATGGTTTCAGGTGAGAAATCAGCATTTAATCTTATCAAGCATCCCTTGAATGTGATGGATCACTTTTCTCTTGCTGCTTTGAGGAGTCTTTCTTTATCTTTGGCATTTGACAATCTGATTAGTATATGTCTCAGAGTATTTCTGTTAGGATTTATTTTGTTTGTAGTATGCTGTGCTTTCTGGACATGTACATTTATGTCCTTCATAAGAATTGGGAAATTTTCAGTCATTATTTCTTCCAACATTCCTTCTGCCCCCTTCCCCTTCTCTTCTCCCTCTGGAATACCCATAATGTGTATGTTTTTGTTTGCTTCGTGCTGTCATTCAATTTCCTGAGACTCTGCTCAATTTTTTCCATTTTTTCCTTATCTGTTCTTCTATCTGTGTGATTTCAGATGGCCTATCTTGTAATTCTCTAATTCTTTCCCCTGCCTGTTTATTTCTGCTGTTGTGTTATTCTAATGTATTTTTTTCCTAAAGATTTTATTTGTTTATTTATTTATCTCCCCCTTGCTGCTTGTGCTCGCTGTGTCCATTTGCTGTGCGTTTTTCTGTGTCTGCTTGTCTCCCTTTGTTGTGCCATCTTGCTGTGCCAGCTTATGGGCCGTCAGCTCACCGCGCGGCGCAGGCCGGCT
The DNA here is from genome assembly GCA_026826555.1 of Tolypeutes matacus. Classification (NCBI taxonomy): domain Eukaryota; kingdom Metazoa; phylum Chordata; class Mammalia; order Cingulata; family Chlamyphoridae; genus Tolypeutes; species Tolypeutes matacus. The sequence continues at coordinate 13,052,225 of JAKSZT010054368.1, forward strand.
CGCCTTCACCAGGAGGCCTCGGGAATCGAACCCAGGGCCTCCCATATGGTAAATGGGAGCCCAGCCACTTGAGCCACATCTGCTTCTCCTCTAATGTATTTTAATCTCTTCTTTTGTGCCTTTCATTACCATAAGATGTGCTATTTTTCTATCTTTGTTTCCAATTTCTTCTGTATGTTCACCCAGTGTCCTCTTAATATCTTTCATCTCTTCCCTCATCTCCTTGAATTGGTTTAGGAGATATGCATGGACATCTTTGATTAGTTCTTCCAAATTTTTTGTTTTCTCTGACTTATTAGTTTGTTCCTTTGGTTGGGCCATATCTTCCAGTTTCTTAGTATGGCTTGTGATTTTTTGCTGGCATCTAGGCATCTGCTTATCTTGATGTTTACTCTGATGGTAAGTTTTTCTCTCTTTTCTACAGTTTCATTACTGTTTGGCTTTGTTTGGCACTTATTCTAATTATTTAGAATTGCTTATGTTTAACTGATCAAAACTGGGTCAGGGTCCATGAAGGGGGTGCAGACCAGTTCCAAAGAGCCGGTTCTTCCGGAGCAGCCTCTCTCAACCTCCCCATCCTGCTCCTTCCTTGATGCTATGCCATATGCCCTGGCCTCTGGAATCTAACACTGCCATCTTGGTGCCCCCTGTGCCTGCCTACACCTTCGTCATGGGCCATCCATGCCACTTCCCCCTGTGCCCAGAAAGTCCACCCTCGCAGGCCTCCCATGCTGCTGCCCCTACCCAGCAAGGATGTCCTCATGCGCCACCCAGGCTGCTCTCCCATTTCTCCCCCTCTGACAGGGAGGTCTGTCATCATGAGCCTGATGCTTCCCTCACTACCAGTGGGGCTGTTCACACTGCTCCCATGCCGCTTCCCCTGTGACTGGTGGGACCACCTTGTATGCCCCCCGCACCACTCCCCGGCCACTTCCCTTGCACTGGGAAGTCTGCCTGTCTTCATGACACTTCTGCACAAGTGCACCCTGCCGCTCTCTTCTCTGCCATCTTGGAACGTCCTCATTGTGGGTTTGATTTATATTTTCCTAATGGCTAATGATGTTGAACATCTTTTCATATGTTTATTGGCCATTTGCATATCTTCTCTGGAGAAATATCTATTTAAGTCCCTCGCCTATTTTTAAATTTGGTTGTTTGTCTTTTGTTGTTGCTTTGTAAAGGTTCTTTAGTATTTTGGATATTAAGCCCCTATGTGATAAATGGTTTGCAATTATTTTCTTCCATTCTGCTGGTTGTCTTTTAATTTTATTGATAATTCCCTCTGCAAAAAAGTTTTTAATTTTGATGAAGTCAAATTTACTTATTGTTTCTTTTGTTCCTTGTGCTTTGGGCGTCAACTCTAAGAATCCATTGCCAAATCCCAAGTCATGAAGATTTGACCCTGTGTTATCTTTTACAAGTTTTATGGTTTAGCTCTTATATTTAGGTCCTTGATCCATTTTGAGTTGATTTTTGTATATGGTGTGAGGTAGGGATATAATTTAATTCTTTTGCATGTGGTATTTGGTTTTCCCAACACCATTTTTTGAAAAGGATATTCTTTCCCCATTGCATTGTTTTAAGCTGCTATGTTTTGGAGTACTTTGTTATGCGGCAATGGATAATTGAAACAATGTTAGATCCTCTAAATTCCCAAAACATCTCTCTCCCCACCTACATACAACACCTATACAACAATGAAATTTGAGCAATTTCATACTTGATAGTTGTCTTTGTCACAAGCAATAATAGAGGCCCGAAGATGAGAACGTCCTTATTAAAAGCAGGAGCATGTTTTGGAGTCAGACAGAGAACTTGATTCGAATCCTGACCATGTCACTTATTAGCTGAATCACCTCAGGCAAGCAGCGTAACCTCTCTGAGCCTCACTTTCTTGATCTGCCCAATGGAGGTAATCACTGTATGGAGGATTCAACGAGTGGGTGCACGGACATGGCTTAGCACAGTCCTGTCTCCCAGAGGCAGTCGTAAGAGTGAGTGGAAACCCCGGTATGAAGCCACAGGGAAGGTCGAGTGGCCTCAGAGAAACCGCTTTCGTCCTCCACCATAATTCAGTGAACCTGGGGAAGCAGTAGATACCTTGCTGATCCCAGCTGGCACTGAAATATTCCTTGACTCTCTCCGTCTTGGAAAGTCCACACCTCCCTTGGACAGCCTCACACACATGGAGGCTGAGGAGTGAGTCCTCACCAGCTCAGCCTGGTTTTCCAGCTTCACATCCCCATACAACCCAAGGTTTCCCATGAATGCTGGTTCATGCCATATCCCTCATCCGGTGTGTCTTTCCAGCTGCTTGAGGCCTGTATATCTTTTTCCTTTAGGACCCAAGCTCAAAAATCACCTCTTTAAAGATGCCTTTTGTTATTCTTCCAGCCTATAGGATGCCTTTTCTTTTCTAGATCCCTTCTGCACTGCTTGCTGGGATGCACAGACACAGTGAGAGTAAAGCATATGGGCAAGGGGCCCATGGACCACTTATGGCACGGTGGCAGGGCTCACCACAAGATGGTGCTAGAGAGCCATCACCACTTGGAACATCCCGAGGCCAACACGGCTTTACGTGATGAGAAATTTGTGCTTTCTAAACTGACCCAGAAGGAACAGAACTCTGACTTATGTCCCACAGTTAATGTAACTGATTTCACGTACTTCTAACAGTCTTATCACACCTCCATGAGTTAAAAATTCCATCCCGAACCCAGGGCAATTGGAAAGAACATAGCACACGCTTGCCCCCCTTCCCCATCCATGCTAATGGCTTGGCACTTGCTATAGATCCTTGGCATCCAAATACACTCCTCTTCTTGGATTATATTTTATACCTCATGTTAGAGTGTAAACCTCTTGACGGTAGGACCTGGGGCTCATGCCAATACAGTAGTGGCTTCAGAAGGTCCTGATGAATGGCACTGACCTCTCTACGGTATGGAATCCAAATGACTCTTTTGAAAGCCAAAAAGCCTAGCTTTGGAGCAAACCTGCTGCATTTCCATACTGATGGGAAAGAACAGCAATAAATGCTTTATGGGCCAAGAATCAGTTCTCTTCATTTCTTCCTGTAAATGCTCTTGGTGGTGGCTGGGAAATTCATTTGTCTCATTATCTGTCCCTTGGCAGGCTCTGATTACTCGTAGCCCCTCCTCAAGCTGTCCCCGTGTTGCCAGGGGCAGTATTCAGAGGAGTGGTTTGTTGCAAGAGAGGAAAATTACAGTTTCAATGAAGAAAATGGGATGGGCTCATGTAACCAAGCCTCAGCCCTGATGCCCTTCACTGTAACCCCTGCAAGGGCCCATGGACAGACTTGAGGTCAAGATGCTTTTGGCCAAACACCACAATGTTACTGACAAATTTGACTTAAACTAATCAAAATTTTTAATTGATTGTGTGCTTAGTTGGATACCATATTATACTAGGTTTTTATATAGACAAGCAGAAGTTGGTATCAAGATTTAAAGAAAAATCAATGGGAGAGAAACAGTTAAAACTTATTTTCATCTTTATATTGATACAAATTATTCATCCTTCCATCTAGTCATTCATTAGTGTAGCTATTTGATAAGGTTGTTTTAAAATTATTTTTACATTGCTATTTATCTTTCGAATGGGCTTTACCTACACATAGCTCAGAATTTGAAAGGTGCAAAAGATTATGCAGTAAAAAGTAGCTGCCACTCACACCTTTGTCCCAGCCACTCTGCTCCCTCCCAGGAATTGCAACTACAGCCACTGCTTTCCTATGTTCTCTTCTAGAAATATTCTGTACCTGTAAATACATATCCATCCACCCATCCATCCATCCATCCACCCACCCATCCATCCGTCCATCCATCCATCCATCCATCTGGCCAGCCAGCCAGCCAGCCAGCCATTCATCTATATATATTTCTATATATCTATATGTAATTTTTTTGGATGGGGAAAGGTAGCCATTATTTAGTTTTAGATGTTAGGGCAACCTTGTTCATTGATCCACTGAAAAAGAGTTTGGGAACCCCTGTCCTTGCTGTTTGGTCACTCCAAGGTTGTAGTGCTGAAATGTAAGAGATATGTCAAGGAAGGCTGGACATCTTAAAACCAGCTAGGTGTGGCTATTCAGATTGTATTCTGGTCCAGCCCCACAGGCTTGTTTTTGATTTTTAGGGAGAAGGAGACTTGAAATAAATGAACAAAGAGAGTTTAAAAGTGAGACAGTAAGGTGCCATAGAAGGGGTGGTTGGAGTCAGACAGCCTTAGGTTCAAATCCCAGCCCTACTCCTTAAGAACTATGTGATGAGTTATGTAACTTCTTGGAGTCTCAGTTTTCCTACCTGTGAAATGGGGATAGCTCCTTTGCAGGGAGGGAGGCGTGGTTATAGTCAGTTCTCATGTCATTGTAACTGCTATTATTAAGCAGTGCTGTCTCATGGGTTTTTGTAAGAGACTGAGATCTTTAGATTGATGATTCAAGGTAGAGTGCTACACAGAGTCAGAAAGTCAGTGGCAAAAGGTACATGACGCAGGGCAGGGACTTGGAGCATGGGGTGGAGGGATGGCAGAGAACATCTACCATCTTGAATGGGGGTGTGTGCTAAGCTACAAAGCTACTAGGAAAGAGTAACTTCAGGTCTCCTCATGGAATGACCCTTGATCCAGGCAGCATCCTTATAACAGCTTTGGAGAAATCTTCTCATGCCACTGCTTCTGTGCAAGCTGTTCCCTCTCTGGCCTGGATTTTGGCCTCCCCTCCATTCACCCACCCTGTGGATTCCAGAGGCCTTCTCCAAGGAGCCCTCTCTAATTCCTCCCAGTTCTCCAAGCATTGCTCTAGGTCGTGTGTTTTGGCCCCTTGCTATACGCCATGTCCTCTATCTGGAATCTCTTCCTTTTTCCATCAACTGCCTCCCATCCTCCCTTCGAAACTCAGCCCAGACACTCTTCCAGCAACTTTTCCACTATTTCTTAAGAGGAAGGCTCGGATCTCAGTTGGTTGATGTCTCCATTGTCAAACACAATGCCTGGTTCACAACAGCTGCCTGGGTACATATCTTTCCATGAGAAAGCTCACAGAAGAGAGGAGGGCTCATAAGGTAAGCGCTGGGCCTGGAGCTCTATTAAATCCTTTGAGAGGGGGAGCTGAACTTGTAACATAACACTTTTGTTGCAATTATTGTAATCCTTCAGGGTGGCGAGATTTGGTGGAGTGGTAAGAAAACACTGTGAACCTTTTGCCATGGTTTCTCCTGTGCACCTTCATAAAGACAGTATCTCCATTGTATTTAAATTTAGTTCTATGGTACTTTTTGTTGTTTCTATTTGTCTTTGCTTGGATTTAAAAATAGATTTAAGAAAAGAGTTGTGAGAATGGGTTTGCTCTCCACTTTTTTTGCTGCCTCTGGACTTGGTGTTTATTTATTTATTTTGGACCACTGTATCAAGTTTACTACCGAATAAGCTTAAACTGAATTATTCTCACCAAACCATAAATGCTACAAATGGAGTTGTTTCAGGGTATAGAGAATATTTCTATATATATATTTTTTATTTTGAAATAATAATAGATTTACAGAAAAGTTGCAAAGGATAGTGCAGAGTTCCTATATGTCCCTCACCCAGTGTGTTTCCCCTGTTATCATCCTACTTTATAATGTCACAACCTCAGAAGCCAATGTTGGAACCTAACTATTAACTAAATTCCATCCTTAATTTGGATTTCACCAGTTTTCCTTCTAATATCCTTTTTCTGTCCAGGAGCCAATCTAGAAGCCCTTGTTGCATTTAGCTGTTATGCCACCATAGTCTCCTCTGGTCTGTGACGGTTTCTTAGTCTTTCCTTGGTTTCTATGATCTTGACCATTTTGAGGAGTCCTGGACAAGTATTTTGTAGAATTGGACTTGATGATTTTAACTTAGGTCTGGCCACCCACCAAGCACATTATCAACTTTCAAGAAAAGCTTATCCTGCAAGTTACCAACAGGATGACAATTTCAGAAGAGTTGGACATCTTTGGAGCTCTTGGGACCCAGGAAAGACCCATCCTGGAGACAGAGACCTCACAAACTCAGGTGCTTTCTCTCTAGAGGCTGTTCTCAAAGTTGGATGAGACTTTGGCCAAGGCCCAAAGGCGGCAAGATCTGGGCTTGAAAATTCCAGATTTACTTCCTTGCCATGGGAGGCTGAGTTCTAAATCCCAGCCCATGTGCAGCCGGCTTCACTGAATAATGAGGTACTGGGTGCTTTTTAAGGCAGCTGACCTTTGGAGCAAATTATCCAAGGAAATCTGATTAGCTAGTTCACTGGGTTCCTGCAAAATGGATCTTGGTGTATTTCTGCTGTAGAAATGTCAGCATAATTGGAGTTCCTGGCACTCAAAAGGCTTCTTTCTCATTGTTCTATCCTTTGACAACAAAACAAAACAAAACACACAAAGAAAACCCAAACCCCCAAAGAATTTTTCTTTTACTTATATTGTTTGCTTTTGCACATGGCTCAGAAGCTGCTTCTGCTGTTTATGACTTTATTAATCAGAAGAACAACCCAAACATCATTTAAACAAACAAGCCAAAAAAAAAAAAAAAAAAAAAAAAAAAAAAATCCATCCCCAGATAGATGATTTGAGCTTAATAGAGATGGCCCAGCCAAAGACCTTAAATAAATAAACTGACTTTAATTCGAGGGAAAGAGCATGAGGTGGTAATTACTTGAGGCTCTGTGCCATGCAATGTAACCAAATTCGAAACTCACTAATTTCATTATTTTAATGGAAGTCTGCATCCCATTCATTAGGCTGACATATGACTAGCCATTAGTAACAGTTCATTTCCAAAGCTATGGTGGATAAAGGGTGATTGGAAATGAGTAAGGGCTAGGCCTGGTGAAGTTGACAGTGTTGAGATGGGAGCTTCCTGGAAGGGGCAGGGAGCACAACTGGGAAAAATGACCAATTTGAGTAGAGGCAGCAAAGCATAGAGTCAAAATACAGGCCTTGGATCCAGAGAGCCCTGGGTTCAAAATCTGATTCTGCCGCATACTAGCTGTGTGACCTTGAACAAGTTACATTCCTCTTTTGAGCCTCAGTTTTCTCATCTGTGAAATGGTATAATAAGAGCACCTACTTCATAGGGTTGCTTGAGATGATTCAATGAGATGATTTTTTAGCGGGTTTAGTACAGAGCTTGGCACATAGTGAGCACTTAATAAATGATAGCTATGATGATGGTGGTGGTGGTGGTTGTGATGGTGATAGTGATGATGGTGATGATGGTGATGGTGATGATGATGGTGATTGCTATTATTAGGTACTTTAGGGCTTGGAGAAGTTGCTGATGAAAAAACGGAGGCTGATAGGGAAAGTAGATTTACAAATTCCTGATTCCCAATTCAACGCTCTTAAAATATATTTTTTATTATTTCATTTTTATAGGCATTGCATTCACATGATTCCAAAATTTAAAAATAAGAATAGGACAGGATATCCAGTGAAAAGTCTCCCTCCTGCCCCTCAGACCCTCCTTTTCAAGGCACCCATTGTTATGTATTAGCTGCTGCTTTACCTGTGCAGGCACATTTAATTTCAGGCATATATAAGCAAATACAGATGTAGACCCTCCTTTTAAAAAATTATTATGTGGATAGTTCTGTATCCTGCCGTTTTTACTCACAGTGTTTCTTGCTTATCTTTCCATATTGGTGTATAAAGAATTATTTCAATTATGTTTTTCTCTATATGTATATACCATGATTTACTTAATTATTCTCCTCTTGAACATTTAGGCTCTTTCTAACCTTTAGCCTTTACAAACTACATGCAATGAACAGCCTTGCATACCTGAGGATATGTACACTGGTGAGAGTACACCTGTAGAGTAAATTTCCAAAGGCAGAATCACTGAGTCAAAGGGTGTATGCACTGGCAATTCTGGTAGTGCTCAAAAGTCCAGAGGTGCAGAGTGGGTGGTGATTTGGCAGTGAGCTTGGGCTGCCAGGTCGTTAGGAGAGGCCACTTCCCAGGTTTCCAGTTTAAAAATAAAAAATCAGAATGATGCATTGTTTAAAGAACATGGCTCGGAGACGATGGTGTCATTCGCAAGCCAGAAGACAGGGAATCAGTATTGTGTCGGGAAGCGAGCAATGAATTTCAGGTAGGATGGGCCTGGGTTTGAATCTCGATTCTTCTACTCATGGGTGTGTGGCCTTGGGCAGGTTGCTTCACCTCTGTGAGCTTGGTGTCCTCACCTGTAAACTGGAGAGGCTCGTGCCTTCGTTATAGGCTCCTGGGAGAACTAAAGGAGTCAGCATGATTCCTGGCACATAGTGGGTGCTCAGTGTGTGACCGGGATTGCTGGGTGAGCAACTAAGAGCATAATACCTTACAGCTCACCAGGATGAGGCTGTGGGGGGATGGTCAGCATTGACTGGTTACTACGTGCCATGCATTGTGCTAGCTGCTTCCCATGAAAAATTCCATGCCCACCTCACAACAGCTCTGTGGAATGCTCTTGTTATCCTCACTTAGCAGAAGAGGAAATCCAGGCAGGGAAGTTGAAGTCCTCGTCTAGTCAAACAGCTATGTAAGTGACAGAGCTGATATGTGAAGGGAGGCAGCTCACCTCAACGGACGCCACATCCTGTTCCCCTGGTGGGTGCATTGTGGGTAAGGAGCTGACTGCAGGAGAGACAAGCCTGGCAGGCAGTTCCCTTCTGCCGTCTCAGTGCCTCCAAGTCCAACTTCTCATTCCCGGGCAGAGACTGTTCTGTTCTGAAGGAATCAAGAGTATTTGTTCTCCTTTTTGGTCAGAACCAAATGGTCCTAAAATGCTCTAAAATTTAGGATTAGGCTGTGTGATGAGTGCAAAATCAGATGAAGATTGTTATGCTAGTGTGACGAATGGATGCATTGCCCAAACAACCTAACTCTTCGTTAACGATACCCAGGGTCCCTCCCCTGCTCGTGGCCTCAACTCTCAGGATCTCGAAGGAATTTAAAGTACCCATTAAAATGTAAACTTTCTGAGGGCAGGGGTTTTTGTCTGTTTTGTCCACTGTTCAAAATGCCCGAGACACAGTAGGTGTTCATGGTAAATGGAGAGATGTACAAAGACATGAAGACAGGAGAAAGGGACTGTTTGCCACTGAATCCTAAGGGATTTTAGTGTCCTCGTTGCCATAGAAACCAGGTAATAGCCCAGCCAAACATGGCATAGGTGGACACATGCATATGGTGGGGTTTCAAGAGGAAAAGGGACCACTTTCCATGTGGGAAGCAGGTCTCTGAATCAGAGAGTGAAGTGAACTCTTTTTACATCATGAGCTCTTGGTATTTGATGATCTTTGGCATTTACTCGTAAATGTGCAAGAATATGAGATCTACTTAGATGTCTTGGCATGCAATGATACACCTCAAAACTCCTATATTTATTTACCAGCTAGGGGAAGCATATTCCCAACTATAATTTATTTTCAAAGGACTCTAATCTGGTGTGAAGTTTGAAGGCATGTTTGTTTAATGTGCTACTCAATTAGCTAGGGGGGAAAAAAGAGAAAAAAAAAAAAAAAAAAAAAAAAAAAAGAAAGTCATTGTGCAGATGTATGCCCATTCGAAGACCTTCTGCCTTTAGGTGCTTTCTTTGCAGTGAAAGGAGGAGGGACTCTAAGTCTGAAAGTTTCCTGTCCCTGCTGTGTTTATTGTAATTCTCTTCTAATATTAGACCAGGAAGGATTAATAATATTGCATTTCAACACTCTTTGCTTTGTCATTTTTTCCAGTATAAAAGCATATAATTATAGATTATTTTAAATTCTGGGGGAGAAATTTAACCATGAACCACACTCTAACACATCCATAATGATTCTGATAAAGTCATTTGCGTATTTTTTTTCTATACATAATTTTCCATATTTGTAAGCTTAGTGCACATACAACTGTGAGGATTATGTTTTCCCATCTCTACTCTATGACAATTATTTTGACTTTTATTAAGAAAATGTTAAACGTACAGTAAAGAAGGTAGGATAGTATTATAAATACCCATATATTCACCACTTAGAATTAGCAGTACTAATAGTCATCGTTTTTCTTTTATCTGCATCTTTTTGAAGTGTTTAAAACTAAGTTATAAGACACTGTGACAGTTAACCCTAAATCACTGGTTCTCAGCTGAGGGTGATTTTGACCCCCAGGGAGCATTTCACAATGCCTAGTGACATTTTTGATTGTTAAGACCTGGGGTGGTGCTGGTGGTAGTGATAGGGGGTGTTTCTGGCAGCCAGTGGATAGAGGTCAGGGAGTTGTTAGACGTCCTACAATGCACAGGACACTGCCCAACCCCCCAATAAAGAATCATCTGGTCCCAAATGTCAGCATTTGCTATGCTTGAAAAACCTTGCCCTAAATTACTAAGAATGCATTTTAAAACCACATATCACTTTCACTCCTAACAGAGTTAAAAATAATTCTTTAAAATCATCTAATTATCAATCCACATTTCCTAGGATTCCTGTCAAACTGTATTTTTATTTTTTTTTAGGTACCGGGGGCTGGGGATTGAACCCAGGATCTCCTATGTGGGAAGCTGGTGTTCAACCACTGAGCCACTTTGGCTTCTCTGAGTTGTTTTTTTTGTTTGTTTTGCTTGTTGTTTTTTTGTTTGTTTTAGGAGGCACCAGAATCGAACTTGGGATCTCCTATGTGGGAAGAAGGTGCTCCACTACTTGAGCCACATTCGCTCCCTCAAAGTCTTTTATAGTTGGTGATAGCAAACATTTTCTCATTTTATTAGCACTCTTTATAGAATCTCACTCTGAATGACTATAAAATAATCTACCAAATGGATTTGCCATTATTTATTCAATAGATGCGTTATTTTTGGACATTGTTTTTGCTTATGGTTTTTAAACAAATTACACTTTTACGTAACAGTTTTATGTCTTCTTTTCCAACTTTTTGCCTTTTATTTCTTATACTTGTCTTATGTCCTGGCTAGGAACTTCAGTACAATATTGGACAGAGGTGTTGATAGGCATCCTTGCCTTGTTCCTGATCTTAGGGGCAAAAACATTTAATGTTTACCATTAACGGTAACAGCAACCTGTAAGTTTTTCATAGATGCACTTTATCATATTGGAGATAGTCCCATCTAGTTCATTGAGTGCTCTTAACACAAAGGACTGTTGATTTTTGTTGATTTTTGCCAAATGCTTCTTCTAAATATTTTGAGATGATCATATGGTTTCCTTTGTAATTGATAAATAAATTACATCGATGGATTTTCATATGTTAAACTTATTAAACTAACCTTGCTTTCCCAGGATTAAACCCCACTTGGTCATAATGTATTATCCTTTTTATGTGTTGCTAGGTACCATTTGCTAATATTTTGTTTAGAATTTTTGTGTCTATGTTCACGACATTTTCCCCCCTATAATCTCTTTGCCAGATTTGGAATCGGGGTTATGATGGCCTCAAAAAATATGTTGGGAACTGTTGCCTCCTCTTCTATTTTCTAAATTTGTACAGAATTGTTACTATTACTTGCTTAAGTGTTTTGCAGAATTTACTGATGAACCATATATACCTGAAGTTTTTGTTGGGGGAAGGTTTTTATTACAAATTTAGTTTCTTTAATAGATATGGGGTTATTCAGATTTTCTGTGTCTTCAGAATTGATAATTTATGATTTCATTTAATTAATATAAGTTGTTGAGTTATTGGCATAATGTTCTAATATTCCTTTATTTTCTCTTTTAATGTCTGTAGTATTTGTAGTGATGTTTCTTTACTTCTTGATGTTGGTAATTTGTGTTTTCTTTCTCTTTTTCTTAATCGTTATTAAGACTTTATACTTCCACTTTGATCTTTAGTATTTCCTTTCTTCAACTTACTCTGAATTTACATTACTCTTTTTTTTTATGACTGCTTAAAGTAGAAGATTGATCACTTTATACCTTTCTTCTCCAATATAAGTATTTAAAGCTATAGATTTCTCTCTAAGCACCTCTTTAGCATTTCTTACTAATCTTGATATGTTATGTTTTCATTATAATTCAATTTAAAATATTTTTAAATGTTCTTTGTGATTTCTTGTTTGATCCGCGAGTTATTTAGAAAAATGTTGTTTTATTTCCCAACACTTGGGAATTTTCTATATATTTTATTGTTAATGACTTCTAATTTCATATTGTGTTCCTCTGTATGATTTCATTCTCTGATATTTATTAAAACTTGTTTTATGGCTCAGAGTATGATCTATTTTGCTGACTGTTCCATGTGCATTGAAAAGAACGTGTATTTTGTAGATGTTGGGTATAGTATTCCATAATTCTATATCAGTTTGATTGACAGAGTTGATCTTATCTTCTGTATATTTACTGAATATTTTGTCTGCTTGAGCTATCAATTACTGAGAGAGAGGTATAAATTCTCCAACTATGGTTGTGGACTTGCTTATCTCCTTTCATTTTTGTCAATTTTTCTTCATGAATTTTGGAACTCTGTTATTAGGCACATATATATTTATGATTGTTTTGTATTTTTGATGAATTTTTTAAATCATTTTGAGAGGTTCTTCTTAATCTCTAGTAAAACTCTTTATCTTAAAATCTACTTTGTCTGATATTAACTTAGTCATACCATATTACTTATATTTAGTGTTTCATGGTACATTTTCCATCCTTTCATTTTACACCAACCTGTATCTTTATAATTAAATTATATCTCTTAAAGTTGGGTCTTGCTTTTAATAGCCAGTTTGATAATCTCTGCCTTTTGATTGGTGTGTTTAATTCATTTATATTTAATGTAATTATTGATATGTTTGGGCCTAAGTATCCAATTTTGGTACTTATTTTTATTTGTTCTTTATTCCTTTGTTCCTTGTCTTCTTTTGGGAAAATTTTATATCTTTTTATATAAAATTTTCCCAAATTTTATCTCCTGTGTGGATAGTTAGACAATAACATTTTTTTTTGTAATTTTAAAGTGGTTGCTGTAGAGATTAACAGGTGCATCTTTCAGCTTCACAATCTACCCTCAAATAATATTAAATTATTTCACAACAGTGTAAAAACCATACTAAATTATAATCCCTTTATCTCCATTCTGCCCTTTGTACTCTTATCTTATATTTTACACTTATGTATCCTATAAACCCCATGGTACATCATTTATGATTTTCACAGTCAACAGTCATTTAAAGAAATTTGAGAAAATACAGATATAAAAATAAAGGTAAAAAAGGTCATTTACATTTACTAAATATTTACCCTTTCTAATGCTTTTTATTCTTTCTGCAGGCTTGGGGGTCCATCTGATACAATTTCTCTTTGGCCTAAAGAACTTCTTTCAGAAAGTCTCTCATCCTTACTCTCTCTGAGAATATATTTATTTCATACTTTAAAGGATATTTTTGCTGGATATAAAATACTCTGCTTCTGTTCTTTTTCTTTTAGTACTTTGTTTTCTGGTTTCCATATTCTGCCTCAGTCTTCTTTAAGTGAATGCCTGGAGTGCCTGAAGATGGAGTAATCTCAGGAATTCTGCCCTCCCTTCAGCCTGAAAGACCAGAGTGATTTCTGGTTGATTTTTCTCTGCTCCTACTCTGCCTAACTCCTTCTCCCCACATTCAGATAATAGCTGCCCTACATTTTGTGGAGGCCTCATATATGTTAGGAGGATTGCTCTCACTTCTCCTTATATTATCTCCTAGTTTTGGCCTACTATCCCCAAATGTTTGTAAAGATCTGTGGGAAAGTGTTGGTATATACTTCCTATGTAACAGGGGTCCTCAAGATTCTAATCTGTCTTGCCAGCTTGTATATGGCCAAGTTTGATAGAGGTTTGGCTGTTTTCTCTTTATCCTGTCTTTGGCCATTTCTCTTCCTAAAGTTCTACCAGGGATAAGAGCAGTGGCAAATCTCTTCCCTCCTTCAAAACGATCCTCACTTTCTGGAATTTAATGTAATTGGTTCCTCTGTGTCCTTAGCTCACCAAAGAGGTTTTGAAAACTTATTTTATAGCTTATCTGGCTTGTTTTGGTTATTAGGGTGAGAATGGTGTTATCTGGTGATATTTTATTTCTGAATTGGAAGTGGAATGCCAAGAAATTATACTCCAATTAAGACATGCATTCAAAAAGTGTGTTTTTTTAAACCATCTAGGATAATTTCCTTAGCATAGATTCTAGAAATGGGATACTGGGTCAAAATATCTAGAGATTTTCATGGTTCTTAATAATACATGTTATCTTATTACTTTTCAAAAAAAAGCTGTGCCAATTTTCAATGAAAGAGAATAACCATTGTTCTTCATAAGCTCTAAGTACTATAATTAATTTCATTTTGCCAATTTATTAGATAAATCAACATGGGTTCTACATTTTTAATTTCATGTACTCTAAGTACCAAAATTCATTCATTTTATAGCAAGACTGACCTTACATGGAGATTAAGTAAACTCATGAAGCATCAGAATTGTTCGAGCAGATGACAATGCCTACTGTGACAGTTTGAGATTATTTTATAAATCCTCAAAAGAAAAAAGATTGTTTGTAAACGAATCTATTCCTCTGGGTGTGATACTCTTTGATTTCATTAAATTCAGTTGAGGGCCTTTGATTAGACTACTTGATAAGATCACTTTAGGGCTTTTTTTTTTTTTTGAATTGTACTATGGCAGTGAGGCATGACTCAGGTTGAGTCCCTGCGCCCTTGCTGGGTCTGATATATACGAATGACACGGACAGACAGAGGAAAACAGGGAGCTGGCATATTTGATTCTGCATGTGAGAGAGAGGATTGCTTAAGCACGAGGCCGCCAAGAGACCAGCCCTGCTATATGCCTAATAACTTACAGCCGAATTTGGGAAGAGAGCGGAACAGCCGAGCCTGATATTCAAGATCCAGAAAGAAACGAGCCCTATGCCTGATTGCACCAAGCTGAGCTCCAATAGACAGTAGATTCTGGAGGGGAAGGCAGAGACCTCCGCAGAGATTGGCGGCCATCTTGCTTCACCACATGGCAACAATGGCAGGATCAACAGTAGCTGACTTTGGTGAGAAAGCACCTCTTATGGTGCCTTGAGTTGGACTTTTCACAGCCTTGGAACTGTAAGCTTTTACCCCAAATAAATCCCCATTATGAAAGCCAATAGATTTCTGGTACTTTGCATCAGCAGCCCTTTGTCAAACTAAAACAGCTATCATTTATTGAGTCCTTAATTTGAGAAAAAGTGGTAATTTAATTATCAGTTACCTCTGAGGACATATCATTTGATCCTTACTTGACAGATGAGGTAATAAAGGCTCAGAGATTGTGGGACAGAATTAAATCCAGGCTGGTCTGAGTCCAAAATCTCAGTCACATACCTTTGACATGATTTTTACCATACCTGAGCTCAACCAGTATTACCTGTACCTGCCAGGTACTACAATAATGCTGCATAAGAAACAACCCTTAAACTCAGATTTAAAACAACAGTCATATATTCTCATTAATCAGACGTCAGCTGTGGCTGTTCTCTTTCAAAAAGTTCCTCAAAATTTCCTAAAAATTCCTCTCAATTTATTCAAGAAAAATGTATTGAGCACCTATTATTTTCTAGGCACTGTTCTGGGTTCTGGGGAAATAGCAGTGAACAAAATGGACATAAATTCTGCTTTCTTGGAGCTTATATTCTAGTAGAGAGAGACACAATAAACAAATAAGAAAAACACACTAATCATCGCTAATAAGAGAAATAAAGCAGAGAAAGAGAATAGGATGGGTTGGCAGGTAGAGATAAGGGTTGTTTTTGTAACATGTTTTCTCTTATCACTTCACTTCTCAGAGTGTTACCAAACCCCAGCATTTCCATTCATTTATAAAATGCAGAGCTGTTTAGCTACCTCTGTTTCTCTGTCTCCTTTAAAACTGTGCTCTGGGTTGGGGGGCAGGGGCTCACATTTCATAAACAAAGCTGCCTATCAAATTATTTTTTCTAAAGGAAATATATCTAGTCTGGAGAAAAATGTCTCCTCCTCCATGCAGGGCAGAAACAGTTGCAGTCAGTTGTAGTTTTAAATAGCACTTTTTCTCTGTCACTTATTTAAAATTGGGGATCAAATGTAAAGATGCTTAGGGAATTTGCTAAGGGAAAGGAAATATATTTTGAACATATTTTGAAGTTACCTACTATATGTCAGGCCTGGTGCAAACAGCTGTCTTCTCATGTGTATTTCCCAATAATACTTGAATTACACATTATTATTCCCACTTACCTAATGAAGAAACTGAGCCTTGGAGAGGGAAAAGAATACACTCCTAAACACATATCCAGTAAGTCGCAGAGGCAGAATCTGATTCTCAAGTGTGCCCCCTGCCCCATCACCACTCCTCTGGAGTGGATGTGAGAGAAGCTTGTTTTCTAACCTTTAAGGCGAGACCTGGGCTGCTAGATTTTTGACCCTGGGTCTCTCTCTCACTTCCCTGTTAAGTCTGTGAAGTATGAACTGACTGCTGCCTCCTGTAATGGGAGGAGGCAGTCAGAGCTGGGGGAAATGAAAGGGTTCCCAGGATGCCAGGCAAATGAATGAATTCCACTGATCTTGTTTGGTTCCTTATGGGATCATCCATCATAATTTAACAACCTGAAGCCCAGGGTAGCTACAGGCATGCTTTCTGCTCAAAGCCACAGAGACTAAGTCATGGCTGGAAAACAGATTTGTTTTTTTGTTCTTATTATCTGCGTCATGCCCATTAATACTATATTATGTACTATATTATATAATTTAGAAGCTCTTCTGTTCCACTGCCATTTGCTTTTGAAAAGCCCTGGTTTTCGTCATCCTTTTGTTACTCACCAAGACAAACAAATTCCCTGGAATTAATGTAAGCAGATATTTGTTGAAGGCCCACTGTGTGCACAAGAAACAGGAAGCGCTTCAGCTTTGCTCTTGACCTTGGAAAACTTATCCTCTTATTGTTTCACTTAAAAATATTTATTTTAAAATATTTTTAATGCAATAATTTGAAACACAAAAGAATATGTGGAAAATATATGTAAGTTATGAAACATATTAATAAAATGAAGACCAATGAAATCATTGCCTAACATTAACTAAAATGACGAATATTATTGGATCTAACTGGGTGTTAATTACCTTTCCCAACCCCTGTTCCATTCCTATAGAGAAACCCACTCTCCTGATTTTGTATTTATCATTCCCTTTCTATGCTTAAGGAGCTTTATCACAATTGCGTTGTTCACATATAAAAATGTATTCTGTTTTGTTTGCTTTTGAGCTTTATAAATATCATATCACACTGTAAGTATTATTTTTGGACTTGCCTTTTTTACTTAATGTGGTTTCTAAGATTTATACCATTTTTTTTCTGATCTTTTTTCTCTTTTCTTTGAATTGAAGTTTTTGTTTTGCTTTCTTACTCTGTTTTCCCTCTAGTAGTTTGAAATCTAAACACCACTTTTTTATTCTTTTGCCCTTGAGATTTTGCTGTGTGTATTCAACAAAATCTAAAGTCTATAAATATCTTAACTTCCCCTTCAAGATAATATAAAGACTTTACAATACAATGACTCTCTCCTGACTTAAATGCCAATGTTGTCAATTATTTTAATTTTACAAGTTAATCTCCTACATCAGACTATTATTATAAATATTTTATATGGATAATGTTTTAGATTTACCTGCTATTTTATGAGTTTCTCTGCTAACTATTTCTTCCTGCACCTGAGACCTTCCTTCTGGGCCTTTTCCCATTTCCATTTCCTTTAGGATTCCTTTATTGAAGATCTATTGGTAGTAGATCTCAGTTTTTGTTCGGTTTATATGGAAGTGTCATCATTTCACACTCATTTTTTTTTTTTTTTTTTTAATTAATTTTACCGGGAGGTCCCAGGAATCGAACCCAGGTCCCTCCATATGGCAGACGGACACCCAACCATTTGAGCCACATCCGCCCACCCACACTCATTCTTAAAAGGTAGGATTGTTTGATGCACAGTTCTAGAAGGATGGTTATTTTCTCTCAGAAGTTTGAAGATATTTCATTCAGGAGTCTTCTGGCTTCTATTGTTGGAGCTAAAGACTCAGGTGATGATGTAAACACTGCTCTTTTGAAGGTCATCTGCCCCTCTCCTCTGGGAGCTGTTAGATCTTCTCTCCATCTTTGGTGTTCTGTGGTATCATTACAATATGGCTAGGAATGGATTTCTTTTTATCCATCTTGCTTGTATATGATGTGCTTGTTGTATTTGAAGATTTATATCTTTTACCATTTCTGGAATATTCTTATCCACCACCATTTTAAGTATTGCTTCTCATCTAATCTCTGTTCTCTCCTTCTGGGATGCCAGTTAGATATATATTAGATAGTTGCTTTCTATTGTATAAACCTCTTAACCTCTCTCTAATAGTTTTTTTTATCTCTTTGTCTATTTGTGTTACATCCTGCATAATTTCTTCACATATATCTTCATGTTTTAAACCTATTTTCTGCTAATTTTTTTGGTGTTAGGCTTTTCTTTATTAATAAAGCAATTTATAGTCCTTTTCTATATACAGAACATTCTAATATCCATTATCACATTTAATCTTCACAATAGCTGAGTTAGACGTGTTCCCATTTTACAGATGAAAATACTGTGACCCAAAGGAGAATGACTGCCTCAATATCATAAAACCAGTAACAAAGCAACAGAAATAACACTCAAAACCAGATCTTCCTTTAAGTCAGGTGCTTTTTGCATACTCTTACCAGTCTACTTAAGTTATTCAAGTCAGGTTTATCACAGAGCGTCAGAATTGGAAGGGAGCTTAAAGATCCAAGTCTAGCCCCTCATTTTATAGGTGTTGGTAGTCAATATATATTTTTAGTTAAATAAAGATCGTCACAAATTTTATAAGTAAATGAAGTTTAATTTTGCATTCAATGATTCATCATGAGGGTAAAATATAGGGTAGGCATTCATGAAAAGATAAGATCAAAGAGCAAATTTATAGTATAAATTTTTCTCAAAAATTTTTCTTACATTTGAGGTATAATTTATACTAAATGAAATGTACGGATTTTAAAGGTTGATGAGTTTGGACAATTGCATATATCCATGTATCCTATATTCTTTCCAATCTACCTAACATTTTAATTATATCACAGAAATTCCTCCTGCTCCTTCCCAGTCAATCCTTGCTACCCACCCCTTTCCTCATCCCAGGAAATCATTGTTCTGATTACTTCCAGTATAGATGAGTTTTAACTGATAAAGTAGAGTTGAATAAAAATCAAACATTATCAAATGGAAAAAATAAAATACATAATGAAGTTGGGATCAGAGCCCTGGTTTCTCGACAGCTTCTAGTCTTTATACTTTACCACCCTGCCTCAAAGTTTTAAAAACCACACAAATGTTATACATATCAAACAGGACACGCCAAAAAGGTCACTGGAAATCAAAGAGCAAAACAGCTATTCCCTTTGAAACTTGTCAGGGAAGCTGGTAGTAGCAACATCTCTCCTCTATTCTTAGGAAGCATAAGGCTTTTAAAAAAATCTGCTATTTTAAATCTGAATTGAGTTTTAAATTTCAACCATTACATATTCTATTTCTAAAATTTTTGTTTGGTTCCTTTTTCAACTAGAGCTGGTCATTTAAAAAATAAGCATTGGTTACTTTCTCGTTTTCTTAATTCTGTCTTTTCTTTCTTTAAATATCTTAATCACATTTGTTTTATATTATGTATCTGATTGTTTCAATGGTTCCGATATCTGAAGTTGGTGGGGGTAAAAATATGTTGTATATTATTTCTGCTGATTCTTACTCATGGTGGTTTATTTCCTGGTGAGTTTGGTGATCTTTGTGAGCTAATAGAAGTTTGATTTTAATCTATGGACATCCTGAGGGCCTAAAGAGAAAAAGCTTTCTACTAGAGAGGATTTGCATTACTTCTTCTAGAAGCCGGAGGGTGCTACCAACTGGGAGCCCTTTGTATCCTTTCACGAGGACTGGCCTTATATAGGAGTCTCAGATTCATATATCCCACCTCGCCACAATCAATAATGATTGTTATTTTGATTCTAATCATTTATTGTATATATAATGTCACCCACTGGGTGTTCTACAAACATTATTTCTCTCACAATAACCTTGTAATCCGCTTTACTGATGAGGAGATAAAGGCTCAGAGAGATTGGGAAGTCCCATTCTCCTGCACTTCCACACAATCTCAGCTCATCCTTCCTTCAAAACCTACCTGAAGTGCTGCCTCATCAGCCACAGAGCTGAGCTTAAGTTCTTGCTCCTCTGTGTTCTTAGAACAGCTATTAGAGTACTTATCCCATTATATGGGTGGTGCATTTGAGGCCACTAAGTCTCATTTGTAGACATTAGTGTAGATTTTCCTAAAAACTGTAGGAAAGGTACAAGGACAGAGCCTTTGTTATTTCTAAATTCCCCATCCCCTACCCCTCTTATGCAACCCTCTCTCTTCACCTAACAGTTCATACATACAAAATCTAAGACTTGGAGGAAACAGTTAAAGATGATGGATAAATTTTTAAAAATTGAGATGGAGAGACCAGGAACAAATGGAGAACATGCCACAAGCTTCTGTGATTGTCAGATAATTGTTCTTGTCAATATATGCCCTGAAGTACCATCCTAAGTCCCTTCCTCATTGGACTTGCCCAGTTATTTCATATAAACAATCATTTAAGTGTAAGTGGGATTTTGTTTAAAGAGTACACTTGGAGTGTTTTCAGTGGGCCTCTTTAGTTCTTCATGAGTTTCTCTGCAATTTTGTAAGCCAGATCTTTGGCAATTTATCGACCCATAATTCCCTTGCCTCTTGTTTAAAGAGATCTTCAGGACATTTGTTTATTTTCACTTTTTAATTTATTGACAGAAATAAGTATTTCCACAAACACCTGCTTGTGTTCCCACCTTCCAGGTTGTCCAGAATTCTAGCATTACCTTCTCGGGGCTTCCTTTTCCCATGGATCATCTGCAAACCCCAGGGTTCTTATATAACGAATGAAAGAGGTCCTCACATCTTGTACTCCCAAGAAGGGAACTCTGCCTTGCTGTTCCTCACTGCCACAAGGTGGTGCTGTTGAGCACTGGTCCGGCGCCCTTGGGCCACCTTGCCATGCAGCCTGGTAGCTCAGGATGACGCGTCTCCTACAGCGGACCCACTGAGCTCCCCAGGCGACAGCTCCTGATACCAAAGCTTTCTATCATGCCCAGAGTCTTCTTTCCCAAGGACTCTCCCGTTCAGAGGTCCTGTTCCAGATCAGGTTTCTATAGCCATCCGTCACTGGTGCCTTTTATAGGAGGTGAGGTGAGGGGACCAGCTTGGGCCAGGACAGTTTTATTCGTCTTCCTGTTTCTTAGTATGGCTTGTGATTTTTTTGTTGGCGTCTAAGCATCTGTTTATCTCGATGGGCTTATTCAGCTGATTAACTTCTCTCTATTCTATGTTTTATTTTGTTGTTTTTGTGTGTGTGGTAAGGTTTCACTTTGACACTTTGTTCCTCTTATTCTATTTCCTTGTTGTCATCTATGTTCCTTTGAAAGAAAAAAAATTAGGACAGAGAAAAGGAAAGAGATAGGAAGACAAAAAGAATGATAGTGATGATAATAGTGAAAGGCAGGAGAGCCACCATACAAGTCCTAGGAAATTGAAAAATTAACACGAGTGAGAAGCACAGAGGAATAAGATTAGAAAAGTGGAATGGAAACAATGAAACAAGAAACAGAACAGAGAAAAATATATAGAATGAATTAAAAGGCTAGGATGGCGGGAAGAAGGGAAAAGAAAAGAGAAAAGAGAAAAAAGTAAAAAAAAGAAAAGAAAGTAAACAGAAAAGAGAGAGAGAGAAATAAAAACGAGAAAAACTGGAGGTCAAATAAAAGAGGTGGAATGAAAGAACAACAGAAAGCAACAGATATAAAGCTGAAGGAGAGAAGAAATAACGTATGTAGAGTAAATCAGTAAACAAAGGAAAAAAGAAAAAAAAAAGAAAAACAAGCAGAGAAACAAGGGGATACACAACAAGCGAGAAACAAGATAGCATCCACTCGTTTATAAAAAGGAGACAGAAGGAAAAATGTAAAAAACAAAAACATGGAAAAACAGCCTTCTCTCTTAGACCCCTAAGGATCTTCTCAGGCTGCTGGTGTTCCTCAATCACTCACTCTGCAGGTTTTGAACTGGGTTTTAGTGAGTAAAATAAGGGAAATTTAAAAAAAAGGAAACTTTTATATTTTGAAAAAACAAGAGATCCAAGAAAAGCTAATACAAAGAGAATGTCTATTTGCTCCTTGTCATAAAGTTTCAGCTGGATGTCTGATAACCTGGTGGGTCACTTCTCAAGGAAGAGCCAGAAATCAAAGCAGGGACCTCATATATGCTAGGTAGGAATTCTTCCACTGAGCTACTCTGCCTCCTTAGGTTGACCTGCCTTTCGGGATGCTATCTACCCCCTTTCCCTCAGGCAGGTTAGCTTCCCTGCAGCCCACGGGAGTGATACTGATCGCTGCCTGTCTCTGCCTCCTCTCTGATGTAATTCCTCTCTTTACCTAGGTGGCTGGGCATGACTGCCTGCCTGAGGAGATCCCCTTCCCCTCTCCCTGTCGAGCTGGAGTCCCTTCTGACATTCAAGGGAGGCCCAGATGACTAAACTCACTGCAAAAAAATCCCTCTCCACCCTCCTCTTTCTTGCAGGGAATCTGCCATCACACCCCTGTTTGGAGCAGGGGGCTGGGTCTCCACCTAGTCTGTCCACCCTGAGGGCTGGGTATGTGTGCCCCTTCCAGCCACGGAGGTAGGCAACCCACGATTATTCCTGGCTTCCCTATCTGGCCAGTACCCTCCTAGATGACTCAGAGCACCTTCCTGTGGAGGTAGATGTCTGCTCTACTCTCAGTTAGGTACAATTCACCAGGAGTTTTACCCTCACTTAATATCTCCCGGGTTGGGGAGGGGAGCCCTTCCCAGCAGCCTGGAGGTTTAATAACTCATGATTACTTGTTTTGGCTTCTTCATCTCTCTGACCCTCACTCTTCTGGGAGTTATGAAGTAGTGTCCTGGTTTGCTGTACCCCAAAGCAGGTCCCTAAGGCAACCTCTGGCTTTTTCTCTGTTGTTTTAGTGAGAGCTGAGCCTTATCTGCCTAACCCGTCAACCATGTTCCCACAATCCACATTTTTTATTTCCAGCCCCTGAAAGAAGAAGAAATTAATTCAATTCTCTTTTTTGGACAATAGGGATTTACCATCTCTAAAATTTTAAAAAACAAAACCAGTTTGGTTTCCTGCAATAGGCAAGGAAGGCCTAGATCTACCTGAGATCAACAGAAAGGGCAGTTCACCCGATGTGGAAGACAGTGCTAATTGTACCTGGCATTTATTTTATCCTCTTCCTTTTAGTGATATAACCTCCCAATCTTTAGCTGACCATCCAGCTAGAGAACACACTTCCCAGCTTCTCTTGCAACTCTGCGTGGGTGTGCAGGTTAAGGCCACTAGGCTGTGGGCAGCAGTGATGGGGACAACTTGAGGTCACCGCACTGGAGAGGAAAATGCCCGTCTTCCTACAGACTAGAACTGAACAGGTTCTGGTAAGACTACTTCAACCACGGGGGAAGGACAATACTCCAGAGGAAGGCAGGATAGCAAGCTAGAAAGAACGTGGGTCCCTCGATAACTGCAGAGGACAGAGGGACCCTGACAGCTCCAGGCTATTTACCTCTGGACCAATATGTGAAAGGTGAATGGATTCCCATTTTGTGTGAGCCACCAGATATTTGGGTTTCTTGTTCTAGCTATTCAGCCAATGTCCCAATTTATATACAGTTTCCCTAGAGGGACTGTGGAATATATAGTCTCTACCTTACCAATGAGCCAAACTCTTTAGGGAAGACAAGAGAAATTTCATGTACTTCTCTTGCTAAAGCAGCAAAAAAGCAAAATACAAGTTAAGTGGGTCACTCCACTACAGGTTATATTTGGGTTCTTCAGCCTGTCTATCACATTAAAGGAGGAAGAAGACGATAGCACATCCTGGTACTACAATCACAAATGCATGCAAAGAAAAATCATTTGGGTAGCAGCCTTGTCTACTGCGGAGCACAGGGCTTTGGAGTCAGGTATCCCAGGGATCAGATCCTGTCTCTCCCATTTACTTGTAAAACTCAGTGCTTTCTCATCCTGTGGGATGAGAATGGAAACACATATTCTATGTTCTCATTGCAGGAATGAAATGAGATAATATATTTAAAGTTCCTGACACTGGGTCTGTAAACATTAGGTGCTAAATAAA
This sequence comes from Tolypeutes matacus, assembly GCA_026826555.1. Lineage (NCBI taxonomy): Eukaryota > Metazoa > Chordata > Mammalia > Cingulata > Chlamyphoridae > Tolypeutes > Tolypeutes matacus. The sequence goes on from JAKSZT010054368.1 coordinate 13,076,531, forward strand.
AGGTCTGGCCTTTTAGTCATTGTACAGAGCAGCTTCTGCAAGATATATATGCCTCTACACGAGCTGACCCCTTCTTACCTCTTCAGCCCCATCTTGGACCATCTGTCCGTTGCCTGTGACTCTTTATCCACATGAGCTTCCTTTCAGAACTTCAACAATCCAAATTCCTTCCTGCCTTTGGGTCTCTATCTCCTCTCTGCCACTTTTTCTCATTGTCCTATCTCAGAGAGGCCTCCCCCTAAGACCACTTTATCTAAACTAGCTCCTTGCCCATTGTGGCAGGCAGAATAATGGCCCCCAAAGACATCCACATCCTAATACCTGGATCCTGTGAATATGGTAGGTGACATGGCAAAGGGGAATTAAAGTAGCAGAAAGCTGCAAAGCAGCTGACCTTAAGAGAGGGAGATCATCCTGGGTTACCTGGGTTCCTAAAAGTGGAAGAGGGAGGCAGAAGGGAAGAATCAGAGAAAGAAATGTGACGACAGAAGCAGGGTCTGAGAGATGCTATGTCGCTGGTTTTGGAGATGGAGAAAGAGCCACCAAAGCACATGGGTAGACTAGAGTTGCAAAAGGCCAGTAAGGCCTATGCCAGATTCCTGAACTATAGAACTGGAAGATGGTCGATTCGGGTTGTTTTAAGGCACTGAGTTTTTGGCCATTTGTTACAGCAGCAATACATGACCAATACGCCCACATGCTTACCCACTCATTTTCTAGCATGGTACTCTTTATTTCCATTAGAGCACTGGCCTCAATCTGTAACTATCTGGCTTGTTTATTTGTCCACTTGAAGACTTTTGTGTTTTCTGAAGGCAGGAAGGTTGTCTACCTTGCTCAGTGCCTTCCCTACTAGAGTATAATACACACCCAATAAATATTTACTGAATGCAAATGAGAAAATGAATGGAACTTGGGAGCCCATTTTTCTCATTTGCAGGGTTTCTCGTGTTAGCAGGACATTTAGCACTTCTGACAGTGCCCCCGGAAATTGAAAAGGAAGGGTAGGAAGGGATCAGGTGACAGGCTGTTAGGAAAAGCAGACCAGGAACTCTGACAGCTGGCCAGACCAGGTCCTAAAATTCAAGATCAGTTTGGGAGTCAGGCAGGGTGGAGGAGAGGGGGAAAAACAAAAAAACCAGCCTATTTTGTTTTTAAATATTTTTTTCCCAGCCTGCTTTTAATCCAGTGCAATTCTTCTGTCATCATCAGGAGGTGAACTGAATGTCCCACATGCTACTGTTTCTCAGGAAAACTCCCCAGGCTGGGACCCTCCACATTCTTAACTACCCACAACAGTTCTGCTAATTCACACGGAGCCCTGGTCCTCTGCATGCCGTCACTGGAGTGTGTGTGTGTTTAATTAGGGTGCCGAGTAGAGCTTCATCCGGTGGCAGATGTTGCCATGTGTAATATAATAAATAAAAGTCTTTATAGGACCCAGCAGGCAGCAGAGCCTTCAGTTAGCAGATGGCGAAATATTAAACTGGCAGAGCAATAACTTAACTGCCTGAATCAGCTGGTCCCTGCCCAGATTTGCTCCTACATGAATCAACTTCATATAGGATGTGTCACTCAGCCTCACCTGCCCTCCCTCTCTTCCCTGCCAGGACCATTCTTTCGTTGGCATCCCATTATTAAAGGCAACTTCCTGGGGAGTGAAATCTCATATAACCCCATTAGCTGGTCGATGAGAGGAGCTTGCTGGGCTAGACCATAGGGTTCCTTTATGGGGAAAGGAAATGTAATAAGCTCAGTGGATGGCCTCCAGCGTCAGTTTCTGCCTGGCTCCAAATTAGCCAGATGGTACGTTACCTGGCCCTTGGGCCCTTGTGGTGTGGGAGGACAATTCCATTTGGCTTCAGAGGTCCTGTCTTTCAGGACCAGGAGGATGATGAAGTTAGCCCAGGAGAACCCCAGCAGATTGCAGGGAACAGGCCTGTTTGGTTTGAAAAAGCAGAAGCTCAAAGGGATTGATTGACATCTACAAAATTGCTCAGGAGGTAGAGAGAGAGGTGTCCGGACTTGTTTACCAAACACCCAGATTATAAAACTGATGTTGATGGAAGGCTTACCACGTGCCAGGACTGTAGATAGGGACTTTGCAGGCACAAGTCCTCTCAATTTATTACCAAAACCCTATGAGGCAGGGGGCAACAAACTCTTCTAGCATTTACCATGTGCCGGGCACTGTGCTAAGAACTTTATGTGCATAACTCACTTAACCCTCTTGTTGTGGTGGTTAATTTCATGTGTCAACTTGGCTAGGTTATGGTGTCCAAGTACTGGCCTGCTTGTTACTGTGAGGCATTTTGCAGATGGGACTTGCATCTACAATCATTTGATTGCATCTACAACCAACAAAGGAACTTGCCCTCAACAATGTGGGAAGTCTCCTCAACCATTCAGTTGGAGATCTTAAAAGCCAGAACTGAGGATTTCAGAGCTCAAAAGAGGAATTCAGACCCCAGTGTTGGCTCTTGTGGGAATGTCTAGCCAGTAAGCCTTTCCATGGGGAATTTGGACTAAGGACTTCAGCATCACCTTTATCAGAGCTTCCAGCTTGCATCATGTGCTGTGGGGTTCAGACTTGCCAGTCCCCATGGTCATGTGAGCAAATTCCTTATAATGAATTATATATATATAGTTAGGCTCTATCTATCTGGAAAGAAACATCTCCCAATATTCAGCCTTAAAGCCTATTTTCCACACGGGCTAACTGAGGCTCTGAGAGAACACATTGCTAGAGACACAGAGCTGGGATGCAACCACACTGTCTAAATTCAGAGGTGACCTTCTCAGCAGTTACATTAACCTTGAATCCTTGAATTGGACAGAGTTGGTGAATGTGTGGGCAATATGTTACCCAGAAAATGACATGGAGAACAGACACTAGGAAGGAGGATATGGGACCTGGCATTTGTTGACACTTATTGAAATAAACTTGACTGCTTTTTGACAGATATTCGAAATGCATTTTCTCCCTTAATGCTTGCAGCAAACTTTGAGGCAGCTACTATTATTATCTCATTTACCAATGAGAAAATTGGCATCAGAGGGATTGTTTGACTTGCCCAAGGGCATACAGCCAGGGGGAAGAAAGGCCTGGATTGAAAACAGAACCTGACTGACCACAACTCTTGTTTTATTCACTAAGTAGTTGTGTTTCAAAAGGCTTCTTGGAAGAAGGCTTTGAAGATAGGAAGAATTTGAATAAGTGGCAATGAGGGAATAGCCTGTGCAAGGGCCTGGCAGGCGTGGACAATAGTGTGTGTGTGTGTGTATGTGTGTGTGTGTGGAGATGCGGGCAATGGCACTGGTTGCTGGAGACGGAACAGGGAAGCCTTGAATGCTGTGCTGAAATATTTCGACTTTCTTTCTCAGCCAACAGCAGGGTGTTGATGTTTGCTGAGCTGGGAAGTGCGCTGATGTGGACAAAGGGCTTTTTCAGATCAGCTGTCTCCACTGCTGTCTTCTCCATTAACTTGCATGGGGAAGATGACACCCAAGACTGTTCCTGCCACCAGGGTCAGGGCAGGAAGGTCTGAGCAAGTGCTCGGAGTCAGGCTGCAGGCTCGCTTTAGGGTCCTCTGCCTGGGAGCATGGAAGAGGTCTTGATCTGCATGAGCACTGGCTGCTGCTGTTCTTTTCCACCCTTGATCTCCCAGCGTCTGGAACCTTCCAGGCTAATCTTCTCTGTGTCCTGCTTTGCTAGACTCCTCTGGGTCTGGCGCCTTCCCTTCTGACCCCTGAGCTATTGGGGCAGACCCTCTGGGTCCCATGAACTCCCAGCTTGGACCTCTCCTCTCCAACCTGCCCTATGACCCGAGGAGGGCGGCGTAGCTCCTGGAAGTTGGGATAAGTCGGGAGTTTCAAATATGCCCTCTAGTTTGTTGTAACCACAGAATCCTAGGTATCAGAGCTGGTTAACTAGTTCACCCTCATTTTTTTCCACATTCATGGGCCCTGTTTAAAAAAATGTCGCTTCCCTCCTCCTATTGCAATAGCAATACATACTTATTGTATAATGTGAAGAAAATGGAAAAAATAGTGAAATAACAGCCAACCATAATTCCATAACCAAAGACAACTATTGTTAACATCGGGCATATTTCCTTGCAGTCAATCAGACATACATGTAATTGAAATAATGTTGAACACATGATTTTGCATTCTAATGTTTCATCTTCCTCAAAACCATTGCCAATTTATCACATCATTAAACCTCTTTGTAAAAATTTATAGATATTATTTTGAGTGGAGTTTCAAATGTTTCATCTCAAATGGCTCCAATCAGATAGATTGGGTGTCACAAAGCCATACCTGTGATAGGTGCACAGGAAAGTATAGCAGCCAAGCAGAAGGAGGACAATTTTCCATACAGACAAGGGTTAATAGTACAAGAGAAATAATATTATATTATTAAAATAGTATGCTATTAAGTGAAAAAAGCATATGTTCCACATTCAATATAATTTCAATTGTTTTAAATAAACACATGTACACAAATGAACAGCCATACACTTGAAAAATATCACACAATGGAATGGCATCCTCCAGAATATTAATAGAAGTTATCTCTGGGGGATAGGTTTTATTTTCTTTTTGTATTTTCCATATTTAATGCATTTTTAGTGAGAATATTTTTCATAGCTAGGTATTAATCCAAGATATGAACATACCACTGTTTATTTCATTTTTGCCCTCAACATTGAGGTTCTTTGGATCATCTCCACATGTTTACAGTTATAAATAATAGTGCATTAAATATTCATTTATTTGTTAAAATATTAAATATTTGTTAAAATATAAAATTTATTTGTTCAAATATTTGAGAGCCTATGGTGTGCCATATATCTTAGTGCATATATCTGCTTATGTTATACAACTCCTGTCAATGTTACTTATATGGAAACTGAAGAGCAAAGAAACAATGAAGTTAGCTGGGGGTGGAGATGGGTCTGTGCATTCAGACCTTTCAATTCTGAAGCTTTCATTTTTGCCAGACCACCTCTACCAAACCCCTAGGGCCGCTTTAGCAGAAAGGGGATTCACTTTGGGTCTACTAAGTCACAGATATCCTTGAATAGCATGTGGTGCATTGCCTAACTGGAAGCCTCTCTATCCCCACTCATGTTGGCCTCCTTCTCCCTTCTGCACCAGCTCTTGGGCCAATGGAACAAAGCATGTACTCTTGTACCACTAACACTTGTTCTCTTGGGAAATTGTCTCCCCTCTGCTTGGCTGCTTTACTTCCCTTTGCACCCACTACAGGTGTGGCTTCATGGCACCCAGTCTATCTGATTGATTATGGTTCTTGCTCTCCAGCTTGGTACCATTTGAGAGGACACATTTGAAGCCCACTTTGAAGGTCATCTCCTCCCTGAAATTTTCTAGATGTTCTCAGACAAAGTTGACAGCTCTTTGTGTTTTCTTAGAACTTTGTTTATGGTCCCATTAAGAAAACATATACCTCAGTATACCATGGCTATTTATCTCTTTCTCATCTAATAGATTGTTAGCTCTTTAAGATCAGGGACCACATATTATTCATTTCTGTTCCTGTTTCTTTACTTCTGTTTTTTCAATCTAGCTGCTTCTCTTTATCGCCACTGCCACCATCCAAGTCCATCATCTTCTACCTGGAAGACTGCACCAGTGTCCTAACCAGACTCCCTGCATCCACTGTGGTTCTTTTACAACCCATTTTCCATACATCAGGGGGAAGGATCATTTAAATCATAAATCAGATTGTGCTACTCCTTTCCATGGCCCAGCAAGATCTGGAAGACTGTCTATCTCTCTGACATCATGCCAGCAAACTCTCCCCATTACTGTGCTCCACTTCTTCTAATCCCACATAAATTACTTTTTAAAATCACATCATTCTATGTGATAGTTTGGAGTATTTTCCAGCAATACTCCAAACACTCTCCCTTCTTCCTAAAATCGAGGATGGTATATACTTCCTTATGCCATTGATTTTGGGTTTGACCATATGACCTCTATTGACCAACAGGATGTGAGTCAGCATGGCATGAGCAGAGGTTTGGAAATGTAATTGCGTTGTTGGGTTTATCCCCTTCACTCATGCCTTGGCCATGAGAACAACATGTCCTGGGTAACCTGCTGGTCTCAAAAGCATAAGAGATGCATGGGACAAACCTGAACTGAACCAATGGCCTAGAGCCAAGGCCAGGCTAGATCAGCCAAACCCAAGCCAAATCCGTAAACACATGAGTGAGATACAAATGTTTGTTGCTGTAAACAACTGGTTGTATGCTACACAACCATTATCATGACATAGTTGACTAATATAGGATGTTTTTCTTTCTTCGTAGTCTTATTACTTTTGAAATTTTTATCATTTCTCATTAGGAAATAGTTTCCATGAGAAAAGAGTCATTGTTTATTATGTTCACTCCATATCTAGAGTACCAATAAATAATTATTGAATGACTGAATACTCCTCAGATTACTAGCATAATACCTGTACCCAATCAGTATTTGCTGAATGGTATTGTCGAACCATCCAATCAGGTTGTGTTGTGTCCTAACAATGATCTCTTTAAACTTTTTTTTTTTTTTTTAAAGATAATAACTTCAGTTTTTATTCCATCTTATGAGAAAAGGATTTCTCATTTTGATAAGTTTACAAAATTTCACCTTTTTGGTTGTGTGCTTGTTTTCAGACTTTTCCATACCTAAATCCTGTTCATAATGATATAAGACATCATTGATAACTTTAGTAAGTTCTGACGTTATTTTTGGCCAAAATATGTGGTTGCCTGTTCAATCTGCTCCAGGATATTTTCTCATGTAAGGTGGTATCTGGGTTACAATCAAAATCTTGTTTAAATCCTGGTCATCAGTTCCATAATCTGAATCATTATCAGACTATTTGTTCCATCTCTTCATCAAATAAAAAATCAAGTTATCCTTGTTCTTCAGGAAGATGTAGTTGATGCCTCATTAGGTACAGGCATGGATTCCTTTAATTTCATTGAAGATGGGCGATATCTCTTTTTTACTTCTATCCAAGACTTTGAGTCCAAGTCAAACAAACTTGGATGGACCAAAAATGGTTGGTGCTGAAACTTCTTTCCCCTTTTCTGCCGCCGGATAACAAAAGATCCTCCTTGTAAGAATACACACACTGAAAACAGATGATGTGTCAACTCAGTAATTTAAACCATGAATCTGTACTTGCTTAAAGATGAACTTGTTTGGAAGAAAAATGAGAAAAATGCTTGTGACTGTCCAACAGAGTCCCTGGATAAGTGCATCAATTTTGGTTCTTGGCAGATCCAGCACACATAATAAAAGAAAACTGCTGAGGTCAGCAGCAGAGAGAAGCCACACTTCTTATTTTCACAAACACAGTTTTGGGGATGGTAATCATATCTATTAGCAAGGGTGACACCACTGTGGGCCTGGCAGAAAAATGAGCTCTCCCACATTGCAAAATGAGCAAAGTGGAGATCGATAAATCATAAAATTAGTTGAGACATCATCTATCTTTCGTGGCTTCCCCTTTATTCCCACCACAGTCCCTCAGGACACTAATTCATTTATTGCATTTTATCGTTGGGAAAACATGTCAAGGTTTGGAGGCTGCATTCAGTTAGGGGAACAGGGGCAATAGTGTGTGTCATTAATTAGGCAGGTTTGGGAGGTTCAATCCTAATTCTGGTCTCAACTGACTTCCATAAATTGAGTTTTAGGACTATTTCTGTGTCTTGTATTACTTCATCAAAAAGGAGTGTTATTGAAATATGCCCTGACAGGGAGAGAGAGGGGGACATGTCCGCTCACTCCAAAGAAGCAATAAATTTGGAGACAAACCAGGTGATAAGCCAGATGCAATCATAGTTGTCTAAAGATTCTTTCTGTTATCTGTATGTAATTGAGTAACTGTGGCAATCTGGAGGCTACAGACCTTGGGAGTTCCTCTATGTGCTGCCTACTGGCTACCTCGATTCTAAGACATACATTAACCATACTTTTAAAGTTTCTAAAATTGCAACACATTTTTCACTGGAAATGTTCATTTTATGTGGGTTTATTACTATATCAAAAGTGTCCTAGAATCATGGGAACATAGTCTTTATTATAGATGGTCTTCCAGTTATTTATTGCATAACAAACCACCCCAAAAATTGGAGGGTTAAAACTAGTTTATTATCAGTATAATACTATGGGTTGATTAGACTCAGCTGGATGATCTTCTGCTCTGTGGGATGTTGGTTAGGGCTGCAGTCATCTGGGGAATCAAATGGGGACTCCAAGATGGCTAATTTACATGGCCACATGGCAGGCTAATTGGTGCTAGCTGTTGACTGGTAGCTCAACGAGAGTTCTCCTTTCTGCCTTGGTTCTCCTCCATGGGACCTCTCTATGAGGTCTGGGCTTTTCCCAGCATGGTGGCTGGGTTACAAGAGTCAAAAAGAGAAAGTTGCCAGCCCTCTTAAGGCTTGGGCTTGGAAATACCAGCACATCTCATCCATCACATTCTATTGGTCATAGCTGGTCACAAAGCCAGCCCAGCCTAAATCAGAGGGGAAATCAGCTCCACTTTTTCATGTGAAGAATGGTATCTATGTTGGGGACCATCTTTGGAAATTAGGTACCCACTGAAGTCTGGTGCAATGTCTAACATGGGCCCTCTTTGGTTGTCATCCTTTTGTGCAATAAAATTACTCCCTTCCTTTCTTCTCTGAACATCTGGACTTGGCTAAGCAAGGAAGGAGGCTATTGCTATAAGGGAAGGGACTGTGTACTCCGAAGAGAGGAGTAGCTAGTGTTTCCAAAACCGTATTAAGTCTGTCTGGTCCCTTTGTGTTCATGGACAAAACAGCAACAGCTCTTTATTCTCCTGCCCACCCCTCAAGGTCTATTTCCCTTGGATTCCTCATCTCAGTAAAAGCCATTGCCTTGCTCAGGGCCTTGTACTTGGAGTCATCCTTGATTTTTTCTTTCTCCCACATTGTATATCCAATGATGAGCAAATGGCCAAGATAGATCCACAAACCATCTACTTGTGTTCATGTTCAGTGCCACCACCCTAATCCAAGCCACCATCCCATCTCCCTTGGGCTATTCCAAAGCCTTTAAATCAAGAGTCTCTGCTTTACTTCCTGTGAGGTCAGTCTGTTCTTCACATAACAGCTGGAATGATCTTTAGACTAAACATAATCAGATGATGTCACTCCTCATCACACCCCAGCTTGTAACACTCCAGAGGCTACCTGTTGTGCTCAGAATAAAACCCAAACCATTTGCCATGGTCTACAAAGGTCTTTGTGATCTGGCCCCTGCCTACCTCTTTTAGCTTGTTTCTTAGCACTTTACCTCCTGCCTCACTGGACTTCTTTCTGCTCCTTGAGTATACCAAGGTCACGTGTACCTCAGGGCCCTTGTACCTATAGTGTCTTCTGAAAAGCTTTAGGTTCTGGGGATGCATAAAGTGGAACTCTCTGCTCTTATGGTGCTTTCAGAGATGGGAGACAGCAAACAAGTTAACACATGGTAAAATGTCAAGAGATGGTCAAGCATTATTAAGATAAATGAAGTGGGGTAAGGGGATTGAGAGTGACAGAAGGGGCTGCCTCCATTTTGATAGGGTGGTGAGAGAAGGCTTCACTGAGGAGGTAGCTTTGAGCAAAGACCTGAATAAACTGAGGGGTGAGCAATGCAGATGTCTGCGGGCAAATGGCGAGAGAACTGTGCTATTTCAAAGACTCCAGGATGGGCAAGTACATGCAGGACTTGGAAATGGTGGCTATTACTGTAGAACATGCAATATTAGAGGACTATACATGCAATATTAGAAGACTATAAAATGCAGAAGTCACATGGGTGAAGCAGTGATGAATTCCACTAGGGGCTTTACATGAGGAGAGATCTTCCTTTTAAGGAAAACCCTGAGATGTTTGTGCACAAAGGGAATCTTTATTGACCTGAAGGGAAAGGGCCTGTCTGCAGCTTTTGTTCTGGTCTGCCCAGCTGCCTGTCCGTGTTAGGTTCAAGGCTTGAGACTTTGCCAGTGTGATTTCCCTGTAAGAGCAGATGCCTAATATGAGGGCAAAATGCCAGTTCTGCTGATAATGAAATTGTCTCATCCTTGTTGGCACTTCTGAAAAGGACAGAAGAGGAATTGCAAGTGCCCATTCTGATCTTTTATTTTGTCATTCCACAAGAAGGAGTGTCAGAAAGCTTCTGGCATCTGGAGTCAGATGGACCTGCCATGCTTTTTCCTACTGGGGGATTTTGGTGAGAGCTGCTGAAACGTGGACTGGAGTGGGGCGGGTGGTGATGGTGCTCAGATTTGGGTTATTTATGCCTGACATTACTGCTTTTTCATTTCTGTTTTTTAAATTTTATTTTATTTCTTCTATTTGCCAAATGTTTACACAGTTCCAAACAAAAAACTCTATTGAAAAGGTATCTTACTTGCAGAAGTATACAATGAAGGGGTGTGGGGTGAGTGGTCAGCCCTGGTGGGGAAGCATGTTTTTATCCCTGATATTGGTTACAATTGCCAGTTCACGGTGATAATGAAAAGCAGATGACCTTCAGTTGCTTTTTAATTTTCATTTCGTAATGATTATTTTCATTCCTATGACCCTCAACCCATCTCATATAGTTTTAAAAATAAAGTTTTATTTTGGAATAAATTTAGATCTACAGAAAAGTTGCAAAGATGGCACTTTGCAGAGAATTCCCATGTTTATCCTTCATCCAGCTTCCTCTAATATTAGTATCTTATATAACCATTGCACATTTATCAAAACTAAGAAAGTAATATGGGTACAATACTAGTAACCAAACTACTGACCTTATACAGATTTATCAGCTTTTCCACTAATGTCTAGTTTTTCTTTCTTTCTTTTTTTTTTTTTTGACCTAGGATCCAATCCAGGACACTACATTGCATTTGGTACTCAGTTTTATTATTAGTTTTCAGTTTCTTTATAGACAATGCACGGTATTGTATGTAACTGGCAGGGTAGACCACTTGTTCTGCCCCCACTCCTTGTCCATCCTCTCTCCTTCCATCCCTGTGACCTTCCATCCCTGTGACCTTCCATCCCTGTGACCTTCCATCCCTTTGGCCTTCCATCATGGTGACTTTCCATCCTTATGACCTCCATTACCATGACCTTCCATCTCTGTGACCTTCCCTCACCATGACCTTCCATCCCTATGACCCTCCATCCTGTGAACTTCTATCCCTTTGACCTTCCATCCCTGTGACCTTCCATCACAATGACCTTTCCTCTCTATGACCTTCCATCCCTATGACCTCTATCCTGATATCTCTCTGCCCAAGGGAACCATTTCCTTGTGCCTTATCTTTCCATTATTTCATTTTGCTAATATAAACAAATATATATTCTTGTCCCTCCCTCTTCCTTATACAAAACTATACTCTTTTCTGAAACTTGCTAATTTCTTTTAAAATTTATAAACTAGAGACCACTCCATACTGGGACAGAGAGATCATCTTCATTCTTACAGAATGATTTTACAGTACTGTATCAGATGGATATACCATAGTATATCCAACCAGTCCTCTGTTGATGGACATTTGGGTTGTTTCTATTCATTGGATATTACAGTGCTTCAGTGAACCAGGTGCAGTTTTCTTAGGGACAAAGAGAGGCTCAGAGGGAGAAAAGTAGTATTAATTTGAAAATCTATAAGGAACAGCATTGAGGTTCCTTTACTATGGGAACTTGAGGACCCCTAAGACTTTATCTTTCCTCCTGCCTAAGGGATTGCCCCTTTATTATGGCCTTGACTGGGTGGCAGATTTTGAAGACCATGTCCTTGGTGACCCTCTAGGTGAGGCATAAAGATACGTGCTGTTTTTTTAATGCTATGCAACAGTTGTTGGGGGAAGAAAATTTATGCCATCTCGGGAAATGGACTTCAGTCAATAAGACCTTCAGTGCAAATATTCTCTTGGAATAATTCATTAGCTCCCTGCAGACCTTGTGGTCAGGGACAATTAGAGTCTTCTCCCACAGAGGCTGTATGCCATTAACAGGCTGGGGCTATGGCCTGCCAAATAGAATCAAGGGGGCGGAGGGGACTTCTGTGAATTAAAGAGGGGGAAGATGAAACTGGGGAGACCTCTTGACACAGGGGAATCCACAAAGACTGTTCATGTAGACAAACCTCGATCCAAATCCTTGCTCTGCTGGGGAACTTTAGGCAAGCTACTTTACCTCTTTGAGGCTCAGTTTCCCCATCTGTATGATGGGGGTAAGGATTGTTGTGAGGTTTACAAGAGGTGTAATGTGTAAAGCTCTTAGCCTGATGTCCTGCTGTGGCAGAAATAGCAACAAAGCAGGTGGTAGTAAGGATGAAACAAGAGAGCATGTCAGGTGCTCATAGTAGGTCCTCTTTCCTCTGCTTCCCTCCAGACCAGCCCCCAGGAGTCCTGCCCGACCAGTCTACTCTTTGAATTCAAAGCCAAAGGGTAATAACACACATTCATTGCACACTAGCTATGTGCCAGGGGCTGTGCTAAGTACGTTATCTGCCTTACCCTTTTCAATCCTACAACAATCCTAAGGTAGGTAAATCTGATGTCCATCATACAGTTAAGACAACTGAGGCTCAGAGAGGCTCAGTACCTTCTCCATGTCACACAGCATGTAAGTACAGAGCTGCAGTAGAAACCCAGGGCCGTCTGACTCCACAGTCTGCACCTTTAACCACTCTGCTGCAGGGCCAGTTGAGAGAATGCAAGTAGAGATGGGGCCAAGCCTTTTAATTTCTGAACAGACAAACCAGAGATCCCAGACCTGTCACCCCAGTGAAGTGCATGGTAGATTGAATTACTGACTTCAATTTAGTTATATTCTTAATCTGAATTCTCATTCCTGTGGGTATGGACCCATTGTAAAAAGATCTCTTGAAGACATTGATTTTAGTTAAAGTTGGCCCAACTGAATGAGGATGGGCCTTAATCCAGATTACTGTAGTCCTTCATAAGAAGAGGGAATTCAGACAGAGAGAGAAAGCCAAGGGAAAGAGCCATAAGCCAAAAGTCAACAGAGACCGGAAGAGGAAGGAGAGGACATCACCATGTGACAGGAAAGCCAAGGAACCCAAGAATTGCCAGTCAGTCAGCACACTGCTGACCTGGGGAGGCAGTAAGCCTTCTAGCCAATGCCTTGATTTGGACTTCTGGCCTCTGAAACCATGAGCCAACAAATTCCCATCGTTTAAGCCAATCTGTTGTGTGGTATTTGCCATATAAGCCTGCTAAACTAAGACAAGTGGAGTGTGAGAAGAGTTTTTCTGTTGGAAGTGGAGCCACGTTAAACCACTGGGAGATCAAGGGAGATTCAGAACCCATTCCTGAGGGCCTGAGATCGCCAGAAAGAACTCAGCCATCTGGTGGAGCATAAATTCCTCGTGGGAGTTAATCCTAGAAAACCTGTCCATGCTTTAAATGTTCTTGGCTTTCCAGCTGATCTGATATGACGGAGGGTATTTAGCATGTCTACATTCTGAATCTATAGACTGTCTGATTGACTTGATTGCTTGCCCAGTTTTGCAAACATTTTGGCTTTGGTTCGTTTAAGCATTTCACTGAAATGCTTGAGGTTGGTTATGTTCCCAATCAAATACTGATCGACACTTTTGCATCAAGTGTCTTTAAGTGCCCAGCTCTGTGCTAGCCAAGTAGGAGGAAATAAAGTCTGTCATCAGGGTGTTACTCTCTAGGTGGTGGGGGGTGGGGGCTGAGAGGGGGAGCTTAAATAACATGGAGCAATTTTCTCTATTTTTAACCCCACAAAAGATTGCATTTATTTATTTATTTATTTAACCATGATTTGATGTTATCCTTCAATTTTGCAGTTGGTATATGTTTTTGTTTTTGGCTATTGGCAGCATAATGCCACATAACAAACCTTCCCCAAACTCTGTGGCACAGAACAATGAGCATGCATTTAGTTCATGCCTCTGGGGAGACGGCTGGGGAGGCTCTGATGAACTCAGCTGGGCTTGTGCATGCATCTGCTGGTCAGCTGGGGGTCTGTAGATCTAGGCTGGGCTCAGCTATTGGTTCTGCTGCAGCCTACAGGTCTGTGGGTAAACTGAGTCAACTTGACTCCATGCATCTCTCATACTCTTCAGACCAGCTGGGGCTTCTCATGATGATAGTAGAGATAGAAGAAAGCCCATCCAGCTGCACAAACACATCTAAACCCCGGTCTGTGTCACACCTTCATCCCATTGACCAAAACAAGGTACATGACCAAGGTCAAACTTAAAGAGGGGGAGAAACTACCAAGTTACATGGCAGATGGAATGAGTTCATGGAGGGGAGAACCCATAGGAAGTTATAAGTCTTTACTCATGGTATATTGATGCGGGTGAGAGTTGCGTACTTCATTCCCCATTGTTCTTCAGTGTCAGCATCAGAGAAAGCTGTGCTTCCCTTGGCTAACATGGATGCCATGAATCTTATGTTTCCTTCTTTGCTATGGTCAACAGGAAGCTCAGAATCAAATTTTAGCTTATCTCTTCCTAATGACTAAAATAACCATTCCTGATGCTGCCCCTGATTCCTGTCTACTATGAACCTCTCCTCTACTAATGCGTACTGGCTCATCTTGTCTTCTCCTTCCAAGATATCCTTAATTATTTTATCCTGTTTTATTGCATAGGTTTTTATTAGCATCTACAAAATCCTTTCTAGAATAAGGCTAATGGATACACTTAAATGCTAGATGAGGGATATGGATAATTCACACCACTAACATTTACTGAACATTTACCATGTGCCAGGCTCTGTACCCGGTACTGGGGTTACGCAGGTGAGCCTAGCACACCCCCGCCCTCAATGTGCTCACATGGCAGCAGGCTATAGTGGAGTTTCTCAACCTTGGCACTAGCGACATTTTGAATGGATCATTTTTTTCGTGGTGCTTGTGGCTGTCCTATACATTGTAGGATGTTTAACAGCCTACCCGGCCTCTACCCAGTAGAGGCTAGGAGCAATCCCCCACCCCAAGTAGTGGCAACCAAAAATCTCTCCAGATATGGCTGAAACCCTGGTTGGAAATCACTGAGCTCTATGTGCAATTACAGGAGGCTAGTGGAGCCCAGACTAGCCACCTAAGCCAGGGAAAGCCTTGCTAGAGGTTTGGCCCATAAGCGGAGGCTGGGAGGGGTGGGGCTGGAGGAGCCAAGTAAAAGGGTAGGGAGAGGTCACTTCTGTTACAAGAAGTAGCATGTGTGGGACAGGAATGGTGAGAAGTGAAGTTGGAGATCAGGCGGAAGCCAGGTCCTGAAGGTATTGCCGGGCTTGGCTGTGCCACAGTCCTGGGGTGAGTTTAATTCTGTAGGGCAACACTTCTCAACTGTCAGCATGCCTGAGAAGGGGCGCTTTTTCTTTGAAAGTGCTTGGAGAGAGTTGCAGAGTTTACAGAAATAAGCCATCTGTGTAAGACAATGGCAGTTGCTGAGATCATAGGGGCAGGTCACGACAAGGGGGCAGCCTACTCTGCACACTCCTCAGATCCACTCTTTATTTTGTCCTTTGGTTGTTTTTTTTTAATTTTATTTTTAAAGATGTTTTAGATTACAGAAAAGTTACATTGAAAATATAGGGGATTCCCATATACCCACTCCCCCCCTCACATTTTCCTCTATTAATAACATCTTCCATTAGTGTGTACTTTTGTTACAATTGATAAACAAATATGGCAGCATTGCTGTTAACCATGGTCTACAGTTTACATTATGGTGTACACCTGGCACTGTACAGTTTTTGACAAAATGCATAATGGCCTGTATCCGTCATTGCAATGTCATGCAGAAAAATTCCAGTGCCCTAACAATGCCCCAGGCTCCACCTGCTTTTCCCTCCCCCTCCCCTCAGAACCTCTGGTGACCACTGTCTTGATATCAGTGTCACAAGCTTTTCCGTTACTACGGTAATAAGTCTGCTTTGGTCCATGGTTGCATTCCCCACTTTTGTTTGTTCATTCCTCAATCTTGAGGATTTGGGCATGGTGAGGCCCACTCTGCTTCAGATGGAGAGGGGGCTTGGATCTTGTGGGGCAGATGGAACGGACTGTTTTGCTCGCAGTTGTAGATACTCTTTACTTTTCGGGATGGGGGTTGAAGGGACCCTCTTTAAATATGCAGAGTCCTGCATCCTGACTAGGCATTTTCATTCAGGATGTCTAGACTGGAGCCTAGGAACCTGAGTTTTCTTTCTACTTGTTTTAAAGGAACACTCCCCTTTCCCCCTTCCACCCATCCCCTGGCAATGTCTGATCTACTTTCTATCTCTGCAAACTTGCTATTTCTAGCCATTTTTTATAAGTGATCTCTTACAATATTTGCCCTTATGTGCCTTGCTTATTTTACTGAACATAATGTTTCCAAGGTTCTTCCACGGTGCAGCGTGTCTCACAACTTCATTCTTTCCTGTAGCTGAATAGCAGTCCGTTGTGTGTATGCATCGCGTTCTGTTTATCCATTCCTCTCTGGATGGGCACTTGGGGTGCTCCCACCTTTTAACTACTCTGAATAGTGCTGCTGTGAGCGTTGCTGTGAATCTGATTTTTTAAAGATGCACCTTTGATGATTCTGATGCAGGTGACCCTGGGCTTTGAGTCCTCAAGCTGGGGACTCAAATAAAAAGGTCATTTTATTTGACTTTGAGAATGTCCCTAGAGTTCACGATGAGCTACTGAGGCATCGTAAGCAGGGCTGGGATGGGGTCAGGTTTGTAGATGGCACCTTCCCTAGGACAGGGTTCCCAGGCTTGGCTTGTACCTTGGAGTCACCTGGGGAGCTTTGAGCCGTGACCTAGGTCAATGTCGTCCCTCACCCCAATTGTATCCAAATCTCTAGGGCTGGGGAACTGACAATAATAGTTTATTTTTCTCTCATTTTTATTGTATAAGTGTACATCTATTCATAGATTCATTCATTGGCACTCATTTATTTAGCACCATTTTGTGCCAGGCTCTTTTCAAGGTACTGGAGATACACAAGTGAATAAGGCGCAGACCCTATTTTCATTACGATTACCTTTATTGCGGTGATAGACAATAAGCAAATAAAATATTTTAAATAATATGAAGAAAAGGAAAAGAGAGTCAGGAGATAGTTGGGGTACAGGGTTTCTTCTTTTTAATATAACAGCTTTGTTGAGATATGTAATTCACGTACCACATAATTCAACCATTGAAAGTGTATAATCCAATGTTTTCTGTACATTCACAAAGTTTTGCAACCATCACCACAATTAATTTTTGAACATATTTATTACTCCAGAAAGAAACACTGTACTGATTAGCAGTCACTTCCCATATCCCCCCAACCCTCCCAGCCCCAGGCAACCACTGATTTACTTTCTTTGTCCATAAATTTGTCTATTCTGGGCATTTCGTGTAATAGAATCATACAATATGAGGTCTGGCTTCTTTCACTTAGCATAATGTTTTCAAGGTTCATCTGTGTTGCGGTATGTATCAACACTTCTTTTTATTGTCAAATACTTCATTGTATGGATATATCACAATTTGTCTATCCCCTCATCAGTTGAAGGACATTCGGGTTGTTTCTACTTTTTGGCTCCTATGAATGATACTGCTACAAACATTCGTGTACTAGTTTTTGTGTGGACGTATGTTTTCACTTTTCTTGGATATATATAAACACACACACAGGAGTGGAATTGCTGGGACAACTGGTAATGTCATGTTTAACTTTTTGAGGAGCTGCCATGTGGATTTTCAAAGTGGCTCTACCATTTCACATTCCCATCAGCAATGCATGAAGGTTCAGATTTCTCCTCTTCCTCACCAACACTTGTTATGATCTGTCTTTTTGATTATAGCCATGGTAGTTGGTGTGAAGTGGTATCTCACTGTGGTTTTGGTGTGCATTTCCCTATGGTTAATGAGGTTGAGTATCTTTTCATGTACTTATTGATGAACAGTATGTCCGAAAGCTTCCCCTGGTTATTCTAGGCTTAGCTGTGAACTCTCTTTTTGAGGGAAAGCAGAATTCTCATGGGTTAGTAGTAGGGAAAGGGAAGCTAAGTAGCCTAAGAGGTCAGACCCTGCTAAAAGGGTGAGACCCCCTGGGAACCTCTGCAGGATGGAGTGGAGGGAGAAGGGCTGGAAGATAGAGTGCCCAGAGAGGAAGCTCCTGTAGGCACCCAGGTGTGAGGTGGAGGGACACTTAACCGGGAGGGTAGAGTGGGAAAGTGAAGAGAGGAATGGATGGATGAGACAGGCGAAGTTGGAAGAGACCAGACTTCAGGCTGGGGTCAGGGGAGTGGGGAGAGAAGAAGAGAAAGAAGAGTCAAAATTTGAATTTGTTCTGTCTCAACAAGCGGGGGAGAAGATGAAGGGTTGTTTGGACATGAAATAGGGACCCAGAAGAGGTGTGGTCACCAACAGCAGGAGTCCAGGGCGCATCCCTTCAACCTCTCTGTGCTGCCCATGGTTCCATCTGGAAGTTGGGGATGACAACCCCTTGTTGCAGGGTTCCTGTGGGGGTTAAGTGAGGTAACTGACATAGCCTGGAAAGCTCTCCTGACACGAGCTTTGCTCCCAGATCTAATTTATTATCATGTATTATTACTTACATTTGGCTTGCTGGCTAAGAGACTGTCTTATTTGTCTTTCTAGCTGCCGCATGTATTTGGATCGCCTCAGGGCCCATTAGGGCCCCTGTACCGTCTCCTTCTCTCCCCCTTGTTAACAGCTGCGCCCTGGCCCCTGGCCGCCTCCCAGGGCTGTTAGGCTACATTCACTCCCAACAACCCCTTGAGGGTCCCCCTCTGTCTTACAGATGAGCAGACAAGCCCCCGGAGTTACTTGTCTGTGGACCGAGTAAATTTATATTTACTTGGTTTATTGGCTCCATGTAATACGGCAGATTATGTCCCTTTTCTTACTTAATCCTCCAATCACCCAATAAGGCAGGTTTGATTAGCCCCATTTTGCAGATAAGGAAACGAATTGCCCAAGGCCCCTCAGCTAGTTAAGTGGCAGGATCTGACTCCGAAGACTATGACCCCCTCCACCGCCCACCGCAGGACATGGCCTCTCCTGGGGACTTTCGGGGCAATGGGATAAGGGGTAATGGAGGGGAAAGAATCGGCAAGGACAAGGAGGGGTGCAGGAACCCCTGGGCAGAGCCCAAGGACCTGCGCCTGCAGTTCCGCTTTCTGCTCCTAGATGGCGCTCAGAGAACACCTTGGTGGCGCTGGCTGCACCCGAAGGCTCTTGCTTCAGGACACACCCTGGGCTCCAGGCTGTGGCCGCTGGTAAACAGGCTAATGGTTTCATCCAACAATTTATTGTAAGGAAAGGCAGAGGCTTTTTTTTTTTTTTTTGTCATTGTTTTGTTTCGTTTTTGTTTCTGTTTGCAAAGCTAATCTACCGCTGCAGCTTCTCAGCCTGCAGTTCATTTTTGTAGCTACACCAGCATAAAGCACTGGCCTCACCCTGGGGAGTTGAGGGCTCCAGCAGGAGAGGAAGTTCAAGCAAAAAAGCAAGTAGAATGGCTCCGTCAGAGAGAGCCCCTCTCTTGACCCTTCCATCAAAGTTGGCATGGCTTGTAGGTGTCAGCAAATTCCCCCACCCTGGAAAGCAGGGCCTTCTGTCAGTCAGAAGAAAGAATATTGTCAGAGGTGCAAAGAGTTTGTCATCTGGTGTCTGACCCTTCATTTTGTGGGTCCAGATAATGGATGACTAAGTCATGCACCAGAATTCAGGTTTTTTTTTTTGGGGGGGGGGTGCAATTTTGCTTATCTCATTAAAAAAAAAACAAAACACTTTATTTATTTATTTTTACAAAAGAAGTTTGAGTATTTGTTGCCTCGACTGGGATGGTGAGCAGGAGTGAAAAAAGCGGGCTGGGTGTAAAGCAATAGGGAGTGGTGTGGACTATGGCAAATTGGAGATGACTTTCCCTGTCTACAGAGTTAACTGTTACCCAGCTCCAGCTGTAGGCAGATGCTATATTGCCTGTTTTTTTCCTTTAAAGCAAGAAATCTGGATTTTTTTTTTTTTTTTTTTTTTTTTTTTTTTTTTACCAGGAGGTCCCGGGGATCGAACCCAGGTCCCTCCATATGGGAGACGGATGCCCAATCATTTGAGCCACATCCACCCAGAAATCTGGATTTTTATGTGAAATTTCCTAATGTTTAACAGTTGCCAACTAAGTCAAAAAAAAAGAGGGGTGGGGGATGAAAATGTGTTTGTGGTCTCTAGTGTAGACCCTATACTGGTGTGTGTGTGTGTTTGTGGGTGTGTGTGTAGAAGGAGGATTAGAAGATCAGAAAAGGCACCCCGTTATCTGGGTAGCGAAAGGAGGAAAAGGGCTTCTGTTACTGGAGAACTATACAGCAATCCAGGAGCCTGGCAGGGCTGTGTGCAAGGATCTCAGGTGCCCAGATTTTCCTCTGGTTTGAGCAGAAACCTAAGGAGAGTGGAGCTCAGGAGCTAAGCTTGCTCATGAAGCCTCAGATCAGCTTGGGAAGGGCTTGTCTGGTTGGCCTGCCTGGATTTTCAGCTGCTGGGGCCCACCTACAGAAGAGAAACAAAACTGGGAAACTGAGAGTCATGTCATTTTTATTTCCTATTTCCCTCTTTATGATTTTTCTTAACGTCAGAAGGTGGGAATTCACACTGTGGGTTTTGAAACTGCCTCTAACCCCCACCCCACCTGCAACCTGCTTTTTTTTCTTTTTTTGCTCAGGCCACTAGGGAGCTCACAGCCCAAACAGAGTCCAGGTGCATAGAACTGCGGAACCTTAAAGGTGGCATGGATGCATTTCTCCCTGGTCTTTGTTGCTTGTCCCACATATACTTTCCCTGGATTTATCTTTTAATTGCATTTTTCAATTTTATTTTATTTTATTTTATTGTGTACATTCTTGGAAGCTGCCTCAAGTCTGGAATGAATGAAGATGCTTGGACGTTTTTGGCTGGCGGAGCTGGAGGTCTGCTGCTTTCACTGTGGGCAATACTTCCCTGTCCTCTCGAGTCCCACGCCCTGGAGCTTTGGTTAGGGGAGGAAGCTAGGGGCTGGTACAGCAGCTGTTTTCCATTTAGCCCTCCATGCTGGGTTTGAGGTCCTGTGATTAAAGAGACAGAGAGTGGCAGCTGTTCTTCCCAGGAGGCTTGGTGACATCTGGGCAAGGTGGGGTGGCCAGAAGTGGCAGAGCTTTCAGAGGGACTTTATACCGCTCTGGAGCTGCTCAGGGCCTGGGTGACAGTTGAGGTCACATGGTTGGTGATTGTGTCATTCTCCCAGACTCTGCAAGGAACCTTGCTGTTCCCAGGCAGCGCAATGGGCTGGAAGCTTTGGGCATAATTTGTTGTTTAGAAGCAACACTGAAGCTCCTCTCAGCATCTTGGGGGGCATCTCTGTGGGCAGATATGTGCCAGAGCAGACACAGCACAGGTAGATTTGGGGGAACACAGGAAGCCCTCTTTCGAGACTCTTTAAGTTGACCAGCGATCACTTTGAGAGGGGCTAGTTTCTGGCAAACCTTCAAAGAAATGGAGGCACACATGCCACTGCCATTTGCTTATAAAAAAAGTATCAATAATTTGCTAAGATCTATCAAAATTAAAAACACATCTCCTTTGATCCAGCAATTGCTCTTTGACTCCATCCTACAGAAATGTTCATATGTGAGTGGAATAATATATGTTCAAGACATACATTGCAGCATTGTCTGTAGTAGTGAAAAAGTGGAAGCCTAAATAGTCATCAATAAGTGAGTAGTTAAATTATGGTACATCCATACTATTGAGTGCCATGTAGCTCTTAAAAAGAATGAGATAAATTTATCTGTGCTCACATGGAAATATCTCCCAAACACACAGCATTTAAATAAACAAGTTGAAGAATTATATATATATATACAGTGTGTGTGTGTGTGTGGCTTTATTTACATACAATGGCTATCCCCCTCCTCCAAAGAACAGAAAGTCATTTTCTATGGGTAGGGTCATACTCAAAATATTTGACCGTCCGTGGAGCCTGAGCACTGGCTAATCAGAATGGAAGCTGGGGCAGGTCCTGCAGTCTCTTTGCTGTGCCAGGTGTTAACCCTTTTAGTTCTTGGATATGAGGCTCTGGGACAGGCTCCCAGGGATATCTGTCAACCAACTGGTTGGGAAGGATTTCAATATTTTAATGACTTGTATGGCCATATTGATATACCAGGTTAAATAGCCGCCCTGCTGTTGGTAGTCAAAAAATGATATTGGTGGGTTTCCTTCATCCTGATTTCCCAGTGGTGAACTGTGACGTGGGCTCCACAGAGTAGAGGCCTCTGGGAGTTTTGTTTATCCTGAGCCTTGGACCTGGCTGCTCTGGGAACAAGGTCCTTGTTCAGACCTGGATCTGCCATTGCCCAAGAACCCTGCTGTATGGCAGCCTTTTAGAGAACGAACCCAGTTCTGCAGAAAACTTGATATAATTAGTCGTGAATAACGGAGCCCAGGTTCCCCACGGTGCAAACTGTTTCCGTATTGATCTCCGCTTGCATTGTCAGCACTATGGAAAGATTGAACTTTAAGTGCTTAATTCAGCCCCATTCAACCGATAATTTCGGCTTTGTCCTCCAAACAAAAGCGCCCTTGTTTATTCTTTTTTTTTTTTCTCCCACAAATAATAAAATCAATCCATCTCTCCCCCTTCCCCCGCCCAAACCTAGTCTGCTCTGGTAATCAATACGTTTTGAAATGTCAATGTATTCCTCAGTGCGGAGCTCCGTAGGGGCTGGGCTCAGGTGGGAAGATGGCTTCAGCATCTCCAGGCGAGCAGGCTGCAGTTTAAATCCTATCCCAGCAAACCCCAGCTACGTCAAATCTCAGTACAGGGCACTGGACACAGCCTTTTAGATGTGGTTGACATCCAATGCTTTCTACACATCCAATGCTTTCATATCTGCTTCACGACCTCAAAACCAAACTGCTAAGCTTTCAGCTTTCTGCAGTTATCAAGTAAATTCTATGTGAGTCACACTCACCCTAACCCCATCCCAGATCACACTCCCTGAGTCTCATCCATGAGGCTAGTGTGGAGGTGGGCTTACTGACGGGGTGAGGGTGGGGAGTCAAGGAAGGGGAGAGGGTGAGGGTGGGAGAGGCTCAGAGCTGGTCTCTTGTGGAAGGCAGCATGGAACCAATCTTGGCGTGCCCAAATCCCAGCCAACCAGAGGTGAAGCTATACAATCTTATAATTTCATAATACTCCCAAGTGACCATGATGACCTTGGGCAAGTGTTTGAAGGTCGTCATTTGGAGAAGGGGGCATTAACATTGAATGCCTACTATGTGCCAATAATTTTATAGGCAGTATTTTTAATTCTCCCATTTGAGAGATGAGGAAACTGAGACTAAATGAATTGTCTCAAGGTTACAAAGACGGTACATGACCGAACCAATTTAAGAACCCCTGTCTTTTCTAACTCCAAAGCCCAGTGTGTGTGTGTGTGTGTGTGTGTGTGTAGTTGTGTGTGCCTCATTTGCCTCATCCCCCCCAGAAAGAGAACAAAGTATCTCCTCATAGGGTGGTTATAAGAATTAAACCTTATATAAACCTTACATAAAGTCATATAAAGCATATAAAGTTACATTAAGCACTTAAAAATAGTTGATATTGTTATTATAATTATTCCCCTGGTATGCACAAAACATTTGCTTTCAGAAATCTCTGTTATCAGCACAGTTGCAAAAACTTTATTTTTGTTCTCAAAGCATGCATGACATCAGAGATAAGACAGGATCTCTGTCCTCAAGGAGGTGACCATCTGGTTGTGAGGGGGATAGGAGAGAAAAACAAATTACACTACTGTGTCACATTTATTATAGTGGGAATATGTTGGAAGGAGCACAGAGGAGGATCATCTTATCCCAGGAGCTGGGGGGACTGTGGGATTTGAAGTTATGAAGGTTGATGACTTTTAGCTCAGCACCCAAGGAGGGGAGAGGGAACTGTGAGCAGAAGAAACAGCATATTCAAAGGCATGGGCTATTTTGGGTAATTGCAAGTAGGTCGTTGCATCTGATGCAAAGGCTTGTTGAAAAATGGCAAGAGGTGGAGTTGGCTAGGTAGGCAGGGCTAGATCTTCTCTGGATAAGCTTTTAAAAATCTTTGAAGTTTTTAAACAGGAAAGTGACTGGTTCACATTATGTTTCAGAAGATGAATGCGGTGAGACCACATCAGAGGCTGCTATATAGTGTTACAGAGAAGACACTCTGTCCTGAATATGAGTCAGAAGCAGTTATGAATGGAGAAAACGTTCAGATGGGAGAACCATCTTAGAGCTGCTATCAACAGGAGTTTCAGGTGCCTTGGGCATCCAATTGGAAGTGGAATATACGGAGCCTGGAAATAGTGTACATATGATATAGTGATTGATCATCAATAATTAATTGAGAGAATGAGTAAATGGCTAAAACCAAAAAGTGGATGGGATTATCCAGGAAGAACACGAGTCAAGCAAGGTCCAGAGGACAGAATCCTGGGGGTTATTAGCTACCCCTTCAGCCCCTAAATAATCAAGTAAGAGCAGGCTGAAGTTTAGAAATCATAAGCATATAGATCAAAGAGTGGCACATTCAGAGAATGGTGAAGAGTCATTTTCAGTACCAATGCTGACCTATAAAATTTATAGACTAACTCACCTTTTTCCTTCTTAGAAAAAATGGCCAACATTTATTGAATGCTTGCTGTGTGCTGGGCGCCATCAAGGGAATTACACACACAATCTGATGACAGGAAGATGCTGTGTGTATTTCCTTTCTAGACATGAAGAAACGGAGGCTTATAGGCTTTAAAGAATTGCTCAAGGTCCTACGACTAGTTTCCAGTGGAGCTGGGATTCAAACTCAGATCTGGCCTGACTTCTGAGCCAGGACTTGTCATCACTCTTTTGTCTCCTAAATTTTGTCCCCTAAATTTCTCAGGGCTGAGCATATCAGACTGTGCAAAAGTGGTTTTAGCTCATAAGATAATCAGGTTGAGAGAATGACACTGTTTTGGAGGAAAATGGGAAGTATGAGTTGCTACATTGGCTCTGTGTATCTTTGTTTTTTTTGTGTGTATGTGTGTGTGGTGCTTTATCCTCTGATTATATTATGATTATTTTAAGCTGATGAATTTTGTAAAAGCTGCCAACTTTGGGTTTGGGTGAGTTCAGTGCCCCAGTGATGGGCTGGAGGCATCCACAGGTTGATGTCCAAGCAGCTGAAAGGCCCAGCAAGTGTGATGCGATGGGGAGTTGCAAGACTGAAGTCAGGATGGGTCTTGGTGGGAAAGCGTGGAAAGAGTGGGTTGTGCCCTGACAAGGGACATCTCAGGATGTTTAGTCATCGAATCTTGGACCATTAGAGTGGAAAGTGTGGAAAGTGCAGGAGACCCAGAATTTAGAAATAAGGGCACCCCTATTGCTAACATATAAATTAATAAGTAATGGATCAGAGAACAGAAATGCAAAGTCACTGTAACAACGGCGACGACAACTGCCCCAGCATGTAATAATTGCATCCTAGATGCCAAGAGTTTTTCTAGGCTGGGGATTCAAGTTTGGGAAACTATTCTAATGAGGGGAGATAGACAATAAAGAAAATTTTATGTACTAGAAGATAAGTGCCAATGAGAAAAATAAAGTAAGGCAGGCGGGCAGAAAGTACAGGGCAGGGGGAGGGGGTAGGTGTTGTGATTTCAAATAGGTAGTTATGGAGGGATTCAATGAGCCAATACTGCATTAGCAAAACATGTGGGTATTGTGCGTGTCTCTGAGAAGAGTATTCCAGGAAGAGGGGACCCTGCAGTACCTTGGCATAGGGATCCGAGCGAGCCTACCACAGTCAAAGAGCAAAAAGGACAATAAAGCTGGACTGGAGCAAGTTCAGGCAAGAACAGGCAATAGGAGACGAAATCAGAGAGGCAACAGGGCAGCTGGTTACTGGGACAGCCAACTTGATATTGTTCTACTCGAAGGGCTTAGTATGATTATCCTCTTTCTTATTCTTGTCCCTCTTCTCCTTGTTCTGACATGTTGCTAGGTACTTTGACAAGCACTTTACCCACAGGAGCTTTTCAAGCCCCACAACCACCCTTGGAGGCAGATAGTACATCATTCTTATTGCACATAAGAGAAAGTCGAGGCTCAGAGAGGTTAAATAACTTTACAAGGCCACACAGCTCAGTGGCAGAGCTGGAACTCCATGCCTGTGCCTTTTCTCTCGTGCCATTCTGCTTCCACTTTCAAAACGTTTATTTGCATCCAGCTTCCAGCTTTGGCTCACTGCCTTTTAAATAAGAGATCCCAGGAAGCTCTCACGCAGAACCGTCAGAATCGTTTGATGTCTTCTCTCCCTTCTTGGAGGTGGGAGGTCTACCAGTACTCCTGTGTCATTTGCACAACATTTCCTTCTAGAATGGGTGCCCAGGGAACCTTGCTCATGGCCCTGACTTGTTCATATGCTTGGTGGTTCTTGGCTATGAAAACATCTTCCAAAATGGAATTCTCCTGCTACGTAAGTAGCCTTTCTCTTTTGGGGGGACATTGCTACATAGTTACTACTTTACGGTTCTCCCATTTTCTCCTCTTTCTCTTGGTGGAGTGAGTATCCACAGAGGTTCATTTTTGCCTATTAAGGCATTCTGACCTTTTCAAAAGCTGCTGCGGTAGGGACTTTTGGTGCTTAATCATTGCCCATTCTTTCATCCTGCTGGGTGGAGCACTGTATTTCTCTGCCCCTTGTCATAAAGTGGGGGCAAATGAGTGGAAGAATTGCATGTTTTGCACGTTACCTTTGGGTGGAAGCATTTAATTGCTAGTGTGAGACCCCCCAGTGCTTTTTTCCCTCAACTGGACAAGCTCTGAAGCATCTGCCAAGATAGAGGTGCAATGAGTTGGAAGCAGATGGAAAACTGAGCCACCCCACGAAGGGCAGTGGCTGCCTGTCCTGAAGAAACTGCCCAGGCTCACAATGGACTTTGTGTGAACAAGAAATAACTTTTGTTGTGTCATGTTACTGTGATTTGGGAGGTATCTTTTGTTACTGTAGCACTGCCTAGCCTATCCTGACTGATACAGTCCAGGTTCCAAGCCTGACAATGCTCTGGTGTCTGCTCAGCAGTGTAGCATGAGATTAGAATTTGAGATTTGTGGGCAGGCAGACTTGCACTGTATGATCTCGGGCAAGTTACTTTACTTTTCTGCATTTTCTGGTTTTCTTTTCTCTAAATTGAAGAGACATATACTTACCTTGTAGGACTGTTGTCAGAATTAAATACATTAACATGTAAAGCAGGTGACGTGCGTTATGTGTTTAAAATATGCAGTATGTTTGTTTTCTTTCTTGCTTTCTTGCACTGTTATCAACTCTAAGATCACATGCCCATTTTTTTTTTCTCCAAGCTTCCCATCATTTTCTCATCAGCAGGTGTTTCCTTGTTGCCAGGATTTAATGCGGAATAACCATTTCCCTTGTCGCTTCCTCTGCCTTCTGAAAGATGAAATTGTCAGCAAGGCAAGGCAAGGATTTATCAAATGAGACGCCCAGCAGATGTCCAGAGAGCACAAGTCCCCACTGCTGCTCTGTCTTGCCCCTGTGCCAGTTTTGTAATCTGTATTAGGAAAACATTGTCTGGTTGATTGCTCTGTAATAGACTTTCACAGCATTAGCACTTGTTTCCCTTTCTTCTAGTTCTCCAATGATATTTGTTTTCATTTTCAATTTCAATTCAATTCAATTAGATGCTTGCTTTGACTCAGACACTGGGCTGGGCATGGGGATACAGAGGTGGATGGAGGCCTAGCCCCTGACTGCAGGAAAGTCACTCTGATACGGGAAATGGCTATGTTAAGCAAACCAACCAACCACCCCAGAGAAAACAAAACCCCAGACATTGTGATATTTACAAAAATGTTAAGCATGTACATGACGTAAAGATTGGATTGAGGAGGAACTGGTTAATTCCAGTGGGTGTAGGAGTAGGATGGGCTAAAGTTTTCTTCCAAAGGGTTTTGATGGATGAATAGGAGTTCACCAAGTGGATTATGGAGGAAGGGCATTTGGGAAGAAGGAACAGCATTTGCAAAGGCATAGTGACATAAGACATGAATACTTCTGGGAACTATAAGCAATTTGGTGAATTAAAGAACATAAAGTACGAAGTGGGAAGTGGTAGAGAGGAGGAAGAAGATTTGGCCAGGGGACAGAGGATAGATTCTTGGGTTTGTAGGTATTTATTCAAACTGCTTCTCTGTGAGATTTTACCCTTTATTGCTTTATACTAGTCATGAACTCCAGTTTACAAGTGTATTACTTTCCTAGGTAGATACCATAAAATGGGTTTGCTGAATAATGGGAATTTATTAGCTTATAGTTTTGAGGCTGAGATAAATGAAAAGGCATCGTCAAGGCAATGTTTTCTTCCTGAAGACTAGCTGCCAGTGATCCTGGGGCTCTCTGTCACGTGTCTCATGGTGGCGTCTGCTGGTCTCTCATGTCTCTTCTGGGTTTCATTGCTTTCAGCTTCTTGCTTCTGTGGCTTGCTTTCTCTCTCTCTCTGTCTTTCTCTCAATTCATCCTGTTTATAAAGGACTCCAGTAACAGGGTTAAGACCGACCCTGTGCCACGCCTTAACTGAAGTGACCTCATCAAAAGGTCCTACTTACAAAAGGTTCACACCCACAGGAATGGATTAGGTTTAAGAACATGATTTTCTGGGGGTTCATACAGCTTCAAACCACCACAAAAACGTGCTTGCTGCCTTGCCTTGCCGGATAACGCTGGGTCTTCAGTCCTCACAGGTCCGGCTGGGGTGCTGGGCTCTGGGAAAACGGCTGCTTTTATAAACTATGTTGGAAAGAGCACAGAGCCAGGTTGAAGACAGGCTTGGGCTCCAATTCTGACTTTTTGCTTTTTCAGCCCCGCAATTTTGAGCAAGTGCCTGAAGGTCATCTCTACCTCCTCTGCAGAGTAGGAAATCATGCCTGCCTCACTGAGCATCTGTGAGAAGAAAAAAATGAAACAAATATTTAAAATATCCATTCCTGAACCTGGTGTCCAGTGGGAACTCAATAAATCTTCCAGTTGGAGAAATCAGTTGTTAGTGTTTGAGAATTGAGTTAAGCTCATAAAGAAATGGCTGAAAATGGTTAAGATTGATTTAAAACATACGATCATGCTTTTTTTTTTTTTTGAGCAAAGTTCTTCATTCCTTTTTGTGAAAAAGGAGGAAAGCAAACCTAAAAGAAATCTGCAACAATATGACATTTCTGTGCTATCAAATTTCAAAGGACCCACATTGAGATTATTTTTGTAAATCCATTTACATTTTTACCATCCTCCCCCCCTCGACAAATGTCATGTATTAGAACACACTGCTATTTTGACATCTCCATTGTGATATTTATTTTAAGCCATCAGTAGAGTTTTAAATATCTCAGCAGTGAACCCTGGCCTTTGTGGAAGGCAAACTAATTATTTCCCAAACCGTTCCATAAAGCTAGACCCTGGCATTTGTTTCCTGGCAGCTTAGAAAGGAAATGTGAAACTGGTGGCTTTTTAAGGAAGGGGATGTGCATTCCGACAAGAGCTCAGAAACTTGGGGTCCAACACCATCTTGACTGCCACGTTGCAAGAGGAAGTCACGATGTCCTCGGGGGACAGCTGGGACCAGAATTTCACACAAGTGGATTTGCAGATGATTCCAGCAAAACAAAAGCCATGCCGCTGGGTGGGAAAAAGGTTCATCATCACAGATGTCAAGGGCAGTCTGGGGTCTTCTATAATCGCTTGATCATTACAACAGTCCTACAAAGTACAGAGCGAATTCTCCTTTTACAGATGTGGAAACTGAGTCTCAGAGAAGTTAAGTCTCAGAAAGTTGGGGGCTGGATTTGGCTGCCTCCAGACTTGGCTCTGCTGGCTTGGGGTCTCATGCTGAAAGCACTGGATCGTTACCTGGCTCTGTGACCTCGGGCCATTCACTTAACCTCTCTGAATATCTCAGTTTCTTCTATCAGATGGAGATGACAATACCTACTACCTACCCCATAGTCGTGATGATCAGTTATGCTTTCGGAGGTAATAAGTGAAAGTGAAACCTTTTAATTAATAGGTTTTTAGGTAATGCTGACTTCCACACTGCTAGGATATCCCTAGCTTCAGACTGTCCCTTGGCTATCAGTTTCCTATCATAGATGGCACCTCCTCAGGCCACAACGTGCCTTCATCCCCTTTATATTTCCCTCTTCCCCACCTCGTGCCCTTGTCCCCTCCCCAGCCATCTTGCCTATAGAGTTCCCTGGCTTCTGAACATTTCCCTGATCTTCCCCTTCTCAGAGCTATCATATATTTCATGGCGGAGATAAGAGCAGGGGTTTATGGGGTGCAGAGAAGAGTGGTCCTGACCAGCCTGAGGGTTTAGGGAAGGCCTCCTAGAGAAGCTGACTTTTGGGGGGTGAAGAGGATTTAGGTAGGAGAAGAGAGGAGAGGGTAAAGGGCATTGCAGACCTGTGTGAAGGACAGCACATTCTGGGAACTCCAGCTATCTCTGCAAGCCACAGTGGGTGGGAGCGGAGTGGCAGGAGCGTTTGGTAAATATTGGATGAGTATCTATGCCTCTAGTCTCTTCAGCTAGACTGTTAGTCCCAGGAGAGCACAGACCATGCCTTACCGCTCATGGGGTCTGTATTAGTCAGCCAAAGGGGTGAAATACCAAAAATGGGTTGGTCTTTATAAAGGGTATTTATTTGGGGTAGAAGTCCACAGATACCAGGCCATAAAGCATTAAGTTTCTTCTCTCATCACAATCCATTGCCACGTGTTAGAGCAAGACAGCTGCCGGCATTTGCCAGGGTTCAGGCTTCTGGGGTTCCTCTCTTCCCGGGGCTGCGTTTCTCTCCGGGCTTAGCTCCTGTTTCCTCCACAAGGTCAGCTGTAGATGATCAGGCAAACAGCTTGCTTCTCTTCTCTTCTTTCCAACATCAAAACTGCTTCTCAAAAGACTGCTTCAACTTTCCTTTGCCTTGCCTTTCATATTCAATTCCCCACCCACCAAGGGATGGGGCTCAACGCCCTAATCCTAACCTAATCATGCCCAGATTAACAGATCAGTTTACAAGCATGATTCAGTTATATTTTTGGAATTCATAATTACATCAAACTGCTACAGGGTCCTACCCATGGCTGGCCACAGAGCCGAGCCCAGGAAAGACTCAAAGTATTGCCGTGTGAACACTCGCTTCCTAATGAGTTCGGTTTATTGGGTGAGGCGGGCAGCAGAGCAAAGCCGAAAGGCTGTAGCCTTTGGAGTCAGACCTCAGGCAAGTCACGTATCCTGTCCAAGCCTCAGTTTCTTCATCTGTGAGATGGAGGTAATCCCAGCACCTCATAGGACTGCTATGAAAACGAAACGAGGCAGGATATACACGGAGGGCTGAAACAGAGCAGACCCTCCACGCGTGTTGGTTCTGGTTATTTCGGCTGACTCCCCAAGTACTGATCCTAGTGCTTCGTGGAGGCTCCAGCTTCTTTGATGGCAGCCAGGGTAGGGCACATTATCTAAGCAGAAAATTGCCCAAGTTGGCCACACCTCAAGCTAGCAGCCCGCAGCTGTCACACCAGGAGAAGTTACTCTTCCATTTCCCCCTAAAGGCAGGAGTTTTCTCCCACACAGGTACAACGGGAGCAGACCATGGATGCACGAGCCATTTTGTTCCTTTACACTCGCTTCTGCCCAAGTCTGGGAATTATAGGCTCGTTGGAGCTAGGACACTTCCTAGGCTAACACTCCCAGGCTCAATATGGTGCCTTTTATCCATAGTCCTTGACTTTGAACGCTCATCCTTCGCCTGCTAGGATGTAAGCTCCAGTTGGGGTAGGATTCTTGTTTCTGATTTTTAAAGTTTATTGTGGTAACACCTATATAAAATAAAATTTGTCATATTAGCCATATTTAAACGTACAATTTAGTGGCATTAATTACATTTACAACGTTGTGCTACCGTCACCACCATCTATTACCAAAATGTTTTCTTCACCCCAAACTCTGTCCCTATTAAGCAATAACTCCCGCTTCTTCATCTGCCCAGCCTCTGGTCACCTCTAATCTACTTTCGGTCTCTATGAATTTGCCTATTCTATGTATTTCTTATAAGGAGAACGATACAATATTTGTCCTTTTATGTTCGGTTTCTTTCACTTAGCATAATGTCTTCAAGGTTCATTCATCCACGTTACAGCATGTCTCAGAACTTCTTTTTTTGTGGCTGAATAATAATTCTATTGTGTGTATACACCATGTTTTGTTTATCCATTCATTGACGAGGGTCCTAATTTCTTCATTTTGTTTGTATCTAAAGAGCCTATGATAGTGCCAGACACAGAGCAGGAGCTCAGTAATTTTGTTGAAAGGATCATGCACAACTGCCTCCTATCCTCTAGCTTACATTTGTCTTTGAGGTGGAACTGGCTGGACCATGTGTTGCCTCATTACTACCTTTTCATTTGAAGGTGACTGTTTCTGTTATAATATCATCAGCATGGAAGGCATGGAAGACAACCAGGAGTGGGGTTCATATAGGAAGTCTCTCATTTACCTTCTTTCATTTGGTCAAAGTTGAAATGATTTTTTGGCTCATCTTGGTCCTGTGGCCTCAGGATGTACATACTCTTGCTAACCTGTACGTGTTCCTCCGATTCAGTGGCTTGTTTTACTCTCAAGGTACTAACCGAACTGGACAGATTTTTCTTTCCTTCCCCCTGAGAACCAGGTCAGGTCCCCAAGTGTTACTAAGCACACTGGATGAAGCACACTCCCTGCTCATTTTCTTTCTTTCACCATCTTTCACAGGCAACATGATTATCCTCAGATGTGTAAGTACATCTATGAAATGGATCCACATATCTGTCTGTATCTTGAAAGCTTACCTGGCTGGTGTTTTATGAGGCAATTGAAAGGTGGTAGCTATTATCCGATTGAAACTTCATTTTCTCTTTGATTTTCTTATTTGACATATTTTTTTTTTTTTTTTTTTTGAAAGAGAGACTCCAATTTAGGGGCCAAGATATGGGTCAGCATCTCCAAGATAAGAGTAATTACTGGCAAAAAAGAATTTCAGATAGAATTAGTGGATGCATCCCATCTCCCTGAACTTTGCTGTTAATTACTAGCCTGCCATCCCTCATTCTGAAGGACTAAAGTCATCTCTAGCTGAGCTTCAATTTACAATGTGAGGTTGATGATCAAACACAAGCTTCTTCCAAAGCAATGGCATTAGGAGAAATGGCTCCAAAGGGTAAAGGTAGCATTGGCAGAGCATAATGAAATGGTGGTTTCAGGAATGCGGTACAGAATCTACACTGACTTTCTGTTTTCATTTCACAATCAATAAAGCCATGAATGAGAGAGAAATATGTTGGTTACATTACTTTAAAATAGCCTGGCAAAACATAATTTCTTATTGATTAGTTTCTCATCGAAGGCCAGGTCTGTGGATAAAAGAAAACTGACTGCTGAAAATGCTAAAATAAAGAAAGCAAATGAGGGACGATGTTTAAATTTTTAAAGGGTAGACATAGGTGTAATCGATGTACCCCCAATTTACCACTTATAAAAGTACTGCTGGAACCAAGATTGATGTTGTTCTAGATCTGACTGACTTATTTGCATTTAACCCAATTTTTAAAAATGTGAAATTGACCGTCTTTGAAAAGCAAAGCCCATAGAAAGATGTTCTGGTACCAAGGAAAGCAAAGAGAAGGAGGAGTCAGAATTATTCCTGGAAATTAGGTAGCAAAGTCACAAGCGACAGAAACCTGATTTGAACTGGTTTAAACCAGTGGTTCTCAACTGGGGGTGATTTTGTCTCTCATGGACATTTGACAATGACTGGAGACCTTTTTGGATGTGACAGCTGGGGAGGGAGAGCTGTCACATCTAGTGGATAGAGAATGGCCACAGATGCTGCTAAGCAACCTCCACTTCATAAGGCAGCCCCCATCCAGCCAAGAAAGGCCAATAATGCTGAGGCTAAGAAACCTTGGTTTAAGCAAAAAAGAATTTATTAATCCATAACTGAAAATTCCAGGGATAGGTCCATAAGGATCTAAATGTTGACAAGAGTCATTTGGAGCATCTCTCTCTCAGGTCTGCTACTTTCCTTGTAAGCTTCATTCTCAGGGAGCTTCTCCCTCACAGTCACAAGATAGGTGCCAGAAGCTTAGTGACTGTAGGGAAAAAAGAGCTGCCCCTTCTCATAGGTTCCTGTATTAGTCAGGGTTCTCTAGGGAAACAGAACTGTCAGGAGAGATCCGTAAATAGCATGAGATTTTATAAAATTGTCTCGCACACCTGTGGGAATGCACAAGCCCAATCCTGTAGGGCAGGCTATGAGCCAGGGACTCTGATGAAGGTCCTCGATGAGTTCCCTAGGACAGGCTGTCTGTCTGAAATGGAGATGGGAATTCTCTCCCCGAGTGCTGAAATCATTTCTCCTTTTAAGATGATTGGATGAGGCATCACTCATCCTCAGTTGATCGTAGATGTCATCAGCCATCCATGCAATCAGCTCACTGAAGGTTCAAGTCTGTGAGATGCCCTTGTCTTACAATTAGCACGTGCTTACTTGACCAGACAACTGGGTATCATTACCTGGATGAGTTGCTGCGTTTGCCTAACCATCACAGGTCCTCCCATGAATTCTGAGACTGACTTTCATTTGACTAAATGTTGACACATGATCATCCCCGAACCAGTCATTGTGGGGTTAGAATACACTGATTGGCTAGACCTGGGACAGGCACCCACCCCTGGAGCTGCGGAATGGGGAGTGTTGGACTGCCTAATCTAAACCACAGGAACCAAAGGGGCGAGAGGCGTTTGTCCAATTGGAAAAGCAGTGTGTCATTTTGGGAATACGGGAGAAGAGATGCAGAGCAGCCAAATAACAGCTGTCCATGACATTTGTTTTCTGTGGAAATTCAGGGAGTGGTGGTGGTGGTGGGGCCCTAGGTTTTCACTCTCTATTTCTCTCCTCCTGCATCCTCCGAGTTACTTTATTTAATGCTCCAATGATAGTCTCTCTCTATCTCTGTTAATACACATGTTATGTTATATATATTTGTTTACAGATCCATCTGCTCTCCTAGACCACAGAGTCCTAAACACACCCCTGTCTAATTCACTTTGCACAGGGCCAGGTACCTTAAAGTAGGTGAAAATAAAGTATTTTTCAATAAAAGGAAGAATAAAGGAAAGCTGAAAGATCAATTTGGCCCTTTCTAGACTACTGATCATTCATTCATCCAGTGTTTATTGAGCAACTACTACGTGCCCAATGCTGCATCAGACCCTGGAGCCATAAGAGGAAACAGGGCAAGAATGTGTGCAGTATAACACAGTGGGGCAGGCAGCTGTTGGATGAGCGCTCTGAAGAGATACAGGTAGGAAATGGGGGGAAGGTATATATTTATATAACATCCACGTGATGTGCCATGTGATAAAATTCCCCAGGAGAGGCTGGCATGTTTGGAGAGCTAGTAATACAAGGCAGTATCTTTATGTTATACAAGAACAGAGGCCACATCCCTGGTCATGGCCAAACTGGAGAATTTACAATGCAGTGCATTGCTCTTCTGCCATAAAATGAATGACCTATTTTTGTTTACTATATGTTTCCATTTCAAATAAAAATTGTGGAAATGAATTTTTTTATAATATTAAAAAAATTTTTTTTAAAGATACTTAGATTACATAAATGTTACACAAAAAATACAGGGATTCCCATATACCCCACTCCCCACACCTCCCATAACATCCCACATAAACATCCTTCATTAGTGTGGCACATCAGCTGCAATGGATAAACACATCCTGGGGCTTTGCCACTAAGCATGGGCCATAGTTCCCATTGTAGACCACACTCTCTCCCACGCAGTTCTGCATGGTCTATGATGATATAAAATGGCCTATTTTTAAGAACACAGAAAAAAAGTGAGTTACATTCTGCAAAGCAGAAGTCTGAGAGCTACGGAAACCACGACAAGGTCTAACTTGGACTGGGAGTCTGTAGAAGTGATATTCAGAGGGGATTGTCTGGAAGGTGAATGAGAGCTGGTTTGGCAAAAAAGTGGGTGGAAGAGCTTTTTCCTGCAGAGGGAACAGCCTGCGCAAAGGCCTTGAGATATGGGGGTGGGAGTGCACGGTCAGTTATCACGAGCTGTTGGCAAGATGGGATTGCATTGCAGGTCTGATTTAAGATCTCCACTTGGAAGAGTCTCTTTGGCAGCGATTATTTGATTGCAAGGAACAGAAACTCATTCAAAGAAATTAAAGCAAATAGAAAGTTTTATTGTCAGGACACAGAAGGTTCTTGGGAAAGCTTCGCTGCTGAACCTCCGGGGACCTGGAAGGTTGTTATTCAGCTGCTGCCGACATCCCGCTCTCCGGAGCTTATCTCTGCACATCTGCTCTGTTCTCCTCTCTGCAGGTTTTGCTCTTGCCCAGTTTCCACTTGCTGAGGACTCTGGTCCTTCCCCTTCATGAACTGACAGCTCCAGCTTCTGACACCCTCTGACCCACTCAGTCTCCACCTCCGTTCTAAATTCCCAGGTGAAAGAATCGGACAGGCCCGGGTGGTGGTAGGTGTCCACTCTGGGCCAACCAGCTATGGCCAGGTGAGGGTATCGCTTGGGTGCCTCTCCTATGCATGGGCTGGGGAGGTTCTCAGAGAAGGGGTGCCAATGGGGAAGAAGTGACAGACAACTCTGGAGTGGAGTAGCTACACATTGAAGTTGATGACGAGCCTGCTGTTACTAACTCTCCAGCACTCTGCTAATAACTTTACACTCGTTAATTCACTTAACACTGGCAATCACCCAATGAGGGGTTACTATTCTCTTTTACAAATGATACAACTGAGATATGGAAAGGTAGATAAGCATTGCTTCAAATATTGTTTTTGTGAAATGCTAATTGCCTGATATGTTCAGATTCCAACCTCAGGGACATTGTCAACCCCAGATAACAGCCTGGGGTACTCGGTCAAGGTAATTCTCACACCACTCTCCCTCTTTCTCAGCACGCTCCAGCCACACTGGTATTCCCCTGGTTTCTCAGATATACTGCCTTTGCACATGCCATTCCTTCTGCCAGAAATGCCCTTCCCTCCCACTCCCGTGATATTTAACTTTCATTCCTCCTTCAGGTCTCAGCATAGATTAGACTGTAGATTAGACATCCCTCAGGGAGTTCTTTCCTGATTCCCTGAACAGGAAATGACTTGACCCAGGCTTCACAGCAGGTAAGTGGTGGAGAGTTTGAGACGAGAACCCTCTCTGTCTCTCTTCAGTGCTGCCACTCAGTTCTCCTTTCTTGACCCCTTTCTCTTCTTTCTCTCTTTCAATATCCAGCCCCCTACCCCATCCAGCACATTTTGTTCCAAACGGGTAGGATCTGACGGTCAAATTCATTCCAAGCCCTCAGGGACTTGATATAAGCCTTCCCAGGCATCTCTGCATTTATCAGAGGACTGTGAGAAATGGGTAGTGCTGAACCTTCCAGCAGGACTCGCACATGGTAGAATCCCAGGCACTGGGCACCTGCAAGAGGAGGAGGTTAAGGTGTCAGGGGAGAAAGCTGGGATGGGAGGAAGTGGAAGCAAAGTCAGTAACTTGGGCTCTCATCTCTTAATTGCCCTGGTCCCATTTCCTTGAGGCTGGTGCTGATCTTCCCTCTCTGCTGAAAGAGCTTGCCCAGGTGGTCAAGTCTCCCAACACTTTGAATCCAGGTTTGTAAGCCGGTGTAGCACAGCCGCGGCTTCTGACCAGCTCCCGAGAGTTCTTCCATCAGATTTTAGTCATGGCAGCTAATTCCTTTCTATAGATTTGCCTGGCTTTATTAGGAGTAATGGTATCCAGGGTATTTTTTCTTTATAGACTTTATAATTAGTAATTGTTTTGAAGGGCAGTCGCTGTTAAACTACTTGTTTTTTTCTTTTCCTGGAGGACAGGACAATTTCCAAGACTGATTATTTCACAATTGAAATTCCATGTCTCCCAGAGATAGAGATTTTTTTAAAAATAGCAGTTAGTGGAAGTAAAATCCTCTTTTTTATTTTTTTTTCCATTACACATTCAGACAGACCGAAATTTTTTTTTTCTGGGAAAGGAAGCGGAAAGATGAAGAGTCCACTGAGTGTTGGACAGCTTTTATAGACAGTTGCCTGGCTCTCTGGCTAATGGGATAGATGATAAATGCTCCCAAGATACCATTTCTGTCAATTAATTAGTTAATGTTTAAAGATGGAAAGTGTCATGTTGATACAGAACATTATGATTTTCTTAATAAAAAAAGGCTTCAACTAAGAAAAAAATAGAAATGAGAAAAAGGTACAAGTTTTACCTTCGAATTATGTTGGGGATCGAATCACATCCTGCACAAAGGCATGTCAGGTCCCAACTCCTGGTCCTGCAGGTGTGAATCCATTTGTAAACAGAACCTTTGGAGATGTTATGAGTTAAGGTGGGTCCAGACTCCATGAGGGTGACCTTAATCCAATAGGACTGAAGTCCTTATAAGGAAATTAAATTAGACACAGAGAAGAGAAGTCACCGGGAGCAGCCAGAAGCTGGAAGTCAACTGAACTCGGAAGAGAAAGGAGAAGACGCTGCCATGTGCATTGCCACGTGTTGGAAAAGCCAAGGAACTCCAAAGATTGCCGGCCAGCCCGAAGATCCCACCCCAAGAGGAAGCAAGCCTTCTGGCCTCTGAAACAGAGTCAATAAATTCCATTGCATTTGTTTGGGCAGCTGGGAAACTAATAATTTCTCTTTGGTTCTTGTAGACAGTCGCAGAGGCATAATCACCTCCGTATTGTCAGGTCACTTGTATAAAAATCTTTTTTTTTGATCAGAAATTTTCAGTACAGTAAATACTGATTATTTCTGAGTGGAACTGGAACAGGGATGTCCAGACCTGGGTTTGTTATTTTGGGCTCTGAAGCTGTTTTGGAACAATTCCCTAAATCAGCCACACTCAGGAATGACTGGAAGGTGGGGGTGCTGGCATGTAGACCACTCCTTTAGGCAGCCCCAAGGTTCAAGACCCCGGAAGTAAAATCCAGTCCTTTGTTGTGAGGCTTTTGAGCTTGGAGCTGCAGACGAGATGTAAAGCAAAAGGGTGGGAAGCTTAGTGAATGAGTGTTCACTGAAATGAAATTGGGAGCATAGCAGTGGTGTTCATAAAAGGACAGGGTCTCGGAAAAATGGCCACCAGTGACCCACTGGGCTGGACGCCATTCTCAGGTGATGCTCCACTGGCTTCCACGCTGGGTGGGGGGCTAACCTGGTGAGACTGCTCAGGGTGAGAGCAGCCAGCCCCCATCAGATGCATGGTTCATCACACCTATCCACTCCAACCACGCCAGGCTGACAGGTGTCTGCACCACCCATTCTCCTGCTTGGACCTCAACCATCTATTGAGAGGACCCCAAGGAAATGGGGGTGGGGGGCATCAGAGAAGATGTGATCTCTTGAAATTCCCTTCTATCCAGATATGTGTTTCTTATATTGTCTTGACAAAAGACCAATGTTTGATTTGGAAGTCATGTCCCTGGTGTTCCATACTCACTACTGCAGGCTGATAAAAGACTTTTACTTTGTCACAGCTGCTCAGATAGTTTTTATTAATAGAAGCTGGAAAACAATTGATTACAGCATAATCTTTTGTCTTCCCACACAGTACTGAGTAGTGATTGAGAAAGCAGACTGTGGACTTAAACAGTCCCCTGGTCAAAACTCTGGCTTTGCCACTTCCTAGCTGTGTAAACTGTAGAATTTCCTTATCTGCTCTGAACCTCAACTTCCTTATCTATAAATGGGGGTAATAGAAATATTTATCTTGGGAGGATTCAGTGAGAAAGTTATTTATTCATTATTTCCACAAATATTTATAAGGCTTGTATTACATGCCTGGCGTCTGCACCAGGGATACAATAGTGAGTAAGACAGGCAAGTTTCTTGCTTTCATGAAGCTTATATTCTCATAGGGATTGAAACAATAAACATGAGTTAATTTAAAAATGTGATGTGCTAGGAAGAAAATAAAACAAAGCAGCATGATGAAGAATGGCTAGGTGGGGAGCAGGGAGAAGTTAGATGAGTGCCTCTTGAAGTGGTCATTGAATGGAGAAATGAGGGATGAGAAAGAGTGAGCCATGCAGAGATCTGTGAGAAGAGCATTCCTGGCAAATGAACCTGCAAAGGTCCTGAGATAGGAAGAGCTTGGAATGCTCCAGAAATTGAGAATGGCTGTAGCGTTGGAAGTAATTGGAGCTGTGGTCAGAGATGTAGCCAAAAAGGTAGGCAGGGGCCAGATGGTGTAGGACCTCCTAGCCTATACTCAGGAGTTAAAAATGCCTGGCACAGATTCATTGCTCGATAATTTGATGTCTCTATTCCCTTAAAAGAGGGTTGAAACTTGGTCAAGCCATTGATTTACCATTCTGGCTTCTTCCTCCACGAGAGCTAAAAGAATCTTTAGTTTAGGAACAGGAAAGTTTCCCTTTTAGCATAATGCCATAGACCATGGGAAAGTACCAAGTAGAAGTCTCCTGTGTCTCAGACGGAGTGGGAAGAGGATCTAAGATGTTCAGGAGGCTATGAGTATCCATTGAGTGTATAGAATGTGAGACACCAATTTAAAAAGCTTGGATTTAGATATCTGTAAAAGGGCCTCTTCTATATTAATACGAATATAATGTAATTTACACGAGCAGGACTTCAGGAATCTGGAACCCTCAAATAACCAGAGCACACACCCTCTGCACATTGCTTCTAGGAGAATGGCAAAGACAAAACATATGCGTGATATCAAATAATTATTCTTTAACAAAAATTCCGCATGTCAAAGACTTCTGCTGATTCAACCTAGTTTCTAAAATCATCTTTGGACTCAGAATATATGATCTTCAGTCCTATAGGATGCTCACCAATCCTAGAGAGATTCTATTTCTTTGGGGACTTTTTTTTTTTTTTTTTTTTTTTTTACAATGGGCAGTAATGTGGGTTAACCTATTGATTCTTTTTCCAAACAATAAGAGAGGAAATAAATGAGATTTTCAGCTTTATCTTTCAGATAATCAAGAGAAAAAACCCCACCAATGTGCACTGGGTCCTGGTTGATCAAGCTTTTGCTGTGGTTGGCAGACAAAGCTGAGCAGAGTTCATCCAAGTGTGGTAGAAAGTAGGGCTGGATTTTGCTGTAATTTTGTCATTAGGACCAAAAGAAGAAATCACATCAATCAGAGGTAATTTCCCTAGGCTTCCCAGAGGGATATAAAAGGAAGAGTGAACTCCCTATTGCTCTGAAGTGGCAGTGAGTGACCGTCCAACAGATGAATCGAACAGATGGGAGGAAGTGTCAATGTGAAATTGATATGCACCCTGGTGATGGAAAAGAAGAAGCTGCATAGAAAGTGATGTGGGGGGTATAAAGAGTGGAGAAATTGCTGAGTCCTGAAGGCTCACCTTACCACTGATTTGGCTTCTGAAGAATGACAGTGTATAGGGGACATTTGCCCAAAATACCATGGTAGAAACAATAAGCAAATACTCTAACTTAATAAACATTTATTAAGTATATATTATATACCAGATACCATATTTTGCTGCTGAAATAAACATACGAAAACTTTTCTCTTGCCTAAAGCTCCGGTCTCAAGGTGATGAGTCTGGGGGACAAATGGGGAGAGACAAGGGACATTGATGATGACAATGGGGAGTGGTAATGGGTGCAACAGAGGGGCCACAGCATTCTGGGGTAGGGGGTGGCTCGATATCCAGAAAGGAATGGCTTTCTGGAGAAAGATGTCCTTGGATGGCACATTGTCTGATTATGGAAGTATTACACTTCTTCATTATCTTGCTGGATAATAAACTACCCTGGACACACAGGTGGCTTAAAACAACACACATTTATTACTGTTTCTGCAGATCAGGAATCTGGCACGGGCTTAGCTGGGTCTTTTGCCTCAAGGTCTGTGTTCTCATCTGGGCTTTGAAGGGGGGAAGTATCCATTTTCCGTGGTTGTTTTCTGGAACCAGTGCTTTGCCGGCCATTGCCTGGAGGTCCCCTTCAGTCCCTTACCATGTTGTCGGGTTTCCCATGTGGCAGCTTGGTTCATCAAGGCATTGAGAAGACTAGAGAGAGTCTGCTAGCAGGATGGAAGTCTCAATCTTTTCTAACCTGATCACGGAAGTAACACCTATCACTTTTGTTGTGTTCCGTGGGCTAGAGCAAGGCACACTCAAGGGGAGGGGATTACACGAGGACGTGAACACTGGGAGGTGAAGACCTACCACAGACCCCCAGAAGCAGACCCTGAGATGAAGATCCATTTCAAACTGATTTAGGAAGTGTTTCAGCAAAATACAGTAGAGGAGTGGGGTTGGGGTCAGGGAAGGGCAGGAAGCCAAGCAAGTGTGTGATAAGAAGCAAAGTGTGGCAGAGACTTTTGCTCAATCCACGGGGGAGGGGTGGAAACAGGGTGGGTCACATTTCAGAGTTACCCCCTCGGGGGGCAAGGGAACAGGGTCTTTATACCTCTGCACATGTCATTAATTGGCGGAGGGTACTCTTGGGAGACGTAAGTTCCTGGGTACTTCTGTTTATTTTTCCCTTTTTTTATTAGAGAAGTTGTGAACTTACAAAACAATCATGCAAATGTGCATACAACACCCCTCCACCAACACATTACATTGTTGTGGACCATTTGTTACAGATTATGAGATAACACCATCAGACTATTATGGGCTATAGTGTACATTTGGTATTAACAACACAGTACTTCTTTGATATTGATACAAGAATATTACAATATTGTTATCTTAGTCTATAGGTTACATTAATTGTATTCTTCCTATGCATCTCCAGTCTTACCACCTTGTGAGTGTTCTAGTTGATAGAACATTCTTGTATTTGTACTATTAACCATAATTTTCATCCACCTCTGGGTTGACTATGTTATTCAGTCCCTAGATTATTCTCTAGCTTTCTTTCATTTACGTCCATAGAGTACCCCTTTCAGCCACCTGTGTTAGTTATAGTCAGTATAATGCGTTATCATCAACTCTACTTATTTCCACACTTTTACAATCAAGCTAATTAAAACTCCTACATACATTAAGCATCAGTATCCCTTCTCAGACCTCATCCTATCTCCTAGTAACCTATACTCTAGGTTTTAGCGCCATGTGTTTATTCTTCAAATTTAGTTCATGTTAGTGAGACCATACAATATCTGTCCTTTTGTGTCTGGCTTATTTCACTCAGCATAATGTCTTCAAGTTTCATCCATGTGTCCCAATTTCACCTCTTCTTACAGCAGCATAGTATTCCATCATATGTATATACCACATTTTGTTTATCTATTCATTGTTTGATAGATACTTGGATTATTTCCATCTCTTGGCAATTGTGAATAATTGCTGCTATGTATGTACAATAAGCAGCATTGTAGGCAAATGTCTGTTCACATCACAGTTTTCAGTTCTGGATATATTCCTAGTAGAGGGATTGCTGACTCATATGGCAGTTCTATATTTAGCTTCCTGAGAAACCACCAAACTGTCTTCCACAGAGGCTGCACCATTTTACATTCCCACCAACAGTGAAGGAGTGTTCCTATTTTTCCATGTCCTTTTCAGTACTTATTGTTTTCTGTTTTTTTTTTTTTTTTTTTTTTTTTTTTTTTTAATAATGGCCATTCTGTGATGTATGAGAGGATATTTCATTGTAGTTTTGATTTGCATTTCCCTTCTAGCTAGTGAACTGAACATTTTTTTCATGTACTATTTTTGCCATTTATATTTCCTTTTTGGAGAAATATCTATTTAAGTCTTTTGTCCATTTTTAAATTGGATTACTTGCTCTTTTATTGTTGAGTTGTATGATTTCTTTATATAGCATGGAAATCAAATCCTTATCAGATATGTGGTTTCCAAATATTTTTTCCCATTAAGTGGGCTGCCTTTTCACCTTATTGACAAAGTTCTTTTGAATCACAAAAGTGTTTAAATTTGAGGAGGTCCTCCTGTTTATCCATTTTTTCTTTTGATGCTCATGCTTTGGGTTTAAGGTTTAAGAAACCGCCACCTACCACCAGGTCTTGAAGATGTTTCCCTACATTTTCATTAAGGAGCTTTATATTTCTAGCTTTTCTATTTAGGTCTTTGAACTATTTTGAGTTAATTTTTGTATAAGGTGTGAGATAGGGGTCCTCTTTCTTTATTTTGAATATGGATATCCAGTTCTCCCAGCACCATGTTGAATAGACTGTTCTCACCCCACTGGGTGGGCTTGACAGCCTTGTCAAAAATCACTTGACTGTAGATGTGAGGGTCTGTTTCTGAACCATCAGTTTGGTTCCACTGGTCTATGTGTCTGTCTTTATGCCAGTACCATTCTGTTTTTACCACTGTAGCTAGGTAATATGATTTAAAGTATGGAAGTGAGAGTCCTTAAAGTTTTAAAGATGTTTCTAGCTATTCAGGGCTCCTTATCCTTTCAAGTAAATTTGATAACTGTGTTTTCCTTTTTTTTTTTTAAAAAAAGGCTTATGGAATTTTTATCAGGATTGTATTGAATCTGTATACCAATTTAGGTAGAATTGAAATCTTAATGATATTTATTCTTCCAATCCATGAACACAAAATTTTCTTCCATTTATTTAGGTCATCTTTGATTTCTTTTAGCAATGCGTTGTAGTTTTCTGAGTACAAATGCTTTACATCCTTGATTAAGTTTATTCCTAAATAGTTGATTCTTTTAGTCAGTATTGTAAATGGAATTTTTTTCCTAACTTCCTCCTCAGATTGCTCATTAC
This sequence comes from Tolypeutes matacus, assembly GCA_026826555.1. Classification (NCBI taxonomy): domain Eukaryota; kingdom Metazoa; phylum Chordata; class Mammalia; order Cingulata; family Chlamyphoridae; genus Tolypeutes; species Tolypeutes matacus. The sequence goes on from JAKSZT010054368.1 coordinate 13,121,458, forward strand.
TAGTCTATAGAAACACTAGTGATTTTTGCATATTAATCTTTTATACTGCCACTCTGCTGACCTAGTTCATTAGTTCTAGTAGCTTTGGTGTAGATTTTTCAGGACTTTCTAGGTATTGGATTATATCATCTGAGAATAACAAAAGGTTTAGTTCTTCCTTTCTGATTTGGACACCTTTTATTTTTCTTGCTTGATTGCTCTAGCTAGAAACTCTAGCACTATAATGAACAACAGTGGTGACAGTGGGCATCCTTGTCTTGTTCCTGATCTCAACAGGAAAGCTTTCAGTCTTTCACCATTGAGTACAATGTTAGCTATGGGTTTTTCACATATGCCTTTTATCATGTTGAGAAAGTTTCCTTCAATTCCTATCTTTTGAAGTATTTTTTATCAAGAAAGGATGCTGTATTTTGTAAATGCCTTTTTTGCATCAATCAACAGGGTTATGTGATTTTCTTCTTTGATTTATTAATGCAGTGTTTTACACTGTTGATTTTCTGGTGTTGAATCACCTTTGCATGCCTGGTATAAAACCCACTCGATCATGATGAATAATTCTTTTAATGTGTTTTGGGTTCGATTAGTGAGTATTTTGTTAAAGATTTTTGCATCCATATTCATTAGGGAAGTGGGTCTGTAATTTTCTTTTTCTTTTATTTTTTTTAAATTTTATTTTATTATTTTTTTAAGATTTTATTTTATTTATTCATTTATCCCCCCCTTGCTGCCCGTGCTCGCTGGGTCAGCCAACCACGCCATGCGGGCAGGCCCGCCCTCACCAGGAGGCCCCGGGAACCGAACCCGGGGCCTCCCATATGGTAAACGGGAGCCCCACCGAATGAGCCACAGCCGCCTCCCTGTAATTTTCTTTTTAAAATATCTTTGTCTGGCTTTGGTATTAGGGTGTTATTGGCTTCATAGAATGAGTTTGGTAGCATTCCTTCTTGTTCAATTTTTTGGAAGAGTTTGAGTAAGATTGGTATTAAATCTTTGACTGCTTGGTAGAATTCACCTATGAAATCATCTGGTCCTGGGTTTTTCATTCTGGGGAGTCATTTGATGACTCTTTCAATCTCTTTACTTGTGATTGGTTTGTTGAGGTCTTCTATTTCTTCTAGGGTCAGTATAGATTGTTCGTATGTTCCTAGGAATTTTTCCATTTCATCTACGTTGCCTAGTTTGTTGGCATACAGTTGTTCATAGAGTTCTCTTATGATCTCTTTTATTTCTGTGCAGTCAGTAGTAATGTCCCCATTTTCATTTCTGATTTTATTTATTTGCAACTTCTCACTTTTTTTGTCAGGCTAGTTAAGTGTTTGTCAATTTTGTTAATCTTCTCAAAGAACAAACATTTGGTTTTGTTAATTCTTTTTTTTTTTTTTTTCTTTCTCAATTTCATTTATTTCAGCTCTGTTCTTTGTTAATTCTTTTCTTCTGCTTGCTTTGGGAAAAGTTTGCTGTTCTTTTTCTAGTTCCTCCAGCTGTGTAGTTAGGTCATTGATTTTAGCTCTTTCTTCTTTTGTAATGTAAATATTGAGGGCTATAAATTTCCCTCTCAGTACTGCCTTTGCTGCATCCCATAGATTCTGATATGTTGTGTCCTTATTTTCATTTGTCTCAAGATACTTATTGATTTTTCTCACAATTTCTTCTTTGACCCACTGATTGTTTATGAATGTGTTGTTTAATTTTCCATATATTTGAGAATTTTCTCTTTTTCTGCCTGTTGATTTCCAACTTTATTTCATTATGATCAGAGAAAGTGCTTTGTATAATTTCAATCTTGTTAAATTTATTGAGTTCTTCTTTTTTTTTTTTTTTTTTTTTTAAGATTTTATTTATTTATTCATTTATCCCCCCCTTGCTGCTTGTGCTCGCTGGGTCAGCTAACCACGCCGTGCGGGCGGGCTTGCCCTCACCAGGAGGCCCCGGGAACCGAACCCGGGGCCTCCCATATGGTAAACGGGAGCCCTACTGATTGAGCCACAGCCGCTTCCCTGAGTTCTTCTTTTGACCCAACATATTGTCTATCCTGGAGAAAGATCCATGAGCATTTGACAAGAATGTATATCCTGCTGTTTTGGGGTACAATGTTCTGTATATGTCTATTAGGTTTAGTTCATTTATCATTAATTATCAGTCATTTAGTTCATCTCTCATTATTGTTCCTCTGCTCAGATATTCTGTCCAATGATGAGAGTGGTATATTGAAATTTCCAACTATTACTGTAGGGACATCTATTTCTCCCTTCAGTTTTGCCAGTGTTTGTGTCATGTAATATGGGGCATCCTGGTTAGCTACATATACATTTATGATTGCTTCTTCTTGGTGAATTTCCCATTTTATTAATATATAATGTCTTTACTTGTCTCTAATAACAGTTTTGCTTTTAAAGTCTATTCCATCCAATATAAGTATAGCTACTCCAGCTTTTTTTGGTTACTGCATTCATGAAATATCTTTTCCAACCTTTTACTTTCAATCTATTTGTAACCTTGGGTCTAAGGTGAGTCTCTTGTAGACAGCATATAGATGGCTCATATTTTCTTATCCATTCCAGCAGTGTCTTTTGATTGGGGAGTTTAATCCTTTAACATTCAATATTATTATTATAAAGGCACCCATTTTGACGTTTGGGTTTTATCTGTAATGTTTTATTTTCACCACTCTTTTTACACTTTTAGTTACTTTTACTGATGTAACTTTTATTTCTAGACTCTTCCAAGCCTCTCTAGCTTGTCTTTTCTTTTCAGGCTGTAGCACTCCCTTTAGTATTTCCTGCAAAGGTGGTTTCTTGGTTACAAACTCTCAGTTTCTGTTTATCTGTGACTATTCTAAACATGCCCTCATTTTTGAAAGGCAGTATTGCCAGATAGGAGAGTTTTGGCTGGCAGTTTTTCTTTTGTAGTATCGTAAATCAATCATACCACTGCCTTCTTGCCCAATGGTTTCTGATGAGAAATCAGCACTTAATCTTATTGACCATCCCTTCTTTGTGGTGCATCACTTTTTTCTTGCTGCTCTCAGGATTCTTTCTTTGTCTTTGGCATTTGACGTTCTGATTAGTATGTTTCTCAGAGTAGGTCTATTCAAATTTATTCAGATGGGAGTACATTGTGCTTCCTGGTCACAGATATCTATGTCCTTGAATAGGGTTGGGAAATTTTCTACCATTATTTCTTCAAATATTACTTCTGCCCCCTTTCCCTTCTCTTCTCCTTCTGGGTCACCCATGACATGTATGTTTGCACATCTCTTGCCATCATTTAGTTCCCTGAGACCCTGTTCAATTTTTCCATTCTTTTTCTGTTCTTTTATGTTTGTTTTTGGAGATTATGTGTTCAAGCTCACTGATCCTTTATTTTGCCTCCTCAAATCTGCTGTTATATGCCTTCAGTGTATTTTAAATTTCATTTATTATACCTGTCATCCCACGAGATCTTCTATCTTTCTATGTATGCTTTCAAATTCTTCTTTGTGCTCAAAACCTTGTGTCTTCTTAATATCCGTAACCTCTTTAGCTATCTCATTGAACTTATTAAGGAGATTTTTTTGTACATCTATGATTAGTTGTCTCAACTCCTTTATGTCATATGGAGGTTTAGCTTGTTCCTTTGACTGGCCATGTCTTCCTGTTTCTTGGAATGGCTTGTAACTTTTTGTTGGTGTCTTGATTTACTTGATGTATTTATTCAGGGCTCAGTTTCTTTCTTTAGTCTAGGGATTTTTATTTGATTTGCTTTGTGCTACAGCCCCTCTTTGATACTTGGTTCAAATGAATTTGGAAATTTATAGTGGATTGTGTTTAGCCAACTGAATTTTTCAGCTCTTTTTCATCTGTTTCTTGCCCTTTCTCCCTTGCTGGTTGCATAGGAGGAGCTGAGGATGTGGTTGGTACTGTAAGCTGTGGAGACTGAAGCTGTCCATTTTGCCCCAGGAACTGATGACACATCTCCCACCTTTCTCCCCTGCAAGGAGCTGCAGCCATGTGCAGTAATCCAAGGTGTGCAGGCCAAGACCATCTGCAGTTTTCCAGAGAGACTGATGAAGCTCCATGCCCCTTCCTCCCCTGCCTGGGGCGGGGGATGGAGCCCCAGGTGTGGTCAGTAAACTAAGCCATACTGGTCAAAACTGACTGCAGTTGCCCAGATAAACTGACAAAGCACTGGACCCCTCCTCCCCTTCCAGGGGCTAGGATAGAGCCACAAGTGTGTGCAACAATCTTGTCCATGCAAGCCAAAGGCACTTGCAGTTGCCTGGAGAGGCTGAGGAAGCACTGCCCCTCCTCCTGCTCTGTCAGGGGCAGGGATGGAGCCACAGATGTCTCCAACAGTCTAGTCCCTGAGGGCTGAAAGTGGCTGCAGTTGCCTGGAGATGCTAAGGAAACACTGCCATCCCTTCTATCTTACTGCGGGCAGGGATGAGGCCTCATGGGTGCCCAACAATCCAGTCTGTGAGGGCCAAAAGTGACCACAGTTGCCCAGAGAGGCTGGTGCAGGTCCCCTCAGCTTCCTCCCTGCTGGGGGCAGGGCTGGAGCCAAGGCTAGGGTAGCAGTTTGACCTGGGTGGAAAGAAGCAGGTCCCTACCTTCACTGTGATTTTCAATGAGCCCCGCTTCCCCTCATGCCGGGGGTTGAGTTAAAATGGAGGCTTCCAGCCTCTTTCTGACTTGGACAGGGTCAGACTTCAGCTGTTCTTAGGATTGGGCTTTAGCTGGCCAAACTTACTAACCAGCAGCTGACGGTGGTGCCTGACCATGTCTTCTTCCCCTGTTTTTGGGAAATGGAGCTTCCCACTGCCAGGGAACAGTTTTTGAGGCATCTTGCACAGCCAGCAGGGGGTAGGTGTTGGCCTTCACTGCGTGGAGTGCTTACTCAGGAGTCTTACTGCAGATGGGCAGCCTCTTCCTTCTGTTCTTCCAAGGATGTTGCAGGATGCTCTTCTGGTCTCCTGGGCCCCCCAACCAGGTGCCTTAGATAGCTGTAGCTGATTACTAAATGAACTGTAGGATGAGCTGACTTGGAGCTCCTACTCTGCTGCCATCTTGCCCCTCTCCTCTCCTGGGTACTTCTGGTTCTTCATGCACACAGAGAGAGGGGTTTCCAATAGCTTGGGGGCTGTTAAGAGTGAAAGCACGTGGGAGCTGGTGTGCATGAAAAATGTCAGAGGGTGCCAAGGGATGTGGGAGAGCAGTGATGGCATCGGCTACTTGTGAAGACATAAAAAGTGTAAAGCAATGGATAATTTAAAAGGAGTAACTACTATGAGAAGTGAGTGTTCAAGATTGGATAGAAATGAATCCAGAAAAGGAGATGGAGAAGGATGACCTAAGCAGAGGAAGTGTCAGGGAGGGAATTATGGAGGTAAGCAAGCATAGCATATTATAGCAACAGGAAGTAGATTAAAAATGGTTCTAAAGGTGGAGTAGAGGTCCGTGGGCCAAAGATGGACTTTGTCTGGCTCGCACAGTGTTTAAAAAAAATTGGGCCAACATTGAAACATCACAGTTCCTATAGGAAAATGGAAATTTTCTGATTCTTTTGAGACCTTGGGAGAGCTTGCAATGCCAAGTCTGTATTCCTTGCCTGGAGAAAGGGACTAGACCTGAGAAATTGATGGTTCTGAGATTCCCTTCTCTCTCTACATCTGGCACCCTCCACTGTGGCCCACTCAGCCTTTGAGTTGTGGACCCTGGTCTGAGTATGGTGGGGGTTGTGGCCAGGGAACCTAGTAAGAGTTACATCATTAGGGGCCTCCAAGCTCATGCTGAGTAGGGTACCTTGGGGTGATGGGGAGCCAATGAAGGTTTTAAGTAGCAGAGTGACATGGTAAGGTGTGTGCTCTAGAACACCTGCCTCACTTTGTCAACACACCAGGTTGGATAAGGGATCAGCTAATATTTAGACCGAAACTTTTAAATGGACCTCAGATGTTCAGAATTAGGTTAATTGTAATCCTGGTTCATGGCCCACTGCCATCATTTCTCCAAGAATGGATCTCTTTTATTTTGCTTTAATTATTAATAACTATTTAATAATATCCAGCCCAGGATATATAACGAGGACAACAACTTACTTCTATCCTCATCTCACCTTGAAGTGGGCTTCAGTTGTCATGGCCTGCTCACGGTAAACTTGGTAAAGGCACCTTTGCCGGGTAACGTACACCACGGTAAACAGGTAAAAGGCACCCTGGTTTCTTTTTGGGAATCACTTACCTCAAGTTTCAGTCCATATAGTTGTAAGAGAACAAGGATGGACCCTTCCTCCAGACTCAACCCTGGCCAATATCACACAGTTATTTAGGAGACCAGGTTTTGAGCCCAGGTCTATGAGTTTCCCAAGTCCATGGACATAACCTGCATACCACGCTACTTCATAGATGAGCTTAGAAATCATCCAGCCCAGCTGTTTTTACAGGCTCTCTCTAGCCAGTGATGGGAAATTCACTACTTCAGCAAGATGTTAGAAAGTTTGGCCTGCCTGCAACTCCTGTCCTCTGATTCTAGCTGTGCTGTTAGCTTCCTTCTGTTTACCTGGAATCTGGTAAACATAATCTTCATTCAACATGTATTGAGTATCTGCCTTGTATAAGGCGCTGCAGGGAATACAAAAGTGGTTAAGAAAAGGCTTTTCTGCTCCAGTGGGGTTTATAGTTTAGTAGAGGAGATAAGACAAATAAACAAGTAATTATAATACAATGTCAAGAGTGTTATGTACTATAAGAGAGGAACAAGCAAAATTCTTTTTGAATTCTATTGGAATTCAGAGAGAGAGAGAGAGAGAGAGAGAGAGAGAGAGAGAGATTGATAATTCCGGGGATAGGAATTTGGAAAAGCTTCGTGACAGACATAGCATTTGGCTGTGCCGCGATGGTGGATACAGATAATGGTTTTGGAGGCCAGGGTAGGGAATAGTGTTATCCACCAGAAGGAACAGCATGGACAAAGGCATGGAGCCCAGGGCCAGTGAGTCCAGGAACAGGACAGTGGGCATCTGGCTCAGAGTCTAGATGTAGAGGTCAAGGGGGAGAGGTGACTGGCCTGCAAGGGGACTGAGGCCACAGCCTTCAATAGTGTAAATTCTTTCCCTGCCAATCTCCCCTCCCCTTCCCTTCAGCTTGACTAATTCATCCTCATCCATCTCCTCCAGGAAGCCTCTTCTACTTCCCCAGGCGGGCTCAGAGGCCTCCCCATGTTCTCTCAAAGCTCCCTAGGCTTGTCTCTGCCATAGCCCTTAGTTCTGTCCTGCCTTGCCACGACTCTATTACATTATGTGCTTATGTCTTGGTCTCCTTGAGAAGACCGTGAGAACTGAGGCTGGACTTGTGCCTTCTCTCCCGCAACATCACCGACACTTAACCTGGTGTCAGGTCTTTTGTGGGTGCTCAGTATCTAGTTGTCGAATGAGTGACTCCTTCCCATCCGGTGCTATGACTGTTTATTTCCCTCCTTCAGTGCTTTGCTCAGTGGACTTGGAGTGTTTATTTTGTTCCTCTACTTTGTCCTCAGCTGTTATTCAAGGTCTTGACTTTGACTTATTTTAGTGAATATTTTCACTTTATGTTTTACCTTTGGATTCAGATTCCAGCTCCCATACTACTTCATTTATTCAGCCAGCTTGCTCTGCTTTGAGGCCTCATGCATGATCCATTGGGTACTTTTCAATTCCAGTTATTTATTGAGTGCCTACTGCAAGCACCCATAACGACACTCCATCACCCTTGCCCAAGTTTGGCTACATCCTTGAATCTCACCAGAAAAACTAAGAGGCTAGAGAAGACAACAGGTTCCCCTACAGAGGAGAGATGTCTGATGTGTCAACCAGATTAATTCATCCTATGGCACCATTAGATGAGTGCGTGGGTTCATCAGGCAAGTACCGATGACAGCTACCTTTCCCACTGATCATTGGGAATCTATCTGGGCTCTCGCAGGGGGAATGAGAGATTGTAATTCTGAAGTGGTACAGAAAGAAATGTAATTGGATCAATGGGCTGTTAATGATGCTATTGAACAGCTTTCTGCCACTGCTATATTTTGCATGGGGCCAGCCTACCAGCCAGAGCAGACATGGGGCCACGGAGAACTTAGCCACAGCCACGTGAATGCTCAGATTTGACTCAAAACCTTCTGCAGATGCAGAAGATCTCATGTGATTCATTATAATCCCCCTTGGCCAAAGCGGGTGTTTCAGTGGTGTCAAGGCAGCCCTTCCAGGCACCTGGCTCCATGCCTTCCAGGGCAGTTGCCGGCATCAGGTGACCTCATATTTGCTGCTGTGTCGTTTCTGATGGGAAGAAATGGGAAGCAAAGTGGATGTCCATCACAGGGGGATGGCTGAGTAGGTTAGGTGCGTCCCCCCACAGGCAGTTTTTCTTATTTGAATTAGAACTCAGGTGCCTGGGAAGGCTTTCTACAAGCAGTTGGTGAAGGAGAAAAGGCCACGTGGAGAACAGTGTCTGTAATGAGATCCCATTTCTACAAAATTGGCAGTGACCACTCATCCTCATACAGGCCTATATATCTGGCTAGAATTAAATGAAGATGGAGAATATTTGGAAGATCCCTGATTGGCTGTCCATGTAGGGTTTTCTGGCAGGGCAGGTAGTGGCAGGGGTGGGTGCCAGTAGGGGTGGGGATGGGATGGGGAGGCCACCAAGCAAAAATTAATGTGCCTTCTCTCTCTCTCTATCTCTCACACACACACATACACACCACGAATCTGGTCACTTTTATGCATTTATTTCAGTCAAAATAATTAAAAATGAGAAAGGAATCAAGTGACATACTTTATTTTTATTCACTTAACACGTCTTAGTGGCAAACTGTGGGACAGGCCCTGTGCTTGCTATGGATGATACAATAAGACCCAAACCTGTCAAAGTGCAATACAAGTATATAAATGCAAGAGATTATAACTTTAATGAGACATGTTCTTAGAGTGGGTCGCAACCCTGGATGCATTTTAGAGTTGCTGCTAGAGCTTTTAAAAAAATTCTGGGGAAACGGATGTGGCTCAAGAGGTTCGGCGTCCGTCTACCATATGGAGAGACCGGGGTTCGATCCCCGGTACCTCCCGATAAAAAAAAAAATAAAAAATAAAAAAAATAAATAAATAAAAAAATTCTGATGCCTGGGGCCCCAGCCCAGTCCTGTTAAATCAGAATCTTTGAAGTTGGAGTCTGGGTACCATAATCAAAAAAAAAAAATCTCCCTAAGGTGAGGTTTGAGAACCACTGTCTTAGAACTTGAATTTTAATACCTTCATACATATTATCCTAGACCAAAATATCTGTTAATAAATTCAGGTTAGCCTTTTGCATCAATTGCATTTATTTAATAAAATGCTGAGCTAAAATGCTGAAGTGATTCTGGCCCTGTGAAAGTGGTGTCTGAATGCCTCTACAGTGCTATCAGTCCAAGGCTCCTGAGCTAAGGGGGAACCTGGGAGGAGGCTGAAGGGTGGACGGTAATAAGAAAGGGATGGTCTGATCTCACCGCCCTTCCCCATGGGCTCCCAGTCTCTGCCAGCTGCCGAAGGTCGGTCTCTTTGGCTTGGTGGCCTTCAGATAAAAGCAGCAGCTCCTTGGCCTGCTCTCTTGCTGGGTTGAAGCCGTGTGGTTCTGAAATTAATTGGGGGCGCTGACTTTTCTAAGACTCTGGCACTTCCTAATGAATTGTTTTCCCACATAAAAATACACACTCATGTCGTTTAAAGAGATGCAACAGGTGAAACCCAGTAATTAAGGATCTCTGCAGGAAGGGGAAACTGAAAGCAGCAGCTGGTTCTCTTAACATGCCATTAATCAGCCCCACCTGCACAGGGAAGGGGCGACTCCAATCTCGAGGCAAGCGGAGGGCCAGGCCAGCGTCCCGCTCGGGACCTCCGCTGTCCCACATTTCAGGATGGTAGAAAAGAAGGTGCGGTGTCGAGGCTGAGGCTACGGTGAGGCAAGCAAGGTGCAAAGTCGCATGTACTGTCCCTGCTGATCCTGCACCTGTACTTCCTGCCCCGGGCACCGCCCTCTTAAGGAGGCACCTATTCTGAGAGTCCAGCTAGTGCGAGGTCGGCACCTGAGAGTAAGTGCCTCCTTCAAGTATGCTCCCCAGGGGACTTCCTAGCTTGTCTGTAGACCCCGCCCTGGGAAAGTGTGTTGGCTTCAGAGACAGACGGATTGACGCTGGACTTTTCCACTTTTAGCTCTGGGTTTGGGGCTAGTGATAGTTTCCTCTCTGAACCTCAGTTTCTTCACCTGGAAAATGAAGTAATGCCAGTATGCTGGTTCAATAGTCACTGCTACTATTATTTAGTGGGGAAATTGTATTTTAAAAGTTGGCTTTTGTGTAAGAAAGTTGGGGGGGGTGATAAGAATGTATATCTTTGCTTGTATTCACATAAAAAAAATACTAAAAGGATAAGAAACTAATAAAGTACTTACCTGTGGGGGTGGGAAGAGTGGGGGCGATGGGGACAGGATTGGGAGCTCTAAACGTAAGCCTTGCTATTTTGGTTTTGTTTTGAGCCTTGTTACTATATTACCTAGTCTAAGTACATAAATATATAGATAAAGAAATATATGCATAAATAAATAGCTGGTTGCTGTTTGAACTGGTTGGTTTAGGAGGATCAGGAAGAATGTCTCTGAGATAACTGCAATTTTTTTTCCCAGAACAAATACTTTAATTGGTATGGTTTGCTTATTTACAGCGAGGCCTCCCCTGGGACATAGTGTAGGTGGGGGAAGTTTCGGTAAAGGAGAGTCAGTTTGATGTGAATTGATTTAAAAAATAGGAGTCTGAGGTCTTCTCCCAGCTGTCGGGGAGGTAGGGTCTTGGGGTGGGACCTTTGCAGAAAAAGGAGATGGAAGAGAAGGGATTTGGTAGGGAAGCAGGATTCAAGCAAGACGACCACTGGGCCTGAAGGAATGTCTAGGAAGTGAGGAATTCCCTAGGGCAGAGGTGGCTGGGAACTTGAGGACAGGGATGACTAAAACTGTGCTGCTTCTGTGCTGTAAGCTCCCTCCATTTCTGACAGCTTCAGTCAAGTTCTGCGTGAAACATTCTCAGGTGAGAGGTGCTTTGGGGGAATGAGAAAGAGACGGGGTTGACTATGGGCTGCAGCAAGATGGAAGGAGAACCACAGGGCGGGGAGCTAGAGAATTCTCAGGAACAGGAATTCAGAGTGAGATGTATGAGCGTGGAAGCCTTGGGAACCAATCCAAGACATACACCTTCTACCCTAAGGCATTTTATTTGGCTTTTGGAGGGTGACCCCGGAAGGACTTGACAACATTCAAGCAGCAGACATCTGGGTAATGGAGTTGCTAGTGCTGGGATGCTCCAGACAGGGTGTGGTTCATGACCCTGGGCCCAGAAAAGTCCTTCTCTTGAACCTTCCTGGAAATAGTTCCCTGGAAGATGGGGCTGGAGTCCTCACGGCTCCATCTTCCATCCCATTAAACCACAGTGAACCACCCCAGCATTTCTCACTTCATCCTTTCAGCCCTGTTTCCTGCTCACCAGCTGTGGCTGCCTGCCTCTCTGGGTCTCCCTCTGAAGTTGTAACATTTGGTTCCCAAACTCTACTCTTGGTCTAGCTTCCAAATTTTGGCTCTCAACTCCTGAGGAATTATATATTCACCAATGTTCTGCCACTAAAAATCCTTCAGGTGGCAAGTCCTGGGGCCAGTCTTAATTCTCTGCGCAGCTCCCATCTGACCTCTTTTAGACAGTGCTTGTCTGCCCATTCCAGTCATTTGCATCCACCCAAACCTGCCCCCCATCCTTAGAACCCTGTTGGAACAACACCCAAGATAGAGAAGAATCTCCATGTGAAACCAGATTGTAATGAGGAATTTCCTATGTGTATCCCAAGCATCTAATATTAGCATCTGCCGTAATTACTTGTTGATTGAATTATGGAGGTTAACAGATGACAAAGAACAATCAGCCAGCAGGGGTTTCAGACAGGCAATTTTCAACCCAATATAACATAAGCTTCTTAGAGAACTAATGAATTCCTGATGGCTGGATAGGTTCAGTACCTAAAAGGCTGGACTAGGTGACTTCTATGCTCATCTGTTAGGTGGATGGGTACTAGCTAAATCCATGTTTTTGGAATCATACTGAACCGAATTCAAAGCCTGGTTCATCTAACCAGTTGAGTGATATTGAGCAAGTTACTTAACTCCTCCAAGCCTCAGCTTCCTCTTTTGTAGCATTAAGATGGTGAGAGTGCCTATGCCATCGTGATGCCTGGAGGGTTAAGTGAGAAGACATAGAATAGTTCTTGCCTGTTTGTGAGTAGATCATTAAGAACATGTCAGAAATCTGAGCTTGGGCGGCAGCTCTATTATTCCCATTTCTAAGGCTGTAACTGGTGAATTACCCTCCCATAAATCCCCTCAAGAAGGCAGGTGAACATATCTATAAAAAATACAAATATAAATAAACTAGAGAGACAAAAACAATAGCAGCTATGTATGGCAGGGGAAGCATAGAGAGATTGAGAGGTGATAAGTTTTTGTCTGTTTTTTTGGTTTTTATTCTTATTGGAATAATCGAAATGTTCTAATAATGATTGAATTGATGAATATGGAAAACTATGTGATTATTCCAAATACCATTGATTGTGCACTTTGGATGGATTGTATGCTTTACTAATATGTATCAGTAAAATTAACTTGTTAAAAATAAAAGAAGGCAGGTGGAGCATCCATGAGTGAGACCGAGCTTTGAAGACTCCTTGCCTGATGTCTCATCCACTTTACCATTGGGGAGATGCTAACTCTGCCATTAGGGGACAGGTTGGTCTGCCAGGGTTGGGTGAGGAGTGGGCATCTCTTTCCTCTCCCATCCATGCATGGAAGAAGCAACTACCTTCATGTCTGCATAACTACAGTCATGCGGCCCTGGGAAGTCATGAAACAGTCAAACTTTTAGGTTCCGTGAGTGGGAAGGTCATTGGATGAGAAACAATGGTTGATCTTCCCCACTGGAGAGAGTCCCTTCAGTGAAGGGACAATAGCTTGATTCTTAAGCCAGGAAGGCTATGCCAGGGCAGGCTGTCACCTCTTGCTGTGATCAAGGAAAGCTTTGATCACATAGAGCCCCAGAAATTCTTGTTTAAAGAATGGATACCTTCCACTCCTAATATATCCTCCTCTTCTTGACAACTGCCTTAAGGAATGAGTGAATTATAAACTGTATTAGCTATCCATTTCTGCATAAAAATCACCATAAACTTGATGACTTGATGCAACACCTTTGCTATTTGTTCATAATTCTGTGAGTCAGCAATTTTGGGCCAAGCTCAGCTGGGTGGTTCTTCTTGTGTTCTTACCTGGGGTGACTCATGTTCTGTCCTCATCTGGCATCTTTGACTTGGGCTAGATGGTCAATGATGATCCCACTCCCAAGTCTAGCGTTTGGGGCTATCTCTTGGCCATACTTTGCTCTCTGGGTGGTTTCTCATCTCCTGGACTTTTTCACATATCATTCTAAGGATAGATATTTTAGAAGGGTGAAGGCAGAAGTTGGAGGCCAATTGAAGCTTAGGCTCAGAACTCCCATAACATCACTTCTTGGAGATTCTATTGGTCCAAGCAAACCACATAGCCAGCTTGGATTCAAGGGGGTGAAGAAATAGATTCCACCCTTTAATGGGAGGAATGGCAAAGTCACATTCCAAAATGGTGTGTATACAGGAATGGGAAGAATTTGTGGCCAACTTTAGTAATCATGATAATTCTGATTTAACTAACAAGACTCTATCAAGACAGATCATTACTGTCTCCTACTCCAAAAACCATCCTTGCAGTAATGCAGAACAAATAGAAGAAGAATGAAGTGTGTGACTCTGCCAATATTGACTTATTTTTATGACCAGCGATGGATCAGTGGGAGAAACAACAGGCCTGCAAAATCCCCAGAGATTCTCAAGGGCCTATAACTTGCATTTCCATATTTATGTCGAACTTCAACTTTGTTCCCTTTTTTGACTCCACCTCATTCATTGCTTTGGGTGTTTATGTCAGCCCCAATTGATCCTACATTTCTGTCTACTGTGCTAAAATTAGGCTTGTTCCTCCACCGTTTCACCATATGGTTATAACAGGATGTGTGGTTGGGTCTCCTGGATACCTTGGGCCTGGGCAGACCCTTTTCTTTCAGTTGTTTTCTTCTAAGTGTGCCCAAGTGATATATACTTCTTCAGTCCAAATCTTGCAAAGAACTAGACATTTCTATCCCATAATGTCCTTCAGATACCTGTTGGTGTTAAACTGACTTCTCTGATATACCATTGTCCTGGTATTTTGGGCATAAGCCTATTTTTCCTCAAGTAGTTAAGTCTATCAGAAAAAGTACTTTTCAACCGAACACCCTCATCTCCTTTAGGTCTTTATTCAAAAGCACTTTCCTAGTAAGTCCTTCTCTGACCCTCCTATTTAAAATTGAAAATGCTCCCAGCCAGTCCCAATCTCCCCTTTATGCTTTTTTTTTTTTTTTTTTTCCTTCATAGCACTCACCACCAGCTGCCATTCCCTGTGTTAGTCTTATTCATTTATCTGTCTCATCTCCTCTAGAATGTAAGTTTCAGGAAGATAGGGGATGTTTGTCTGCTTTGGTTACAGTTATATCCTCAGCACCTGGAAGAGTGGTTGGCCCATAGTAGGCACTCAACAAACATTTCTTGAATGAATAAACCACCCCCTCTCTTTAATTATCTCTATCTCTATTTGTCTATATCTAGTTCTGCCTATATCAGTTTCTCCATCCATCCATTTAGTGATCCCTCCTAGGATGGCCTGAATAATAATCAGAAGACCTGGCGACTAGGAGCCGATCAATTACTATCAGAGAGTTTCTGTGGCTCCGCAGGCTCCTTGTTCTCGCCCAGTGTCTATCTTTGAGGTGAGGGAGATTTGTGGTGAACATAAAGGCAATTCTTCAGCTGAACAGGGCCCAGGTCTTGCTGCATCTAGAGTCATCATTAGGGAGCAAAAAACCTTTCATGCCAGAAACTTTTAAACTGCACACATGATAGAATTTCTCCTTTTAATCTGAGAAGCCTTGGGGCCTGGGGGGGGGGTCTGGTGCAGAGGATCATTGCAGAAGGGTAAGAATCATTCCATCTTTATTTTAGTCCTGAGAGTTGCGAGTTGTCTCTGCCATGCTGTACTTTGGAGTCTTCTCTGTTTATAAACATTTGCTGATGGATTTGTGTGTGTGTATGACTTGAGGTAGGTCATACAGTCAGGCCAGAGGAGAGAGGAAACTGCATTCAGATCAGCTTGCTGGGGGCAGCGCTGCTTTAATATGAGAAAAAGAGAGGGTTTTCCACTCTGTCTCCCTGTCCCCAGTTGTCAGAACCTGCTTCCTTGGGTGGATGTGGGGGCAGGCATGGGTCCCCTTTGTTCCCGTGGTTGCAGCACTCACAGCAGATTCGCCCACAGAACGCCCATGACTATATCTGGCCATACCGTTGTTTCATTTGGCTCACCCAGTGTTGATTTTGTTTTACTTTTTCTTTTGGCTCACTAGCTCATCAACAATGGTCTGTGCAAGGGCCCTGCTCAAGGAAGAGCTAACACGGCAGGCCCAGGGTCACCATCTTTAGAAGGGCCTGCTCTGGGGCTTGGCCCTTGACTGGCAGCTGGGCACTTGGCTTCTGGAATGTTCCCGGTGTGGATAAGACTGTTTTGCCTGCGAGGCACTGAACACCTGCTTTCCGTCTCGACATGTGGAATTTCACTGGTCGTGGCTGCTCTCTGTGCCTATGTGGACCAGCCCCCAATAAAAACCCTGGGTGCGGAGTCTTAAGTGAGCTTTCCTGGGCAGAAACACTGCGTGTGTGTTGCTGAATTTTGCTGGAGGAAAGAACGTGATCTTTGTGACTCCTCGGGGTAGGGAGAAGTGGGAGAATCTTGGAAGCCTGTGCATGGATTCTCTTGACTCTGCCTGATGTCTTCTTTCCCTCGCTGATCCCTGCAATAAATTATAGCTGTGAGTAAACACGCACACACACTTCTAACAGAGTGCTTTATTAAATGTGGAATAGGACTCTGAATCAATATCTTATTTAGTTCGTATTTTAAATTGCCATAAAGCTGACTTTTTGTGGTCTAGAGTTTCTATGAATTTTAGCACATTTAAAATTCATTTAACAACTACCATAAAGTGCAGGACACTGAACACTTCATCACCCCAAAGAATTCCTTTGTGCTTTTCCTTTAACGTCATACCCTCCCCCCACCCATAATCCCTGCAACCACTGATCTGTCTCTATCACTATAATTTTGTCTTTTCAAGAAAGTCAAAATGGAATCACAAAGTATGCAACCTTTTGAGTGGGGCTTTTTTTTTCACTCAGAATAATGCCTTTGCAATTCGTCCGGGTTGTGGTGTGAATCAGTGGTTTGTTTGTTTTTATTGCTGAGGAGTAGTCGCTGGTAGGGAAGCTTGTTTGTCCATCCACGCATCGTAGGACGTTTGGGTTG
The DNA here is from genome assembly GCA_026826555.1 of Tolypeutes matacus. Classification (NCBI taxonomy): domain Eukaryota; kingdom Metazoa; phylum Chordata; class Mammalia; order Cingulata; family Chlamyphoridae; genus Tolypeutes; species Tolypeutes matacus. The sequence continues at coordinate 13,137,959 of JAKSZT010054368.1, forward strand.
TCTCCAGCTCTTGGCAATGATGAGCAGAGCTGCTATAAACATTTGTATATCTGTGTGCAGGTTTTTACGTGTACGTGAGTTTTCATTTCTTTAGGGTAAGAGTGGGATTACTGGGTCCCATTATAAGTGGCCGTGTAACTTCATAAGAGACCATCAAACTATTTTCTGGAGCGACTGTGCCATTTTCCATTCCCATCAGCAAGCTATGAGAATTCCAATTGCTCTGCATCCTTGCCAGCACTTGGCATTATCAGTTGGATCTATACCTTTTGGAGGTACCTTTTCCCAAATTTTATTTTAAGGTATAATTAACATTAAAAGCACAAATATGACATGTATGGCTTGATGATGATGGTTTTTACCTATATAGAGACCCTTATGTAATCACCATCTAGAGTAAGATCTGGAACATCTCTAGCACGCCTGCTATCTCCCTTGAGAACTCTAAGGCGTATTCTCCCCAAGGGAACCCCTATAATGACTTCTGATGCAACCGATTAGTTTCACCTGATTTTGAACTTTGCCCAATGGAATCATGCAGTATGTATTCTTTTGTGTCTGGCTTCTTCTGTTCAACATTTTGTCTGTTGAATGCATCCACGTTGCATATGGTTGTCTGTGGTCATTGGTGTATAGTATTCCATTGTGTAGATTCACCTCAATTATGTGTCTATACAATGGAATGATTACAATTATGTAATTCCAGTTGGGGCTTTTATGAGTTAAAATGCCATAACATACTTGCACATGTTTTCTGCTGGACATGAGTTCTCATTTCTCTTGGATATACTCCCAGGCATGTAATTGCTTGGTCATAATATTTATATTTAGCTTTGCTAAATGCTGCTAAACAAATTCCCAAAGTGCTTATACCAATGTATTCTCCCAATGTGTACACTTTAAAATAAATTAATGTGGGATTGTGCCAATGACATGGTGCTGTTTTGTATTCCCCTATACTCCCTCCCATCTTGGTTTTAAGGTCCATCAAAATTGCTAATTGTACATCTAGAATGTCATCGCTAATACTCCATGGTGTTTGCTCATTCCTCTTTATCTCTCTACTTCCCCAGTGATGGACACACTCATTGCCTTCAGCTTCCTGATACCACAAATCATGTTGTAATGATTATCCTCATACGTGACTGTCTAAGGAGCTTTGTAAGAATTTCTTATAGAACTGCTGGTCATTGGGTCTGTGAATCTTACTTTATAACAGGTTGGTCTGGCTACACCAGCCTATACTCCCACCAGCTGTGCATGAGGGCCCCATAATCCCACTTTCCTGCTGATCCTTGTAATTTCTGAAATTTGTTAGCATACCAGGTATGAAATATCTCATTACTATTTTAATTTGCATTTCTCTGCTTACTAATATGTTTTATAGCATTTCTTTATATGCATTTAATGAACATTTGTGTGGGTGAACTGGGTTCCTTTTAAAACATGGTTACTTGGTGCTATTGATATTTTGAGCAGGGTAATTTCTTGTGTGCATGTGTGTGTGGCTGTCCTGGGCTTTGTCGGATGTTGAGTATCATCCCTGGTCTGTACCCACTAGATGCCAGTAGCATATGATCCCCCCAAGTTGTGACAACCATAATTGTATCCAGATATTGCCGATATCAATTCAGAGCAACCTGTTGTTTACTGACATCTCCTCAGCCCTGAGAACAGTGTTGAATGAATTATGCATTTATCATAGTCATCATTTTGTTCCCTGGGGGGACAAAATCACACTTCGTTGAAAACTACTGGGTTAAAAGGGCCAAGAGTACAGAAGATACTGATTAAGGATAAAGTATCCAGCGGCATAGACCACAGGGTCTACCACTTAGGGATGGGGGGTTAAAGGTTGGGTTCCTGGCATGCATAATTGTTATATTCCCTGACATAACTAGTTCCCAGTGGCATCGAGATCTGGAGCTTGCAGTGCCCACTTTTTAATTATTCCCGCTGATTTCTGCTTTAACGATGTCCAGGATGAGAGCCAGACAAAACTGGTTGGCAGAGCCACCCAAAGGGGCGCTGGGACCTGATGTAGGATACTGGGAAGGCAGGTCGGAATGGACGTGTGTAGAGAAAGGGACGTACTCAGGATGGCGAAGCAGAGCGAGGATTCTCATGAGAAATGGAGAACTTTGTGGCTGAAGAAGCAGGGCCCTTCTTTGGAACCGGGGTCTGAAGGCAGGGGACCAGAGTCGATTGGGCGGGGAGCCTGAAGCAGGGCAGGGAAAGGAGCTCTGAACATTTTAAGGGCATCCAAGGCCTGCTTTTGAGAGCCAGAGGCACCACTGGCCGCCTTTTCTCCTCCCTGAAGATGATAAGGTTGTGCCGGCCTCTAGGCCGTGGAGCCGGATGCTCTTTTTGCCTCGAATCTCTTCCCTTCTGCACTCTGGGTGGCTGTCTCCTTCGCATCTTTCAGGACTTGGCTCAAATATCAATTCGGACCACCCTGTTGTTTACTGACATCTCCTCAGCTCTGAGAACAGTGTCGGATGAATTATGCATTTACCATAGTCATCATTTTATAGATGAGAAAAACATTTAAGAGTTTAGGTAACTTTCTCAAGGTCCACACGGCCATTAAGAGTAAGAGCTGGGATGTGAACCTAGAGCCGGCGTCAAGGCCATGCTACACTCAACCTCCATTTGTGAAATGTGGTGCTAATTCCTGTCCAAATGAGCAATGCCCTAGATGCTGGGATACAGTGGAAAGAAGACAAGGCCTCTGGCCCCACTGAGCCCATGATCCCCTAGGGTTGATCCCCACACAAGAAGACAATTAAAGTAGCATGTGCTGGGTGCTGAGACGGGGATGCACATGGCAAGTGAGAATGGCCAGGGGTGGAGAGCAGCAGATGATGGAGAGAGCTGTCCTAGGAAGAGCTATGGTGCATGTGACAAGAACCTGGTGACTGTGAGGAGCTGAAAGAAGTTCTAGTTCATTGGAGGGTAGAGGAACAGTGGAGGGATGGTGGCGGGTGGGTTCCAGGAGATAAGAACTTCAGGGACAGGGAATCTGAACTTTATACTAAGGCAGGGGTTCTTAACCTTTTTTGTTCCACAGACCCCTTTGCCAGTCAGGTGAAAAACCACGGACCCCTTACTAAGTCCACACTACACTGTGTGTTATTTAATAAATATATCACAGCCACACCAACATGTCCCCACAAGAATAATGGTTTTTTGAGTTTTCAATTCAAGCTCATGGATGCCCTGAAATCTTTCCACAGACCCCCTGGGGTTCCATGGACCCCTGGTTAAGAACCCCTGTGCTAAGGGCACCAACATACATCAGTGATGCCGGTGGGATATTAAAGACAGCTGGAGTCAGGGTGTTTCTGGTGGATCTTATTTGGCTTTGGTAACCCAAGGACCCAGCTCAGGCTTTGGTAAGTTTATAAGCCAGGTGACCACACTGGGAGCTGAATTAATTAACTAAATAATCAAATAACCAGTTAAACAGTTAGATATTTAGTGCCTTACATATACCAAACACTGTTTGAGTTGACTGGGGAGATGGAACTGAATGAAAAAGATAAAACCCTGCATCATAGAGTTTATATACAACTGTGGGAAAGGATAAGGCAGGGAAGGGGGATACAGAGGTAAATAGGGTGGCGGAGAAGCCCTCGCTGAGACAGGAATATTTGCACAACATCCAAAGGAAAGGGGTACAAATGAGCTTGAAGTGGGGGTATCCATGATCTGTTTGAGAAGCAGCAAGGAGGCCTGTGGGGCTGGGGGCAGCGGGCACAGGGGTGAGTAGTGGGAGATGAGCTCGGATGGAATGAAGCCAAGCCCACCATCTCTGCAACTTGAAGGAGGACATCCCCCAAAGTCCCCTGGACATTGTAATAACGTTGTCCAGGCCAGGGCACCTGACAGCTGGGGGGCAGGGGAGGGGGCTGGTGCTGACAGGCTGGTGTTAACTCCACGTCTCCAGCTCAAATATTTCAGCCAGAGCTTAATTTAGATTAAGTCTTTGATTTAATACAAGGTTCAAGTCCCATGTGTTTAAGGATATGGCTTGATTTAACTGTTGAATCTATAAATTGACCTTCCTGTTGGGGGTTTTCTTTTAATCTTTCAATTACATCTGAAGATGCTAACTCTGTTTGCAGAGGAGTAGACACTGCTGAACTTCAAGGACTTTTGCCTCTTTTGAGAAGGCTCAAAGGAGATTCGGCTGAGTTGGGCCTTAGGAGATGCCCTTGCCCTTGCAATGTACACTTGATACCTATAGGTGGGTGAAGAAGACCCTAAACAGGAGCTAAGTGTACTCGACATGAATATCCCACTAATATTCCAGTAAAAGACTGGAAGGAGATACCTCCAGGTTTGGCACTTGAGTCATTCAACAATATTTATTGAACACCTACAGATGCCAGGCACTATTTTGGGTGCTGGGGATACAGCAGTGAATAAATTAGTCAAAACTCCTTAACATCGTGGCCCTTACATTCTAGTGGGGTGGTGGGGAGGGAGAGACAGTTAAAAAATAAGAAAAATGTGATATAGTGTGGAAAGAGGTAAATACTATGAAGAAAACCAAAGTTGGACCAGGGGCTCAGGCATGCAGTGGAAGGGCTGCAATTTTAAACAGCGTTGTCAACAGGTTTTCTTTTTCTTTTTTTTCTCTCTAAAGAATATTATTGGAACTACTGGTGAAATATGAATAAGGTGTGTGGGTTATATGATAGTGTCAAGTCAGTGTTAATTTCCTGACTTTATATAATAATTACATTATGTTAGACACTGAAGTATCTAGGGGTAAAGACACATCCTGAACCAAACTCACTCTCAAAGTGTTCAGAAAAAAAACCCAAACAAACTGTATACACATATATACGTACACAAATGCACACACAGAGAAAACAGTAAAGCAAGTGTCAAACTATTTGGGGGAAACTAGGTAAAGGGTATATGAGAGTTCTTTATACTACTCTTAAATTTTCTGTAAGATGAAATTATTTCAAAGTTTTAAAAATACAAAAATAAGTAAATGAGTATCAGTGCAGCCATCACAATTTCTCAGACTCCTCCCTTACCACTCTGCTCCACCACATTCATTCAACACTATAGCTTCTGAATTATGTGTAATCCCCTCTTCCCTCCACCTCCCCACCATTAAGCTCTTTCGCAATGTTATGCCTTTGTTTGCTTCTGTATTTGTATTTGTATTTATCAGGAATGACCTTTCCTCTTTTTCTCCCTGGAGGACTCCTATTCATCCTTTAAAACCCTTTTCTGTGAAAAATTCCCCTTTTTTGTCTCCTACTCTCCAAAGAGACTAAAATAACCCCTTTCTCTGTATTGTCTCTGTATCTTGTTTTTACTTCTATTACCGCAGGTAGAGCACATTTTTATTTTTATTTGGTGTGACTCATCCATCTTTTCCTGCTCACTGTGAGTGTAATGGGGATAAGGCCTGAGTTCCATTCATCTTTCTATCCCCAGCCTTGCATACTGCCCAGCCCAGGGTAGAAGTGGAACACTGCTGAACCAAATGTTCTCTGATTGGAGAACAGGAGCTTGGAAAGTGCAGTGAAAGAAGGGATCCTGATGGAACAATCTAGCATCAGCTCAGTCAGCAGAAAGACCTTTCCATGGAGACAGACAATGACACATCTGCAATTAAGGCAAAGCTGTTCAGGGAATCTTAGAGCAAGCAAGACATCTGCAGAATGTTTGCATCCTTGAGCAGGTAGAAAGTGACATGGTACGGCACAGGGGCAGGGTGGTGTTAGGGATGAGATAAAGGATGGAATTATGACTTAGGGTAGTCTAAAAATAAGTTGATGGTGGGACTTTGACCATTCTAGGCTTTGTCCTTAAATGGCAAGACGTCTTTTGACCAAGGTCCTTGTCAAATTTTCTCGCCGTGCCCAACTCTGCAAACCACGTGAGCTCAGGGATGAACTGCCTCTGTTAAGTCATTAGTCCAAACCCCACTGAATACTTGCAGCCCCTCAGTGCCTTGATGCCCCTGGTTTTAAGCTCAGGAAGAGTGTGGCCCTGAAGGTTAACCTTCCACATGGAACACAGAACCCAAGGCTGCTAACTGACCTATTTCGGTCCCTCGGGGTGACCTGGGAACAGACGTTTTCTTTGTTGAACACGACAGAATTTTGAATCTTTTAGATATCAGTGTAGTTCAGGCAAGGCTGCTCCCTAAAGTTTGGAGACTCAGGCCCAAATACATTGGGGCTGTGTAGAGTCATGTGGGGTCTATAGGAATCTGCTGGTGGGGGAGCAGAAGAGAGTGCTATGGAATTGGACAGTGTGGTGGTTAAAGAATGAGTCTTGGTGACAGATACCTCTGGGCTTGAGTGACAACCCCGTTACTCAGCAGATCTGAGATCCTGAGCCAGTCACTTGTCCTCTCTGAGCCTCGGTGTCCACATCTGTGAAATGGGAAGTCCTCGCACCTACCTCATAGGGTCCTTGTGGGGACTAAATGAGTTCATGCATGTAAAACACTTAGCATCATGCCTGACCTATAGTAAGTGCTCAGTGCCTTTTGCTAATAATGATACAATACAAAGAATTAAAAATAAAAATCGCAGCACCTTTCATTTTCCAGTCTGCCTTTCCAACTATTCTGTGAGCGTTTGAGAGTAAGGGCTGGGTCGGATTTTTCTGTGATATTGCCCCACCCAGCACCAGGACTGGCACAGAGACGGTACTTGGGGAATGCATTTCTAGAACTGAATTAGATCTGTCTCCTGTCAGCTCAGGTTCTGTCTCTAGGAGGGGCACCGAGTCTACCTGGTTTGTAGCTCTATTCTGAGCACTTGGCAGGGTACCTGAAAAGTGGTAAGCAGGTCACATTTGCTGGCTGGTAGAAGAACGAATGAGAGGGGCGTCCAGAATAATGCCACATGTATGCTGCAGAGACAAGGCCAAGACCTCTGGGCACTCGGTGACATATATTTTACCACTTCGGGGGCATTTCCTTATACATAAGGTTATATTTGATAATATATAATGCTATATAAACATCTAACAGTATGGAACATGACTCACTGATATGTGTGCTTGGTAAACAGTGTGGGAAGAGATGTACCAAACTCACCAGAAGTTTCCTGGCGGTGGAGGTGCACTTCTCTATTGCTTGACAGTTTTATAATATGTAGTTATTAATTAAAATACAAGTAAAGAAACAAGATACTGAATTGCAGAGATAACTGAAAAAGGAGAGTGAGAGGATGAGGAAGAAGAAGGGGGAACGGAGATGAGCAAATTGTAGATTCTAGAAAGAAAAGTAGTGTCAGCCTCCTGCCCTGATGGGGGCACTGTCATTTCTCAGTCCATCTTCCAATGAGTAGGTTCCATAAGCAGAGTGAATGGACTGGGCACATTTTCACACTTTTAAGGCAATATTTTGGGGGGGGGGGTAAGTCTAACAATTCATGAGAGCAGCTACCTTTTATGGACACTCTCTGCAAACCAGGCCAGTATGGCATAGTGTTTATTAGGAAAGAATTTTCAGTTGGATGGAGCTGGGTGAGAATGCCAGCTGCATTGTTTGCTAGCTAGACAGCTTGTTTTGCCTCTTAAGCCTCAGTGTTCTTATCTGTAAAAGGGGACTAATAAAGACCTACTTCCTTGCATTGCTTAGAGAATTAAGTGGTTCTTGTCACATAGTAAAAAAAAAAACATAAAACAATAGCATTATTATGATGATAACAATATAACAAATATCAAAAAGTTAGAATGGATACCCAATCAGTTACTAATTCACCCCCACATTTCTTCCACTTGTCCAAAGATTTATTGAGAGAACTCGTTTGCAAATTTTTAAAGGCTTTTCTGAAAACGACATGTGCTGTTCTAAAAATGGCCTTCTCAAGATATCCCAACTCGGTGATCCTAGGCAGTGCTTTTGCCACAACATGTTGTTGGTGGATTCACGGAAAGCCTTACAGATCTGCTCTTCCCTAAGTCCTCTTAAATCCACTATTTGATCATTTGTTCAACAACTTCCTCAGAAATCAATGGCCGTCTCTAGTGAGGGGTTATCAGTGTCCAACTGGCCCCCAATCTCTCTGTGAAAACAGAGAGCACAATGGTCTCTCTACAGTTTTTTGGGTTCTCTCAGAGGTGTCATAGATGAGGACATTGATGGCAGCTCCATGGTCATAACCACAAATTTTGATACTCTGTTCATCTGGCCTGGAAATAGGAACACATCGAAGCATTGTTCTCGTGCTAGCTGCTCATTCATCTCCGATTTCAAGCTCATTTCAATGGTGTTTGTCCATTCATTCATTTATTCACCCATTTCAATAGAAGAGATGGGCACAAGAGAATTTGGAATTTTCTGTTACCTGAGGGGTGTGTGTGTGGGGGTCGGTGTTGCTTTGCTGTCCAGCATCCCAAGATTGGGCCCGCCAGTCGGAGCAATGCATTCTCTTGACCCCAGCAATCGGTTCAGAGATGGGCCTGTGACCCAAGTGGAGTGCAACCAAGCTGTTGCCTCTGTTGGGGAAGAAGCACAGGCTTTTTTCTTCTCAAACTGCTTGCAAAAAAAAGTGATGTGAGCCTGGGGCTTCCAGGATCCATTCCCTGGGGCCTGATTTTGAAGCCAACATAGCGGGAGGAGGGACTGAGCCAAGAGAAGAAAGGTAGGTCTACATGTCAGTGAGCCCCAGAATCAGATGATTCCCTAACTCAGACTATTCCCAGGACTTCTCAATTATTTGAGCCAATATAGTCTCACTTTTGTTTATTGCATTTTGACTTGGGTTTCTGTTCGTTGTTAATTTTTGAGTTGTGAATGATGTTTTAAACGTCTATTTTGAAAGGCCCTTGGCTTTTTGGTTTCCCTCTTTTATATATATATAAATTCTGGGATTTATGCCTTTCATATCCTTGACCATTTCTTTAGTGTTTGTTTCTTGACCATGAATCCCTTCTTACATGTGTTGTAAGTTTTTAAAAATCTAAGTGAACCCCTAGCTAGAACCCATGGTTTCTTTTATTTAATTGTGGCATTTTTTCCCATGATAAAAGTATTTCTTTTTTTTTTAATCACACATCTAGATTTAGAAATATAGAGAAATGGGAGGAAAAAATTATCCAGTATCCTAGTATCCAAACAAAACCAGTTAATATTTTATCAAAATTCTTTCCTGTATTTCCTTGCATTATACTCTAGAAATAGTTTTGCATATTGCTTTAAATTGTTTTTGACAAGGTCATACAATTATATGATATAAAATGTAAAAGATCCCCTACACTCTTTGGCACCTTGAATTTTTCTCTAAACAATTAATCGTGGAAACAATTCAATGTCGGTACAGAGAGTCGCCAATATGTGGATGCACCAGAGATCATTTAAATAAATCCCTAGTGTTGGACACTTAGGTTGTTTCCAGGTTTTGTGCTATCATAAACCAGTGCCTTACATCTTTGCGCATGAACCCTTTGTGATAGTTCCAAAGGATGGATTCTTTGAAAAGAAAGTACATTGGGTGGCTGGCAGGAGCATTTTTTTCCCCCACCATTGATACAATGGTGAAATTACCGTTCCAAAGGATTAGTGCATTTACTACTCTTTCCTGTAGCAAATGAAAGGCTGTTTTTGTTTGTACATGTTCAGCACTTAAGAACAGTGCCTGGCACATAGTAAGTGCTTAATATATTACTTCTGCTATTATTACTACTATTATCATCTTTTTAAATTTCACTGTACTCACTCTTCTTTACCTCATCAGTATCATTTGAGAACATACTGTCAGTATTTCATCTACTTAAATCTCTCTCCCAAGCCTGGGGACTGTGATTTGGGAACATAATTCTTTCTCGAACGCCAAGAAACACCTCTCTCCCATTTCAGGGAATTATATAGGACATAATTCTGGAGCAAAAAGATAGAAAGAAAAAGAGAAGAGTAAAGCCTTCCCTGAATTGGAATTGGAATTGGAAAATATCCATGACTTTCTCCTAGGTTTCTGGTGTTTTCCATTTTAAGGCCTTAGTGTCCTAGTGTGGCCATAACAAAGTCCCACAAATTAAGTGGCCTAAAACACAGACCTTTCTGGTCTTGCAGTTCTGGAGGCTAGAAGTCCAAGGTCAAGGTGTGGGCAGGGCCGTGCACCCTCTGAACCTGTAGGGGAGCCCTCTCTGGCATCTTCTAGCTGCTGGTGTCTGTCGGCAATCCTTGGCCTGCAGGTGCCTCACTCCAGTCTCTGCCTCCATCTCCACGTGGCCTTCTTTCTTCTGTCCTTCACTTGGCATTCTTCCCTCTGTGTCTGTGTGTCTCCAAATTTCCTTCTTTTGATCAGCGTACCAGTCACATTGGATCAGGGCCCACCTAACCCGGTTTGGCCTCATTTTCACTAATCATCTATTTGAAGACCTAATTTCTAAATATGGTCACATTCACAGCACTGAGGATTAGGACTTGAACGGATCTCTTTGGAAGACACATTCAACCCATAATGATGCCTAATTGAAATCCCCCCTTTTTAGCACAATGCCTGGCACACAGTAGGTACTTAGTTTTTGAATGGGTGGATGATTGATTGCTGGACTCTTCATTTCAGGTTTCCAGTAGTCAGCTGTAAGCTCAATGGGGAACATTGCCTTCTTTTCTGCATTTCTTACCCATCAAAAAAGTAGTAGGCATGCAATGGATGTTTGCTAAATGAATGCATAGATAAATCCAGATGTCTGGATTGTTACTAAACCAATAAAAAACAGTCCTTGCAAAACCTGTTGCCTCTTCAGCTATCATCCCCTGAGATCCTTTTAAAAATTGCTAACAGATTCCCAGGCTCCACCTTAGACTCACTGAGCTAGAGACTCTAGGGATGGGTTCTGGATTCTCTATTTTAATAACTCCCCAGGCAATTCTGATGGAGCCAGCCTTACAAAAGATCATGGACCAGTGCTTGAGGTCTTTCCTCTCCTATCCCAGTATCCCTTTAACCCATTACAATCTTTTATTTCTCAAGTGGACTCTTGGCTGCTCTGTGGGTGATCTTAGCTGAGTACCCACTATTTCATGCTGATAAGCCACCCTGACTCTCCAGCAGCTCCCCCTGGCTTCAATCCTACTAATAAACTTGTCCCCTGGCCTCTGAGGATGTGCCCTTTATCTTGCCCATTAAGGCTGCAGCAGCCAGCTTTTCCTAGCATCCCACCACAACTCAGTTTTATTACAAAGTTCTGCTCTCTTTTGGAGAAATAGACTTGATGCTCGCGATTTCAGTCACCAGGATCTTGCTAGCCAAATGGCTCATCCAGTGTTTTTATGGGACTCTAGAGATTCTACCATATTGTGGAAAGAGCAGGAGGGGAAGGAATTAATATTGAGCCATCCCCTTTTATGTCCAAATACTGTACCAGGAATCTTTCCGGCATTTCATCTTTATATCAATTAGTGCATATTGTTATCCCACTTTCCAGCTGAGGAAACTGAGGTCAGAGGGATGAAGTAAAAGGCCCAAGGACCCTAGTCAGCAAGAGGCAGAATGCCAGGATTTAAATCCAGGTCTGTACGATCCCAAGATCCCAGTTGGGCCCAGGGGATGGGCTCAGAATGTAGAGGAGTTTTGAGGTTTGGCCCCTGGGGGGCTGCAGAACATCAGGATTCCTGGGCATGGGGTTTTAGGAGTCAGGCAGGCTAAGGTAGAAGGACTGGCTGACCACCAGCTGGGAAGCACCAAGTAATGTGGAAGGGAAGATGCAGTGCCAGAAGGCAGGAGCTGGCATTCTGGGATTGGCCCACAGCCCAAAGGGGGCTGGGCAAAATGCAAAGTCCAGATATGAAGTGGAGGGGATGGACGGGCCCTTGCCCAGAAGAGACTGAGTGAATGAGACAGGAGAGGCTCCCTGAGGCTATTGAATTTGGGGAAGGACTTATAAGAGGGCCCTTGGGACTTTGCCCCTGGGAGGAGGGAACACTTAAGGGTATTTGGGCATCAGATCTGCAGGCTGATCTGGGTCATAATTTGTCACCAGCTAAGCCTGGCATTTAATTTAATCATTCAGCTCCTTCAAACAACAGACATTAATGGGAGTTCCTCCTGTGTGCTACAAGTGCCAGGGTGCTGGGAGAACAAGGCAGAAACGGTCCCTTCTATTTTGGAGCCTATATCATACTCTGTTAACAATCATTATATTTATAGCAAACAGCAGCCATTGAGCACTTAAGAGCGAGGCACTGTTTTAATTACTTTACATATATTAATACATTCAATCTTCACAACTACCCTATGAGGCAAGGACTGTTATTATCTCTGTTTCACACTCGAGGGTGTTTTTGTTCAGAAAAGTTGAGCCCCGCGTTGTGGCATGTGGGAGACGCTGCTGGGATGGGGGCCCAGGGCTGCTGGCTTGCAGAGCCCATCATTTTATCCACTGGACTCTGTTCCCTCCCATTTGGCCACTGGCCATTTTTCTCAACTTCTTTCAACAGCTTTTGATAACTTCCAGTTTCCTTTTTTTGTGTTTTGGGCTCTTAATTGTTCTCACAGGTATTTCTTAGAGTCTGCTCTTAAAATATAAAGCATTTAATTGGCCTCTATGGTGCAAAGACAGGCACCTGCATTTTGCAGAATGTATCTGTATGCAAATTACCCACCAGCCTCCACCTCAGCCCCTGTGTGGAATTCAGGGCTCCAGGGAGGTCCACTCCCGGGCTCATCCCTCATTTTCTCCTGCCTCCTGCCATCTGAAACATTGATTTGGTATCTGTTGAATGGCTCGACTCAATACGACACGTTTTTCTTTCTTTCCTTTGAATCTAAGCCCTAGCCCAGTGGAGTAACCAAGGCATATAAGGCAAGGGACCTGCCCTTGAGGTGGTTACAGTCTTGCTGTTGAGATGAGACATACCAAGGATGAAACACTGAGATTTTCATAGCAATGCAGAATTAAGTACTAAATTATGCAATAGGAATTGCTAAATGCTGTGTCGGTTCAGAGAAGGGAAATAGTGGCACATGTTTCTTGGAGGGAGATGGGCCAGGCTTTGAAGGACTTGGATAGGACATTCTAGGACAGAGGCATGATGTTTGGCATGGCTTAGCATTTAGAGGACACGGAGGATATTAGATTCCCTGGAGCTTAGGTTGTAGTGGTGGTGTAGACAGCAAAAGCCAGACAAAAACAAGAGCTAGTATTTGCGAACTGGATACGTGCAAGACATTTTTTCAACTCTTTTTTGATCCTCAAAGTGCTCGGCAAAGTATGTACTATACTCATTTTACTCTGTGGAAACAGGCTCAGTGAGCCGGTGCGACTTGCCTGAAACAGCAGTGTTAAGTGACAGGGCTGGGATGTGAATCCAGGCAGCCAACCTCAGTCTCCAAGCCCTGGACACCTATGTTATACTCCTACTACTGTAAATGTTCTTCCCATTTTCCAGGTGAGGCAAAAGGCTCAGGGAGTTTACGTTACCTCTTCTTGGTTGCAGACAACAGAACACACCTGAGCTAGTTGAAGCAGAAAGGGATTAAAGATTATGAAGGAGCGTGCACTCTGTCTCCAAGGGCTGGGAGCCTAGCTCGCCAGGAACAGTGCCCAGCCCCACCGTGGGTCTGGTCTTTGAAGACCCCATTGCTGCTCCCCTGGGCATGGGCATCAAGCTCATGTCACTGACTCAGAACCCGCTCCTGTTGCCCCTGAGAGCCATCTGCCTCCACTGCCAGCAAGACGGCTTCTGCACAGTGCCTGCTTTCTCCCCTTGCTGGCTTCTGAACTGACCTTTCAAAAGAACACACCTGATTCTCAGCGAACAGGGCAAGCAAGTCTTCTGGCTTATCTCTCTCTTCGTGAGGCAAGACTAATAAGGGGCAAATGCCCCCAACATAGAGCTATTGTTCAGGAAGTGCCAAGCAGCTTGAAACATGACAACTGTCCACAGAGTTAGTCCACTCTAGAGCTAGGTTGAGAATGTCCCAGGTCAGTCTGGCTCTAGGGACCATGCTGGTAATGACTGTTCCATGGCCGTCAAATAACAGTCCATGGGCTGAGGCTGGGCAGCTAGAAAAGGAAGTTTGTTAGAAACAGAGTCCTAGGCCTCTCCCCCAGAGCTTCTGATTCAGTGGGTCTGGCACAAAGGCCTGGGGACCAGCATTTACCAAAGCTCTTTAGGTAATTCTGATCTGCAGCCAGGTTTAAGAGTCAGTGCTTGTGACACGAACAGACATCTGCACACCAATGTTCATAGCAACATTATTCACGATTGCCAAAAGCTAGAAACAACCCAGGTGTCCATCAACAGATGAACAGATAAACAAACTGTGGTCTATTCACACGATGGAATATTAGGCAGCCGTAAGAAGAAATGAAGTCGTAAAGCATATGACAACATGGATGAACCTGGAGGACATTATGCTGAGCAAAGCAAACCAGACACAAAAGGACAAATACTGTATGAATGCGTTACTATGAACCAAATATATTGTGTAACATATTGTTTGACCCAAAAATTTTTTTATATGTATCCAGTACATTTATGAGAAATGTATGTATTTATTCATCTGTATTTACTTTTTAGTTTTTAATTGTTTATATTTTCAATTATTAAATGTACAAAATAAAGTAAAAAAAAAAAAAAATGTCAGTGCTTTGCATGCTATTCCGAGTGACATTTTCCTTAATTCCATAGTAAAGTTGTGCTTCTTAACCAGGGGTGATCTTGCTTCCCAGAGGACATTTGGCAATATTTGGAGGTATTTTGGTTATTACAACTAGGCGGATACTGCAGCATCTAAAGGGCAGAGGCCAGGGATGCGTCTAAACATCCTCCAGCACAGGACCGACCCCCACAACAAAGGACTATCCAGCCCCAGAAGTCCACGGGGCTAATGAGAAAGCCTGTATTAAAAGGTGTCACTTTTACCGAGCCCTTATGGCATCATTTTCTTCAAAGGTGTCTTACTCCCTCTTTAAATCCTGACCATTTGGAACAGAGCTTAGTGTTCATGTTATTATTTCATAGAGAGGGAAGTTTCCAACACAATGTCACTCTGACCACTTGGTGCCCTTTGCTCTCAGGCTGCTAATTTTCACCTGCTCTGGGACCCATACCCTGATAAAAGCCCTGGATAGCTGTCCACCTCTCTGTGCAGCCCTCAGCTGTTTTGCCCTGCAGGGTGAGAGCGTTGGCATAGAGTAGTTTTAAGCGTGGTCTTTAAAGGGAGACTTAGGTTAGACTCTGAGCTCTGCCATTTATTGCTTTCAGACAGGTTACTTAATATCCCTAAAACTCTGTTTCCTCCTCTGTAACATGGGAACAGTGACCGCCTTTATCTACCTGGGTTGTGGTGAGGATAAAATGAGATAAGCATGTGTCTCGGTCAGCTCTTGCTGCAATAACACTACATTGCAAGTATCCTCAAAAATTTCAGCAGCACCCAAAAATAGGCATTTATTTTCTGTCCATGTGCCTGCAGGTTGGCTGTGGTTGGCTGATCTAGGCGGGATTTGGTTCCAAGATTGTGAGTTGATCTGAGTCTGTTCCACATGCCTCTCATCCTCTTTGGACCAGCAGCTACCCAAGACGTGGTCTTTACATGGTGGGAGGCAGGAGCACGAGGGAGCAAGCCCAGCCACACAAAGACATCTCAAGCTTTTGCACCTGCCACCATTTGCTCCCATCCCGTTGGCCAACACAAGCCACATGGCCAAGCATCAAATGGTTGGGGCTGGGAAGTATACACACCCACAGTAAAAAGGAGTGGGGAACAGTAATCCAACATCCCTTGTGCATCCCTTGTGAGGGCTCCATAAATTTTGTTGTTCTTGTCCTTGATGTTAGGAGTCATTACCCTGAGTTAGCTCAGCCTTCTCCTCCCAAGCCTGGTGCTTTGACCTCTGTATCAACCTGTATGTGCATTAACTTAGACCTCTTGCCTGTGGACCAGTCTCAGATTTGTGCTTCGGTCCAGGGGCCCTCAGTTTCCTCTTCTCTGCCAGCTTGTTTAGTTCTGTAAATAAGCAGCTCACCCTCTGTTGCTCCCTGATGGCCATTGGAATCACATCATTGCCCAACTGGAGTCCATGGTGACCTCGTTTATGGCGGGTGCAGTTGACTTGAATTCACTCTGGTCTTTGTTCACGGAGACTTTCCCTTTGGTTTCCTGCTCTCCTTTTTGCTTAAGTCCTCCCGTTCTAGGATCTAGCCAACGTGTACTCGCTTTTAAACGGGCCCAGCCTCTGGGAGTCTCTTCCTAGTGACTATTCACTTCCTTACTCGTACGAGCAAACACGACTTCTGTAGGATGGCCGTGGATTGGTCTGTTCACGTGCACAAGACTCAAATACCCACGGCACTCGTTAGATGCTCAGTGTTTGTGGATACAGAGTTTTTGTTTGTTTTGAACTTGTTTTTGTTTTTTTCATTTGATGGGGAGGGAGGGCCCCCTATACTGAGAAGCAGTGTAGCACTGTGGTTAAGCACACAGGCTTTCGAGCAATTGTTCTCAATCTTGGCTCCACATTACAGTCCCTGTGGAGGTTTAAAATGTACCCATGTCTGGGTCCTGCCCCCAAGGCTTCCTTCTGATTTTATTGGTCTGGGATGTGGCCTGGACATCAGGATTTTTAAGAGCTCCTCAGATGATCCTGACATGCGGCCAAGGTTGAAAAACACAGCTTTAGAGTAGGTCGATATTTATTTTCAAACCTTGGCTTTGCATTAACCAGCTGAAGCTTGGTCAAGTTTCTCAACCTGTTGGAGATCAATGTCCTCTCCTCTCCCATAAAATGGAGCCGATACTATGCATTTCCTGGAATTGTGTAAAATGGAATGAAATAGCCATATAACAAGCACAAGCGCTCAGTAAGCACCCATTGTATTCCTTTAAGATGGAACTTTGTTTTATTTATAAGAGTTACATTCATTAAAGGAAATTAGGGGTGGGGGTGGGAATTACTTTGGGGTTGACACCTGAAAGTTGTCCTGTATTGCCTTTAGTTTTTGTCTTTTACATGTTGTACACATTTGCTTTTAACCAAGGCTGAAAGCATCATGAAACACAATTCATGCCCTGCTTTTATTCACTCAACTTTTATGATGATGAGATAATAGCCTCAATTTCCAGTCTGCTAAGATTTCAGACTCTGGAATGTCTCCTAAAGTTAAAGTTGTGCTCGTGGATTGAGAGTCATGGAGAATTATCTCTCTTCTTGTGATTTTCCTGATGTCAGTTTGGTCCCCAAGAGGCCCTCTTTGCAGGATTCAAGCTAGCATGTATGTCCCATTTTGAGCTGACTTTTCATCTGGAAGATTCTGCTGCATTTTACAGGGCAGGAGGGGTGGAATCCACCCAATATGGCACTAAGTTTACAAGGGATTAAACTTGGTAGGATGGGGGGTGTCTCTTCTAGCACAGGGATTTCTGGGTTCACCCCATTCTGTCTGCAGCCCAATTACTCTTCTGTGATTCTCGGGCTCACACCCTTTATTCAGTCTTACAAGCACTGGAAAGAAGCAGCCCCATTTTCTGTCCAGTTGCACTTTCCTGGAAACCCAGCCCTTCTGGAGGTTCAGGGCTGTTGAAGAGGTTGTGAAAGGCAGGGCCAAGGGCCCAGTCTTTGGGATCTGGCTGCTCTGATTTAGAATCTGAGATCTACAACTTACTCTATGGTTCACTTGAGTGAGTTCCCTAACACTCCAAGCCTCAGTTTTCTCATCTTTAAAAGGGGAATAAACTGACCTACCTTGTAGGGCTGTGTGAAAATTAATAATTAACTCATTTATCCATTCAAGAATATTTATTGAGCACCCATTATCTGCCACAGACTGTGTTAGGTGCTGGGAATATTGGTGAGCAAGCCAGAGGGTTTGTGCCTGCATGAAACTTGCAGTTTAGCAGGGGAGATGCTTAAAGTAGAGATTTCCATCCTGTGTAATTCTGGTTCTGATGGGGAAGCACTGGGCACTCTGGAAATGCATTGCAAGAACACCTAAGGTAGATTTGGGGGCTTTCAAGTCAATAGAGTAGAATGATTTGATATAGCAAATCCACCCTCACTGCTTAAGTAAAGAGAAATTCTGGGTAAAATTTAACAAGGGAGTGTAGCTGAAATGCAAATAAGAAAGAAGAGCTTTGAGTACCAGAAATAAAGAGGAAACTAAGGCTAGAGTGAAGAATAGGAGCTCTAGCTCTAGGTGTCTCTGTGTGGGTGGAGTGGGGATAGAGCACCTTCCAGATTCACCCATCAGCGAAATGGAAAAGCCAAACTCTCCACCTGCTGGTTTAGGGGTGCAGCAAGGAAGTCCTTGTCTGAGCTGTGGGTAGGCAGAGTCCCTTGAGAGAAGCTGGAATCACGTGGGTTCAGATTCTGACTTGATCCCATCACACAGTGTGGGAAACCTCAGTGGAGAAATTAACACAAAAACTGGTGAAATCCAAAGGTCTCTGGTGGAGGTGCACCTAAGACCACCTCATGGGGCTCCCCGCACCCAGGACCCCTGCAGGCTGCAGACTCAGGGCCTCGGTCCAGGCCACTCCCCCCACCTGGAAGTCTTGCTCTCGCACCCCCCTCCCCAAGGTCGCCTTTCAACCCGCTTCACTGGACAGTGTCCGGCCTCCAATGTCACTCTCTCCTAGAGGCTCTTCCGGGCCTCTGAATTTAGATCAGTGTCCCCATTTGATGCTTTCCTGGCTCATGCCTTTTCTCTTTTATATTCCTTACTCCAAGCACACTGCAGTAATTGTGTAATTATTTGATATATGACTGCCTCCCCTGTTAGGCTGAGAAAGTGGGAACCATGAGTATCTGGGATTTTTTTTTTTTGCAGGCAGGAAGTTTGTTGGGAAGCTCTCCCAGTGGAGAGGGTCTGAAGAGAGACTTCAGCCCCATTATCTGTTTTTTTAACTACACTCTACAGTTCCCAGCACCTGTGCTGGCACATCAGTGCCCAAAAGATGGTGACTGGAATGAACAAGTGAATGAATTTTTTCTGCCCTAATGGCCTTGCCCACTGCCTCCATCTCCTACCAACCCCAGCTGGAAATAAAACAATCACGACTTTGTCTGCGAATTCTCTTTGTTCTTTGTAGTAAGTAGATATTCAACAACAGTGGTGCCCAAACTTTTGCTGCATATATGACTATAACTTTATGTCCTTAAATCTTCTTGGAAATGAGCTGGTATGGTTTGAATTGTGTCCCCCCAAAGGATATGTTCAAGTCTTAACCCCCAGTGCTTTAGAATATGGTCTTATTTGGAAATAAGGTCATTACCGATGGAATCAGGCAAGAGAAAATGAGGTCACATCAGAGTATGGTGGGCCCTAATCCAGTGTGACGGAAGTCCCTATAAGAAGAGGATATTTGGACCTAGTCAGAGAGACAGAGGGGAAAACGCTATGTGACGGCCGTGGCAGAGAATGCCAAGGGTTGCTGGTGAGTCACCACCAGCCGCCAAGAGAGGGGCCGGGCACAGATTCTCCCCCAAAGGCTCAAGAGGAAGGATGGCCTGCAGATGCCCTGATTTTGGCCTTCTGGCCTCCAGAACTGGGAGAGGATAAAGAAATGTCTGTCGTTTTGAAGCCTCCCAATCTGTGGTGCTTTGTTAAGGCAGCCACAGGCACCTACGACATGAGAAACTAACAGGATGCCTGATGATACAAAAATGCTCTCGGGACGTGGGGCTCTCTGATTTTCTTGTGAATGGTGAAGGGCTTGGGCTCTGGGGTCTAAGCTGCCTGGGCTCAAACCCTGATGCCGCCCCTTGCAAGTGCCAGAAAACATGAAAGTTGTGTAAGTTCTCTGACTCAGTTTCCTAATCTATAAAATGGGGTTAATTGTAGAACCTGCTTCACAGGGTTGTTGAGGAGTAACTAAGAGAGCCTTTATCGTGTCCCTTAAACAGTGCCTGGCATGTAGTCAGCTCCCCTGAAATGGGAGCTGTTATAATGGGGATGGAACAGAATACTTGACAGTTTGTGTCAGGCATCGTGCTAGTTGTTTTCGCACACACTGCTTCATGTAAGCCTCCCAGCAGTGCTATGAAATAGGTGTTATTAGTCCCATTTTATAAGGGAGGAAACTGAGGCACAGAGAGGTTCGGTAATTTGTCCAAGGATATTTATACAGTAAGAATATCTAGGGTTGACATCTAGGCTCTGTTATTCCTGCAATGCTGGTCCTCCCCACGAGCCCCAGGAAGCGGGTTCCATGGAGGAGCTGGCAGCTAAGGGGGTCCTGTCTGACCTTTGTTTCTAGAAGACTCACATTTTTATTCACTTTCCTTTCTTTGCATGGGCCCGGATGCCTCTTCCCAGCTCTCCTTTCTTATTGACACTGAAGGGCGAGACTGACACAAAATTTCAAAGGCGTCTCAGCCAGCAAGGCTGCGCTGTCCATCACTTTTAGAGGTGACGGGCCCTGTGGGCTTCACCTGCCTGGCAGTGACAGCGCTCCCCAGGAGGGCCGTGCCAGGTAGCACCAGAGGCTGGACATTGCCTAATCCCGGCCGCTACAGCAGCTTCACCAGCAGCTCCTGGCTTGCACGGGAAACGCCCCTGGGTCCGACTAGAGGGAAGGAATCTCCACTTCCTTTTTCTAGTGGAGCTGCATGGAAGTGACGGTGTTCCCCACAAAGCCAGCTCTCACCTACAGGTTTTGAGCTTGCTGACGTTCCTGCTCTGGACAAAACGCCTTTGGAGGTTTTGCTGGATTAGCATCCTGGCGAGAATGGGGCTGAGAAGCAAGCAGCTGGAACTTGAGTCTCTGCTTGCCTGCTGCACAGCTGTGTGGCCTTAAATGAGTCACTTAAATGCTGGCATCTCAAGGAACCCCCCCAAGGTGGGACCACCTCTGCTTGGCAGGTGGAAAATTTCCCTTCCTTGACTGGGGGACTAACATAGGCAGCCTCTTCCAGAGTGTGACTTGTGGGCTATCGAGAGTGACTGGAATCTTATGTCTCATTTATTTAAAAATTTAAACACCTAATGGGTCATATGACACCCCTGTTGCTAACCTTCCATGGCTGCCCATTTCTTCCAGGAAGAAGTCCAGAATGGCCTATCAGGCTCCCTTAATTTGGGTATGCTCAGAAGTAGACAAATGAGATAATAATGGATGTGACAATGGGTCATTTATTTGGGATAGATCTCAGGCAATGGCCATAGAGGAGCATGGAAGTGAGACAGGGAAGGGAAGGCAGCCACTAATGAGTCACTGTCACGTGAGTGACCATGTGGGTGACTGGAGCTCAGTCCTGATGGGGATTTCTGGGGAACACTATAGACCATGTTCCCCAGAGTTATCTTCCCCCAGAGGTGTGGGAGCTGGGCATTTATCTACTGACCCTCATTGACTGGGGGCTTCTGGAGGTGGAGAACTGCAATTCCCATCATGGAGAACACGGGGGCTTCCTGACCTGAGAGCAGGCTCTGGACCCAGGGAAGTTTCTCAGGTAAAACAATGCAGGTGCTGGCATTTGGAGTCAGGCATCTTGCATCAAAGCAGGGATATGAGTGGGATGCTGACAGCCTCTGCTGTGTCTTCCACAGGCTGGCCCGGCCTGCCTCTTTAGCCTTATCCCCCCACCCCTCCACATTTCCTCACAACCTTCACATAACCCCCCAGCCCCCCTCAAGCCACTATGCACACACTCACCCATGACACACACAACCCTTAACGTACATCCTCACACATATGCTCATACAACACACAACCACTCCCACAATACCCCAAGTACAGCACCCCCCACCCCCCCAACATACACACTCACATATCACACTGGACTTTTGTTTAGTTCCTCAAACATGAGCAACTCCTTCTTAACTCCTGACCTTAAAATGCCCTGTTCCTTTCACTGAGCAAATCCTCCTTCAGCCTCCAGGTCTCAGTTAAACTCTCCCCTCCTTGGAGAGGACGCCTTGACCACCCTTATGGGGTTGGCACCCCTCCCCCCACCATGTGTGCCTTCAGCATTTGGTCCTTCCTTGTCCTTAACAGTTATCATGCTTGTTAGTTTGTTTGGCTTTGCCTGCTGAATGGTCAGCTCTTGTCTACCACTTTTCCTTTGCACCTAGCACAGGGCCTGGCATGTAATTGATGCCCAATAAAAATGTGTTGAATGGATTTGAAAATAACCACACTGTGTAATAGTCCCTTTCGTGTCCAGAAATTTAATGTATTCCCTGGAACATTGCTGTTAGGCAAACATCATCACCCCATTTTACAGGTAAGGAAAGTGAGGCTCACAGGGAGATGAGTTATTTGAGGGTATATGTGAACTCTGTAGCCTATCAGGATGGGACCCTGGAACTTTTAATCCCAGCTCAGGTATCTTTTCCATTACACCCCATGCGAGCAGATTCTGTTAAAGTGGTCACCTTGGGAAGCTCCACATTTGTTCTAATAATGCTATTTCTCAATGTGTTTTCTTTTTTCTTTCTCTCAAAATGAAAATCTTTTTTTTAAAGTAGAAAAGTCATATATGGGTCCCCTCCAATATTTTTGGAAAAGGCCTTTCAAACAAGAAAAAAAAAGTTTCACTGCAATTTTTAACAAAAGCAGAATTTTCTGGCTTCAGTTTCCTTCCTTGTAAAACAAGGGCATTGGGATAGGTCAGGCTTCTTCCCTGAGGGTCTATGGTCCTCATTGATGAGCTTTAGGAGATCTGGGAAGCTCCTGACATTTATGAAGAATAATCACATGTATGCACATTTATTTGGGAAGAGGGTCCATAGGTTTTTCATATTTTTAGGGTTCTGTGACCCCAAAATGTTTCTCAATCATTGTAGTAGATACTCCTTATGGCCTCTTCTAGAGGAACTATGTTAAAATCTTGATGAAATGTCATCAGACAACATAAACCTGAGGATCAATAATTATTAATTTAATAAAGAGAGGGTGGGAAACTTTATAGCCAAGATTCAATAGCCTTAGCAATTAAAAGAGATTTTAGTTGTTAAAACACTAATGCTGCAAGGGGTTCAGTGTAATGGGCATTTTCATCTACTGCTAGTGGGAGTGCTGTTGGGCCCAATTCTTTGGGGATGCAGTTTGAGCCTTAAAATATTTAAATCTTTGCTCCAATAATTCCATTGTACGGCCTATAACCTTGGAAAAGAAAAAGCAATATAAATCTATAGCATAGGAAAAACTATGTAAATCATAAGATCATCTCAGTGGAGGCCCACCCCAAAAACATTTGATAAAATCTGACATCTATTACTGTAATAGGAATATTGGAATGTGAAGATGCATTTTTTAAACATAACCCCTCAAAAAAATCTATACCAAACCAACAGCCAATTAATGTTACTATGCCTGTTGATACAAAAAGAGACACTAAAGGCATTTCTTTCTGTTGAGTATGGGAACAAACCACTCTTCTGTCATTATTTCTGAGTGCCCTAGGATTGCTTGCCAATGCAATTATGGAAGAAAATGAAATAGGGATAAATATTGGAAAGAACATGGCAAAACAATTATTACTTAAAACGATAGGAATACTTATATAGAAAATCTTAGAGAATCAGTCAAAAACTATCAGATGTCAGAAGAGAGTTCAGAAGTTTGATAAAGAGCTTTTCTTTAACAATACCAAAATATTATAGTTTTAAAAGGTTTCATTTAGAGTGGCCACTATAATATAAGCACCTAGCTAGATAATTACTATGCAGAACATATTGGAACATACTTTAAAAATGTACTGAATATTGTAAAAAACCACTAATTATGTTCTAGAATGGGATGCCCAGGATTCTTAAGCCAATTCCTTCTAGATTAATCTATAAATTTAACATGATCCCATTCAGAATCTGAATGGGCTGTTTTTTTAATGTGTCAAAAATGATTTAAAATTTCACTTGTATAAATAACTGTCTGTGGACACTGAGTTCCCATGGGTGAATTTTGCTCTGACATTCTAATACACTTTACATTTTCTATAATGGTCACTTTTTGTACAATAGTACCCAAATAGCACTTTTTAAAAAAAATCCTGGGGAAAAATAATGGTCTTATCCTAGCTAAGAAGGGAACAGATATCCCAGTGGCCATGCTGAGGTCCTGCTGGCTTTGTGCTTTTAGCAGAGTGGGGGTCTCTGTGTGGTGGTGCCACTTTTCATGTTATTACCAGAGAATTTCCAGAAATGGTCCATCATTTCCTTACAGTCTGCTACGGGCTGTGATGCTCCTGAAATTGGCATCATTTACACAGAGGCCTCGTCACCTGCTCCCTCTCCCATTTCCCCCCTACAAAAATCTACCCAAAAGTTGCACATAGGAAAATACAGCCCATCTCTGGGTCTGGCCACTGACAACCAGACCCCATGGGCTCTGCAGATTTGGGGAGGGTGAAGGGAAATGTAGGTGTGCTTTGTCTTGGTCCTCATACATCTTCCCAAGGAGGATGTTGACACCCATGATTTTAGCAGGGCTATGGGGCTGCAGTGGCCCAAGGTTCAGGGTTCTTCATGGCCACTAGCTTTTCAGGTCAAGAAGAGGCTTCCTGATCTTCTATACAGTAACTGCCTCTGCCACCCAGAACTCACAAAAATGTTGGAAAATGTTCTGAGATGTCTAGAACCATCTTCTTTCCCACACTTCCCATATGCATGCATTTCCCCTATGGCCACTCAATGCTTTTTAATATATACATACATTTTTTGAGTTAGAGAAGTTGTAGGATTACAGATAAATCATGCAGAAAATACCAAGTTCCCATATCCCCGCCCCCCCACCCCCATTATTAACACTTCGCATTAGTGTGGTACCTTTGTTACAAATGACGAAAGAATATCATTATAATTGTACTACTAACTATAGTCATAAATTACACCGGGGTTCACTTTGTTGTACAGTCCTCTGGGTTTTTCTAAAATTTGTTCTAGTAACATATATACAACCTAAAATTTCCCCTTTTTAAACACATTAAAATATATAATTTAGTGGTGTTATGGTCACGATGTTGTGCTGCCATCACTACCATCTGTTACCAAGACTTTTCCGTCACTTCAAATAGAAATTCTGCACCAGTTAAGTATTAACTCCCCATTCCCTACCTCCACCCTGACCCTAGGTAACTTGTATTCTAGCTTATGTAAACCAGACACAAAAGGACAAATATTGGATGATCTCACTAATAAGAAATACTTAGAATAAGCAGAGTCACTCAAAGCTTTTTGAACACCTACAGTGGGTTAAGCATGGTCCCATGCAATTTATCACTTTTGTTGGTTTACTGATTTATTGTCCCTTTTCCTCTCAAGTGTGTAAATTCTGTACAGGCAGGAATTTTGTCCGTCTGAATCTTCAGTGACTTCAACAGTGCTTGGTGCATATGAGGCCCCCAGTGGTTATTTCTAGAATGAATAGAGGTGAAATGACATGGTTACTAGCCTCAGAAGCTCAAGGTCAATAGAGAAAGGGAATATCAATCATTACAGCACAAGGTGATATGTTCTCTGGTGCAGGTGCACAGGAGTTGCAGAGAAACCCAGGAAGGGGAGGCTGGCCCTGCAGGGGCTGTCAGAAGAGGCCTCACTGGGAGGCAGTGCTTGGCCTGATTCTTAAAGGAAGGGTATTTGCCAGGTGAATAGGGTAATGGGGGGCATTCCTGGAATTGGGGATAGCATGTGCAAAAGCGTGGAAGTAGGACAACTCTGAGTCTTTTGGTAGAATGATAGTAAACAGTTCTAGAAAGAGGGCTGGTTGGAAGTGAAACAAGGCAGTGCAAGGGGTTGCAAATTCATATACCTATATGAGTAAAGCAGGCCAGGTGTAGCAAAACAGAGAGTGGCAGGGTCTGTGGCAAACTGGAAAACACAGGCTCAGTCTAAAGGGGACAGTTGCATTTTGATTCTGTCTAATAGTTGTCACATGGGAATAGGGGCCAAGTGTTACCTGAGCTCCCTATTTTTTAAGATAAGTCAGAAATCTGGATTTCAAAAATGTCTTATCATATGATTTTTAAATGTTGACAACTAATTTAATGTTTTAAACACTGTGGGGTCACAAAAGAAATATATGGGCTAGATGAGAGCTGTGGGCTGGCAATGTGTAACCCTTGAACTACCTTACGTCTGATTCATAAAGAATGTTGCATATATGCCAAGGAATTTAAATGGTTCCTGTCTGGGCAAGCGGCACTGTGAGTGAATCCTGAATGAGGTAAGTGACATGAACTCACACTGATCGTGGTTTAAGGTAGGGTTGGCAAACTTTTCCTAAGAGGGCCAGATAGGACATGCTTTTGAATTTGTGGGCTGCGTGGTCGCCTTTGCAACTACGCAACTCTGTCCCTGTAGCATAAAATCAGCCATAGACAACATGGAAACTTAATTTACAAAAATAGGTGACAGGTGAGTTTTGGTCCATGGACTGTGTTTTGCTCATCCTTGGTTTAGAGGGCTAGAGATGCAAACTGGGGAGGTTAGTTAGGAGAATAATATCATAGTCTGGGGAAGAGAAGAACTGAGGCTGTGGTTATGGAAATGGAGAAAATGGGATGGATTCAAGAGTTACTTAGCCGGTCACCTCGTCAGGACTTGCTGATTGATGGGTGGGTGAGGGAGAGAGAAGAACCATGGCTATTGCCCAGATTTCTGACTTGACTGATGGCGTCCAGCACTGACTGCCATATCCAGACTCTGTGTGAACCCCTCTAGTGCCCGGGTACCCACGACCGCCCAAGCCAGGCCACTCTACATTGGGGTAACCCTATCAAATCCCTTCTTCCCATGGACACTGACCTACTGGAAGGGACTTATTAGATCACAGGTGTACCTAGAATTGCCCTGCCCTGTCACTGGGCCTGAAATGGAGAACTTCGTTCTGTTCAGGGCAGAGGCAACGAGAAAGTTTAATATCTGTGGCCTTCAGGTTATTATGGAGACTCCAGGCCCTGGTCTTGGGATCAGAAAATGGGTCTCCGAGCAATTAGAGCAACAAGGTGCTGCAGAGATCAGAGTATGCTAGGACTTGTGATGTCAATTACCAAGTCTCTGTAGGTCCCCGCTTCCCAGAGCAGCCTGGAGAAAATTTGCTAAATTGTACTCCGAGCAGAGGCAGCACAGCCGGGACCAATACGTGTCCGTCAGGCTCCCGCTCGTGCTTGCAAAGCCGGGAGCCTACTTTGACGTGCTCCAGATGGCCACCAGGGCCATGGCGGGGCAGCCGGTGAGGTCAGACTCTCTCCCTCTTTTCTCTGCTGGAGCCCACGGACACCTCCGAGGTGCAGGATTGCTGAGACGGTGAGCACAAGGACCTGCTACAGAGCTAATGAATTCTGCTCACAGGCTTAGGGCATCTGCTGCAGCCGTGGCTGGGAGGTGTGTGCAAAATGGTCCCTGGGTACTTAGCAGGGAGAGGACGAAAGGATGTCGGCGGGCAGGCAGAGGGCTGGGCTGCCTCTGACTCTGATGGAAATGACAGGGCAGAGCTTTGACAGAGAGGCCCTGGAGGAAGGAAGGAATCTGTATGGAGATCAAAGTGGGTTTATTTCGAGACTGGCTAGACCTGGTCCTGGGGCCAGAGGCAAGGGAGAGCTTGGCAATCTGGATACCTGGCAAGGAAGGATCCAGAGAGTGGGAGAAAAGACACTCATCCTCTGAGCACTGTGGGAGAAACTGTCCTGGCCCATGCTCACGTGATTTATCCTTGGCTCCTCCTAACAGCCCGAAAAGTCAGGTCTTATTAGGGATGCAGTGTACTTAATTTTGAGTATTAGACATGCCATGGGTTTCATCTTATTTTTTCCTACCTTCATTTTCTTTTCTATCTAATTTTCTCATTTAATAAAATAAATTTGTAGTTAGGGGTGGGAGGGATAAAGCTAAACTGAGATCTGGGCGTATGAGTCCATCACCCACAGCTGTCTTTTTGTACGAGTTGATT
Organism: Tolypeutes matacus; assembly: GCA_026826555.1. Taxonomy (NCBI): domain Eukaryota; kingdom Metazoa; phylum Chordata; class Mammalia; order Cingulata; family Chlamyphoridae; genus Tolypeutes; species Tolypeutes matacus. The sequence goes on from JAKSZT010054368.1 coordinate 13,165,789, forward strand.
GATTTTTGTTGAGGGAAGGAGTGCTTTAAGGAGGAAGTTTTCAGTAGAGCGACTGGGGGCAGAGGTGACAGACTCAGGCTCCTCTAGAGAGACCAGTGATGACTGTTCCCCATTCCTACTCCAGGGGCCAGGTCTGGGCTCTCAGGAGAGGGAAGGTTTTGAGTAAAAGCTGAAGGGGTTCCCATCCGTGTAATATTTTAGGTAATCTAAGCACCTCTTAAAATATATGTATATATATATTTAAATAACATTTTTGTAAGCAAATACACATATATGCATATATATTTATATATCATTTTGCAAATGTTTGTATGTATTGTGAGAATTTTGATTTTTACCCACAATAAAAATAAATAAAAAATTAAAAATAAATAAATAAATAAATAAATATATTATCTCCAAAAAAAAAAAAAAAAAAAGCTGAAGGGGCATTGTGAAGCTCGACCCACAAGCAATGCTGTGCTGAATGTGACAAAGTACAACTCCCTCTACTGGTGAAGAGCAGGGTGGTTCTGACTCCAGGTGGCCGGAAGGGAAAGTCACACCACTGGGCTTCCCAAAGTTTTTACCTAAGTATGGCAGTTATATCAGACCTAATCCACATGTCTAGGAAACCCAAGCACCAACACAGTGCCCCTTTCACAGACAGCCTGAGCCACCAACCAACACCCGTCAGTTGAGCTCCATTGGTGGGGCCAGTGCTTGGGCTCTGTAAGGGGTCAGTCGCCATCTGGCCAGAGAACTAGGAGGCACGTATCTGGAACTAGAGGACTGGAACAGATCCAGTGGTCAACTGGGGGGCTGGAGGAAATCTCATGGTGGAGGGGGCTGTTGGGATGAATCTTGTGGAACAGGTTGAGTTTGGAATGGTGGAAGGGGAAGCTTTCCAAGTGGGGACACACCAGGAGCACAAACATGGTGGGGGAAACAATAAGGACAGTGGCCCAGTGGAGTCCAAGCTTCTCATTGAGGAGAGCAGGTAGATCAGGAGATTGGCTCCTCCCTCTATGCATGCTATTTCCAGGTGAGTTTGTAGCTCTTCCCACTACAGGAGTGGAGTATACTTCCCTGCCCCTTGACATTGGGTTTGGCCGTGTGGGTTACTTTGTCCAGTAGAATCAGGTGAGAGTTACAGCATGCCGTTTCCAAGCCTAGACCTTAAAAGAGGCCATATTTGTGCCTGTTCTCCTGGGCCTCTGCCATTGCCAAGAGAATGGTCTCTTGGAGCTAGAAGAGGATGAGGCACTCATGGAGCAGAGCCAGCAACTCCAGCCAGTCCAGACTAAGTCAGCCACCCAGCTGAGCCTACATCAGCCGAACTGCAGATGCATGAACTAAATGAGTTCTTATTATTGTATGCCACTGGGATTTTGTGGTTGTTACACAGCAGTATTGTGGCTGTCGTTAACTGATAGAGGAGTGAAGGAATTAGCTGGCATCACTAGATTCTGAAAGGATGACCTTACTTTTAAGGTCTGTGTGCACATGTTTGGGGCTATTTATATTAGCATCTTTTCCCTTCTAGTAAAACTTCCCCAGAGAGATTAAGTGATTCCCTCAAGGTCACACAAGTTAGCAGCAGAATCAGGGCTAAGATTTAACTCTTGGCCTCCAGTCCAGAGTCCATCATCCCTTACGACCTTACTGGTTCCTTATATTCACGCAGAAAAATGGCCTTGAGGCTAGGAAAACTTCTCCTCTAGGGTTGGTGAGGTCTTAGAGTTTTAGTAGACACGAAGGCTCAGCTATTACCCAGATTGATGTGGCCATTTGCCATAACTTTTAGCAACCCCTCCATCAAATAAATGGCCGGAGATGCTCCTGACACTCCCAGTATAAAAGAAAGAGAAGCCATATTCTGCAGCTTTATGAGGTTCCTGAACAAGACCCATTAAAAGAATCATTGTGAATTGAGGCTCTGCGGGTGAACCTGTGGCATTTCTCCACCCCACATCCCTTCAGAGTTTCTTTGGGTGGTTCTGTAGGATCAAAGGGCAGCAAGAGCTAACCGTGCAGCCCTTGGTTGTGTTACTCACCCACTCTGATCAGAAGCTTCCTCCGTCTGTCAGAAGAGCTGAGCTGTTTCTCTCTGATTCTATCATTCAATGAACTTCCATTGAGAATGAAGGAAGCAAAAGGTGGAAAGAGGATCTGGAGAGAATATAATAGGTTTGGTGTTAAGGTTCAGGGATTCCCTCATTCTTTTATCCCCTTTTCCCTCCATTATTCTGCCTTCCTTCCAGGGTTCTATCATTCTGGCCAGCTTCACTCACAGATCACATCAGCTGGCACGAATTTCATGTCTGAAGGATATGCCCAAACTGGTCTTTTCTGACTTTTCCACTGCCTTAAACCTTCTCCCCATCCCTGGATGACCTTAACTCAGTGGCTCTCAACTCCAGCTACCCATTGGAGTCACCTGGAAATTTTTTAATAAAACACCATTTCCCTCCCTGTTTTACATTAAAGTCTCTTCGTCTCTATGCAACCACCCCTTAAAAATATTCAAATGCACTGCAGTATTGTCCCTCCTCTAAAGAAAACTAGTTCCTGACTCTACTTCTCTCTGGCTACTGGTTCTTTGTCCCTATTCATGGTCAAATTCCTTGGATAATTGCCCACTGGCTTACCACTTTCCTCTAATGCTATTCTTTTTTTAATTTTTTTTATTTTTTAAAGATTTATTTATTTACTTTATCCATTTTAAACCCCCCCTTCCTCATTTGCTGTTTTGTGTCCATTCGCTGGGCAATTCTCTGTGTTTCCTGCCATCTCTTCTCATCCTCCTCCTCCAGTCTTCACCAGGATTCGATCCTGGAGACCTCCGATGTAGGAGAGAGGTGTTCTGCCACCTGCGCCACCTCAGCTCCTGGCTTCTGGAGCTTTCGGAGCATCTTGTCTTGTCTCTCTCCTGTTACGTCATCATCCTGCTGCATGGCCCCTGGGGCCCGACGGCTCAGCTGCACACAGAGCCTGGCAGCCCATGCGCCTTCTATCTATCTATCTATCTATCTATC
>JAKSZT010054368.1:13169205-13186641 GCA_026826555.1 Tolypeutes matacus
CATTGCTAGAATCACCATATGTGTACAACAGAATACCATCAAGTCCACTCTAGTCCATAGTTCTTCCCCCAATCCTGAGGGGACTGGGATGGTGATGTCCACTCCACCTCCAAATGAGAGAGGGCTTATATACCATGGATATGGTGGGTGGGATGATCCTGCCTGCAGATGCAGGCCCTCTCCATTCCCTGGGATGGCCGTTGCCCATCGTTGTCTCCTCACCAGGTGACTTGGATGAGTCCATTGAGCTGTAGGGTAGGAGTTGCAGCTCCACCGAGATTCCATGCACACCTGGCACATAGGTAGGCCAGAGGCTCCAGTCTCTGGAAGTACACCTACAAACTCCAGCATCACATATAGGTTTGAATAGAAGGGACTGGTGAACCATGTGCAGGGAGGACTTATTTGAGTCCAATTCTGTCACTCTCAAGAGCACAGATTCCAAAATAGAGCCCACTGATAAGGCATCAGTCTCTGGGGCTATCCCCCCTTATATAGGATCTGGGTGTCTCCAGAGCTCTCCGGAGCCCCTCTGTGTGGTGTGATATGTACTTTGATGTTCTATGAATTCCTACTGAGGTGTGCGTAAGTGTTACCTCTGGGATGACCTCTCGACTCTCTTTGAAGTCTCTTAGCCACTTGAACTCATTTGTCTTTACCTTTTCTCCCTTTTATTCAAGGTCTTTTTCCAGTTGTGTTGCCAGTTGGCACTTGGTATTAATCCCTTGTTGCCAGGGAGGCTCATCCCCGGGAGTCATGTTCCATGTTGGGGGGAAGGTAATGCATTCATAAGCTGTGTTTGGCTTAGAGAGAGGCCACATTTGAGCAACAAGGAGGCTCTCAGGTGGCAACCCTTAGGCACCCCATAACAGTAAGCTAAGTTTCAGTTACAAGAGCAAACACTCATAAAGGTAGTCATCAATAAAAACAACTCATCAGTGGGCCATTCTCTTTTGACGGACACTGTCCCTGCACTCAGAGGACTGTTGCTGCTCCCTTGGAGAATGTGGCAGAGCTCTCCAGGCTAGGAATTCAGATTCCCTCATTTATTGTGTGATTGTCCACCCACCATGACCATGCCCCATCCTTTGATCTTTTGAACAATTTTGTATATCTTTCATGTATATTCAGATGAACTTACTCCCATGAATCCCCCCTCCCAGACACCCCCCACCAATAATCCCCTGCAGTACCCATTGTAACCCTTCTGTGATCCAAATCCTCCATGAACATTTAGTCCATAAAATAATCAAATACACTTAATAGGAAAAAGAAACAACAATGATAAGCTTACATGCAAGAGACAAACATTAGGAAACTCAGGAAAACAAACAAACAAACAATCAAGCAAAAAACAAAACAAAATATAATTAGCAGATTGGGACATTCAAAAAAATGGGGAAAAAGCAAAAGAAATTCTTTAAAATATATATATTCTTTTTTTCCTTTTATCACTGTGTTATTGGATGTCCGATATGCCGTGACACCTTCCCCCTCTCAATCCCCATTGTCTCTCAAATTTTCATTTAATTTTCAAAGAAGTTTTAGGTCACAGCAAAGTCACACACGGACTTGGCATTGCTTCATGGAGGTACTATTCTGTGAAAGATTTAATCATGTACAACCAAATGTCATCAGGCTCATTTTCATAGCTTAAGTCATCATTCACCTGTAACTTGCTATGCTGCTGCATTTTGCCTTATAGTGGAATCCTCCTTTGGGGTTAACTATGCCTAGTAACAACTTGGGTTGCACTTTGCAGTGGAACAACTTCATGTGAAATGTGCACCACAGGCACATGACAAAAAGAAGAAAAGATTTAAGAGAGTATTTCCGTATGTGATGGTGATGGTGGTGAGGCTGTGTTAATGGGGTTGCAGGGATTGGGAGTGGGCAGGGGTTGTTTGGAGAATCTGACTCCATGCAGCTAAAGAAGCTGGAACTAATTCCCACTCTCAATTCCACAACCTTAGAGCCTCTTGAGCCTCAAGTGGCAACGAGTGAGGAAATACGGAGAGGCTGGAGGACTCTCTTCCAGCCTTATCGTTAAATGTGTTGTCCACACACTGGCTGGGTGCCAGACCCGCTACTTGGAGTATGGGTGCTAAGGAATTCTTCCTCTGGAGTCAGGCTGCCTGTTCAGATCCTGCTATGAGACAACAGGCCAGTTACCTAACCTCTCTGCGCCTCAGTTTCCTCATCTTTGGTTACAAGGCTGCCTATTTCTCGGGGAGAATTATATGAGTCATACATGCATGTTCCGTGCTTGAGGAAGTGTCTGGTACAGAATGGGTCCTCTGTAAATGTTATCTTCATGCAACCCTCCGAAGGAGGCAGTATTGTCTCTATTCCATAAGCAAAACTGGGAGGTTAAGGAACTTGCCAAGGGCAAGTAAATGGCAGAACTGGGATTCCACCCCACATCTGTTAGCATTTATGTACTTCACCAACTTCTGTTCTCCTATAAAATTCAGAGGCCAGGAGAATAATTGTCCCAGGAGTTGCTCTCAGCTTCCTTCCTTCTGGTAGTAAGAGCAGAACCAAATGGAAAAATGGAACTGGAAGAAATCAAAGTGCCAGCCCCAGGAGGTGGAAAGGCAGACTCCCTAAGCATTGGTGCCAATATTTAATGCATCCCTTTGAAATGCTCTGTTCGTCACCTGTCAAGGGTAATTTGGAAACATGTGCTCACGGAGGTGCACGTCAGCTGCTCCCTGACACCATCTCTTCTGTTCTGTATTCAGTGACAGCCACACAGACTCAAGCTTGGCATGACTTATTTATGGGGCAGCCCCAGCCCCAGCTGAATGAGTCCTCCGTGCTTGCAATAGACTTCACTAGAGAAAAGGGAATATGCAATTTGGGGAGGTAATTATTTTCCGTATGTTCATTAAAAAAAGAGAGTGTTCCAATTACCACCAGAAGGAGAGAAACATTTTAATTTAAAATTTCAGGTTAAAATATATAAAGAAAACCTGTACTAGATTGGAAGCCAGGAGTCTTGGGTTCAGTGTAGCTCCCTGCATGTCGCAGGTTCCAATTTCCTGTTTGCTTCTTACCAGTTTGAGCAAGTTGTTTCACCTTTCTGAGTTTTAGTTTCTCGTCAGTGGGATGGACATTCTAATTGTTCTGGGAATATTAAATGAGATATAACATGTAGAGAGCTTAGTGCAGCACCTGGTACACAGTAGGTATCTAATGCATGGTAGCTATTATTAATAACAGCCACAGTACTGGCTTTGGGACCTGGGGTAACTTAATTCGTTTTTCACTGCCTCGCCATTTTTAAAATGAGAAGGTGGGGCAAGATTAGTTTTCAGGTTCCTTCTAATTCAGCCACATTGCATATTTTTCCTTTTAAACCCCTTTATATTCTATCCCCCCGTGGATAAGAGGAAGAATCTATCTGAATCCATTTCTGCATCCATCTTTAAACAGATCTCTGTCAGTCTGTCTGTCTGTCTACCATATATCTAGCATCTCTCATCTATCATCTATCTGTCCAGCTATCCTCCACCCATCACCTATTTATCCATCAATTATCTATCTATCTATCTATCTATCTATCTATCTATCTATCTATCAATCATCTATCTGTGTTTTCGTTTCCAAGTTGCTAAAACAAATACCATAAAATGGGTTGGTTTAACAACAGGAATTTATTGGCTCACCGTTTCAGGCACTAGAAGGCTTGCTTCCTCCTGGGTTGGTATATTCTGCCTGACTGGCAATCTTTGGGGTTCTTTGGCTTTTCCATAACATGGCAATGCACATGGCAGTGTTCTCTCCTTTCTCTTTTGTATTCTCTTGATTTCCAATTTCCCTGTGGATTCTCTCTTTCCATGCCCAATTTCCTTGGCATGTAAGGACATCAGCCACATTGGATTAAGACTGACTCTCATCAGTGTGGGCACTCCTTAACTAATAACATCTTCCAAGGTCGTGTTTACAAATGGTCTCACACCTACAGGACCAGGGGATGGGACCTGAACATGCCTTTTATGGGGGGGGGGCATGATTCAATCCTCGATTCTATCTATCTGTCTATCTATCTATCTATCTATCTATCTATCTATCTATCTATCTATCTATCTATCATCTATTTATCTATCTATCATCTATTTATCTATCTATCAATCATCTATCTATCTATCTACCTATCTATCTATTTATCTATCTCCTATCTAATGCCCATTTCAGAAGGAATCAAGGAATAATAGGAAAGAGTCTCAAAACGTTCCCATTTCTTGGGACTAAGAAGAGTATACACTTGGTATTTGGGTGGATACTGAGTCTGTGGGCAAAAATTCTCTTAACTTATTACAACCTTTATAAGCAATTAGAGATCTGGACATTTCTCTCTTTTGTCTTTCTGTTTAATGACAGTTTGAAAGGAATGGGCTGAGTTTAATAAAATTCACATTATCAAAGAACACCCAGAATGTCTACAGTGTATTTTTTCCCCTTAGACCAGGGGGTCTTAATCAGGGGTCCATGGAAAGATTTCAGGAGGTCCATGAGCTTGAATTGAAAAAAATCGACTTATTACGTTTATTTTTTCTGGCCTCCGATGTTGAGTGTCATAAAAGTATCTGCAGCTACGTTCTGAGAAGGGGTCTATGGTTTTCACCTGACTGGCAAAGGGGTCCATGGATCAAAAAAGGTTAAGAACCCCTGCTAGACCAACATTTTAAAATAAAATAATGACTAATAACACTTTTGACGTAGGCATGCTGCCTAAAATATTTTAATAGATTTCGATGTAATTTATTCTGTAAGAAGAACTAATGGAGATATGTAATTCCCATGAGTAATAGTTTATCATGAATATTATTATGCTCCCTGGGAGGGAAAGAGGGAAGGAGAGAGGAGAGTGAGGATAAGAGAATTAACTTAAACCTGAAAGTGTGTTGTTATAAACGGCAGTTATTTTTTCTTGTATTTGAATACATCTCTACAACATCTGAAGCACTAACACACACTCTTCCTTTTTTCACTCTCATAGCCACTTTAGATGAAATGATCATTTCATTGTAGATGACATGATTTCCCATTATCCAGATTGGGAAGCTGAGGCTCTGAGAGGCTTGCCCAAATTATGATACATTTGGTAAACCAAAGAACCAGGGCTCCCACCCAATTTTCTGGACTCCAAGTTTAGTGCTTTCAACTGTAACACAGCCTTCCTAACATGTACCCAGTAGGATGGTGGTTTACATTCTATTTCTCCCACCCACTGGAATGGTTGAGAAGTAGATTATATGGTGAACAGAATATCCTATGTAACTGATAACTTCCCCAGAGAACATACCCTTATAGCTAATTTTCAAAAAGTTGGAAAACACTTTATTCTAAAATTCCATAGGGAAAAATCTTCCTTTAATTCAGAGAACTTCAAGATCTTATAAGGCCCGAGCATCTTATGGTTAAGATGTTCTTTTTTTAAAATTCGGAGAAACCTTTCTGATTATGTTGAGTTCCCCGGTTGCTGATATTCTGAATAAGCAGATGTTTGCTGAACTTATGGTGTACTGAAAGCAAATATTCCTGTATTACAGAAGAAGCCTCTTTGCCTTCTTCATTTCCCTTGTGCTTTTCCAGTCTCTTGCTGTGTCGGCACATGCATTAGTCTAGAGCGGCATGAGTTATTAATTAATTGATTAATTAATTCAGTCAACTATATGTATATATTAAGCCAGAGGACTTTTGGTCTAAATGTTGTGGGATAATTTCCTGAGTCCTGCCTACTTCTGGGGCAGAAGATCAGAGCTGTTGAGAGCAGCTCCCTTTTTCAGAACATTAGAGAGGCAAGAAGGATTTTTTTGAGAAATGATGCTTTCTGTTGAGTTCAGTTGAGGGAAACTGGCATGACAGCTATGGTGCCGATGTGGTACCTTTGGAACGCGAGCCAGTCTTCCCCAGGCTGTGGCTTCTGGCTGCCTACTCGCTCACGTGTCCTAGGAGGTAAGAAGGAGAAAAAGAGGGAAGGAGAGAGAGGGGGAGGAGGAGGAGAGAAGGAGGAAAGAGTGTGAGAAAGATATATATATATATATATATATATAGAGAGAGAGAGAGAGAGAGAATATGCCCTGGGCAGAGACGTGTAGCCTCTTCTTCCTCCTTCCCACGGGGTGTCCTGCTTGGCATTCACAGCAGGTCTGTTTACAGGACTTTTCTGTGCAGAGAGACAGTTGGAGAAGTAGATTATACAGCCTTTCTATGCTGGCTGTGTGAGGGTAGACCGAGGTGGATGTATGTTATGTAAATACATTTGCTCATCACTTTAAGTGCAAGAAAAGGAAAAGTATGTTTCCTGAACAAAATCGTTTCTATTTCCCTTCCCCCTGCTTTTTTGTAAGGCTCATTTTTGTCCATCTCTCTGTCTGGTCAGTCAGTCTGTCGGGCTGGGATAAAGGGAATAAATAGAGGGCATAAGAGTACCGAGACTCTGCTTCCTGTTTCTTAAAAGGAAATAGATCTTAATCCTAAATAGCACTCTGGGAAATGCAGGAGAGCATCCGTGGCTGCAACCCGAGGAGAGGCTGTGCCTGCATCACATTTTTTCTTCTTACTCCTCCAGGGCCAGGCTTAGTCCAAGAAACTCAGAAGCCATGGGGCTCCATTAATGCCGAACAAGGAGGGAGAGAGACGGCCAAGGCACATTCCCCGGCGGTGCCTGACTCTGAAGTCTAGTGATAAATGTTGAGCCTTGGATGGTCTCTCTGGACATCAGTATTCACTCCCCGTCATTGCGACCTCATGGGAAACAAGAAGGGAATATTTATATCAGAACAGTATCTCCTGGAGTCGAGGATGCTTTTCGATGGTTCTTGGATGAACTTAAAAAATCTTTGAGTTTTATATTGACTTTAATGACTATGAGGAGACAAATATATGAGCCCATCAAGCCCAGGTTCTCAACAGTAAAGTTTCCTTTTAAAATAAATTCATTTAACTAAAATGTACAGTCTAGTCAAAGAGAAATAGTAGCACCAATATGACAGAAAATTGTGCAGGCAGTACTTGAATGATTGAAGCATGGGAACGGTTCTCTTAAAGAAGAAAATGTCCCCAGTGATGCTTTCTCTTAGGTTTTAAATATACCCAGATTGGAAGCCTGGGATTTGGGTGTGCTTTTGGCTAGAAACAACACTTTGTAGTCTGAAATGGAAACACCCTATTAATTAGGAGTTTCATAAAGTCATCAGGTAAAGGCAGGGGGCAGTGGGTGCCTATAAAATTCTGGCTGCTCAGAGGCTGGCCTCCATTACTGTGTTTTGGGAATCACCTGTAGCCTCAGTCTCGGGGGCACGTGTGACTAGTGCTTCTGCCCGAGATGCTAAAGGACTAGATACTCTTCCTGTGATCGGTGGAGGATAAAGTATGGCTCTAGACCTAAGGTCAGCCAATAACATGCTCCTCCATGGAACTTTGAATTTGGAGTTATTGACACAAAGAAGTGGGCAGTGGAGGAGGTAGAAGGACTCTTACTGGACTTTTCTTGGGCTGAGATTTTGGCTGCCCAGTTTCCCTGTTTCCTTCCCATTTTCAAAGTCTAATTTCCTACCTTCTATTCGATATTATGTGAGCTACTGAATACTCTTCTAATAATCTCTCTTCTGCTGAGGCTAAATAGAGTCCATTTCTGTTGTTTAAACTTGGGCCCTAATACCAGGAGGTGTTCTATCTAGCGATTACCTCAAGGATTCTGGGATCAGGCTACTTGGGTTTAAATCCAGGATCTGCCACTTATTAGCTGCTTCTGCTTACCCATCTGTAAAATGGGGATTATAATGCTGTTTTCCTCATGGAGTTTCAAGATTATGTGAGCTAAATATCTAAACTCAAGTCATCACAGAGCAAGCATTCAGTAAACACTAGCTATTATAATGACCAGAACTTGGAATTATAAAGGGGCAAGAAATTTATTTCAGGCCCTCTGTGCTGCCTCCACACTTCTCCCAGGAGTCTTAAGGACAGCCTTTGTCCCGTGATACTGAAGCTGCTTGGGGCTATTTGCCAAATGGGTGCTTCCTTCCCCCATAGGCCTAAACTTCTGGGGCCCAAACACATTGACCTTCTCAACACTAAGAATTCCCCCCTGCCCAGATGGCTCCCTCGTGTGTTTGCTCATTGTTTTTACATTTTGTTTGCACTCATTGTCTGTTCATTGTTTTTGCTTGTTGTCTGTTTTGTTTTGTTTTTCTTTAGGAGGCACATGGAACTGAACCTGGGACTTCTCGTGTGGGAGGTGGGTGCTCAACTGCTTAAGCCACATCCGCTCCCTGTTCGTTTGTCTTTGCTCATTGTCTGCTCGTTGTTTTTTCTCATTGTCTGCTTGTTGTCTTTGTTCAATGTCTGCTCATTGTTTGTTTGTCTTTTTCAGGAGGCACCGGGAACAAACCCAGGAGGCAGGCACTCAACTGCTTGAGCCACATCCACTCCCAACACTGAGAATTTTAGTACCAGGGACAGAGCCACAGCTTTGGCAGGCAACAAATACTATACCACCCCAGGACTGAGAATACAACCTAGAGTGATGTGCTATGCAAGCTGGTAGCCAATTGCTGTAAATTGCAAATTCAGTTCTTTGGATGCACTAGCTATATTTCAAGTGCTCAATAGCTACATGTGGCCGGTGGCCATCATATTGGATGGCATAGAAGAACACCTCCATTGCTGCATAAAGTTTTATTGGCTGTCACTAACGTAGGCAGTCCACCTTGACGTAGCTGCCATTTATACTGAACACTTGCATGCGCCAAGCACTGTGCTAATCCCTTTACATGTGTTATCTCATTGAATCCTTGCAATGGGTCACTGAGGCCAGCACTATCATCATGCCCATTTTACCAATGAGAATACTGAGTCTCAGATGATTTTTGTAACCTACCCAAGTTCATAAAGCTAGTTAAGCGGATGAACTGGCATTGAACCCAGGTATGCCTGATTTCAGAGCTCAAGTTCTACTCTGTTATGAAAAATGGCTTTTCCCATGTTTCAACACGTGGCTTACTCATGCTCAGCTTATGGTCCCCACAGCACCCCCCACCTAGTAGCCTTGCAGTTGAGCCTCAGTTCTGCCACTTATTCATCATGGGATCTTGGAAAAGTGACTTGAAAGCACAATGTCTTCATCTATATAATGGGCATAATAATAGTATTTGCCTCAGAAAGTTGTCACATCAATTAGTGTCTGTAAAGTGCTTGACCCAGATATTGAACACAGTAAAGTGGTGGTGGTTATTATTGTCATGATCAGCCTGAATATCATCATCATCAACATCATCATCACCTCCATCATCACCACCGTTCTCCACAGCTTTGGATGACTCAGCCCCTGGGATCTTGCTGGCTAGACTAATTTCCTTCCAGCCAATGAAAACAGATTTAGGCAGAACAAAAAAGCTGTGGTTCCCTCTTCCCACCTGTTCCTCACCACCACCTTGATGCTGAGGTCTATGCCCAACTGGGCTGGCTTCCCCACACTCAGGTTTGCCTGATCAAGTATTGCTTATGATTTTGCACATCTGATTTTGTTCTCTTGAAAAATATAAAGCAATTGAACTGTGGTGGCTTGGAGCTATGTACCCCAGAAAAGCATGCTCTTAATCTTAATCCATTCCTGTGGGTGTGAACTTGTAAATAGGACCTTTAGTTGAGGTTACTTCTGTTAAGGTGTGGCTCATTTGAATCAGGAAGGCCTTATAGGAAAATTCAGTCAGAAAGCCAGTGGGAGCAGCCAGAAGCTGAAAGCCAATGGAATCGGGAAAAAGAGGAGAAGCGAGGGAGGCCACCATGTGCATTGCCAGGTGACAGAAAAGCCAATGACCAAGGATCACCAGCAACCAGCCCCAGAGAGCCATAGTCTTCTGGGAGAAAGCATTGCTTTGATGACACCCTGATTTTGGACTTCTCCTAGCCCCAAAACCATGAGCCAATAAATTCCTGTTGATTAAGCCAAGCCATTGCATGGTATCTCATTTGGCAGCTAGGAAACTAAAACAAGAACCATAATAAAAATGAATTAAGTATCACTTTCTAGTATATACAGGGAGCCCACCATGTTTTAATGAATGGATACATTAATGGATACATGTTTTAAGGAGTAAACCTTCATTTTGTCAAACAAGACTGGCCTGGCCTTCTTGTCTCTCAGGATTGAGTGGGACCTGAAATCTCAAGCCAGAACTTGAATATTGTTCTGCCGGAATCCATACCCGAATACCCTTTCTACGGCATCTTCTGCTTCCTCTCATCGTGCCTGTTCTAATTTGGAATTAGTTTCACTTTCCCCCCATTCTATTTCAGTTGAGTCAATTTTTAAAAAGTAATGTCTAGAGCTTTGCAGTATTAAGAAAGAGCCCACCTCATTGACCCTCACTTACATTTCAAAGGAATGCATGGAGTTGATCTCCCCCCAGCCCCGACACTGTATTTCCCTGCTACCTTTTTCTATCATGTAGGTTCAAAGTTTATTTCCAGAAATGGGATTCTGTTTCCACAAAATATTCCTATATATATGCAGAGAAGAAGAATAGCATAATGGTCAAAAGTGTAGACCTTGGAATTAGACAACTTAGGTACAAATCCTTATGAAAAACTTATGAGCTGTGTGTGTGACCTTTGGCAAGTAACTTAATTTCCCTGTGCTTCAGTTTCCTGAATGAGATTTTCCTCATTTCAAAATGATTTCCAAAATGAGTGTTCAATGAATAGATGCAGAAAGAAATTAGGACAGACCCTGGAATATAGAATAGCTCTAGCAACATTAGTTGTTGATATAATTATTAATATGATCACTACTAATAATATAATGACAGTCATTTGATTCTTGGTGTGAGGGAAACCTTTCAGAAAAGATTTCTAGGAAAACAGGCAAAAAGGAAATACAAGACAGTCAACTGAAGTGCCAGATTTAAAAAAAAAAATAGGTTCCAAGAGGAGGGAGGGAGGAGGCAATTTTGAATCCAAATGACAGGAAAAGGTAGTAGGGAAAAAAGGCGGGGGGGAACATTCAGTTCTCGACACTGCTGTGAAACGTGAGAGAAGGTCAGTGAGGTGCGCTATTTCTCTAACGCCTCGAAGCTCTAGATATTGCTTTTTAAAAATTGGCTCAATCTGAAATAGAATGGGAAAAAAGGGACGCCGAATCCAAATTAAAACAGGCAAAAGGGAAGAAATTTCTGGAAATATGAGTTGGAGCAAACCTACTGAGAAGGCAAAGGTGCAGCGTTTGACATGCAGCAGGCATGTCATTGCAGATTGTGAGCTGAATGTGTTGAATCATAGCAAATTGGCATTTGGAATGTGGGAGATCAGAGGTTATGGGGAAAGGTTGACATAGCCCACCTCTGGCAAAATCATCACCTAGAAAATGGGATGGCACAGAGCCACGAGGGCTAGCTCGAGGACTGCAAGACGTCAAAGGGAATGTGGACCCATTTGGTGCTGCGTGGAAATCCCTGGAGATGAAGAAGGGAAGGCTGTTCTCAGTATTGCAATATCCAAAATCACCTTGGAGAGACGGAATGATGTTCTGAGCTGGATGGTGCATGACTAGAACCTTCCTAACAGTGAGAATGATGGTGAGCCTTCCCCATGTGCCAAGGAGCGCTCTGAGCTCTTTAAATGTATAAGCAATCCTGGGATGCAAGTACTGCTCTCAGTCCCTTGTTCTGGATGAAGTCCTTTGGGGCAGGCAGAATTCTAAGAAGATCCCCTTGAACTCCACTCCCTGGTGTTAGGCCCTGGGTGATTCCCTCCCCTTGAGTATGATGGTACCTGGGCTTGCTTCTAGCCAATAGAATATGGTAAAGGTGATGGATGACACCCCCTTGATTATGTTATTATATACATTGACATTTATATGTATGTGACTCTGAGAAGACTTGCTCTCGCTCTCTGCTGGCCTTGAAGAAGCAAGTGCCCATGATTTCTACAGCCACAAGAACATGAATTCCGCCCCCAATCTGGATGAGCCTGGAAGCTGACTCTTCTCCAGTCCAGCCTCTAGATGCGAAAGCAGCCCAAGTGCTACCTTGATTACAGCCGGTGAGACCAGGAGCAGATGGAGCAGCTAAGCCGGGCCAGTCTCCTGACCCATGGAATCTGTGAGATAATAAATGTATGTTGATTTAAGCTGCTAAATGCCTGGTGGTTTGTTACACAGCAATAAAAAACAAATACATCTCTTGTCAAGGAAGTAGAACAATGGGGCTGTGTTCTGTGATCCAGATAATTCAGCTATCTCCCAAGAGGGATGAACCCAGTATGGGATCAGGGAAAATATGATTTGAGGCCCCCTCCTGGAATGGAGCTGCCTATGTTCCAAACACTCTCTGTTTTTCCCCTGTGGCCCTTTATATATTCTGAGCTCCTTAACCCAGAGCTAGTTGTCCTACAAAACTCTCTCTTTGCCATCATAATACTCTTGTCCCATAGTAGAGTACTTGTTGATTTGCCTGTTTCTGCCACCAAAATATAAGCTCATTGAGGGCGGGGACTGAATTGAGCATCTCCAGTATCTAGCCCAGTGCATGGTTCAATAAATATTTATTAAATGAGAAAATGAACATGTGAATGAACAAATAGCCTGACCATCTAAATACCGTCCACCAAAGCAGCATGGCCTAGAGATTAAGAGCAAGGAAAAATGAGAAGTTAAACAACTTGCCCAAAGATATCTCCATTAGAAAGTGGTAGAAAAAGGCCAGGCCCAAACTTTGGAAGAGCCCGTGATGTAGCTCAACGGTCTACAAACTATAGCCTTAGGGCTGAAACCAGCTCGTTACCCATTTTGGTATGGCCCATGAGTTAACAATGGTTTCTATATTTTTAAAGGGTTGAACAAAATCCACAAAGGAATAATATTTTGTGACTTGTGAAAATTATATGAAATTCAAATTTCAATGTCCACAAATGAAGTTTTATTGGCACACATCCATGCTCATTCATTTACATACTGTCTGTGGCTGCTTTTGTTCCACAAATGCAGGGTTGAATATTTGCCACGAAGACCACATGGCCCGCCAACCTTAAAATATTTACTGGCTGACCCTTTATCAAAAAAAAAGTTGTTGACATGCTTAAGAATGGTATTCTGTATCTGGGGTCATGCTGTCTGGTTTCGAATCCCAGCCCCTCACTTCTCTGTTGTGTTACTTTGGCAAGTCACTTAACTTTTCAGTTTCTCACCTGTAAAATGGGCGTGAAAATGTACCAGCTCACTATAGTGTGGTAAGGATCAAATAGCACAATGCAGGCTCTTAGTTTCCTAGGACTGCTCTATGCTGTAACAAAGCACCATGAATTTGCCTAAAACAGCAGAAACTTATCATCTCACAGTTCCAGAGGGGAAAAATCTGAAATCAAGGTGTTGGCAGGATCATACTCCCTCTGAAACCTGTAGGGAGACTTCCTAGCGTCTTCCCCGCTTCTGGTGGTTTACTGTCAACCTTTGTCGTCCTCTGACTTGCAGTGGCAGCACTTCCATCTCCACCTCTGTTGTCCCTTGGGGTTCAGCACTCTGTCTGCCTGAATCTTTGTCTAAGTTTCTTATAAGGGTCATAGCCATATTAGATTAGGACCCACTCTAATCCAATTTGGATCTATCTTCAAAGATCCTGTTTCTAAAGAAGGTCACATTCACAAGACCGGGGATTAGGACTTGGACTTGAATGTTCTTTATGAGGGACCCAACTGAACCTGTAACAGCATGTAAAATTTTTGAGCACCAAGGAAACTCCCAATAAATGCTGGTTGTGACCATTATCATCCCATTATCTCACATTGCATCCAGTTCGTGTTATGGAATTTTATTCTGTAAGAGGAATGTTTGTGCTGTTATCAATAGATGTCTGGTATTTCTGGACATTTTTTGATAATTGTAGTTAAGATTCTGGTGACCAGAATGGATAAACTTTGCTTCCACTTATCCATCATCCCCGGCCACTCTCTGCCAAATAGATCAATACCTACCTTTTCCAGACTTATTTGTGTGCACATGATTGCCACACATCGCATTTGGTGGATGATTCTCCCATTGGTTGGCATGCCATCCTCTGAAAACCTCATG
This sequence comes from Tolypeutes matacus, assembly GCA_026826555.1. NCBI lineage: Eukaryota > Metazoa > Chordata > Mammalia > Cingulata > Chlamyphoridae > Tolypeutes > Tolypeutes matacus. The sequence continues at coordinate 13,183,283 of JAKSZT010054368.1, forward strand.
ATCAGACAAGATTGGGAATTTGGGTTCTGCTAAGAGGCTAGTTTGCTGTCTCCAGGATATTGTCCTGCAAGCCAACGTTTATTTGGAAGAGAAGAAGGGAGGGGAGAAGGTAGTTTTCCCTATAAATAGAGTATAAATAAAGTAAAACTATTTTCCCCACCAGCCTGTCATGGTACCTGAAATTCTTCTGTTGGATATTCATGACTTGAGTTCTCAAGTTATTTTAGCTTATAAAAATATTCTAGCACCTAGAAGAATGCCAAGTATGTTGTAGATAGATGTCTAGTCTGAAAACTGAGCAGGGTTATATAGGACTGTTGTCACGTTTGTGGGTGGACCAATGAAGAGTGAATGTCTCAGAAGAGATGAACTTTCCTCAGGAATCTCCCCTTTCCCTCTCTCCATGAGGCCCCAGTGTTGGGTAACACTCTTAGAAGAAGTCTGCCTGGAATAGACAACTTGTTTTTCCAGGTCGGCTCTCATCCTTCCCAACAAAGCTTGAATAAGAATATTCTTGCAAATGAATAATTTGCAGAGCATGTTAAGAATGCAGATTCTTAGACCACAACCCCAGGGTTTCTGATTCTCCAGGTCAGGTGTAGGGACTTTTTCTTCCTTTCCAAGCCCCCCAGATGATTCTGATGGTGGTGGTCTCTGGGCCATACCTTGAGAAAGCTTGACCTGGACATAATTGGCTCTCAAACACTGGCAGTCCAACCATAAGTAGATAGTGACAAGCTTTTGCTTATGTACCTGTGCTGTCACCCAAAGGCCACCCAGTGCCACCAGAGGTGAGTGTCTGACTCTGGAATCACAGAACCAACCAGCCCCAGAGTTCTTCCACGCGAGAGTGATGGCAAGTCTAGTCACTGGGCTTTCTGGTCAGATGAATCTGCCATTGATGGTTGTGCATCAAGTGATTGCTCAAGTCACAGCTGCCTCCTTTGGCCCTTGGAAATTAGTCATTGCCTTCTAGTCACTCACCTGTTTTCCAAAAATCTCTTCAGCAGAAGTTTTGCTGAAGCAATGAACACTGGCTTCCATAAAGGAGCCTATCCAAGGGCCAGACTCTCAAATCTGGAGCTAAAACAATAAGTGATAGAGGCTATAAACTTCAAAATAAAAGATTCCTTGGCCTCAGGCATGGAGGAATTGTAAATCTTGCTGAGAACCTGAGATGCTGGTTAAACTCATTATTTGCTGTCCAAGACTCTCCTCTTACAGTTTTCATCCTTTGTTAAATTTACAATCGCTAAATCCTTAGCCAAGATTCAAGCCCTTAGGGAGGAAGCAGCTAGGAGATTTAAAAGTTATCCTGTCCCCAGGGATGCTAATGGCGAAATAGACTTTGGTAATATGTTCTTAATTGTCACAATAAATCAACAGAATACAATATGTGAAATTTGTCCATGTAAATTGCCATTTGGAGAGACTTTTCCATGCTTTGGAGACGGATGTAGCTTTGATGAGACAAGTGGTTGGTCTCTGGGGATGTGACCCAATAAACATACTAATTCATTCCCAGGATACATGCCTGCTCTTTTGCCCTCGGAGAGATGCCTGATTGGTTGAGGGATGAAGCTTCTAAGTGTTCAGTGTTAAAGTTTCAACAGGGAGGAAAGGGCATTATTTCCCCTGGGCTGCAACTTTCCACCGAAATCTTGTGTCTTAGGGATTTTCCCTTCTGATATGTCCTCTGGAATCTCTCAGCCTGCTTATACAGTCTTTGAGAATTTCTTCATGGATAATCCAATTATTTTTTTCTTGGCAGGGACTCCATGCATTTCCTTACTCATTCACTCAATCATTCATTCATCAGACATTTACTTCATACCTACTATGTACAAGACACTGTTCTTGGCACTAGGGCTATAGTATCGAATAAGATAGACAAGAACCCTATATTTACGGAGCTTACATTCCAGAGGGGGACAACCCAGCAATTAATTTTTCATAAATAAAAATATCAGGTTCTATGAAGAAAATAATAAATGCTCTTTAATTTGGAAGAGATTCCTTTGGATTCGTTGGTCAAAGAAGTCACATTTGAAGAGTTCACATCTAAGGGGAGACTTTGAAAAGGAGCAGTCGGCCTTGATCCAGGGGGAGTGTGGTCCCAGCCAAGGGAACAGTAAGGACCAAGTCTCTGGAGCAGAAAGGAGCTTGGCGTCTTTGATGCACAGTAAGGTGACAGTGAGTGAAGCCTGAATAAAAGGGATGATGCAAAGAGATGAGATCGAGACATGCACAAGGGTCAACATGTGCAGTCTCCTGCAGTGGATTGTATGCTAAGCGTGAAATGAAACATCAGAGGGTTTTAATGGCATGATGGGGTTTTCATGAAAAGACCAGTTCATTTTGTGAAGAATGCCTTGAGCAGGGCAACCATGAAAACTGGGAGGCCAGCGAGAAGGCTCTAGGAGTTTTCCAGGTGAGAGATGGCAACCAGGATGAGAAGGATGACGTGGAGATGGAGAGAGAATGATGAATTTGGGGTACGATCATATGTGGAGTAGACAGAGTGGCGACGGGAGAATCAGGGAATGGAGGGAATCAAGAAATGGCATTTTAGTTCTCTGACTGACTTGAGCACCTGGGGGAATAGTGGGGCCATCTACTGAAACAAGAAAGAAACTATTTGGTTTTGTTTGTAGTTTTTGTTTGGAATTTTGTGCAGTGTGGGGGCTGCAGGAAATCTAGAGTTCTGCTTTGGCCATGTTGCCTTTGAGGTAACTAGGAGACCCTGAGGTGAGGCTGTTGAGGCAGCAGGTCTCGACACGAGCCTGGCGCTCAAGGCAGGGGTCAGGGTGAAAACCATTATGGTGACTTGAGAGGTTCCCAGCTGAAGGAAAGAAAAACGACCGTTTCCTTTGGCACTGAGTTTTATTAGTACAGAGGATTAGCCAAGCTCCCAGAAGGCGTGGGGCACTGACCAATTAAGCAAACAGCCCTGGAAGCCCAAACGCCAATCTATCCCACTGGAATGTTCCTGAGGTTTCTCACTTGTGTTGCTTCATAGTGTTTCCTGTGTGCAAATTGCCAAATCATTTTAATTCAACAAACAATTCTTGAACCCCTGCTGTGTTCCAGGGACCACTGTGCTAAGCTCTTGGAAGAGGAATGCACACACTCCTACATATACACACACGCCTACATATACACACACACCTACATATACAAACACACCTACATATACACACACCCCTACATATACACACACAACCCTACATATACACACACCCCTACATATACACACACACCTACATATACACACATCTACATATACACACACACCTACATATACACACACATATACATATACACACACCCCTACATATACACACACCCCTACATATACA
>JAKSZT010054368.1:13287220-13366746 GCA_026826555.1 Tolypeutes matacus
TGAGGAGACAACGATGGGAAATGGCCATCCCAGGGAATGGAGAGGGCTTGCATCTGCAGGCAGGATCATCCCACCCACCATATCCATGGGATATAAGCCCTCTCTCACTTGGAGTTGGAGTGGACATCACCATCCCAGTCCCCTCAAGATTGGGGGAAGAACTATGGACTAGAGTGGACTTGATGGTATTCTCTTGTTCACATATGGTGATTCTAGCAATGCAAGAAATTATAACAATGAGGTGGAGCCAGTGGCCTCTTGACACTTTTGGGGTAGGGAGGGGACAAGCAGTTGAAATACAGTGGCTTCTTTGGGAGTTGGAGGATGTCCTGAGTACTGTTGTGGCAACGGATGTAGGCCATTTTAAATCAGCACACACCACTCAGAACTGAGTGGGAGAGAGTGTGGTCTACAGTGTGAACTGTGGTCTATGGTTGGTGGCAAGGCTCCAGGATGTGTAAGTTCATTGAGGGTGATGGGCCACACTGTGGGAGATGTTTGTGTGGGACGTGATGGGAGGTGTGGGAGGTGGGCAACATGGGAATCCCAGTGGGTTCCGTGTAATATTTTGGGTAATCTAAGCACCTCTTAAAATATATGTATATATATATATATATAAACAACATTTTTGTAAGCAAATACACATATATGCATATATATTTATATATCATTTTGCAAATGTTTGTATGTATTGTGAGAATTTTGATTTTTACCCATAATAAAAAAAAAAATAAAAAAAAAATAAATGTCCAAATCAAGGCATCATCAAGGCGATGCTTTCTTCCTGAAGACCGGCTGCCAGCGATCCTTGGCTCCTCTGTCATATGGCAAGGCACATGGTGGCATCTGCCAGTCTCTCCCTTCTCTTCCAGGTTTTGTTGATTTCAGCTTCTTATTTCCATGGCTGTCTGTCTATATTCATCCCATTTATAAAGGACTTCAGTAAGAAGATTAAGATCCATCCTAAATGATGTGGGACATACTTTAACTGAAATAGGCTCATAAAAAGATCCTACTTTAAAATGGGTCCACACCCACAAGAATGGATTAACTTGAAGAACACGCTTTTCTGGGGTACATACAGTTTCAAATCACCACAGCAAGCAGAGAGAACATATATTCCAGGTGCCAGGAGGTAGGCAAGAAAGAGTCCCTTTGTCTCTACCATTTAAGACAATATTTCCCACTGGCTACAAAAGGAAGGTTCTCCTAAAAGTGAGGTGAATGTTTACATCCTTCATAGCCAAAAAAGTCAAAAGTCCATGAGAGAAGCCAAAAGACATTTGTTTAAAAGACGAATAAGTTTGCCTTGTCATCGCTAAGCATGTGCTAACTTTGGCATAACAGATCAAAGCCAGGAGACGCTGGTGTTAATTGATGGTCTTGAAGAACTAGACAGGGGCTGTCCATCTCTTTGTCACAAAGCTCCCAATGACTTTTCAGAGAAGCCCTTTAGCTTCTTCAATACCTCATTCAATTAAAGGATTACAACTTTCACTGAATAGAAACTGTAAATGAGAACCTAATATTCTTCAGTGTAATTCAAAATGATATTATCATTCCCAAGAACATGAACGAGGTCAAGTTCATGAGTCACGATGAAGAGAGCACATCAGAATGATGGCCTGCAGAACTCTCCACAGTCCAGCGTCATCCACAGGTGCCTTGGGCTTCAGAATGTGGAGAGGCTTGACTCAAAATTGATTGTGATCTTGAAAGGGAAAAAAATTCAAATTTTAAAGACAATTTAAGCTACTTTGGATGAATAAATTAAAATTGTCTATGATAGAAGAAGATTTCTCTTCCCACCCCACACTCTCCCCACCTCAGAACTTGCTATTAAATCAGTGCTACCTTTTAGAATCGAGAAGAGACTGTAGGAAATGCCAAGTAAACTTTGGTCTAAAGATATGGCCTTGGGGCAGAATCATCCGGACACAGCTGGCCTTTCTTCTCCTTTGCCTTTCTTGACCATGTTCTTGCCTGAGCCTCCTCACCTGTGTGGATCCCACAGTTCCAGGTCTGAGCTGGGTCTGAGCTGTGAGGAACCCAGGGACCAGGGGCCATCCAGCCTCTGATTTCCCCTCCATGAGCAGTGCAAGGGAGCGGTCTTTGCTGAGAGCTGAAGGAGACCACTAGGAAGAAAGGGCAGGAAGGCAGAGCCGCAAGTGTGGATTCACTTCTTAGCCTGAGTCCTTGAGCTAGTGAGTCGAGGCCCTGCAATGCATGGGGATTTGTCCTTACTCCCTGCCAAGCCTCTTACTGCTTTGACTGCAGTCAAGCACAGGGAAATGGGGGCTGGGAATCGGCAGGGCACGGGGCTGGGATTTCTTGCCTGCAACGTACCACCATAAACACGCAGCTGCTCCTCTGAATCTCATTTCTGAAAATGGTCAGCCTTCCTTTACCTAAGTTCAGGATCCTATTTTGCTTTATCATTTTATTACCAGAATGCTTTTTTTTTTTTTTGTCACTTGCTACATTTCAGGAATTATATATACACTACCTCATTTAATCCTCACAGCTGCTTTCTCAATGTTGATATTACCCCCTTCCCCCACTTTATGAAGTCAATTAGCCTTGGAAGTAGAGAGAGGGTTTGACTCCACACTCTGTCTGGAAAACTCATTTGAATGAATTAGCATAAGATTGAACTACTCAGATTCTCTGCCAAACATGTTTTTTTAATAACAGTTTTATTAAGGTATAATTCACATACCATACCTTTCACCCCTTTATAGTGCACAATTCGGTGGTTTTTATTATATTGAAAGAATTGTGCAACTAGCCCCACTATCTAATTCCAGAACATTCCATCATCCCAAGAAAAAATGTACACCTATTAGCAATCATTTCCCATCCACACCTCTTCCCAGCCCCTGACAACCACAGATCTATTTTCTGTGTCTATAGATTTGTCTCTTCAGGACATTTCATAGAAATAGAATCATATAATATGCAGCCTTTTGCATCTGGCTCCTTTCACCAACATGTTTGAAGTTTCACCTATGTTGCAACATGTATCAATACTTCATTCCTCTGTTTGCCCATTTATTAATTAATGGACATTTGGATTTTTTCCACTTTTTGGGGGCTGTTAAGAGTATTGCTGCTATGAACATTCATATACAAGTTTTTGTGTGGACATATGCTTTCAATTCTTCGGAGTATACACCTAGGAGTAGAGTTGCTGGATCATGTGGTAACTCTCTGTTTAGCATATTGAAGAACTGCCAAACTGTTTTCCATAGTGACCGCCCCATTTTACATTCCCACCAATAACGTATCAGGGTTCCAATTTCCCCACATCCTAAGCAACACTTTTTATTGTCAGTCTTTTTTATTATAGTCATCCTAGTGGGTGTGAGGCGTATCTCATTGTGATTTTGCTTTGCATTTCCCTAATGACTAATAATGTGCAGCATCTTTTCTTGTGCTCACTGGCCATTTGTATATCCTCTTTGGAGAAATCTTTACTCACATTCTTCATTCTTTGCCCACTTTTTAATTGGGTCATTTGTCTTTATATTTTTGAGTTGTGAGAGTTCTTTATAAATTCCGAATGCAAGTTCCTTATCAGATATATTATTTACAAATATTTTTTTAACATGTTGTGAGTTGTTTTTTAAATTTCTTAATGGTGTCCTTTGAAGCACAAAAGCTTTTCATTTTTATAAATCCAATTAATCTATTTTTTCTTATGTTGTTTGTGATTTTGCTGTCACATCTAAGAAACTTTTTCCTACCAAGGTCAAAAAATTTACTCCTATATTCTCTATGATCCATATTTAGTTAATTTTGTATATGGTGTTAAATAAAGGTTGAACTTCATTCCTTTGCATGTGGATATCCAGGAATTCTATCACCATTTGTTGAAAAGATTATTCTTTCCCTGATGAATTGTCTTGGGACCCTTGTCAAAAATCTATTGACCACAAATGTAAGGGTTTATTTCTGGACTTTCGAGTCTATTCCATTGATCTATATGTCTAGCCTTGTGCCAGTACCACATCGTTTTCATTATAGTTGCTTTGTGGTATGCTTTGAAATTGGGAAGTGTGGGTCCTCCAATTCTATTCTGTTATTTCAAGATTGTTTTTGCTCTTCTGAATCCCTTGCATTTCCAAATGAATTTTAGGACTGGCTTGATTTTGAAGGGGATTTCAATGAGTCTATAGATCTATTTGGGGAGTATTGTCATCGTAACAATATGAAGTCTCCCAGTCCAAGAACAGGAGATGGCCTTCCATTTATTTAATTTCTTTCAATGATATTTTATAGTTTTCAGTGGATATCTTGCACTTTTTTGTTAAATTTATCCCTAAATATTTTATTCCTTTTTATGCTTTATTTTAAGTTGAACTCTTCTCTCAATTTCATTTTTGGATTGTTTATTGGTAGTGCATAGAAATACAATTGATCTTATAACCAGCAACTTTGCAGAATTCATTTATTAGTTCTAATAGTTTCTTGTATATTGCATGAATTCCTTAGGATTTCCTATAAACATCCTCCAAACACTCTTAAGTGGAGCCCTCAATATCTGGATGGTCTCTTCAGAGACAAACCTTACATTATATGCAAGAATAGCCCTCTCTTAACCTGCTGGTTAGGATGGACTTTTTTGGTTTTGTTGTTTTTGTATTGGTTTTTACCACCTGGCATACACTTTCTCCTCTTCCATAAATAGTACCCTGATTTTTCTCCATGGATAACCTCCCCACCCCGATTCTCAGTCCATAACCTTTGGAGAATTCCAGCTCCAGAGTGTGTACATGATGCAAGCCTGGCCAGAGATTCTATTTCATCTGGCCAAAATAATTGGTTTGGGGCTGGACATGTGGACAATCAGTACCAATGAGTTTCAATCTCAGGACTTTGAAAAACCTGCCACAAGGCCATGCTTTTTAAATTTCTACTGGCCTTAAGGTCAAAACAGAGGACAGCAGAGCAGAGAGATGGGGAGTGATTGGGTCTGATTATATCATCTCAGCCCACCATCATATTATGCTGGAAGCCCAATCTAACCCTTGACTATTCAGGTGTGTGATCCAAAAAATGACCTTTATCTATTAGCCAAGTACCCTGTCACTTGCACTGATGCTACATACAATGATATGTAAGGCCTTGCTACCCATGACAGACCATAGTATTTTTCCTTTGCAACTCCTAAGAGCTTCATTTTAAATAAATGGTCTAGTGGTCAAGAGATAGCAAACACTTTAAAAAATATCATCATATTTTACCTCTCCATTCTGTTAAGGAGGCTCAAATCAGAAAACGTGATTTTCATTAGGAGTACACATATTTTAATTATTTAGCTCTATGTTTGACAATGCGCTTTGCTTGAACCATATTCAGACTCTCTTGTGGTTAATTTAATATATACCAGCCCAGGCTTCCTTCTCTCCCAGAGGTTTTTTGCTAACAGTGAGTTTGTTATCAGAGGGTCTGTGCCCATGCAGCCTCATCTTCATAGTTTTTTTTTGTTTGTTTGTTTGTTTTTACTTAATCCCATTAGATGGAAAGAGGCAGCTTATATTTATCAGTGGGCAAGGAAAAAACCTCCTTTAAATAACCAGTTCCACGAGGGAGGCTGTTTGCTTTTTCTCCTTCCTATAGCTCATGAACTCCAACCTTGAATTCCAGAGGGAGAAAACTACCTTACGATTTAACATCCACCAGGAACTGCAGAGATTTTCAGCTCTGGGTACTGAAAACCATCCTCCTGGCTCAATCCATTTAGCTGATAGGGAACAGGGAATTACTTCAGGGATAGAAGCTCTTTTATCTCCCAGTCCTAGATTTATTTAGAAAGAGGGGATTAGGGAGGTCAGAGCATGGTCCTCCCCTGACTAAATGGGGTTGATTTATTACCTGACACCTTTATAATTCTTTCCTAAGTAAAGGTATCTAGTGCTTAGCAGCTTGGATTTGGAATTCATCAAACCTGGTTTTAAAATGTGCTTCCACCACTCATCAAAATGTGCCTATGGGAAAGTTACTCAACTACTCTAAGTCTCAGACTCCTTTTCTAGAAAATGGTAAAAAGTTATGTAAAAAAAAGACATAAATTATTATGCAAAATAAAAACTACCTCTTAGTGTTGCTTTGACGAATGCGTAGGATAGAGACATAAAAAGCCCATTTCAGGTAACTGAAAATGTTATTTTATTAGTGTTACTTCTCGTCCTTGTGGGAATGGTGACTGTCACACATCCCTGTCTCCCTCTAAGAATTCATTCTCAGAACCCAGCTGGTCAAGATGAGCAACACGGCCAGATCTGAGCCGGGATGACAAAAGCTGGCCTTCTCCACCCTCCAAGCTCTGCCTGAAGGAATATGCATGTTAGTGTATCATGGGGCCACAGGCCCTCTGAATATCAGGGATCTTAGCTCTGGAAGCAAGCATTGGCTTCTATATCTAGATACATATATATTATTTTATTTATTTATTTATTTTTATTTATTTTTTTTTTTTAGGAGGAACCTGGAATTGAGCTCGGGACTTCGTACATGGGAAGCAGGTGCTCATCCACTGAGCTACACCTGCCCCTAATCTAGATATCTTTTAACTTCTGCCTCCCTTCACTTATACCTGAGTTTCACAAGTGTTGGGGGCCACTGTCATTAAACTTTCCACATCTGTCTTTGTTTCTATCCCACCAGGTCTACCTAAGGCCTCTCTTCTGAAAGGCTGGCAGGAATGACAAGGAATCGTGAGTTTATTCCACCAGGCATCCATCCAGAATGATGGCTTCCAAGCTAAAGCCCTCTTTCAGCCATTGGCGTGGAGTGAACGAGGAGGACGTCAGCACCCTAACAGTCCCTGATGAATCTGCTCTAAGTGGTTGGAGTGCCACTGCAGTGGGTGACTGCAGCCGTGGGAGGGGGAAGCTGGGCACTGCGGAGGAACGAGTTCATTGTGCCTATGTGCTTTGGAGGCCCAAGCTACTGCCAGGTGGTTTGAGAAATGAGAGGCAAGAAAAATGAGTTTCATCACCTAAAAATAGGGAAGGATCCAATAAAGGCAAACCCTGAACAGCCAATGTCATCCTATTTCTAGCTCCTCCAGTCATGACATAGGTTACTCCATTCCTGTAGCCAAGGAGAAAATGCCTTCTTTACCAGTTTGTGCTTCTGCTGGAGATGGCCATTATTAAAGCAATTTGTTAGAGGCTGATTGTGTACCTATGAAAGCAAGATGATCGTATCAGAAATGCCGACCTGAGGCAGGGATTCAGCACAAGACTCAGTTTTCAAGACCTGGGAATGATGGCATCACTTAGTGCTTTAATGGGATTTTCCCCAAATATGTGTGATAATGGTATTAAGCCTGTTTAAAGTCAACACTTCTGGAACCCTGCTTGGATTTAGGAGAGGAAAGCTTATCAATCAGATCACAGGCTCTTTTAAGGGAGAACAAAATCAATCTCTCCCTTCAGTTCATTCATTCATTCACTTCAAAAAATATTTATCCAATATTTATTCTGTACAAGGGGCTGGGGATATATATAGTGGAGAACATGAAAGACATGGTGTCCATCTTTGCAAGGTTTCACTGCTGATTGGGGGAATCAAACAATGTACTATACAATTTGATAATCAATGACAATTATGACAAATGCTTCAAAGGAAAATTATTACGGTACCATTGCATGTGAATATCTGGCAATGCGCCCCAGCCTGGGGGATCAGAAAAGGTTTTCTTGAGGAAATAGTATTTGAGCTGAACACTGATGGATGAGAAACAGTTAATGATGGGGGTAGGGAGTGCAAATGTGTTCCAGGCAAAGATCAGAGCACATGCCAATGCTCTAAGTCAGGAGCCACTCAATGGAAGCCCGTATGTTTACAGCTCAGAGAATAGTGGAGGAGAGGAGCAGGAAGCTTCCAGAAAGGTTTTTAGAGCCCCTTGCATATGCTTTACTCATTGCCCGGGATGCATTGGAATGCTGGAGCATATGTGAGAGCCAAGGTTTGGATTTGGCTGTGCCCTAAGAGCAACGGGGAGCCCTTTAAAGATTCTCTGCTGGAGAACTGACAGCAATTTGGTGTTTTTGGAAGATCTCTCTAGCTTCAATGTAAAGAACAAATTGGATAGGGAAAGAGGGAATGTCGATTTAAGAGGTATTTAGGAGAAAGGAAAAAAAACAAGAATACTTGCAAATAAACTATATATGGAACTGATAGATGAACCTTTATGTTAGGTAGGAAACTTTCGGGGTGGAAGGAAACTTTGACATTGGAATAGTTCTGATGATTGTTTCTCCAGGCATCATTTAGTGAGGCAAATAAGGGCTGCAATGAGATGTGATTAGACGCGATTGTAGTGATACTGGACAGTAGATGTGGGTATGCACTATAACCTTACATGGTGCTCAAGTCACTTCAAGGTTTCTAGCACCAGAAGGGTGGAGGACTGCTTCTCCTCCATGGTGGACCCTAGAGGAATTGGGAGGTACTGGGGTTGTTAGCGGGTATGGCTTCCAGGTTTCTGGCCACATCCTGAGAAAGAATTCAAAGACACACCACACATTAAGCAAGCAGGGGGTTTATTGCAAAGTGAAAGAAAAGTGAATGTACACACTCGAGACGTGAGTGTGAAGAGGCACCCCCGGTGACTTGAGACGGCGTTTAAGTAGGGATGAAATGGGAGGGTCTTCTTGCCTTGTGACTTCAGTTGGTAGGGAAGGGGTTAGGGCCAGTGTGCTCTATCTCCACCACTTGAGCAGAATAAGACAATATCACTTATTTTCTGAGTTTCATACAGAATAGCTTAGGCTCAGCTGCCCACAAAAGCTCAAGCCTGGCTGCCCACAATAGTTCAGGCTTGGCAGCCTACAGTGCTTTCTGTTGTCCCTGAGATGTTGTGTTTACTATGCCCCTTTCCCCTTTCCCAGTTCCTAGTTTGATCTGCCTCTGGGTCATAATGTCAAGAATTGTGTTTTAACGGTGAGTATCTCAAAGAGGTGAAAGTATGTACTACGTGTGAGTTCAGATTCTCACTCTGTCCCTTCTTTTGGGTACCTCTGACTTTGAGGTTGTTCCTTTGTCTCTCCAAGGTTCACTTTCATCACCTAAAAAAATGAATTGAAAGGGACAATATGTGTAAGGGGCTCACAGTACTTATTCAAAAGATAGTAGTTCCCCTCCCCTTTCTCTGACAGTAATAAAGCTCTAGCTGATGGTCATATTTGTAATAAAATGATAGTAATACCTAACAGTTATTGAACACCTATCTGGGCCAGAAACCATTCAAAGCACTTACAGTTATTAACTCATTTCATCCTATAAACAACCCTCTGAACTAGGTACTATCATCACACTCATTTGACAGATAAGGAAGCTGAGACACTCAGATTCAAGGCCATCCAAGTGAATGGCAGAATCAGGATCCAAAGCCAAGCAGGTTGAGTGGATTTTTCTTAAAGTTTCCATACAACTTATGAAGTAACAACAGGCAGAAACAGAGGTTAAAATTTATGTTAATCACCTTCTGTGATTCTATACTCTCTATAAATTCAGAGAGAAAAACCCAAGTTGACTGCACAGAGGCACAGCACTCTGAAAAATTTAACACCGTGCCATGCTTATGAAGTATGAAACCCACCGGCATTCCCAATGTTCTCCCACCCTTCCACTTATGACAAAGCAACAACAACTTCAATTTATTTGCCAACTAATCACACCCCAGCATTTCAAGCTACTTTGCTGGGGACGAAGAGTAGTGGCTTAATGGTACAGTATATCATGCTGGGTTAATGTTAGAAAGTAAGCATGACAGGGTGGCTTGGATTTACAGGAGGGCCTCCGTTGGGGATCTGGGCAAGCCGACCCAGCCCAGACGGGGACAGGTTGAACTCATGGACCCACCTCCTCTTTCCCTCTTTTCTGTTGAGGGGGCAAAGAACTGTTGCAAACCTGGCAAACTTTAAACTTCTGGGAAAGCCTGTTATCTGATGCAGAATGCTTTGGTCTTAGCCACTGCACTATAACTGGGTTCTGTGCAGTAGCTCTTTGAGAACTAAGCTTTTTCTTCCATCTATTGGCACAAAGGTCACTGAATGGTGATGTGTAATAACGCATGTGCTGTTATCAGTTTAACATCAGCTACCCCAGCGAACTCCAGGAGAGCAAGAACTGAAATAATGATAATGAGAAGAGAATAAAGATTACAGTTTACATGTATTGTCTACTTACCATAGGCCTGTCATAACCTAATTATTTCCCATGAACTTCTATTTAATCCTCACAACCATTCTAAGAGATGCTTTTAATTAATATCACATTTTACAAATGAGGAAATTGAAGTTTAAGGAAATTCAGTAACAGGCTGGTTCAGCTAGTAAGTGGTAGAGAGAGGACTCGAACCCAGGTCCTGACTTCAGAATCTGCTCTCCTAACCATGATGCTCTGCGGCCTCTCGTAAAGAATGCAGTCAGTACTTGCAGAATAAATAAGTGTTCCAGATATTCTCCCAGTGATGGCAGGTGTAGATGGAAAGTGAGAGCCTTCCGAAAACAGTGTATTGGAATCCCCAGGGAGTCTTTCCAAACTGCCCATCCAGTTCTTAGCCACCTCCCACTCCCAGTTGAGAATCCTTGCTGAGATCAGCCGCTTTTAGTGGTGAAAAGTGTGTTTTCTCCCTCAAATATGTTGGGGGTAAAAAAAAGAAGTTTGGAAAGTATTCTAGTCCTGTGGCCTTCAAATCCGGCTGCACATTAGACTAAACCAGGGTGCTTTTGGCAAATACTAATGCCCACATCCCACCTTAGATTGATTAAATTAGAATTTCTGAGGGTGGGGCTGGGCAGTGGTGTGTCTTAAGAGCCACCCAGGTGATTCCAATGTACATCCAAGCCTGAGAAACTGGTTCAGACTCGACTCTTCAAAAGCGACCATGGGATTCTCAGGCCCTCCCCATTCCTCACCTTTAAATATTAGCTTAGAGGTGCAGGTCATTGAGCAGAAATCAAAGGTGTTACGTAGTTAAAATTTTAATTTAATTCAGCAAGCATTTCATGAGCATCTCCTGTGTGAAACAGACAACAAAGAACAAGCACCACTTTTATCTTTTATGGCCATAAAGCTTAATAACGGGATTATACAGGCATAGGGATGAGTATTGGCATAGCTATAAAAGATGAGAGAATACCATAGAGATGGGAAGGAGGAAGAGCACTGATGGGAAGAGAGACCCTAATGGAAAGTGGAAATGAAACTCTGGGTAGCTAAAGAAAAAAGCCATAGAGAGAGAGGAAATGGATGGATAAGAGCAAAAGCACAGATGGCCTCTCTTTTCTTTTCTTTTTTTTAACTTTGTATTTTGAGACAATTGTAGATTTACATGCAGTTGTAAGAAATAATACAGAGATACCCCATGTTCTCTTCACCAAGTTTTTTCCATTGGTAACATCTTGCAAAACTATAATATCCTATTATCTCTCTTTTCTTTTTTGATAGAAGTCTCTCAGAGTGAGCAGCAAAAAAAATTGTTTTAAATTAAATCCTATGAAATAATTTACTTTTGAGGATAGATCAACGTTTTATTTCAGACTTTTGGCAAAGGAAGAGACCTGTGACAGGTCACTCAGTGTTTGACCTTGGAATGGGCATTTTCCAGAAAAAGAGGAAGGTGAGATAATCCTCAGTAGCCTGGTTAAGAATGTAAAAAGAACCTCTGGTTAAGGAGATCGTTAGACTCTTGACTGACAGTCTGATAAGTAGGTACATAGATAGTTTCTCAGAAGAGGTCTTCATCTCATTAAAGTTTAAGGTAAAACTGCTTAAGCATTTTGTCATGAATCTTAATTTCCTGCTTAAAAGGATGTTGTGAATTATGTCAAGAAGAAACTTCTGTCTCATAGCAGGTTTGGGACCATTTTTTTTTTAATCACCAGCCAAGACACTAAGTGTACAACTGAGACCCCTCCTTGAGTTTTGGAAGGACTGGGTTCAATGCCAAGAACCGAGGCCCTGGGAAAGACGAGTCAGGAATAGAGGCCCATGAGTGATAGTTCAGTAGCATAGAAACTTTAGCTTCTGTTTGACAAAATTGACTTGATGTTGATTATATATTATTTCCAAATTAGACTGTGATTCCTTTATAATGTAAGCTCCAGGGGGACAGGGATTTTTGTCTGTTTTTCACACTAGTATTTCTCTTCAACATTATCATGCGCATAGTAGGTACCCAGTAAATACTGGCTGAATGAATTCATATCTGAGCATTTAGATGACCAGTAATACTGTCTGTCCTATATTTGAAACATTATAGGGGTGGGGATAGTTAAATCATGATTATATTTCATGTAGTTGATATTTGGGGACCACGTCTAAAAGTGCACTGATATACACCAATACTCCAGCTTTGAGAATATTTTCAGCCTCATCTTGGACAAGGACCTCTACCCAGACACATTGTTGGGGGTTTGGGAATTGCTCAAAACAACCTTCACTACCATTATAATGATGGAGAAGAGATCAGTGGTTGTCACGAGTTGGGGTGGGAGCAGGTGTGGGAAGGTGTGATTACAAAAGGATAGCATGAGAGAGTTTGGGGGTTATTCTGTATCCTGAGTATGGTAGTGGTTACACAAAGCTATACGTGTTAAAATTCATAGAACTGTACCCAAATAAATCAATTATTTAAAAAATAAAATTGTTGCCACTAAAAGCCTATTGAATGGATATCTTGGGAGGTGTCTGACAGCCAAAGAACCATTTCTCCCTTCTCTTGGACCAGCCCCTATCCCCATGCAGGGTCAGGCTTCCAGGAATGATGCTCAAATGGAGATACTCTGCCCTCACCCCCACCCCAACTCCTCAGGGTGACTGAACAATGGGTAGGCATGAAGATGCTCAATCAAATCTCTCTGTCAGATATTTGAAATTGAGACTGGAGTTATAAGTCAGTCTCCAAGCAAGGATGGATTGATAAAAATACAACCTATGGTTGTGAGCCAACCATATTCTATTAAATGGAAGTAGAAGCTGAGAAATGAAATAAAAGTTGACCAAACAGAAAAGGATAACTAGACAAACCCAAACCTTCCTTAGTGATATATTAAAAAGTCAGACAGAAAACCAGTATGGATAGAGAAAATGTAAAAAACACTCAACCAATCTGACATCATTGGTGTTTATAAATCACTACACCAAACAGTTACAGAAGGCACATATTTTTCTTTTTCTTTTTTTTTTTTTTTTTTAACCAGGAGGGCCCGGGGATCAAACCCTGGTCCCTCCATATGGTAGATGGATGCCCAATCACTTGAGCCACATCCACCTCCAGAATGCACATATTTTTCAAGTACAAAATAGATCAAGTGGCTCACAATAGATCAAATATGTCAAAATAGATCATAAATCATGTCTCAATAATTATTAAATTATATAGAATAGTTCTCTTACAACATTATAACTCAGCTAGAAATCAGTAACAGAAAGATAATTAGAAAATCCCCAAATATTTGGAAATTAAGCAATGCACTACTAAATAACCCATTGATCAAAGAAATTTTCTAAGGAAAATTTGAAAATATATTGAAGTGAATGATAATCAGAATATTACATATCTAAGCTTATGGAATAGAGCTAAACCACTATGTAGAGAGAAATGTGTAGTTTTAAGTACATATACTAAAAAGTAGAAAGGATGAAAATAAAGTATCTAGGCATCAATCTCAAGAAGGTAGAAAAAGAACAAAAGAACAGGAAAGGAAATATAATAATAATAATAATAGAACAGGTTAATGAAATAGAAAACAAGCATGCAAAAGAAAAGAATCAGCAAAGACAAAAGCTGATTCTTTGAAAAGGCAAATGAAATTAACAAAAGCCAATCAAGACTAAAGAATACAAAGAGAGAAAAATACAATACAATACAATATTAGGAATAAGAAAGGGAAAATTATTCATGATGCTACAGACATTAAAAGGAACAGAAAATATATTTAATAACTTTAAAACAATAAATTTGGAAATTTCTGTAAAATAAAAGAATTCTATGACCAATATAATTTACCAAAACTAACACAAGGGTTAAGAGATATGCATAATCTTTTATCTATTAAAAACTTAAATCCATATTTAATAGGCTTCTCACACATGTGCACACATGCACACACACACACACACACACACACTGAACTTACAGGCCCAGATAGCTACACTGGTTAATTCTTCCAAATATTTAAGGAAGAAATAGTAAAAATCTTATGCAATTTTTTCAGACAATAGAAAAAGAAGATACACTAACCAACTCATGCTATGATGTAAGAATAGACTTGAAACTATAAAAACCTAATAAAAGACATTATGAGATGGAATATCTCATCCATGAACATAGATGCAAAAATCATAAATTAATATGAACCAATCAAATAGCAAATCACATACACACACTCTTGAGTTGAATTTATTTCAGGAACACAGTGTATATTTATAATTCAAAACTATATCAGTGTAATTCAGGATATTCATATGTTAAAGAAAAATATCAGTAATCTCCTCACTTGATGCAGAAAATGCATATGGTAAAATCGAAAAACCATTCATGTTTTTTTCTAAATTAGCAAATTAAGAATTGAAGGGAACATCTTTAAACTGATAAAGTGTATATGCAAACATCCTAGAGGAAACACCATGCTTATTGGCAAAATATTGAAAGCTTTCCCTTTGAGATGATTTGGAATAAGAAAAGAAAGTCTGCTATCACTACTTGTATTTAACATTGTATGGGTGGTCTTATCCAGTGCAATAAGGAAAAAAAAGTGTAAGAGATTTGGAAAGGAAGAAACAAAGGTATTTTTGTTCTTGGACAGCATGATTATGTTCATTGAAAATCCAAAAGATCTTCAAATAAACTATTAAAATTAATAAGTGATTTTAGTGTCAGCACTGGATACAAAGTCAATATAAAAAACAAAATTGTATTTCTATTTAGTAGTAATAAACATTAGAAATTACAATTTTTTTTATTGCAATTTTAAAATTGTAACTATAACAAACAGCACCAAATACCTATGAACCAATCTAGGGAAAGATATGCAAGACTTCTACATGGAAAACTACTAAACATGTCTGAGAGAAATTCAAGAAAACAACAGAAAGGGACGTCCCATGTTCATGAATGGAAGACTCAATATTTCAAGGGTGTGAATTTCCCCAAAAATTTATCTATAGAGTTAAAACAGTTCCAATTAAATTGTTGGCAGAATTTTGGGGTAAACTGATAAATTGAAAAGGATCTAGATTAGCAAAGATAATCTTGAAAAGCCACCTTGGAGGACAACAGTACTAAATATCAAGCTTATTTTAAAGTTGCAGTTATGAACACAGGGTGGTTTCGTGTGAAGCTATATAAATAGTCCAGTGGAATAAAGTTGAGAATACCTAAAATACCCACATATATGGTGACCTGACTTATGGTGTGTCAGTCAGGGTTCTCTAGGGAAACAGAATCAGAAGGAGATATCTGTCAATAGTATGAGATTTTATAAGAGTCTCTCACGTGACCATGGGGATGCACAAGTCCAGGTTCCGCAGGCAGGCTGCAAACCAGGGGCTCCGATGAAAGTCCAATGAAGGTCCTTAATGAATTTCCGGGAAGCGTTGGCTGCCCAAAGATGAGCTGGGAAATTTTCTCTGAATGTTGAAATGAAATCACTTCCCCTTTTAAGGCATTCAGCTGATTGGATAAAGCATCACTCATTGTTGACAGGAATCTCCCTGACTGATGTAGATGTAATCAGTTATCTATGCAGTAAACTCACTGGTGACTAAAGTCCATAAAAGTCCTTGTATTAGAATTAGCCCAGTGCTTGCTTGACCAAACAACTGGGCACAATTACCTGGCCAAGTTGACACATTAGCTTAACCATCACATATGGGAACAATCTCCATTATGAGAAATAATTGACACCTATGTGGGAAAAATTAAGCCTTTACTACTGCCTTACACACATCATACCCAAAATTAATTCCAGATGGATTGTAGATCTGTGTGTGAAAGGCAAACAAAAAATTATAGAAAATAACATGACCTTGGGAAAAGGTTTCTTAAATAGAGCAACAAAAACAAAAACACTAACCGTAATGGAAAAGATGGATACATTAGGCTTTATCAAAATTAATAAATTCTTCTCAAGGGACATTATTTGGCAAGTGAAAGGGTAAACTATATAGTGGAAGAAGTCCTTTGTGAGACAAAGGACTTATAGCTAGAATACATTTTATCGCTTCTCGGCCTTTTGGCTAAGATCAAGTGTAGTAGAATACATTTTAAAAACTACAAATCAATATAAATAAGATACAGACAACCCAATTTTATTGTATGTAGGCAATGAATTGAACAAGTCCTTAAGAGCATATTGTAATGGCCAATTGGCTTAAGAAAAGGTGCTCCACATTATAATTATTCAGGGAAAGGCAACTTAAAACAATGAGTTAACCACCAGAAAAACTAAAATTAAAGTGACAATAACAAAGGTCAGTAAAAATGTACTCTCATACATTGCTTACGGAAGTATAAATTGGTATACCATTTTGGAAACTCTTTGCCAGTGTCTCCTAAAGCAAAGCATATGTCTAGCTTTTGACTCCTGAATTCTACTCATAGATATATTCCTAATACAAATGAGTATGTATGTCCACCAAAAGGTGTGTACCAGAATATGCATAGAAAGTTTTTCTGCAATACCCTGAAACTGGAACCCATCCAATTATCCAGTAGTTAAAAAACACACACACACACACACACATTGTGGTAGAGTCATACACGTTCTGAGAAATAATTCCTTAGAAATTCCTATTATGCAAATCTCAGTGTGGGAGATATAGACATACAAGAACAATGCTTGCAAAGATTTTATCAATCCAAGGTGATGCAATCACTGTCTCCAATCAGAGAAGGAAACATATACATGCAGGGTTTTTTTTTTAAGAAAAGCATACACTTAAAAGCCACAAAATGAGTGGAAGTTAAAGCAGAAAAAGCTGTGGGGTGTCTCTCTATGACTAACCCAGTTATATTAGAGAGAAGTAGAGCATGAAGGCAAAAAGTTCCCTTGGAGCACACTTCTCCGGGAAGATTTGCTCATTCCTAGCATCTTGTGCTCATCTACTTGCCAGTCTCCTGGAAGGTCTTTTATTTTAATATCTAAAATGACATCCAGACCACCCAGATATCACCTTCTCTGAGACAAAGAAGACATTCTTTCATTCAAAAGAATGAAATTCCATGAGAATTTCATTCTTTTGAAATTTAAATGAAATTAGCTCAAGCCACATACCATATGCAGTGGAAAACTTCAACATTCATCCCCTTCTCTGTGGAGATTCTTGAGAAGTCAGGAAAGAGTTGTCACAATCACTTAATCCTTTCCAGTTTGCAGTCCCACAATTCAGATAAGACCATTCAATTTGTGAACACAGTCACTCCCAGTTCATTTCTGATGACCATGCCTTAATCCAAGCTATGCATGCACGTGCACGAGACTTTTACTGAAGGTGTGGGGCAATGAGGAGGATTTTATATCACAGCACAACAAAGAACTTAGAAAAGTCTATGACTCTCCAAAATTCCTTCAATCTCTTTGCCAGCCAAGAGGATTTCTAATGGACCACTTTGCTCAACTCCGTTTCTCTCTCCTTCTGCCACCAGGTCTCTCCTTTGCTCCAGGCAAGGCATAACTCCAAAATTACTGTTTTCTAATGCAGACCAGTTTCCACAAGCCCTCTGTTTCATATCTCCTTTCTTGCCATCTCATGCCCTTCCAAAATGTTTATTTTAAGCTATTTTATCATTTTAAGCTATTTTCCAAAACAGTAGTTCTCTCCCAAGGAGAATCTCAGCTGCCAGATTTTAAATGATTCATTTTTACCCTGCCTCAATCAAATGATTGAAATTCCCTTTTACTTCTAAACTCGTCCAAAAGATGGCCAGGCACTGGTGTACTTGAACAACAAAGTTCCTAATTTCCTGAAACTCCCAAGAGGGAGCTCAATATATGCTTGTTTGTTTGCAAAAATACGTAAAGTCTTTTGCATTAATGAATGAATAAAGGACATAATTTGCATGTTGGTGATTTAGGATTCAGGGTTTTATACACAATAATAACTCCTTCTCTACTTGGGATGCCCATCTAGGCCCTCTCTTTCCATACATGGGGGTGGGGAGGGGGCACAAACTACAGAAGCAATGCTCCTAACCACCCTCCGTTAAAAACCCCATATCGAAATAACCAACATTCTCCATTTCCTCTGTAAAGCATTCTGCCTGCTCTCCACAGAAAGCTGAAAGCTCATGGCTAATAGACGACTCTAATTCTTCTGCTAGATTAACCAGCCAACTACCAGTCCTAATTATGCCAGATAAGAAGGCTTCTACTGTATTTTTCCAAATAAAAACATTTTCTCCCCAAGTGGAATTCTAATGCAAGCTGTTGAAAAAAAGTAATTCTCTTTTCTTCCCGTCACGTGCAGACGACTGGATGCTCCAGAAAGACTTTTCCAGCACTGCATAAATGCCACGTCCTTCTCAGTCGTAGAGTATGACTCCAGTCTTCATCTGCAGGAAAGAAACTTAAGTGCTTGTATCGTTTGTTATCAGTTGCCTATTCCTGAGTAACAAACCACTCCAGTATGCAATGGTTTAAAGCAATAAGGTTTTATTGTTGCACGTGAGCCTGTGTGTGAGCAGGCATGCTCTGGAGAGATAATAAAAGGCACAAGGCCTATTGAAGTCTAGGCTCATGAGCTGCACAAGGTCACGTCCACCACTTGCTATTGGCAAAAAATAATTTACAAGGTGAGCCCAAATTTAAGAGAAGGGAAAACAGAGCCTATCTATTTATGAAAGGAACTATAAAGTCCTATTGTGAGACTATTATTTTGGGTTGAATTGTGGCCCCCTAAAAAGATAGGTTGAAGTCCTAACCCCCAGTGCCTATGAAAATGGCCTTATTTGGAAATATAATCATTGCAAATGGAATTAGTTAAGTTAAAGTGAGGTCTTACTGGAGTAGGATGGGCCCTTAATACAATATGGTTTGTGTCCTTATAGAAAGAGGAGAGAAGACAGAAAGACACTCAGAGAGAAGACAGCCATGTGATGACAGAGGCAGAGAAAGAGTTTTTCCTCAAGTCCGTGAACACCAGGAATTACTGGCCACTGCCAAAAGTCAGGAGACAGACACGCAAGAGATTCTTCAGGGGGAGCATGGCCCTGCCTTGATTTCAGAAGTCTAGACTCCAGAACTGTGAAACAATAAATTTCTGATGTTTTAAGCTGTATTAATCATCCAAAGGGGTGCTGATACAAAGTACCAGAATTCTGTTGGCTTTTATAAAGGGTGTTTATCTGGGGTAGAAGCTTACAGGCACAAGGCTCTAAAGAGTCCAACTCAAGGTGCCGTAGGAGGGACTTTCTCACCCAAAGTCATTGGCCACGTGTTGGAGCAAGATGGCGGGTGATGTCTGTGAGGGTTTAGCCTTCCATCTTCCTCTTAAGGCTCCATGGGCCCAGCTTCTTCCTATCTCAGCTGTAGGCTGGTATAAGGCTCATCTGTCTCCCTGGGGCTCAGTTCTCTCCGGGCTCAGCTGCAGTTGTAGGCTATCAGGCTCATCTCTCTTCCAGGGGCCTCGGCTCCGTCTACGGAGCTAGCTGTCTCTATTCCTCCGTGTTCTTCTTCTGTGTGTTTACTTCCCTGTGAGCATCTGTTTTATCCCCAAGAGGGCTGGGACTCGACACTGAGCCTCACTCTAGTGACATGGTTGGATCAGAGCCCTGATCTTAACATAATTTAATCAGATGCCTCAGCTGAATCTAATACAATCAAAGGTTTATCATGCCAGAGGAACTGACCAGTTTATAAACATAATCTATATTTCTTTTTTGGAATTCATCAATAATATAAAACTGCTACATAAGCTATCCAGTTTGTGGTGCTTTGTTAGAGCAGCCCCTGGAAAATAAGACAGAAGTGGCTACAGGAAGGCATGGAGAATCGAAGGCTTCGTTATAATCACCGCACCACATTGGTTGAAGCAGTATTATCAAAGCTTTTTGCATTTTATCTCACACTTATATGCAAATTTTAGTATTTACAAGAAGTACTCTTCCGTTTGGGGCATAGAAAGTCATAGGAGACAGTTGCTCTTACTCTAAGAATCAAAACAAGTCACTTAAGCTCTATCAAAGAGCTGAAAGACATGCTTGCACACACACACACACACACACACACGAACACACACCAAAAGAACTGCACTCCAGAAGGTACGCGGCCCTTTACATGGGAGAAGAGATCCACCAATGACCTGATCTCTGCCAGCACTGTGGAAGTAGGGTGAGGGAAAAAACAGCAAATTTCTAACAAATTTTTATGGCCGTATGAAGATTGGAATGAGAAAGTGGAATTAAAAGGAGCCCAAGAAACAAGCTAGTTTCTACCCATCCACTGATACTTTCCCATGGGTCTTTACCTGGTATTTGAGAATTATTCACACAAAGCATGACTGGAGAAAGAGGTAAGAAATATCTCCAAATGCAATGAACTTCTATCCCCAAAGAGGGAAGGGACAGGCTGGGAGAGCTGAGAGAAATATCTCCCCCATGCCGTCTGGATTTTTATCTAAGGAAGGCTAAGATGGGACAAGAGAGCTGAAATAAAACACAAGACATTTCTAGCTTTCAGCTACTAAAGACTGGGAGAGGGAGAGTAGATATGAGGGGAAAAAAAAAAACCCTCTAAGGCCTTCTAATCCTTCTCCCAGGTTCTGAAAGCAAGAAACAGGAAAGGAGAGCAAAGAGGACACCCCAGACATCCAGTAAGCAGTCAGGTGGGTGGAGAACAAGGAAAGATGTTTATAGATCTGAAACTTGGTGACTTGATTGTGAATAGATTGCTCAGATCTCACTGAGATCCCAGGTCCTGCTTTAAGTAAATTCCTGATCCCATACGCAATCATTTCAAGAGAGGGATGAATTGAATCAAGCAAAAGCTGCAACAAAGCCCAGACTGTTCTCAACCACAGATCAGTTGAGTCACCCCCATTTTAGGAGCTTGACACAAGAAAGAGTAGACACCTTTCTAGAGGCAAACATTATTTTCTTCAGTCTCTACTATTCCTTTATGTACAGTATATAATAAAAAATCACAAGGAACTTCCAACAACAACAAGAAAATGTAACTCACGATAAGGAAAGAAAACGGTACGTAAAAGCAGACCAAGATAAGGCCCGGATGTTGGAATGAGCAGACAAGGACTGCAAAATAATTATGACAAAAATGTTAATGGATCCCTCCCTGATTAAGATGGTAGAGTGAGAAGCTTCAGGTTTCCATGTCCTACCCACTACAGAGGCTTTTAACAACCATCAAAACTGGCAGAAATAACTTCCTTGAAGCTCCCCAAACAGTTAAAGGATTATAGCAACAGAGTGAGCAGCGAATCAAGAGGGGGTTGGATATATGGGAATCCCCTACAGTTTCCATGTGACTTTTCTGTTACCTAAAGCTTCTTTGAAGATAATAAAGAAAAAAGAAAAAAAAAAAAAGACACTAGGGGACGATATGGAAGAAATTGTCACTGTACATAGAAGCTAACAGATCTTACGATGATGAAAGACAATGACAAAAAAATTTTCCATATATTTATTTAACTATTTTTGTATTTTTGTATTTTATTTGATTTTTTTTAATTATTTTTTTTTAGTTATTAAATTTTTTGGCTTTGTTTTTGGGGACATTTTAGATCGCAGAAGGGTCATACCTGTGACAAAGGAGGATCACTGGTATGGAGTGTCGGGTGATGTGTGGGGAGGGGTGCACCAGGGGCATGCCTCTATGGCATATGAATATGTTCAAGTGGCCATGGGTGTTGTCCTGGTAGGTGAAGACCCACACAATACCCTAAAGAATATTGAATTCCCATCCTGGTAAGTCCTCCCCCGAGTATGTAGGCAGTGCTTAGGAAAGGAAGAAAGACCATTATGCCAGGCCCTTGGTATTGGCGGTTGTACCTATGAACCTTCTTATGAAGTATTATATATTGCCTAATATATATAATACTAGGCTAAATTACCTCCTGAGAGCCTCCTTGTTGCTCAAATGTGGCCTCTCTCTAAGCCAAACTCAGCATATAAACGTACTACCTTCCCCTTGGCATGGGACATGACTCCATGGCACTGAGGGATTATTACTAAGCACAGACTAGCAATGCATCTGGAAAAAGACCTTGACCAAAAGGAGGAAATATTAAATACAAATGAGTTTTTGTGGCTAAGAGATTTCAAGGCGAGTCGGGAGGTCATTCCAGAGGTTACGCTTATGCACATCTCAGCAGGATTTCATTGACTGCCATAGTAAACAGTGCCTCAAACAGGGGGGCTCCTGAGGGCTCTACAGACATCTAGACACTATAAGCAGGGAAGATAATCTCAGGAATTCGGAACCCTGTCAGTGGGCCTTACTTTGGAATTTAGGGACCGCAATGTGAAAGAGTTAGACTCATTTATAATTTCCCTACACGTGGCTCTTCTACCCCTTTATTTGAACCTATAATTAGTACTATACTTGTTAAATATATGTCCCAGAGACTTCACTCTTCAGTCTGTTCATATGCCGGTTGAGCCCTGAATCTCAAGAGAGTTGCAACACCTACTCCCCAGTTCATTGGCCTCGCCCAGGACAACTAACAAAAGTATAATGATGAACAAT
Organism: Tolypeutes matacus; assembly: GCA_026826555.1. Taxonomy (NCBI): domain Eukaryota; kingdom Metazoa; phylum Chordata; class Mammalia; order Cingulata; family Chlamyphoridae; genus Tolypeutes; species Tolypeutes matacus. Next base: position 13,309,945 of record JAKSZT010054368.1, read on the forward strand.
GCCCTTCCCCCATAACAGTCTACAACTTCAAGCAAGACACTTCTATCCATCTGCCCCATGGGATCTAAGCCCTCTCTCAATCAGAAACAGAGTGGGCATCATCATCCCCAAATCCTCAAGACTGGGGAATGAATAAACATAAGGGGAGAATGAAACTATGGACTAAAGTAAACATTATTTTTTTTTCTAGCAATAGAAGAACTTGGATCATTGATGTAAAGTCAATGGCCACCAGAGGTTCCGAGGAGAGGGAAAGGGAAGAATAGGTGTAATATTTAGGTGTAAATAGGTGACAGATACAGGCCATTATACATTTTGTCAAAACCTATAGAATTGTGCTGGGCAAAGTGTAAACTACAATGTAAACTATAGACCAGGGTTAGTAGCAATGTTTCAATATGTGTTCATCAATTGTGACAAATGTACCACACTAAGGAAAGATGTTGTTGATGTGGGAAAGTGTGGGAGGCAGGAGGGAGTATATGGGAATTCTCTATATTTTTGATGTAACATTTATGTAATCTAAAGCTTCTTTTAAAATTAAAAAATAAATAAATAAAATCAGTAGGATCTCATGATGCCCTGGCAGGTACTTCCCCCATCCAGGAACTGGTCCGTTTCCACTATGACTCTCTGTTCTTGGTTCCAGAGGGAACAGAGTAGTCCTCATTCTAATACTAGGAGCTTGTTTGGCCCAATCTCTCCGGTGGCAGCTTGAGAAACTAAACCAAATACTTACTGCAGGGTCACTGTCACAGAATGTGCCCCCCCCCCCATGTAGAAAGTAGTTCACAGAGCCTCTCCTACAGAACACCGTGGGAAATCAGTCAAGGTGAGGCTACCTGAGGCAAGAGATTGCTGGCTATAGGGCATACAGTATAGGACCATGAAGAAAGTGCTTTCTCGGGAAGAGGGGATATTCATACCATGTAAATGGGGGAATACTGGGGCCAAACATGCATGCCCAAAACAAGAAGCCTGCACAGAAAGGATCAGGGAGGCCACCACACCTTGGCCTTGAGCTTTTCTTTAAACTCACTGAATGGATAAGCTCTGAAGGAGAGCACTTGCACAGGTCAATCTTCGAAGAATGGGAAAGCTGTTTTATATTTTCCTCTTTTTTTCCTTAGGCAGATCAGCTTAAGGAACAGATGCCTCAGAGTCTAAACCCCACTGATAATACATTAAAACATAAAAGTGTTCAAGTTTAAACAAAAGATTATAAAACATACAAAGGAACAGGAAATGATGTCCCAGGCAAAGAAGAAAATGAAAGCATTAAAAATCACCAGAGAGGAGTACCAGACCTGGAACATAGTTGTCAAAGATTTAAAAAAAGATCCTAAATATGCTCAGAGAGCTAAAGGAAAATATGGACAAAGAACTAAAGGAAATCAGGAAAATTAGTAGATAAATACAAAAAGAATATCAAGGGAGAAATGGAAATTGTGAAAAGAAATGAAACGCAGATGAAGACCACAGTAACAGAAATTAAAAACTCCCTGGAACAGTTCAACAGCAGACTGGAGCTGTAAAAAGAAACAGCTAGTGAACTTGAAGGTAAAACCACTGAAATCATTTATTCTGAGGAACAGAAAGAAGGAAGAATGAAGAAAAGCAAACAGAGCCTGAGGAACCTGTGGGACACCAACAAGCCTACCAATATATACACTGTGGGAGACCCAGAAGGAGAAGAAAGTGAGAAAGAAGCAGAGAAAATATTCAAATAAATAGTGGCTGAAAACTTCCAAAATTTAATGAAAGACATGAATATAAACATGCAAGATGCTCAAGAAATTCCTAACAGGATAAAGACAAATAAATTCATACCATGACATATAATTATCAAACTGTTGAATGCAAAGAAAAAGAGAGAATTCAGAAAGTGGCAGAAAAGAAACAAAGTATCCTGAAAAAGGGAGCCTCAATAAGATTAAATGTAGATTTGTCAGCAGTAACCACAGAGGCAAGACAGCAGTGGAATGATAAATTTAAAGTGCTGAAAGCCAAAAATTGTCAGTCAAGAATTCTGTATCTGGCAAAACTATCTTCACAAAAATGAGGGAGAAACTAAGACATTCTCAGATAAACAAAAGCTGTGGGACTTTATCACCACTAGACCAGTACACAAGAGATGTTAAAGAGATTTCTGCAGGTTGAAAGGAAAGGACAATAAACAAGAAATTGAGTAAAGACCTCTGGTAAGGGTAATGACTTGAGTAGATAAAGATGTCAGTACTGTTGTATTTCTGGTTATTAATTCCAGTTTTTACTTCCTACAGAATCTAAAAGGCAAGTGCATAATAAATAATCAGTGTTAGACTCATAATGTAAGTTCTGACAACAACTACATAAAAGCAAGGGAAAAATGGAGTATAGAAATATAGTTTGTGTACACTATTGAAGTTAAGCAAGTATCAAAGCAAGCAAGATTCGAGATTTAGGATGTCAAAAATTAAGTTCTTGGGAAACAGGTGTAGCTCAGTGGTTTGAGCATCTGCTTCCCATGTGCAAGGTACAAGGTTCAATCCCTGGTACTTCAAAAAAAAAAAAGTTCCATGGTAACTACAAACAAAATATTAGAGAACATGGAAGCTCATAGATACAGAAATTACAGGGGCACGGCAGGAGGAATGGTCAGTTAATGCCTAATGGATATAGAATTTCTGTTTGGGGAGATGGGAAAGTTTTAGTAATGAAAGGTGGTGATAGTACTACAATATTGTGAATGTGATTAATCCTCACTGAATGTTATGCTTAGAACTGGCTAAAATGGGAAAGTTTATGTTATCTATATTTCCACAAATTAAAAAAGAAAGAAAGAGCAACTAAAGAGACCATGAGAGTTAAATGTAATATGTGCTTCTGGATGTGACCTAACAAGGGAGGAGAAAATTCTCAGAAAGACATTATCAGGACATATGAAGAAAACAAACAAAAAAACAACTGGAATATAGACTGAAAGTTTTATATCAATGGTAAAGTTCTTCAATTTGTTAACTGCACTTAAGGTGGTTACATAACTGAATATCCTTATTCTTATTAAATGTACTTGCAGTATTGAGTATTCAAGGAGAATGATGGATATAGCATACACTCAAGAGTTCAGAAAATGGATTGATAAATAGACAGATAAATGGATAAATGCATAGACAGATGGATTGACAGATTATTAAATTGAATGATATGAAAAATGTAGAAAAATGTTAAAATTAATGGATCTGGGTATCTGGGGGTAGAGAGATATGTTGTAGTTTTCTGTATGGGATTTGTATTGTTATTGTAACTGTCCTATAAGTTTGAAAATATTACAAAATAACAAATTTTATAAAATGTAACTGTTAAAGATTTGGGGGTAAATATGGGTTAAATGCATGAAAATCTGAAATTTAGTAGAGATATTCAAACCATACAAAAAAACAATTAGAGGGATTGGATGTGGCTCAAGCAATTGAGCACCCACCTCACACTTTGGAGGCCCTGAGTTCAGTTCCCAGTGTCTACTAAAGAAGACAAAAAGCAATGAGTAGACAATGAGCAGACATCAAGCAAAAACAATGAGCCGACAACAAGAAAAAACAATGAGCAGACAATGAGCAAAAACAAAAGAGCAGGGAGCAGATGTGGCTCAAGCAGTTGAGCTCCTGCTTCCCACATGGGAGGTCCTGGGTTCGCTCCCCAGTGCCTCCTAAAAACAAAATACCAAACAACAAGCAAACAAATGAAAAAGCCAACTCAGGAAAGCCGATGTGGGTCAGTGGTTGAGTGCCAGTTTCCCACATAAGAGGTCTGGGGTTCAATCTGGTTATGTCTGAAGAAGCAGCAAGATGGCATCAGTTTAAAAGGGCGTTCAGCATCTCTCTCACAAGGGATGGCTGAGTGGGGGTGCTGCTGGCTTGTTTCTTGTTTGCTGTGTTTCCTCTTTCTTGAGTTCCCCTTTTCTGTGTATACTGATTTTGTCTACTAACGCTCTCTCTTTTCCTTCCTTCTTCTTTCTATCTTCAGCTTTCTGTTGTTGTTCTTACATTCCACCTCTCATTGTTTAGTACTCAGTTTTTCTGGTTTTTATTTCTATCTTGTCTATCCTGTTTTCTTTCTTTTATTAACTTTTTTTCTTTTTGTCTTTTCTTTTCTCTTTCCTTCTCTCCTCATCATTCTGGCCTTTTAATTCATTCTATATATTTTTCTCTATTCGGTTTCCCATTTCATTGTTGGTATTCCACTTTTTTATTCCTATTTCTCTACACTGTTTACATGAGTTAAATATTCATTTTCCAAGGTCCTATATGGTTCCTCTTCTAACTTTTACTATTATTATTACTATTAACCTTTTCTTTTCTTACCTCTTTTGCTTTCTCTGGCCCTAATCTTTTCCTTTCAAGGGAACATAGACAACAGCAAGGAAATAGAATAAGAGGAACAAAGAGTCAAAGAAAAAACTTAACACACACACACACAAAAATAGCAGCTAAATATAACCCTAGAGTAGAGAGAGAAGCTAATCAACTGAATAATCCCATCAAGATAAAAAGATGACCAGACAGCAACAAAATATTACAAAACATATTAAGAAACAGGAAGACATGGCCCAGTCCAATGAACAAACTAAAAACTAGAAAGAGATGCAGAACATTGAACAACCAATCAAAGCCATCCAAACAAACATCATGGACCAATTTAATGAAGTGAAGGAAGAGATCAAGGATATTAAGAAGACAGTGGGAGAACATACTGAAGACATTGCAAACATACATAAAAAGGTAATGGAGATGATGGTGATGAATGGCACAATCCAAGAAATCAAAAGTACACTGGAGGCACATAACAGCAGAACAGGCAGAGGAAAGAATTAGTGATGTGGAAGACAGTATAGCTGAAATTAAACAGATAGAACAGGTAGATAAAAAGATAGAAAAAAATCCAGCAGGGATATACTTGTCAAACTGTCCAATGCTCAAGACAAAGAGAAAATACTGAGGTTCAATCCCTGGCCCCAGTACCTAAAAAAAAAAAAAATTAGAAATGCAAGACAAGAGAAAATCAGGGGAAAAAGAATCTGTTAAATGGGTGAAGAACAGGCTGAAGAAAAGAGGAAGAGATAAGTGACTTAGTAGATAGGTCAATAGAAAGCAGCCACACTAAAACACAAAGTAGAAAAAGAGTACAGAAAATAGCTGAGCATTTGAGATTTTTACATACTAGCAAATGATCCAACATATGTATAGATGGGATCCAAGAGAGAAGAGAAAAAATGGGACAGAAGAAATGTATTCAGTGATAATGGCTGAGAATGACCCAAAATAGATGAAAGATATCAATCCGCATATATTAATACAAGAAGATCAGTGAATTAAAAATAGGATAAAAAGCAAAGAGAAACACAATTATACACACCATATACTATAGAAAACCAAAAATTAAGGGCAAATATCAAAAGTAACCAGAAATAAAAGACACAGTACAAATATGGGGAAAATTACATAAATGATGGCTGAATTTTGACCAGAAAGAATGGAAGCCAGAAGTTCATGCAATGACATCTATAAAGTATTGAAAGAAAAAGGGAACCAACAAGAATACTATATTAAACAAAAATTCCTTCAAAAATTAAGAAGGGGAACTTCCAGGGAAAATAGCAGAGAAGGAAGCTCCAGGATTCAGTCCTTCTACCAAAACAAGCATTAATCAGGCAGGAACTATCTGAAACAACTATTTTGAAACTACAGAGTCCAGAAGAACAGTGTCCAGCATTCAGGAAAGAGCAGGAAGAAGAGGCTGATAAATTATGATAAAGAACTGTATATTGCTCTCTCCACAGGGCATCATCTACTGATGCCCACCCATCATCTTTGCAGATAGTCTCCAGGAGGTCTAGTCCCTGGTTAGTAGCTTCTGAGAGAAAGAAACATAAAAATCCTCTTCCCCAAGAAAAGGGATGTGCATGGCCAGTCACTGATCATGTGTTTGATTAATGAATTTGGATCCCTGGGTCTCAGTTCTGAGGGCAACTATTCTTTCAACCTGCTCTGGACAAAGGCATTGGCAGTCAGTACTTCAACCCCACTCCAGACAAAGGCAGTAGCAGCCATTGCTTCAAATGTCCTCCCACCTCCCACAGGGGCAGAGGTGGTGGAGATTTAAAGCCACAGGGCTCCCACAGGGCTTCATGGGAAAGTGAGCTAGAGGGCTGCATTGCTGGGCAGGCCAGGAAAGCTCAGCTATGGGGAACCATTGGAGGAACTTGGGGTACCATTACTGACCCCCTCCATAGGGCACTGTAGAGCCAGTCTGCATGCTTTTTGTAGGTCCCTGACCTTGTTTTAGCTAGGAAAACCTGACTTGGAAAAGTCCTCTCTGGGGTGACCCTCCTCCCAAAATTTGTGCTCCAGGTAAAAGCAGCGTGAAACAATAAAAGGAGTGTAAAAAAGTATGAAGGCATACATACTGGCTTCAGATACCTGGGATAGGGAGGTTAGTCTGCTGGGATACAGGAGGGACAACCAAACTCCTGTAAACAGGGAAACTCCAAAATAACTAACAACTAAAAGCCCATGACAAGACAGAGGCCCAGAAAGACAGGGAAAACCCTGCACACTGTATTCACCTTGGTCAGACCTTCCTGACAGGAGGACTGAAGCTCAAGAAAACCTCTGTCTTATCACCAGCTGGTTACAAAACCAAGAAAGAAACATCCTGGGGAATTAATCCCAGAGTAAACATTTTAAAATATTGAAAAGTAGAGTGTGCAACAAGACTACAAGACAAAGAAACAGGAAATGACGGTGCATCCAAAGAAGAAGATAAAAATACAGAAAACATCACAAAGAAGATAAGAATGTGGACATACCAAACAAAACCTTTAGAAAAATTACCTTAAGAATGCTCAAGAATGAAGGAAAGTACAGAGAAAGAACTAAAGTATATAAGAAAACAATGAATGAACAATAGGAGAGCCTAAGTCAAGAGAATTTTTTTTAAAAAAAGGAACCAGAGAGAACTACCAGAGTTGAAGAACACATTAACTGAAATGAGAAATGCCCAGTAGGTTGTCAAGAACAGATTGAAGCTGTCAGGAAAAAAAAGAATCATTGAACTTGAACACAAGACAACTGAAATGAGTTAGACTGAGGAACAGAAAGAAAAAAGAAATATTAAAAGTGAAAATAGCCCAAGACAGCTATGGGACACTATCAATGTACCAATATGTGCATTATGGGAATTCCTGAAGGAGAAGAGAGAAAGGGGCAGAAGCAATAGTCAAAGAAATAATAACATAGAAATTCCCAAACTTAGCAAAAGATGTGAATATGCACATCTAAGTAGCTCAGAGAACACCAAACAGGATAAATTGGAAGAAAAATATACCTTGTCATATACAGATAACACTATCAAATGCAAAGAACAAGGAGAGAGTTCTGAAAGCTGTAAGAGAAAAGCAATTTGTTACATAAAAGGGAGTCACAGTTGGATTAAATACTGATTTCTTGTCAGAAACCATGGGGGCAAGAAGGCAATGGGTTGAAATACTTAAAGTGCTGAAGGAAAACCACTGCCAGCCAAGAATTTTATATCCAATGAGACTCTCCTTCCAAAATGAGGAAGAGATTAAGACATTTTCGGATAAACCGAAGCTGAAGGATTTCATCACCACTAGACCTGCCCTAAAAGCAATGTTAAAGGGAGTTCTTTAGACTGAAAGGAAAGGACACTAGACTGAGGTTCAAAGCAGCATAAAGAAATAAAGGACTGCAGTAAAGGTAACTATCTGCATAATTAAGTTTTATAATATTTTTTGTATGTAACTCCACTTCTTAGTTCCTACAGGTGCTAAAAGGAAAACTGTACAAAAAGTAATGGTAAATCCAAGTTTTTGGACATATAATGTACAAAGATACAAGTGGTAACAAGGACAAAACAGGGTAGGGGAAAGAGGGGTATTGGGAAAGTATATTTGCATGGTATTGAAGTTAAGTTGGCATCAAAACAAATATAGTTGTTATATATGTTGGATGTTTAATTTACCATCATGGCAACCACAAGGAAAACAGATGAAAAATATATCTAGGTAGAAATGAGAAGGCACCAATATGGTAAAACAAAAAAAAGTAAATGAATATAAAAGCAGGCTTTAACAGAAGTGAGGGACAAAAACAGTTTAAGACTTACAAAGGCTATATAGCAAAATGGCAGAAGAGTCCTGTATTATCACTAGTGAGTTTAAATGTAAATGGGTTAATCCCTCCAGTCAAAAGGCAGAGATTGGTGGAATGGATGAAAAAAAAAAAAAAAAAAACATGACACAAATACATGCTGTCTGTAAAAGACTTATCTAAAATCAAAGATAAAAGTAGGTTGATGGTGAAAGGATGGAAATATATATATATATCATGCAAGTAGTAACTAAAAGAGAACTGGGTAGCTATACTAACATCAAATAAAGTAGACTAAGTAAAAAAGTTATGAGGGACAAAAATGGGCCTTACATGCTGTTGAAAGGGACAATTCAACAGGAAGATGTAACAATTTATAAATATACATGCACCTAACAAAAGAGCCCCGAAATAGATGAAGTAAATGCTGGCACATATGAAGCAAGAAATGGACAGTTCTTCATTAATAAAAGTCAAGTTTAACACACAACTCTCAATAATTAATAGAATAGCTGATCAGAAGATCAATACCTATGTTAACTCAAGAAGAAATAGAACTCTCAACAAACCAATTACTAGTGCAGAGATTGAATCAGTAAACAAAACTCCTAACAAATAAAAGCCCAGGACCAGATGGTTTCACAGTGTAATTCTATAAAAAAATTCCAGGAAGATTAAACTCCAGTTCTGTTCAAACTCTTCCAAAAAAAATTAAAGAGGAAGGAACACTCTCTTACTCATTCTACCTGGATAGTCTCACCCTCATACCAAAGTCAGAAAAAGAAACCACAAGAAAAAGAAAACTATAGACCAATATCTCTTAGAATATAGATGCAAAACTCCTCAACAAAATACTAGCAAGCTGAATACAACAGCATATTAAAAGAATTATACACCATAATCAAGTGGGATTTATCCCTGGCATGCAAGGTTGGTTCAACATAAGAAAATCAATTAATGTAATACACCACATTATCAGAATGAAAGGGGAAAAAAAAACACATGATCGTCTCAATTGATGCAGAAAAGGTATTTCACAAAATATAACATCCCTTCTTGATAAAAACACTAGGACAGTAGTAATAGAAGGAAACTCCCTCAACATGATAAAGGGCATATATGAAAAGCTCACAACTAACATTCTACTTAATGGTGAAAGACTGAAAGCTTTCCCTCTAAGATCATGAACAAGACATGGATGCTCACAGTTACCACTGTCATTCAACATTGTACTGCTAGTTCTTGCCAGAGCAATTAGGCAAGGAAAAGAAATAAAAATCATCCAAATTGGAAAGGAAGAACTAAAGCTTTCCTTATTTGCAGGTGATATGATCCTATATACAGAAAATCATGAAAAATCCCCAACAAAGCTCCTAGAGCTAATTAATGAGTTCAGAATACTGGGGATATAATTGCTTTTTATATTGTAAAAGCAATTTATGTAACAAATTGCTTTTCTCTTACAGCTTTCAGAACTCTCTCCTTGATCTTTGCAGGGTACAAGTTCAACATGCAAAAATCAACAACCTAAAAAATTGTGATTTTTACAAACAAGCAATGAACAATCAGAGAAAAAATCAAGAAAAAAATTCTTGATTATATAGTTAGAAAGATATATAACCAATGGTGTAAAGGACTTGTACATAGAAAACTGTGAAATATGGCTAAAGGAAATTAAAGAATACCTAAATAAATGGAAATAAGGATATTCCGTGTTCATGGATTGAAAGACTAAATATTATTGAGAAGTCAATACTACCCAGAGTAATTTATACATTCAAAGCAATCCCAATCAAAATTCTAGCAACCTTCCTTGTAGAAAAGCCAATCATCAAATTTATATGGAAAGTCAAGGGGCCCTGAATAGCTAAAGCCATCTTGAAAACAAAAATTGAAGTTGAAGGACTTGCACATCCCTATCTTAAAACTTACAACAAAGCAACAGTAATCAAAACAGCATGTCACTGTCACAAGAACAGACATATGGACCAATGGAATAGAATAGAGAGCTCAACCTTCATATTTATGGTCAATTGATTTTGACTAGCTGACAAAGAGCAGTCAATTGGGAAAGAACAGTCTCTTCAACAAATGGTGCTGGGAAAACATCTCCATTTGCAAAAAAAAAAAAAAAAAAAAAGAGGAGGACCCCTACCTCATACTATATACAAAAATCAACTTAAAATGGATCAAAACCCAAAATATAAGAGTTAGAACTATCAAACACCTAGAAGAAACTGTAGGGAAGCATCTTCAGGATCTGTGTTAGGAAATGGTTTCTTAGACTTTATATCTAAAGCACAAGCAACAAAAGAAAAAATAAATAAATGGGACCTCATTAAAATTTTAAAAAACTTTTGTTCCTCAAAGGACATTATCATGAAAATAAAAAGACAACCTATACAATGGGAGAAAATATTTGGAAACCACATAAAGGATTAATATCCAGAATATATAAAGAAATTCTTCAACTTAACAACAAAAAGACAGACAGCCTAATTAAAAATGGGCAAAAGACTTGAACAGACATCTCTCCAATGAAGATAAACAAATGGCCAGAAAGCACATGAAAAGATGCTCAACATCATTAGCCATCAGGGAAATGCAAATCAAAACCACAATAAGATACTATTTCACACCCATTAGAATGGTTGCTATTAAAAAAAAAAAAAAATGGAAAGTAAGTGTTGGAGAGGATGTGGAGAAATAGAAACACTCATTCATTGCTGGTGGCAATGTAAAATGTTGCAGCCACTGTGGTAGACAGTTTGGCAGTTCTGCAAAAAGCTAAATATAGAACTTCCACATGACCTAGCAATCCCACTACTAGGTATATACTGAAAAGAATTGAACGCAGGGACTCAAACAGATATTTGTGCACCAATGTCCATAGCGGCATTATTCACAAATGCCAAAAGATGGAAACAACTCAAGTGTCCACCAACCAATGAACAGATAAGTAACATTTGGTATATACATACAATGAAATATTATTCACCCATAAAAAGGAATGAAGTCCTGGTAACATGCAACCACTTGGATGAACCTTGAAGTCATCATGTTGAGTGACATAAGCCAAGCACAAAAGGACAAATATTGTATGATCTCACTGATTTGAAACAATTATAATAAGCAAACTCATAGAGTCAGAATCTAGAATATAAGTTATCAGGGTATGGGATGGGGATAGAGATTGTGAATTAAAACTTAAAATGTACAGAGCTCCTATTTGGAATGATGGAAACGTTTTGGTAATGGATGGTGGTGAACACAACAGCACTGAAATACTGCATATGCATATGATTAGAGGGGACATGTTAGACTGTTTATATTGTAACAGAATAAAAAAAATTTTAGTGGAGCAGGTGTAACTCAGTGGTTGAGTATGTACTCTGCACTTATGAGGTCCCAGGTTCAATCCCCAGTACCCCCTAAATATATATATATATATATTTAAATCCATGGAACTACACTATACAGTGAACTCTAAATTGAAGCATGGTCTTTAATTAATAGTACAATTACAAAAATCTGCTCTCATCAATGTAACAAATGTTCCATACCAAAGCAAGGTGTTGGTGGTAGGGTGGTGTGTGGGAATCCTGCATTTTATGCATGATTGTTCTGTAAACGCTCAACATCTCTAGTAAAGAAAAAATGGACAACGTGAGGGATTCTTGTGGTGACAGAAATATTCTGTATCTTGACAGCATCAACGCTAATATCCTGGTTGTGATTCTGTCCTATAATTTTTCAAAATGCTACTAACATTGTAGAAAATTGTGTAAATGTTGCATGGAATCTCTCTGAGTTATTTTCACAACTGTTTGTGACTCTACAATAGTTTCAAAATAAAAAGTTTAATTTAAAAACTTTAAGACATTAAGGAGAAACAAAGAAATTCTCAGACAGACAAAAGCTGAGAGAATCATCTGCAGTGTACTTACATTACAGTAAATGTAGAAGAAATTGTTTTGGGCTGAAGAGAAATGATACTAGAAAAAACTCTGAAAATCAGGAGGAATGAAGGGCACTAGAATGGGTAAACAACTAGTTCAATATAAAACATCTTTCTTTTAGTACTTTTATTTCATATAAATGCATTTTCTTAAGTTACATTAAAAGACTCTAAACTATTTAAAACAAATGTAATTACTATGCATTGTAGATCTTACAATATATGTAATAGTAAAATATAAGATAAGAGCAGAAAGGGTATGGGGGGGAGTAATTGAATTTTACTGATATAAGGTTGTTGTACACTTTTGAAAGATATTATTTGAAGATGAACAGTGATAATTTAAAACTGCATATTGAAATCTCCACAGCAACTATTTGATAACATAAGGGTGAATAGTAAAAATGTCAATACATAAAATGAAATGGAATATTAAAAGATAGGTGATTTACCAAAAGAGGGCAGAAAAAGATGAAAATGAGAACAAACAACAAATGAGACAGATATAAAACAAAATCAAGATGAGATAGTAAAACCCAACCATCTTAGTAATCACATTAAATGTAAATGAGCAAAAACATCCAATTTTCAGACTGGGAAAAAAGGCAATACAAAAGTGTATACTTTACAAGAAATCATATTTTAATTGTAAAGAAAAAATATAGATTGATATTAAAAATTTATACAATGTACCATACAAATGCTAAGCATAAGAAAGCTGGTGTGGCAATATGGAAATCAAACAAAGTAGAAATCAAGAAAAATAGTATTACTACAAAAAAATAGCATATTTCATATTGATAAAAGGAGGATCAATTAATCAAATAGACAATAATTCTACATGTAAGATGAAGATGGACAACGCCCATCCCAAGGAACAGAGTGTATCTGCAACTGCAAGCAAGATAGCTCCATCCATCTGACCAATGGGATCTCAGCCCCCTCTCAGGTAGAAGCAGAGTGGGCATCACCATCCCCAAATTCTCAAGACTGGGGAATGAACAATGGACTAAAGTAGAATTATTAGTATTCTGCTATAGACTTATTATTATTCTAACAATGGAAGAACTCTTGTCATTGATGTAAAGGCATTGGCCACCAGAGTTTCTGAGGGATGGGAGAGGGTAAAATGGGTGTAATATGGGGACTTTTTTGGGACATCGGATTTGTCCTCTATGGCATTGCAGTGACGGATACAGGCCATTGTATATTTTGTCACAACTTACAAAACTGGGCGGGACAAAGTGTAAACTATAATGTAAACCATATTCCATGGTTAGTAGCAAAGATTCAGTATGGGTTCATCAATGTAACAAATGTACCACACTAATGAAGGATGTTGTTAATGTGGAAAAGTGTGGGAAGGGGAAGGAGTGGAGCATATGGGTATCCCTTATATTTTTATGTAACATTTATGTAATCTAAAGCTTCTTTAAAAATAAAAAAAAATTAATTATAAATACAATAATGGGATCTAATAACAGAGCCTCAAAACATATGAAGCAAAAATTGACAACTAAAGAGAGACTTAGATAAATCCACAAAGTTTGAGATTTTAACGACATACTGAGTAATTAATAAAACAAGCAAACAAAAATCACTAAAGATGTGTACATTTGAACAACATTATCAACCACATTTTATAAAATTCATATTTATAGATCATTTCACTCAACAATTGCAGAATTGGGGGCGGATGTGGCTCAAATAGTTGGGCATCCGTCTGCCATATAGAGGGACCTGGGTTCAATCCCCAGGACTTCCCAGTAAAATAAAAAATATATATATAGAAGGTGCATGGGCTGCCAGGCTCTGTGTGCTGGTGAGCCGCCAGGCCCCGGGAGCCATGCAGCAAGATGATGACGTAACAGGAGAGAGATGCAGGGGAGAGACAAGACGAGATGCTCTGAAAGCCAGGAACTGAGGTGGCACAGGTGGCAGAATACCTCTTTCCTACTTTGGAGGTCTCCAGGATCGAATCCTGGTGAAGACTGGAGGAGGAGGATGAGAAGAGATGGCAGAAAACAGATACAGAGAATTGCCCAGCGAATGGACACAAAACAGCAAATGGGGAAGGGGCTGTTTAAAATGGATACAGTAAATAAATCTTAAAAAAAAAAAAAAAAAAAAAAAACAATTGCAGAATGAACATTCTTTTCAACTGCACATGGTACATTTTCCAAGAAGCTTGTATATTGGGTCATAAATCAAGTATCAATAAATATGAAAGACTTTAAACCACACAGAGGATATTCTCTAATCACAACAGCATTCAATTACAATTCAATAAAAAAGTATTTAGAAATTCTCCAAATATTTGTAAATTAAACAACACATTTCTAAACAACCCATGGATCAAAGAAATCACAAGGGAAATTTTTTAAAAATTGGGAATTGAATAAAAATGAAAATACAGCATATCAATATTTATCAGATATAGCAAAAGCAATGATGAGAGGGAATTGGGGGCATCAACTGTTTATAATTTGAAAAGCATAGATTCATAAAGTCAATCATGTAAGGCAGGAGCCAGGAAATTATAGCCCATAGACCAAATGTGCTGCTTATTTTCATGAATAAAATTTTATTATAACACGGCCACACCTACTCATTTATATTGTCTATGACTGCTTTCATGCCAAAATGGAAGAGCTGAGTAGTGTAATAGGGACTGTATGGCCCACAAAGTCAGTAGTTATTACTTGATCCTTTATTTTCCAATACCTCATCTAAGTTTTCACCTTAACAAAATAGAAAAAAAAAATAAAGTAAAGCCAAAATAAATGGAAAGGAAGAGATCATAAAAAAGAGCAAAGCTTAATAATATAGAAAACAACAGAGAATATAAACAAAATGAAAAATTGATTCTCTGAAAAGACTAAAAAAATTAATGACAAAGAAAAATAGGAGAAAATACAAATTTTCAGGAAGAGGAATGAAAAAGAGAGGGATCATTAAATATGAAACAGATGACAAAAGGATGCTAAGGGAATATTTTAAACTTTATGTCAATAAATGGAAAATCTTAAATGAAATAGGCAAATTCCTTGAAAAGCACAAATTCTAAAAACTGGCATAAGAAATAAATCTAAATATCTTCAGAAATATTAAAGAAATTGAATTCTAATAGTAGTAAAAACAACTTTACTGCAAAGAAAACTTCAGGCTTAGATGGTGTCACCAGTAATTCTACCAAACATTTAAAGAAATTGTATCAATTCTACATAACCTTTTCAGAAAATAGAGGATGAAACAAGTAACAACTTATTTTATGAGGTCCATATAACCTTGACATTGAAACCTGACAAAGATTATTACAAAAATATAATAAACCAAAAGACCTCAGGAAGATAAATGTGAAAATCATAACAAAATATTAGCAAACGGAATCCAGTAATTTATATAGATGAGATAATATATCATGACTAAATAGGGTTTACCCAGGAATGCAAGGTTGGTTTAACAGTGAAAAAATTAAATCAGTGTAATATACCACACTAATAAAAGAAAAGAGAAAATCCATATAATCATCCCAATAGATACAGAAATTTAATACTCATTTATGATTTTTAAAAACCCAGCAAACTAAGAAGGAAAAAATCTTACTCAATCTGATAAAGTACATCAGTGAAATACCTACAGCTACCTTCATATTTAATCATGTTTAACATTGAAACATTTACTCCTTTTCCCCAATATTGGAAATTAGGAAATGATATTCGCTCTAACCAATTGTATTCATTATTATCCCATATACCCTAACCAGTGCGATAAGGAAAGAAGAAAAGAAATAAAAGGTAAAATATTGGAATAGAAGAGGTAAAAGTCCAAGCATTTGTGGACTACTGGGTTGTATATGTATACTACCCAAAGAAATTTACCAAATTACAAAATTAATAGGTGAATTTAACAAATTCATAAGGCATAAGGTCAATATTTAAAAATTAATTGTATAACTATATAAACAATTGGAAATTGAAAATTTAAAAACATACTAGCAATTCCCTTTTCCCTTCCTCTTTCCTTCCTGGAAAACTCAGTCCAAAAGTCATTTGGTGGGCCTGAATGAGTCAGTAATCCCTGCAGGAAAGTGGAGTGGAGTTGTTGGGGCCCATGCATGGTGTTGAAATCCATGCATGTTGAAGACGACATCCACATTGGAGGACAGTCCATTTCAAGGTGTCAGAGCCTGATCAGAGTGAAGAGGTTTCCTACACAGGGCAGAGTGGCCAGGTGCAGGACACAGTGTCCCATGCAGGTTGAATCGGGGCAACCATTTGGGAGGAAAACCTAGCATAAGTTGTTAGAGGCCAAGTAGGGTGAGCAGGGATAAGAGTAATGATGCAAAAATTGGTACTGTCAGGAAGATAGATAGACAGACAGACAGACAGATGGACGGACAGATGGATAGACAGACAGATATCCATATACAGCAATATATATAGCCATGAGCACACCTAGAGCACAGATCATGGTTTCTAAATACCATTCTCCAATAAAAGGAGCTAGAGATGCTTGGAAAAATCACTGATTCCAGGGCTAAAGCAGAGAAAGTACAAGATGAGCCTGGAACATCTCACATAAGAAAATAAGGAAATATTCAAGGAGCAATGGAAGTATGTCAAAAAGGCATAGAGGCCAACTTGAAGTTACTCCTATCAATCAAATCTAAGACAATCTGAGTATCAAAAGAAAATAATCAGATTAATTGATTAAAATCTACTAAATAAAATAAAAATTCAAAAATCTCTTCTGATATAAATGAATAAATAAGTTTGATGAAAAACAAGATATTTACATAATCTTAAAATATCACACTATAAAATAGTTACTACCAGGGATAAACAATAGAGAAGACTGATATACACCACCTTAATCAATTGACCAAAGTGTATGTCATCAGTAATGGAACAAATAAAAGCCATGTGTCACTTGATAGGATGCAATAAGAAAAACACAGCATCACTTCTGTGATATTGCTATCAAAGACGTATAACCTAAATCTAACCATAAGGAAAGATCAGAAAAAAAAAAAAAAAGGAAGAACACTCTGCAAAATAACTGGCCTATAATCTTCAAAATTGCCAAGTCTTGAAAATGAAAGAAATATTGAGAAATTGTTTCAGACTGATATAACCAAACATAACACATAGTTGCTATAAAAAGGATTATTGAGACAATTTGCAAAACTTGAATGGAGTCTGAAGATTAGATGTTAATAATGTATCAATGTCTATTTCCAGATTTTGATGTTTGTATTGTGGCTATTTAGGAAAACATCCTTGTTTTTAGGAAATATACTCTAAATTTTGAGGGGTAGTAGTGATAGGGAATCATACTCTCAAATGCTTCAGGAAAAAGTGTATTTTTTTCTGTACTTATAACTTTTCTGTAGGTTTGAGGTTATTTCAAATAAAAAGAAACAATATAATTTCCAATAACATAAAAATTCCTAGGAATAAATCTAATGAAATAAGTGTAAGACCTATCTACTAAAAATAGAAAAAAAATTGCTGAGAAAAATTAAAAACCTGAATAAATGGAGAATATTTAATGTTCATAGATTGGAGGACCAACAGAATAGAGTGTGCAGAAATAGGCCCATCCTTACATGGACAGCGGATTTTCCACAAAAGTGCCAAATCAAGTCTATGGAATAAAGAATGCCTTTTTAACAAATGTTGCTAAAACAACTGAATATCTGTATAGGAGAAAAAATGAACTTTTGCACCTTCTCTCCATATATACAAAAATTAATTCAAGATGAATCATGCACTTAAACATAAACCCCAGAGCCATAACACTTCTAGAAAAATATAGGAGAATATCTTCATGATCTTGGGCAGAATAAGATTTTTTGAACAGGACACCAAAAGCACAAACCATAAAAGAAAAAAATGGGAAACATTGGCTTTCATCGAAATTAAAAATGTCTACTCATCAAAAGACACCATTAAGTAAATGAATAGACAAACCACAGGTTGGCAAATACATTCACAACACCTATATCTGACTGAGGACTTGTATAAAGAACTATAAATCTACAATTATTATTATTTTTTTTAATTTACAGATGCTTCACAAAAGAAGATATATGAATAGCCAACAAGTATATGAAAAGGGGCTCAATGTTATCAAGGAAATGTGAATGAAGATCATAATCAGATAGCTCTGGCATGGCTAAAATTTTTTAAAAAGACAACAGCAAATGTTGGCAAGGATGTGGAGCAACTGGAATGCTCATACTTTGCTGGTGTGAATGTACAATTGCTTCAACCACTTTTACAACTATGTGGCAGGTTCTTATAAAGTTGAATATATATGTACCTTATCAGCCTAAGTATTTACCCAAAATAAATGAAACATATGTTTGCACAAAGACATGTACAAGAATGTTCATATCAGCCATATTTATAGTTATCCAAGGTGGAAACAGGGTAAATTTCTATCAACAGGAGAATGCTGAATCCTTGTAATAGAATATTATCCAGCAATAAAAAAAGATTAGCTACTGATATACATAAAAACAGTATGAATCTCAAAAACAGTATCCTAGGCAATAAAAGCCAGAAACAAAGAGTTCAAATCATATATATATAATCCAAATTTAGCATAACTAATGACAGAAATCAGGTAGTAGTTACAAGTAGTGAGGGGTAAGGGAGGAATTGACTGAAAAGGAGCCAAAGAGAACTCTTCGTGATGATGGAAAATATCTTGTTTGGGGTGGTGGTTACCCTGGTGTCTATAATTGTCAAAACCCATTGAACTGAACCCCTTGAATCTGTGCATTTTACTGTATGTTAATTATATCTGAGTGAAAAAAATAGGTGCTTTACTACAAATGTCTAGTATGGGACCTATTCCAGATTAATGAAAATTTCAATATCTAGATTTCTTCCTTCCCTGAGAGTACAATGTTGAAAATTAAATATTTAGCACATAATACATAAATATGCACATTTACAACTCAATGCTTCAAAATGGTTGTTACCCAACAAAATGAAATAGCAACAGAGAGCTACTGCAATTAATGCATAATTGGCCAGACTCCCAGGATGTCATGGGTCGTATTCAGCTGTAAGAACCCATGCCCTTGATTTGGTGATTAAACAGCCATAACTACACCATTCTGGTTAATAATAACAACTCTGGAGTCAGACAGACCTCAGAACATTTCCTACTATACCTTTACACTCTTCTCTTAAAATGCTGTGAGTCTTAATTCTAGATTGAAGCAGTGGATGCTTCTTCCAATTTCAATCTATTAAATAGCCCTGCTGGGACCGCCTCATTTTAGGTCTATCTCTAAGGGTCCCGAGATTCAGCATCAGTTCCAGTGGCACAGGCAAGACCAGACTGATCAACAGATACTTCACCCAACCCCTCAAACCCTCAGCCACCTCTATTCCCTATTTGGAGACCAGCAGACAAATAGCAGGCTACAACACTAAGTGGTGAGGATATTGGAAAGGACAGCCAGGATGTAAAACGCTTTTCTTGAACAAGTCTGTCAAGGAGCAAATAGGCATTTTCTTACTTCTAGTTTATGCGTGATTGATGATGCCACTCTGCTGCCCCCATGCTCATTTAATGCCCTTCAGGCATGCAATAGTTCGACAGACTTAAAACACGCGAATCTGTTCCTAAGGAGAGAGATAGACATCAGGGCTAGAATGTGTGGAAGAAAGAACAAACAGCAAGAGAAAATCAGCTAGGGAGGGCGAGCCTATGGACTGGACAGCTGCCACTGCATTTCTGAAAACTTTCTATATCCTCCTACTGTAACTCCTAAGACACCCCAGACCTCTTAACCAAAGTTCCAAATGCCCATCTCTTTTTCCACTCCTGGATATAAATGTGACCCTCCTCTCTTATTAAATAGCAATGAAAGACCTCCAGACTTAGTCACTAGTGCTACTAGGACCCCCCGGGATGGTTTGCTGAGCCAGAAAGATGCAGGGCAGCAGCGAGATGCTAAGAAATTCCTTCAGATAAAGCCTTATGTTCATAATTCATTCGCATGCTTTCCTCTGGGCAAGGCAACAACAATTTAAAATAATCTAACATGGGCCTTCCTGGAATTACAAAAATGGGAGTGCCTCCAGATTTGAGGATTGCCTGCCCCCTGTTCCCTGGTGCCACCCCAGCTGGAACTCAGCTCTGGACAGAGTTAAACAGTCTCTTTAACAGCAATGGAGATCAGCAGGTGTTAAAGGCAGATTAGCGACTAAATGAGTTTCTCTGGCATAATCAGTATTCAAAGACGGAGAGTTTCAGTGAGAAGTTGGGCAGCTAATGGGAGTCTGCTCTAATAAGAGAAAATTTGCTTGGGTTTAACGGCTGTCACAAACCCAAGAACTCAAATTGTAAAGGCAGTTCACAAATGAAATTTGTAGCAGGCAGGCATTTAGTGGCCGTAACTGAGAGAAGATGTAGTCACAGCAGGTTTGGTTTTGTTTGGGGACAGTTCCATTTTGGCACTAATTTTCCTCTTGACTCAGATTCTGACTCTATCTTTGAGACCCTGCGCTTACAGAGTTCCTCCTTACTCCACCGTGAGTTTTGGCCATTGGGCTACAGGGCAGAGGAAAGAGCTTGATACATTGTCATAATCTTAGGTTTTCAGCAAGGGCCAACTATGTATTAAACATCTATTTGTACCATGCACTTTGCTAGTCTTTTTCATCATTTTACATTAACCCAAAAACCTGGTCCATATTAAAAGATTTGGCAAAAGAGAAACTAAAGACAGATTGAGTTCTCTGCATCTTTCCTTCCCATGGTTTTGTGTTTCCTTCCTAATGTTATTTTGAATTTGTTTGGGCTCAAATTATATTACACCCTTGTCATCTCCATTAGCTAAAATGTATTTATGGCTGATTATGCATGCAGAAAATAAATTAAATATCTGAATAACATTACCAGTAATTGGTGAAATTGCCTTATGTTTTCACATCCTTACAACAAAAAAGGCATCAACAAATGACCAGGAAAACAAAAGGATAATCCATTATAATTGTCCATATTACCACTGAGATTGGACAGACACAATTATGGGCAATTTCAGTGTCTAAAAATCAAGTGTGATGAAAATTATATGAAGTTAACAAAAAAAAAAAAAAAATCACTTTCTCTGTTGTTCCCAAACAACTGCTAGTCAGGATAAGAGGAAACAGCCCTGCTCTGAAAAATCAGCCACTGACTTGAGAGTTGACACTGAATCCCTTCAATTTCTGCAGAATAGAAACCATAACTGAAATGCTAATTTTTATTTGCTTGAGTTATTCTCCATGATATGATGTCCTTTTAGACACTGCTGGTTTATTTGGTGAAACATTTATGCTGATGAAGAGAAAGAGTTTAGTGTGTTTTTGTTTCTAAGCACATAAGTACCTCCCCTGGCATAGCCTGATAAATACTAAATCTAAATGGTATAATATTTCCTTAGGCTGATAAGTTGCAGATTTTTTTATTAAAGAAGTTGTGGAAGACCAATCATGCATAATATACAGGAGTCCCATATGCTACCCCATCACCAATAACTTGCATTGGTATGCCACATCTCTTACCACCCTTAATAGCAAATGTTTATCATTTTACTATTAATTAAAGTCCATGCCTTAACTTAGGGATCTCTATTTGTTTACTGTAGTTCCAAGAATTATTATTTTTAAATGTAATCCTGTTACCATGTACACAGTCTAACATTTCCCCTTTTGATCATATTCAGATAAATATTTCAGTGCTGTTCATCACCACCATCCCTTACAAAAACATTTCAATCATTCCAAATAGGAACACTGTACACTTAAGACTTAACTTCCTATGCTCTATTCTCATCCCATACCCTGGAAACCTATAGTCAGTGAGATCATACAATATGTGTCCTTTTGTGCCTGGTTTATGTCACCAAACATGATGTCTTCAAGGTGGTCATACGTTATCCGGGCTTCAGTCGTTTTTATGGCTGAATAAAATTCCATTGCATGTATATACCACATTTTATTTATCCCTTCATCAGTTGATGGACACTTGGGTTGCTTCCATCTCTTGGCAATTATGAATAATGCCACTATGAACTTCAGTGTGCAAATATCTGTTCAAGTCCCTGCTTTCAATTCTTGGGGATATATACCTAGTAGAAGGATTACCAGGTCTTATGGTAGTTCTATACTTAGTTTTCTGAGGAATTGCCAAACTGTCTACCACAGTGGCTGTTCCATTTTACATTGCCACTAGCAATGAGTGAGTGTTACTACTTCTCAAATACTCTCCCTCACTTGTTATTTTCAGTTTTTTAAATAGCAGCCATTCTAATGAGTGTGAAATGGTATCTCATAGTTTTGATTTGCATTTCCCTGATGGCTAATGATGTTGAGCATCTTCTCATGTGCCTTCTCGCCATTTGTGTATCTTCTTTGAGGAGATATCTGTTCAAGTCTTTTGCCCATTTTAAAAATTGGGTTATTTATCCATTTGTTGTTAAGTTGAAGGATTTCTATATATATTCTGGATATTACTCCTTTATTGAATTTATGGTGTATAATTCTTTTCTGCCATTGCATAGGCTGTGGTTTTAATTTCATGATAGAGTGCTTTGAGGATCAAAAGTTTTATTTTTATTTTAATAAGGTCCCATTTATCTATTTTTTCTTTTGTTCATTGTGCTTAGGGTGTAAGGTCTAAGAAACCATTGCCTAACACAAGGTCTTGAAGACGCTTCCATACATTTTCTTCTAGAAGTTTGATCATTCTAGCCCTTATATTAAGGTCTTTGATCCATTTTGAGTTGAATTTTCTATACGGTGTAAGATAAGGGTCCTCCTTGTTCTTGCAAGTGGAGATCCAGAATTCCCAGCACCATTTGTTGAAGAGACTATTCTTTCCCAATTGATTGGTCTTTGCCACCTTGTCAAAAATCAGTTGGCCATAAACATGAGGGTTGATTTCTGAGCTCTCAGTTACAGTCCATTGGTCTATAGGCCTGTCCTTGTGCCAGTACCATGCTATTTGGATTACTGTGGTTTTGTCATAAATTTTAAGATTGGAAAGTGTGAGTCTCCAATTCCATTCTTCTTTTTCAAGAAGGTTTTAGCTATTCAAAACCCCTTACCCTTCCATATAAATTTGATGATTGACTTTTCCATTTCTGCAAAGAAGGTTCTTGGAATGTTGATTGGGATTGCATTAAATCTATAAATTGCTTTAGGTAGTATTGATGTCATAATAATATTTAGTCTTCCAAGTCATGAACATGGAATGTCCTATTTATTTAGGTCTTCTTTGATTTCTATTTTAGTAATGTTTGGTAGTTTTCTGTATACAAGGCCTTTACATCCTTCGTTAGATTTATTCCTATATATTAATTTTTTAGTTGTTATTATGAATGAAATATTTTTCTTCATTTCTTTCTCTGATTATTCATTGCTTGTGTATACAAACACTACTAGTTTTGGGTTTTGATCTTGAACCCCAAGAGTATGCTGAACTCATTTATTAGTTCTATGTGTTTTTTGTATATTTTTCAGGACTTTCTGTGATAGGATCATATCATCTGCAAATAGTGAAAGTTTTACTTCTTCCTTTCCAATTTGGATGCCTTTTATTTCTTTTACTTGCCTAACTGCTCTGGCAAGAACTTCTAGTACAAGGTTGAATAACAGTGGTGACAGTGAGCATCCACGACTTGTCCTTGATTGTAGAGGGGCAGCTTTCAGTCTTTCACCATTAAGTAGAATGTTAGGTATGGGCTTTTCATATATGCCCTTCATTGAAAAAGTTTCCTTCTATTCTTAGTGTTTCAAGAGTTTTTATCAAGAAACCGTGCTGTATTTTGTGAAATGCCTTTTCTGCATCAATTGAGATGATCATGTGTTTTTCCCCCCTTCATTCTGTTAATGTGGTGTATTACATTAATTGATTTTCTTGTGTTGAACCAATCTTGCATGCCAGTGATAACTCTCACTTGATCATGGTGTATAATTCTTTTAATATGCTGTTGGATTCAGTTTGCTTGTATTTCATTGAGGATTTTTGTATCCACATTCATAAGAAATATTGGTCTGCAGTTTTCTTTTCTAGTGATATGTTTATCCAACTTTGGCATAAGGGTGATGTTGGCCTTGTAGAATGCATTAGGGAGTTTTCTTCCTCTTCAGTTTTTGGAAGAGTTTGAGACTTGGCATTAAGACCTCTTGGAATGTTTGGTAGAATTCCCCTGTAAAGCCATTTGTTCCTAGGCTTTTCTTTGTTGGGAGGTTTTGTTTATTTATTTATATTTTGGACCGCGTACATGTGAATCTAGGACCTCATACATATGAAGCTATACCTGTTCCCCTGTTGGGAGGTTTTTGATTACTCATTTACTCTCCATACTAGTAATTGTTTTGTTGAGATCTTCAATTTCTTCTTGAGTCAATGTAGGTAGTTTTGTGTTTCCAAGAATTTGTCTTTTTCATTTACATTATCTAATTTATTGGCATACAGATGTTCACAGTATCCACTCTAGTCCCTTTTTTTTTCCCCATTTTAAAAATCAGGTCATTTGTCTTTTTATTATTGAATTGTAGGATCTCTTTATATATCAGGGACATTAGACCCTTGTTGGATGTGTAATTTCCAGGTATTTTCTCCCATTGAGTAGGCTGCCTTTTTAATCCTCTTTACAAAGTCCTTTTTTTTTTTTTCCCTTGTGCACTCCCCCTTTCTTTTTATTGTGGGTAAAAATGAAATTTTTCAATATTTGTAAAATGATATATAAATATATATGCATATATGTGCATTTGCTTACATAAATGTTATTTTTT
Source organism: Tolypeutes matacus (assembly GCA_026826555.1). Lineage (NCBI taxonomy): Eukaryota > Metazoa > Chordata > Mammalia > Cingulata > Chlamyphoridae > Tolypeutes > Tolypeutes matacus. The sequence goes on from JAKSZT010054368.1 coordinate 13,334,862, forward strand.
TTTCATATATATTCTAAAAGATGCTTAGATTACGTAAATGTTACACAAAAATTACAGGGATTCCCATGATCTCCACCTCCCATACCTCCCATAACATCTCACATAAACATCTTTCATTAGTGTGGCACATCACCTGCAATGGATATACACATCCTGGGGCTTTGCCACTGAGCATAGACCACAGTTCACATCATAGACCACACTCTCTCCCACACAGTTCTGCATGGTATATGCTGATGTAAAATGGCCTATATCTGTCACCTCAACGTCACTCAGGACAACCCCCAAGTCCTGAAAAAGCCCATGTATTACAACTGCTCTTCCCCTCCCCACCCTGAAAGCGTCTAGTGGCCACTGGCTCCACCTCACTCTTATAATTTCTTCCATTGCTTGAATCATAATATGTCTACAACAGAATACCATTAAGTCCACTCTAGTCCATAGCTCTTCCCCCAATCCTGAGGGGACTGGGATGGTGATGTCCACTTCACCTCCAAGTAAGAGTGGGCTTATATCCCATGGATACGGTGGATGGGATTATCCTGCCTGCAGCTGCAGGCTCTCTCCATTCCCTGGGATGGCCATTGTCCATCATCGCCTCCTCATAGGTGATATAGTCCCTTTTATTTCAGTGGAGTTGTTAGTAACATCCCCCTTTGCCTATATGGTTTTCATTTTTTGTATCTTCTCTCTGTTTTTCTTTGTCACTCTTGCTAAAGGTTTGTGATTTTATTGATCTTTTCAAAGAACCAACTTTTGGTTTTGTTGATTCTCTCTCTTGTGTGTCTCCCCCCCCTCCCCCCATTTAATTTATCTCTGCTCTGCTCTATTCTTTGTTATTCCCTTCCTCCTGCTTGCTTTGGATTTAGTTTGCTCTTTTTTACTAGTTCTTCCGGTTTTGAGGTTAGTTCTCTGATTTGAAGTCTCTCTTCCTTTTCAATGTAGGCAATTAGAGCTATAAAATTTCCCCCTCAGCACTGCCTTAGCTACATCCCTTAATTTTTGGTATATTGCATTTTGACTTGCCTTGGAAAATTTCCTAATTTCGCTTCTGATTTCTTCTTTAACCCATTGGTTTTTTAATGGTATGTTGTTTAATTTCCACATATTTGTGAATTTTCCCTTCCCCTCTCTATTACTGATTTCAGGTTTCACTCCATTGTTGTCAGAGAATATACATTGCATGATTTCAGTATTTTTGAATTTACTGATACTTGTTTTTGTGACCCTACATATGGTCTGAGAATGTCTTAAACTCGCTCTTATTTTTTGAAAAACAGTCACTCCAGATACAAAATTCTTGCCAGGTAGTTATTTTCTTTCAGCACTTTAAGTATTTCAACCCACTGCCTTCTTGCCGCCATGGTTTCTGACAAGAAATGGGCACGCAATCTAACCCAGTCTCCTTTGTATGTAGTACATTGTTTTTCTCTTGCAGCTTTCAGAACTCTTTCCTTAGCTTTTGCATTTGATGGTGTAATTTGTATATGACAGGGTGTGTTTTTCTTCATGTTTATTCCGTTAGGTGTTCTGTGAGCTTCTTGGATGTGCACTTTAATATCTTTTGGTAAGTTTAGGAATTTCTCTGTCATTATTTCTTTGACTATTCCTTCTACCCCTTTCTCTCTTCTCCTTTTAGAGTTCTGTAATGCATATATTGGTGTACTTTTTGTTATTAATATTTCTTCTTTCTTTCTGCTCCTCAGACTGACTCATTTCAAGAGTCTTGTCTTCATGCTCAATGATTCTTTCTTCTGCCACCTCCAACATGCTGTTAAACTTTCATGGACATTTGTCATTTCAGTTATTGTGGTCTGTTTGGTTCCTTTTTGAAGCTTCTATCTCTTTACTGAGACTCATATTGCTCATTCATTGTTTTCCTGATATCATTTAGTTCTTCCTTTGTACTTTCCTTCATCTCCTTGAGCATTTTTAAGATCATTTTTCTACAGACTTTGTTCAGTATGTCTACCTTCTCATCTCCTTTTTTGGTGTTTTCTGTATTTTTTTCCTTTTCCTTCTGATTTTCCTTCTAATTTCCTGTTTCTTTCTTTGTCTTGTACTCTTGTTGCACAATGTACATTTTAATATTTAAAAATGTTAACTCTGGGATTTATTCCTTGGGATGTCTGTTTCTTGATTTTGTAACCAGCTGGTTATAAGACAGAAATATTCTTGGGTTTCAACCTTCCTATTAGGAAGCTCTGCCCAAGGTGAATGCAATGCATAAGGTTCTCCCTGTCTTTCTGGGCCTATGTCTTGTTCTGGGCCTTTGATTGTTAGTTGTTTGGAGTTCTGAAGTTTACAGGAGTTTGGTTGTCCCCTCTGTTTCCCAAGAGACAAATTTCCCTCTCCTGGGTTTGAAGCCAACAGGCCTTTGTCCCAGACTGTATACCTCTATTTTTTTAATATTTCTTTCATTGTCTCAAGCTTCTTTTACCTGGAACACAAATTCTGGGAGGAGTGTCACCCCAGAAAGGACTTTCCCAAGTCAATCTTTCCCAGCCATAACAGGGTCAAGGGTCCACAAGGGTGTGCAGACTGGCTCCAAAGTGCCCTGTGGAGGGAGTCAGGAAGGGTACTAAAAGCTTCTCCAGCATCTCCCATAGCTGAGCTTTCCTGGCCTGCCCAGCAAATGCAGCCCTTCTGCTAACTTTCCCCTGTAGTCCTGAGGAAGTGCTACATCATTAAATCTTCACCACCTCTGCCCCTGTCTGGGGTGGGTTGAGATAACAGCTGCCCTCAGAGCCTGGCACCCAGCAGTTCTAATTCAATAAAAAAATGGTTATCAGAGATCCATGCCCACCCTTGTTATTGGGGAAGAGGATTTTACATCCCTTTCTGTTATCAGTGAGCTAGCCAGGGACTGGACCCCAGAGCAGCCTGTCGCAGGTCTGGGAGATGGGTGCCAGTAGCCACTGCACGTAGAGAGCAATTTACTGTCTTTTATCAGCCTTTTCTTCCTACTCTTTCCTAGATGCTGGTACAGTGTTGTACTGGCCTCTGGAGTTCAAAACAGTTGTGTCAGACAATTCCTGCTTGTTTAATAGTTATGTGGTGGAAGGACTGAGTGCTGGATCTGCCTACTATGCCATCTTCCTGAGAAGTCCTAATTTGTGTTGTTGATGATGATATAAATTTAAAATGTTTACTAGTCATACTAACCATTATGGTATAAGTACTGACCGATTGGGAAGGATCCCAGATGTTACACTAGAGCAGGGTCCTGGGATTCCTTTTGTGCAGGGTCCGGGTATCGCAGTAACTGCAGTACACAAAGAAGCTGATCTTTATCAACCCATATGGAATTATTTTAATATTTTAACAAACAGTGAAACTATACCAGTTTCCCCCAGCTAAATATGAGTCCTGTTCACACACACATGAAAGACAAAACCTTGCCTCTCACTTCAGGTCCATTTTTCCAGGTGGTTTCTCTCAGCATCTTGCCAAATCGACATCCCAGGAAAGTATACCCCTGCAGGGCTCTAGCAGATGACATAGTTTCCAAAGTCAAAGAGCATTCTACAAGGACACACCTTCTCTTTAAGCATCTACACCTTAAAAACCACAGTTATGTCCATAGGACACAATGGTAGGGGCCCAAGAACAGTTACCACTGCTTTGGTTTCTAAAACCAACAGGCTTGTGAGCTTTAAAACACAGAAGAAGGTGCCAAATCCATCGAAGAGAATCTAAAGAAGAAGATACAACAACAGAGAGAGATGAAGCAGAGTCTGTATCTCAGGAGAAAGAGAATTCTTTTCATTTTCACTGTCAGAATGAGCTCTATAAAGTATATACCCAAACATATTACACCATTCCTCAACATTCTTCAATGGCTTCTTATCACTGACTCTTTATTATAGAATACAAGAAACTTTGTAATGTAGTCTTGCCTTCTTTCTTGCTATCTGTACCCTGTTTTCAAGCAATATTGGACCAATCATGGTCTCTAAACCCCCACCTCCACTCCACTGATGGGCAATATGTAACTGGATTCCTCTAGGTTCTTGGCTATGTTACATAAAAGAATTTAAGAATATGCCAGTTTATTTAGGCCAGTAGTTTATTAAGGAAGTAAGAGGGAAAAATAGAAATGGGAGAAAAGAACAGATTACGGGTGTACTTGCAGGTTGCTGCAGGCAGAGAGAGTGTGATTTAGCTCCTGGGGTTATTTTTTAAACCATTAATTATTCCTCCCCTTGCTAATTTTCAGAGGAGGGGTCCCAGCTGTTTGCTGTTTTGATTGATTACCCCACCCATTAGTTCCCCAGGGGGCCCAATGATGAGGCCCCTTAAGATATCCAGGGCTTTCCCTTGACCCCAGACAAAATCTCATTCCAACTGGAGTTCTCATGGCTGGGTCCTACCAGCAGCCTTCTGGTGGGGTCTTTCTCTCGGGGGATTTCCAGGCGGGGTTCCATGGCCACGCGTTTCACAGCCATGTTTTCCTGTCAGGTTTTAGATTCGTCTTCCCATTCCCTAAACTAGCCTGCCTCAAATCCATTACAACTTATGTCTTATGTCTTTTGGAATTTTATGCTAGCAAACAACCTAGTTGCCTGCATCCAAGTATCTTGAGTAATATAAGGCCTGGCCTATAGCAGGTCTTGATAACTTTTCAAAAATAGATCATTTAATACAACCAGACAGTTAGAAATAATCAAAAATTGCCATGTTTGGGCAATTATCCTTTAAGACCCCTAAGAGTCTTTTTTTTTTTTTTTAATTTTTTAATTTATTTTTATTGTGGGTAAAAATCAAAATTCTCACAATACATACAAACATTTGCAAAATGATATATAAATATATATGCATATATGTGTATTTGCTTACAAAAATGTTATTTATATATATATATACATATATTTTAAGAGGTGCTTAGATTACCCAAAATATTACATGGAACCCACTGGGATTCCCATGTTGCCCACCTCCCACACCTCCCACCACATCCCACACAAACATCTCCCACAAGTGTGGCCCACCACCCTCAATGGACTAACACATCCTGGAGCCTTGCCACCAACCATAGACCACAGTTCACACCGTAGACCACATTCTCTCCCACTCAGTTCTGAGTGGTGTGTGCTGATTTAAAATGGCCTACATCCGTTGCCACAACAGTACTCAGGACAACCTCCAAATCCTAAAGAAGCCCCTGTATTTCAACTGCACATCCCCTCCTTACCCCAAAAGTGTCAAGTGGCCACTGGCTCCACCTCACTGTTATAATTTCTTCCATTGCTATGTGCCAGGTGTGCATGAAACCTAAGATTCTTTTAAACTCTAAATACTCTCATTCCCTAAAATTGACACTGGTAGGATGTATTTGCTGATAGAAAATTCCCCGTCACTGATGCTTACGAAAACAACCGTTAGGAGTTTTCCTCAAGAATAAAAGAAGTGAATATAATTCAAAGAAATGGAACTTCAAAGAAGTAGAGTTGGAAGGAATCCAATCTTCAGATATAGGAATTACAAGTGAGTACAAAGAGAATAGGGAGTGATGGAAGGGGCAGCTGGGCCGCTGTCAGTCTGGGTGTGAGGATATTTGGGTGAGGGCAGGCACTGAGGTCTAGAAAACCTAGGGTGTTGGTATAAGAAACTGGGAACTGGAGGTGAGCATGGATTAGGAGATTGGAGCCTGTGTTTTTATCACAGATGATGCTGGACTTGATGTGGAGTCACCTTTGAAAGAACAAAATACACTCCCATGTTCATAAACTTCCAGCAGCTTCCTGTTGCACCTAGAACAACATTTGCATTCTTTACCAGGGTTCCACGGACACTGCTAAGTGAAAATAGCTAGAAGCAGAGAAATGTATAACAAAAATGGAATCACATTAAAAACAAAGGCAACAGGAACTCCTTTTGTGTGCGTGTGCATTCTGCATGAGCATTTTACACAAGGGTGGCACTCTTGGTGATGAGACTGAATTAAAACTCCTCCTAAAGCCTGTCCCAGGCTCCCGCCTCCCAGCCCCTCTCTGCCTTATGGCGCTACTCTGAGGGGGAGATAGGGGTAATTGCTGGAAGCAGAGGGGGACCAAGGAGGAGCCACCTGGATGAAGCAATGAAGCAATTAAACGATCGAATGAGTAGAAAGTAACAAGATGCCAAAGGGATGAAAATTGACTTGGGTAAAAGGGAAAAGAGTTTGATTTCCTTACTTCTGAAAACCAAGGCTAGTGTTAAGGGCAGACCCTTCTCCTTAGCCCATATCTCCTCCAGGGCCTGTAGAGGACATTTCACCCCATCTGATGGGAAGGAAATTGCCAACTCTCTGTCCATCCCCTCTGTCCTCCCCGAGAGGAGGTGAGACAGCAGGATGTAAATAAGCCAGGGACACTGAAGCATAACTTACATCCTCACTGCTCCGAGTGTGGTCCAGGGACCAGCAGCCTCATTATCACCTGGACACCTGTTAGGAATGCAGAAACTCAGACCCTATCCCAAATCTCCTGACTCAGAATCTGCATTTTAATAGGGTACCTAGCTGATTCGTATCCACACTGAAGTTGGAAAAAACATTGTCCTAGAGTCTGCATTTGATGGTGGGTTAGTTCTGAATAGCAGTCTTACTGACCACTGCAGAAACTAAGTTCCCATTAAAATCAGCCCAGCTAAAGTATCCCTCTGGCTATAACCCAGATGGATCCACAGGTGGCATTTCCACCTGGATACTTTCCATTCGGATAACAGAGAGCGTGCCCTGCAGGCGTCAGCAAGGGCCTTGGCTCTCTTTGTTCACAAAGTAGAACACTGAATATAATGAAATATGGCACATCATCAATACCCCCTATGCAGAAACTGCGCAGCAGAGTGCCACAGCTGAAAGATTCCTTGAAAGGGAAAAGAAAATTCTATTGCACCTTTTATTTGGAGCTTGATTGCTTCATTGCCTCTTGCCCTCCCGGTGAAAGGGCAGCCAAGAAAAATGCATTCAGGATGAGGCTATGAGCTTGTATCCCTGGTTCTGAAGGCAGCTCAGTCTGTGTCCTGTTGTATCTGGAAGGGAAAAGAGATGCTCTTCCCCAGCCCAAAAGCCAAACATTTCCCCCATCAGGTTAATCATATCCATCCTTCAAAGGATAATAGGTCATAAGAAAGCAATATTTACTGGGTATTGACTAAATACCACAGCAGTATTCTAAGAACTTTTCATATATTAACTCATTTAATACTCACATAACTATGAGGGAGAATCTATGAATATCCCCATTTTATAGATGAAGAAACCGAAGTACCTTTCCCAAAGTCAGATAAGTAGGAAGTGGTGAAGTCAAGAATTGAACCCAAGAGGTCTGGCTTCAGAACCTGTTCTCTTAAGCCCTCTACCATACAGTTTGCATTTTATTCTGTGTGAGGGACTCCATAAGGATTTTATGAGAATCAATAAGATGCAATTGCTGGTAAAGGGAGACAGTCAGATAAACAGATATGTCGCACTATATTAGACACTTGCAGCCAAGATGTACCATTTCCTCTATTTAGCACCAACACATCTCTTCTCCTCTGTCATCATTCTAATTTGACTCCATGGTTTGGAATCAAGAAACATTATATCATGTCAGGTACCTTCTAGGTAGTCATTAAATAATGGTTAAATGAATAAATGAAGTAATTAACAAATGAATGGGCATGGTCCTGTGAGAGTTTGAGACAACAAGGCACCATAAAATTGGATTAGGCTTTTAGAGTCAATCCATTGGTTTGTATTTTTCTAACTGGCACCATCCCCTCGGGCTCCTCTTTATTCATGGAATAGCCCCTTCCTCCAACTCCACCCCTGTGGTTTCCTTGCCCCAGCCTCAGTGGGCTTCTCAGGGATGCATTCTTGACATGAGCTGGGCCAATGAGCTCCCCTCCTTAGGAATGTTGGAATCAAGACAAATCAGAATAAGCTCTCTAGGTAGTAGAAGCTGGAAGGTGAAAAACTTGGAATCAGTTGGCATCCACATTTTCAACCCCAGGGAGAAGGCTTGTCTGCAATAAAAGACCAGCATAAAGCTTTATGCTAATGTGCAGCCAAGAACCAAAGATGAGAGATGACGAGAAATTACTTCTGACATCGTTCAAGTCTCTGTTTCCAGACACTTAACCTCTCCGAGCTTTCATTTCCTCTTTCATAAAATAAGGGGGTGGGAGGGAATTACATCCCCAAAGGCTGTGGTCTCGCCTCTGTTCCAGCAGAAGGGGCTGCCCAGGTAACCAGACAACAACGCCCAAGCCAAGGGGAAAGGTGACCCCTCCCCTTGCTATATACATACTCCCCGCACCAGAGTCTGAGAGCAATATCAGCTGAGGGAACCCAATTCCTTTCATGCTTGGATTCCACCCAACAGCCTTCTGATTCCTGACCAGAGCTGATGTGCAGAAGAGGGTACCGTGACTGGCGTGTGAAGGGGTAAGGATGGCAGGCCGGCCTGGCGTGTCACAGGAACAAACCGGTGTTCCAAGTTTACACGACTGGCCCCCTGCACCTTTGGATGACGTGACCATTCTCTTGGGGTCTGCTCACAGGGGCGGGTTCAGCATTTGAATTCTACTCTGGTGCAGGTGAGTGGCACACCTGAGCAAGGTACCCGGCATGCCCATGACAAGGCTGGGCTTCTAGCGGGCGCTGGGCACGGGAGTGGCAGGGAGTTCCCCCACCCTCTGGGTTGATGGAAATGGCCTTTGGTTTCTGTATTAGTTAGCCAAAAGGGGTGCTGATGCAAATACCAGAAATCAGTTGTTTTTTTATAAAGAGTATTTATTTGGGGTAAAAGTCCACAGTTACCAGGCCAGAAAGCATAAGTTTCTTCCCTCACCAAAGTCCATTGCCACGTATTAGAGCAAGACAGCTGCCGATGTTTGCCAGGGTTCGGGCTTCTTGGGTTCCTCTCTTCCCGGGGCTGCGTTTCTCTCCGGGCTCAGCTCCTCTGTTTCCTCCACAAGGTCAGCTGTAGACTGTGAGGCTCTCTAGGCTTTGCCTCTCTCCACAAGGCCATCTGTGAACTGTCAGGCAAATGGCTCGTCTCTTTTCCCAGGGTCTTCTCTCCTTCCTCACCACTAAGCTCTCTTACTTCCCGGGGCTCCAGCTCAAGACTCCGACATCAGAACTCCAACTCAAAGCCCCCCAACTCTGTCCTTTGCCATGTCTTTTATCTCTGAGACCCCACCCACCAAGGGGCGGGGCTCAACGCCGACTGCCGTGGCCCAATCACAGCCCTAATCATGATCAACTTAATCATGCCCAGATGAACAGACCAGTTTACAAGCATAATCCCATATCTATTTTTGGAATTCAAAACTATATCAAACTGCCAAACTGCTACAGTTTCCTACATCAGCGCTGTTAGCGTCTTGCTCGGAGCCTCGGAGGCCAGCAAGAGGTGAAGAGAGTTTCATTGGGAAGATCCTTCTACAAGCTTCCCCCATGGCAGTGTGCTCTCCTGTGCTTTAAATGCTGGGGTTTTGTAACATGTGATGCATTCTGACATTTTCTATTTTATTTCTTTAAACTTAATGACAAAAAATAAGGGGTACAGTCACGGCACCCTAAATTAACATCATGATCCCCTGGTGTGCCCTGACTCAAGTTTGAAAAACTCTACTGTCACGTGCCCAGCTCTGATTTGCATCCAAGTTCACTGTGTCACAGATCTCAGGACTGGTGCCCACAGAGAAGCCTTGTTTAATTTGAGCCTCATGTGGCGGATTAGTGTAAGGCTAAAAATAAATAAATAAACCTCTCCCTTCTGAAAGTTTTAAATGGAGGCATGTTCATTCTAGGCTAATAGCCTTTCTTGAGAGGAGAAAAATAAAAAGATTTTGTAGCAGCCCGGGTCTATCTTCCTACCTGGCAACGACTGGCTGGAGCTGAGGGGCCACCCTGCCTCCATAATATGGACCCTGCCCCCTGCCAGCTTACCTAGGTCTTTCTTGTTTGTGACAATGCCCCTGACAAGGAGTTTTCTCCCCCAACTCGAGGCCTTTCCCAAAATATAAAATATGAGCTGGAAGCAGTTCCAGGACCATAGGGGCTTGCCCCGGGTCCCCGAGCCCTGCCACATGTCAGGAATCCTGCCGCGCCTCCCTTCACGACATGCATTCTGCAAGCACAGCCAGCTCTCCTTTTGATAAATGCCCTTTGCTAAGATGCAGGTCAGTGTAATTTTCTGAAAGGTTAGGAGGAGTGACTGTTCAGAGAGGGCTCAGTTATTATTTCAAATGCCACTAGTCCCATTCTCTAACATTTACTGAGTTATTTACAACTTGATACCCGCCATACCTGCCAGAGCAGATGACCTCTCCCCATCTCCTCCTCCCTTCCCGGTCTCTCCAGCTTTGACTAGGGACCTGGTGGTCTCTGGGCCATGCCTCCAGAAGCCAGGCTGTTCTCTAACCTACCATAAGGAAGTTACTGTAATGGGTAATTTTGGTGCTAAGTCATGCTTAAAAGTCATTGATAAAATTCACCTTTTTTGAGGCATGCAGGACTGTTGGCTCTACCCATGTGGCTGCAAAGTTTATCCATTTGCAATTTGCTCAGCTGGACTAAAAATCCAATTCTAATGTTTTAAACTAAAAAGCCTCAAAAATACTTCATTTCTCCTCTCAATCTAGAGCATAAGTTTGGGTCAGTCATTTTAATTACAGAAACTTTGGGGTGACAGATATTCATCCCCCGAGCCTGCTGAAATTATAATGAAATGGTATTAATAATGAAAACATTAAAACCTATCATATCTTCAGTGTCTTTTATCTGCCACGCATGGATGGTGTTCAGCTTTTTGCTATATAATGTCTTCAGACTCTTACAATATCGCTGCAAGTTAGAGATCAGGGAATTATCTCATTTTTACCAATAAGGAAACTAAGTCTCAAAGAACTTCAAGACTTTGCCAAAGGCATTCAGTCATCATCTGAGCCAGACCCATCTACACGTTCTACCTGACCCACACCTGTCAATCACAATTATACCAAGAAAGTTCACCTTGAAGGCGGCATCTCTGTGCACAAAAACATCAAAGCACAAAAATTACACAAAGAGACAATTGTGGAAATTTCCTGTTATCATGGACCATGAGTGCTTGGATTCTCTTTCTTCTGGTTGGGAATAAGAACTTCTGGAGCTACTGTGAGCCAAGCCTCCTCTTTCCAACAGGACCCAGGAGCTCTTGGTCTCCCAGCAGAGGAGTTGACCACCTTGACACTGGGCTCAGACTAACCAGAAGGAGAATCCTGCCTCCCTCACTTACTAGCTATGGTACCTTGGGCAAGTCATTGAACCTCTCTGAGCCTCTGTTTCTTCATCTAAAAGAAAGTTGGACACCAATAGCAGTCATCTCCGAGGGTTACAGTGAGAGGGAAATGAAGTTCCTCGTATAACACATCACGCTGGGGCTGAAGCATTATGATAAATGTCAGACTGCTGCTTTTGGAGCTACTAGAACCACAATTGAGACTCTATAAGAACAGAACATGACACTTTTACTTTTGGGACAAAATGACCCTTTGTCCCCACTCCATATACACTCCTACCCCATGCACCCACCCACAATATCACTACCTCCACCTCTGCAGAGAGAGGTGGTCAGCCTGGCTTTGGATAACAGGCAACCAAAGGGCAGCCTATTCCAGATTTCAGAGTTCTCCATCGGAAGTCCCAGGCTGTGCACATCCCAGGCCCATCCTCAGTTTTGCCACCTTCTCATTGGAGCTCTGCTCTGGAGCCTTCTGCCCCTCCGTCCATATGACCAAGAAGCTCTAACCATCAATAGACTTACTCTGGGTTCCAGGGCGCCATTCACTGATTTTCCTCCATCTCTTCTTCCTTCCCTCCTTCCTTCCTCCTTTTTCCCTTCCCTTCCCCCTCCCAGTACCCCCATCTCACATTTTTTCTCCCACATAATCAGGTTGCATACTGACCTCTGAGCTCTCAGATGTGTACAATGTCCACATATTCAACACCAGCTTCTGAAAGCCCTGACTCCACATCTCCACCCAGCTCAGTACCAAGAAGAACTGGAGGGAAGGACTGGAACACTTCCAGTTCAATAAATATCTTCTCTTCACAATGCCCCTTGAGCATCAGATCCTAATGGGGCCCACAAGAGCTGTGACATGACTTACTTTCATCACCCAGCTCAGCTCATTCTTCACCAAAACAATGCCAAGTCCTAGAGAAAACCTTCTGTTTTATTGCATAAGCCAGATCTTCCACTCTCTTCCTTAAACTCCACATTTTGCAGAAATCCAACCCTGGTGCAGAAGTTGTAGAAGTAATGTGGGTAATTGAAACAGAGTTCCAAAAAGGTAAAAGGGCAACCGGCCTCCTCTTTGACCTGGCTTCCTATTGAACAAGTATCACTGCCTGGAAGACCCTGACAGGCTGTTGTCCACTCTTTCCAGCGGGACAGAGGCTGAAGGGACGAGTATATGTTAGCACTCCCTATAACAGCAATAAAATTTCTATTTGCAAATGAACCTAGGAAGTGCTGAGTTAAATTCAGACAGGTTTCATTTTTGCAGAACTTGCCAGAACTCTCAATACAGTAAACTACGAATAGAGGTTGAAACAATTGGTAGCATTTCCCAAATGTGCTGGAGCAGAGAACCTCTTTAGTCGTGAGGTATCTCATGGCCCTCGTGCTCTTTCAAATACACAACAGAAATTCTGGTGTAGATCATTCTATGCAATTAAATGCCTATTGGTCATTTAGGAAAATGCAAATTAAAACTATGACCAAAGGACAGACAATAACAAATGTTGGTGAGGAGGTGGAGCACAGCGGACCCTCGCACATTGCTGGTGGGAATGGAAAATGGAAAATGGTGTAGCAGCTCTGGAAAACAGTTTGGCAGTTTCTTAAAAATTTATCATGTGTCCCTGCAATTCCAGTCCTAAAAAGAAAACACACAGAGGTTGCACGTGAATGTTTGTAGCATCATTGTTCACAAAGCCCCAAACTGGAAACAACCCAAATGTTCATCAACCGGTGAATGGATCAACAAATGTGTTATATCCACACAGTAGATGCAATTCAGCAATAAAAAGGAACAAAATACTGCTCCATGCTTTAGCAGGGATGATTCTCAAACACACTGTGTTAAGTGAAATTAACCAGACACAAAAGACTACATATATTATGATACCATCATATGAAAATGTACAAAAAAGTATAGAGAGACAGTCGATTAGTGGTTGTCAGGACCTGGAGATGGGAAAAGGGATTAACTGTAAATGGGCATGAAGGATCTTATTGAAGTAATGAAAATATTCTAAAACTAGATTGTGGTGACGGTGCACAGTTCAGTAAATTTACTAAACTTCATTAAATTGCACATTTATCATGGGTGAATGAAAAAGTGCTATTACTGACTGATGGAATAAAATTTTGTTAACCTAAAAATGCCAGTTGCCAATCAGACTATATGCTCACTCATATGCTTGCTCTAATGAAGTTACTGAGCAATTGTTTTTGGAGTGAAGTTTCGGGAGCAAAGCTTTTCACTGCATGGAAAGTTGAGTAGAACTACATAAAGTCCCTACCTTTTGGGTTATGTTTTGAAGGGTGCATTGAAGTCTTTTTTACTGAAGGATGTTTCCATTGTAGAGTTACTTGCAAACTGGAAATACTTACAATGAATCCCAACTTACAAACTGTACACTCAATAAAATAAGACCCAGTCCATAGAATTTATTAAAATGGTAGAATTGATTAGAATTCTGGGACCAATGTGATGGAAGTTCTAAGGGAGAGGGCTTGGGCTCTTTGATCTGCCTGGTTCCACCCTGACTTCTTTCTAATTAGGAAAGCTTTTGAGGCAGACTGATAAGCATTCTGGGCACTGCACATGTCTGGCCACTAACTAATTAATTAATTTTGACTTTGAGCAGTGACACTTAATTTGAAAACTTTCTACCATTCATGGCTGAATGTGGAAAAGTAGGGCAGAAGGTTTAAAAATATGCTGAAGGTTCCACTTTAAACCCAGCTGATTTCAGAGAGGGCAGAATGGGTCAGTAGGTTAAATAAAGAGAAAGATACTGGAGGGGAAGGGCTGGAGAAAAAATGTACTGGGCCAGCTCTGAATCCTCTTTGCTGTGTGACTGGGTTTACCCATTTACCCTCTGTGTTCTCTTGGTCATTTACTTGAAAATTAGGGCTCTCTTTGGCATTCTCATTTATCAAGAAGTGACAGTATGCATCACCCACAAAGAGAAAAGTGGGAGAGAATAAAAATGACTTGGCCAGGGAGAAATAGAAGGGTGAATAAAACCTTTTAATCTACATAGAGTTTTGAAATGACCAGTGTCTGGATCAGGGGTCAGCAAACTATAGCCTGGAGGCCAAATCCAGCCTGCTGCCAGTTTTTGTAAATAAAGTTTTATTGGAGCACAGCCACACTCATTCATCCATGCCAGATACATGCTACAAGTGCAGAGCTGAGTAGGTGCAAAAGATTATGGTCCCAGAAAGTGGGAAACATTTATTCACTGACCCTTTACAGCAAAATCTTGCCAACCCCTGGCCTAGATGGAGTCAGTGTGATTGGTATAATGGAAAGGACATTGGGGACTCTTCATTTTCATGTTAAAATAACTTCTTTTTTCTTATATGAAGGGAGCTAACCTTTTTTATTTTGTTGAACTCTTCTACCTGCCTGGCAGTAAGGCCCTTTCCCATTTGGTAGCCTCACCCCAAATTGTTGAGGTGGAAATTTATGTGGTCATGTTTCAGAGTAAGATATTGAGACTTAGGGAATAACTGGGCCATAAATTGCAGAACGGGCATTTGAAACCAGACCTACTTGACCCCAGCATCGTAATTAGATGCCACTTTATCTGGTCACAAAGAAGACTCCCTCAGGCAGCCCCTGTGGGAACAGTCTTTAGAATGGTGCATTCGGTTGCATATATTCAGTCATCTCTGTGCCAACTCTACTCCAAGCTTAGGAAGAAGGCCCCTCTATCAAGCCCCCTCCATATATGGCCAAGGACGGGCCACACAGTATTTCACAGACCTTCATTAAAATATGGGCATTTCAAAAATCTTCACAGAGAGAAGCTGTGTTTTGCTCTTACTAGAATTACTGCCTCCTCCAATGGAAACCCTGTAATTGTAGGTCCCTACTCTGCCCAACCCTCGAGCAAACAAAAGTCCCTCTTTCCCAGGCTGACCCTTTATTTCCCATCCCAGGATGGCTGCCCAGAGAAGCAGCCTCTTCCCTCAGAAGTAACTCCCACTCCAACACAATGGGCTCCACCCTCCAGGTCCAAACAAGGCATTCCAAGTATTCACGGTTCTGAAAAGGGCTCTTCAGGCTACCCTAGAAGGTTGTGTCCAGGTGAGTCCAGCTCACATTCCAAGCCCTTTCTCCAGCCTGAGGTGAAGAGATCAGGCCTGGCTGCGTTTCCCTCCTGGTAAGCTTCTGCTTCCCTGAATAGGATCACACATTTCCCAAGAGCCAGTAGGAACTTTCAAGGAACATTCCATCTAACTACATTTTTAGAGAGGAAAAAAAAAAGTCTCCTCTAACTCTGCCAGGGCACTGTCCTACTAAAGCCAATCTCAACTTGTATCACTAAATAGGATTGCTATTACAGCATTTCAGCCTGTGACTTTTGCATTTAAGTTAATATTGACCAAGGTGACTCACTCCTAGCTCACATGGTACCTTTGTACACATTGGAAAGGGCGCCTCCTGCTGGCGTACCATTTACAAGTGCCTCTGTGCGAATTAGAGCCAAGCGGTCCCCTCTGGGTGGACACGGCCCCACCCTAGGTGCAGGGCTGGGAAGCCGAGCATGGGCTCAGCTTCGATGTCATCAGTGACTCAGTGCGTGACCTGCACAGCTGTCATTGGCGGCCCTGACTGTTTAACTAAAGGCCCATTCTGATGACATTTTCACTAACAGAGGTAGACTTCAGAGAGTTAAATTGCTCTCCACCCCTAGAGAAAAAAAAAAATGCTGGGATTTTTTAAACAAAGGAATTCAAAAGCCCTGGGGCTTGAATTCACAGCTCCGCAGACCATTACCAACTGTTTGATCTTAGAAAAGCCACTTGGTCTCCCTCAGGTTTTCATCTGTAAAATGGCACTAGCATTTCAGTAGCTCTCAAGGATGTTTACATTCTCTAATTAGAAAATGTAGAATGACTTTGTAAAGGTAAAATGATCTATGGATTTTAAGCAGTAACCACATAAAAAGACAGAAACAGCAAATTAGATCATTCTGCCTGATGTCAAAAGCCATTGTTCCTGTTCCTGCTGTCTCTGGCCTCAATATTCCTCCAGCAAAAACCTGAGAAGGGCCATTAGTTGTCCCTGGGTTTCCAGAAAGGTCGCCCAAGCAATAAAGGGTTTCCAATATGGAAGGTAATTAGCTCTCAGAGCACTAGCATCCCACCTGATCAATTAGACTAAGCGCTAAACACTCCCATCCCTAAAGTGCATAAAATTGAATTGTATGTATGTTTTACTGTTATCGAATGGTAATGTGCTGCTTTCAGAATCAGTCACTCAAGCTGGGGAGTAATCCAATTTTTTTTTTTTTTAAGTCACCACCCTGCCTAGCGATAAGGTTCCAGCTAGATGTGTTAGACTGGGATTTTTAATTTCTCAGGGAAAAATAAAAAAATGATTCCAACTTTTGTATGGCTCATCAGGGTTGCCTTAAAGACTTCTGCAGAAAAGCCCAAATCGCAATTCA
The DNA here is from genome assembly GCA_026826555.1 of Tolypeutes matacus. Taxonomy (NCBI): domain Eukaryota; kingdom Metazoa; phylum Chordata; class Mammalia; order Cingulata; family Chlamyphoridae; genus Tolypeutes; species Tolypeutes matacus. The sequence continues at coordinate 13,351,573 of JAKSZT010054368.1, forward strand.
GCTGCCTTAACGGTGCCTTGCAAATGCTGTAATCTGCTATCCAACATCGGCGACCGTGGTAGATGTAAATACCAAATGCAAGGCCCATTTTTCTTTGTCAAAGGCTCCCTGTGATAGGAGGAAACATCAGACATCCAGCTCGGGATTTTTCTTAGCAATCCACCCAAGCATGGATGTGTAACCCTTTCCTCCTCTCCCAGAAGACAAGTTAGTAAAAAGATGTATTCCTTCTCCGTATGTAAACATCAATGTCAACAAATAAAGGGGGAGGGAAGAAAAGGCAAGGGGGGGAGGGCAGTCAAAGGGAGAGGGAAATGCCTCCCTGAGCACAGTTTAAGGAATGATCAATGCATGTGTCAAATGCTGCGATAAAATGTGCTGTGTTTATCAAAAACGGAAGCTCTGATGGCAGAGTTCACCAGTGGTAGGAAGATAAGATAAGTCCTCTCTCTCTTTTTCTCTCCCCAGAGACCCTGTTTTAATTTCCCACTCGATGTTACGTTTTCAGTCCCGATGGAAAACATCCACCCTTGTTCAATTCCTTTTATAATCTCACTGTAAATGTTTCCGGGAGACCGTGATTAGCAGATGTTAACCTCAGTGCTATTTGAGGAGATATTATGGGATTCAGAGATCCCAAATGCAGCTGGTTCTGTGAAATGCACCGAATACCAGAGAATGGAGTAGGAAGAGCACTGGGCTGGAGTGGAAAATGCCATATATATATATCTTGGCTCTGCCACAAACACGCTTTGTGCCCTTGCATAAGTCACTGCACCTGCCAGGAATGGAGAGTCCTCTTCTGTACCATAGGGGAGATGGACTGGGTTATTGGGACCCCTTTCTTCATAGCAATCCCACCTTTGCCACTTCTCTCTAGTAACCAAAGCTTTAGACCTGAGCCCACTCTCTTGACCACTCTGTTCTGCTGGCTAATGGTACCGAAGCTTCATGTAAGACAACCATGTTCTGTAAATGAAAGTAGAAGGCTGTGTAGGATCCCGACCCCTTCTCCCACCATTTCAGCAGGTGCTCCCAATGCTGGCCTACCCCTCCTGAGAAAGCCTGGGATTGTCCCTCTGCTTGTCGCCCCCGCCATGAAGATATCCATCACCCCTAAGCCTCACTTGAGTCTTCCATTTTTCCTTCATCCCCAACCAAATCCATTGTTGTAAGTCTCCTTTCTGCCTCCTTTATCTATACCCATTTTGAGAAATGGATTTTCCTAAGTTTCCCTACTAAAGGCTCCTTGGCATTCTGCCAAAAGTGTTAGGCCTGATTAGCTGGAAGTGGCTGCCTGGTATTGAGAAGGATCCTAAGGCCATGTCTGGGCAGAGGTGGAAAGACAACTGTGATCCATTAGTGATATCTGCAATGGACGCCACATGGGAGTGATGACAGATCTGCCAGATTTAGCCTCCAGTGGTGGTTCTCAAACACTGAGTAGGCTAGAGTGCTTATTTAAAGTGCAGGTTCCCAGGCCCCACACCAGAGATTCTGATTTCATAGGTCAGTTGTGGCCCAGGTAAGGGGCCCCCAAACAGCCAGAAAGTCTTAAAAAGAAGAACAAAGATGGAAGACTCTCACTTCCTGACTTTAAAGCATATTACGTAGCCGCAAGTGGTAAAATCAGCATGGTACTAGCATAAAGATAGGCATATTGATCAATGGAAATGAATTGAGAACTCAGAAATAGACCCTCACATCTACAGTCAATCAATTTTTGAAAGGCTGTCTGGCCCACCCAGCTGGGCCAGAACAGTCTATTAAAAAAAATGATGCTGGGAGAAGTGGATATCCATATCCAAAAGAAAGAAAGAAGATCCCTATCTCACACTTTATACAAAAAATCAACTCAAAATGGATCAAGGACCTAAATATAAAAGCTACAACCATAAAACTTCTACAAGAAAATTTGGAGAAACATCTTCAAGATCTTGCAGTAGGTGGTTGTTTCTTAAATTTTGCACCCAAAGCATGAGCAGTGAAAGGAAAAATAGAGAAGTGGGACCTCCTCATAATTAAACACTGTTGTTCTTCAAAGACTTTGTCAAGAAAGTAAAAAGGCAGCCTACTCAATGGGAGAAAATATTTGGAAACCAAATATCAATAAGGATTTGATATCCATGTTATGTAAAGACATCATAAAACTCAATAATAAAAAGACAAACAACCCAATTAAAAAATGGGCCAAAGATTTGAATAAACATTTCTCCAAAGAGGAAATGCAAATGGTCAAAAAAGTACATGAAAAAATGTTCAATATCACTAGCTATTAGGGAAATGCAAATCAAAATTATGAGATACTACTTCGCAACTTATAGAATGGCCATCACCAAGAAAGAAAAAACAACAACAGAAAACTGCAAGTGCTGGAGAAGATGTGGAGAAATAGGAACACTCCTTCACTGTGAGGGGGAATGTAAAATGGTGCAGCCTCTGTGGAAGACAGTTTGGCAGTACCTCATGAAGCTGAATATAGAACTTGGGTTTGATGAGCCCAAGTGTTCATCAACTGATCATTTTGCTAAACAAAATGTGGTATATACATACAATGGAATATTATTCAGCTGTAAGAAGAAATGAAATTGGGATGCATATGACAACATAGATGAATCTTGAGGATATTATGTTGAGTGAAATAAGCCAGATGCAAAAGGACAAATATTGTATAGTCTCACTAATACGAACTACATACAATGAGTAGATGCACGGAGGTAAACTCTAGAGTATAGGTTAATAGGAAATAGAATGTGGGTTGAGAATGGGAGCTGATGCTCAATGTATGCAGAATTTTTAATAAGGTTTATTGTAAGAATGTGGAAATGAATAGAGTTGATGGTAACACATTATAGTGAATATAACTAACACTGCTGATTTAGAAATGAGATTGTGGATATAATGTCAATTGAAAGGAAACAAGAATAGAGTGATTTCGGTGGTGCATGAAGACTGTGGTTAATAGCATAAATATAAGAATGCTCTTCTTTTATAAAGTGTTAAAACTATGGTGATACATGGGAAAAGTACAACTAGTGTAACTTATGGACAATAGTTAACATAATATTTTAATATTTTTGCAGCAATGGCAAAGAAGGTATATCGATTCTAAGGCACAAAAATAGTGGGGTATAAGGCAATATGGGATTTTTCCTTTTCGAGAACTGAAAGCGTTCTAAAATTGACTGAGGTGATGACAGCACAATGCTGTGATGAAAATGAGAGCCACTGAGTGTACACTTTGAATGGATGGTACAAAACATGGGACTGTATAACACAGGGAGTCCAGTGGTGGAAGAGGGACTGTGGTTAACAGGGCAAATAGGAGAATGATCTCTCATGAAATATAACTAATGTATAATATTATTACAAGGTGTTAATAATTGGGCGGGTTGGGGGGAAAATACACCAAATGTAAAATATGAGCTATATTTAGCAGCAATATTTTGATGATGCCCTTTCAAAGATTGTAGCAAATGTTTCCCAGCAATGCAAGGTATTGGTGGTGGGGTGATGTATGAGAGTCCTGTATGATGATCTGCATGTTTTTTTGTAAGTTCACAACTTTTACCATACACTTATTGTTTATGTATGTTCATGTATGAATGACATACTTCAATAACATTTTATTTAAAAGATAAAAAGCATTTGCATCTCTCTGCCTGAGGGCTTTCTCTCCTCTATTCATGGGACCCTCCTCTTGTCACCCACAAGGTAGAACAGAAATGCCAGTGCATTTTTATGCTCCAGAAATAGCACTCAACCAAAGAATCCCCACAAACACACCCAAGATAGGGTAACCCTGAGATGTTCCCAGAGTTCCCAGATGGGGTTAAATTCCTGGCTCCTGGGTGAGTGCATAGCTTTTGCAGGTGCCCATCTCTTCCTCGTCTAGAGCTCCAACCACTCCCCCAAAGCGTTGCCAGGGACCACCGCCCCCAATATGCAATCTGTTCTGCAGTCCTTATCCTGGCGACAGCTTCTGGGGAAACCCACACGAAGGCTGTGAATTAAGAGTTAATTTCAGCCTTAAACTTTGAGAGGCAATGTGGCTATGGCAGTGTTAGATGCATAATAGAGATGATTTTTCTCCCTTCCAGTCTCTTCCAAACCTGCAGCTCTAATTCTTTCTCCCGTCCTACCCCGCACCACATTTATAATAAGAATGAGTCTTTATTTGTAGAGCAGATTTAACTTTTCAAAGCACTTATGCATTTAGACTTCCTTTTGATATTTACAAGATATCTGAGAGGTAGGAGTGACAATAGCTTTATCCTCTCTGGGTAAATGAGATCAGCCTTTTGAACACAAGCCCAGAGAGGCAAGTCAAATTGCACAAGGTCACGCATAGCAAGGGCCTCCAGCTTCCCACCGGCATCACTGCCTCTCCTGAGCAGAAGCATCTGTTGTGGATTATACACGCCCAGGAGCAGGGAGGGCGAGAGGAGTTTACTGAAGCACAGGGCACTGCATCCCACAGAACAGGGACTTAATTTGACAACACTTTCTGATGACAGTCATTTTCGATTTTCACTCTGGGACAGGGAAATTACTCTAGAAGAGAAAAGGGCTGTTTGTAGACAAACTGATTGAGCCAGAAGTTTGCTGAGCTAGCGCCAATGAAATCAAATTCTTTATCTCCTATTCGTGGAGTCCCCCAACACTTCCAGGGTCGAGGTGGAAGTGAATGAGTTTCTTTGATACAGTAATTCAAAGGTCAGGCTGGTGTATTAACAGGTCATTAAATGTCAATGATAACAGTCTAGCACATCTGAAGAGAAATGAACCTGAAAACCAAAAAAGAAAAAAAGGGGAGCAGATGTAGCTCAAGTGGTTGAGCACTTACTTCCCATGTGTGAGGTCCCAGGTTTGAGCTCCAGGACCTCCTAAAAACAAACAAACAAACAAAAAACCAGCTCTTATTGGGGAGTAGATGTAGCTCAGTGGTGAGCACTTACTTCCCATGTATGAGATTCTGGGTTCAATCTCTAGTACCTCCTTTAAAAAAAAAAAGGTTTCTCTAACTCAGGGGTTCTCAAACTTTAGCATGCATCAGAATCAGCCGGAAGACTTTTAAAACACAGATTGCTAGCCTCACCCCAGAGTTTCTGATTTAGGACGTCTGGATTGAAGCCCAAGAATTTGCATTTCTAACAAGGTCCCAGTTGCTGCTTCTGCTGGTCTGGAGACCACGCACTGAAAATCACTGCTTTAAGATACTGCTTGCCAAATTTAGTGTGCCTATGAGAATCTGCAGCTACAGTTCCAGGGCAGATCCTGACTCAGGAGGTCTGGGCTGGGGGCCATGACTTTGCTTTTCTAATGAACTCCCATTGATACAGTGATGCACCACCAGTGGTGCTTAACTGTGGACCACATTGAATAGAGAGGTTCCAAGACAGTGCTCAACTACCCTCCTATATCAGTCCCCAGAGAGCTTATTTTTCCCCCCTGAGATGGGTCCCTCGTCTGTCTGCTTGTTGTGTCTGCTCATTGTCTCTGCTCATTTTCTTTAGAAGGCACTGGAAATGAACCTGGAACCTCCCTTGTAGGAGGCAGGTACCCAACCGCTTGAGCCACATCCACTCCCTGCTGGTTTTGTCTGTTTGTCTTCTTTAGGAGCCACAGGGAAATGAACCCAGGACCTCCCATGTGGGAGGCAGGTGCCCAACTGCTTGAGCCACATCCATCCCCAGAGAGCTTATTTTAAAGATGCAGATTCCAGATACCTAGTGAGAAGGAAGCTCTGGTCAGGGACCCAGGAGGCTGCCTTTTAAAAAACTCCTTGGGTGATCCTAAGATTTGAGCATCACAGCCCTAAGTCAACGTTTCCCAGTGTTAACTGATGATCAGAAGAATCGCCTAGTGCATGTGTTAAAGTGCAGATTCCTAGGCCTCATTCTAGACTTCCTATATCAGAATGTCCAGAAGAGAAGCCTGGGGATGGGGAGTTCCTTAATCTCCCAGGTAACTCTCATGAAGAGGAAAGTTTGGGAAAGGCAACTCTGAGAATCAGCGCTCACTGGCTCCTAATATGTCAGGTACCACAATCTTCCCCTTTCAAATCTCCACAGCATCTACCCAATTCAGAATTCAGCAGATGATAATACATAGAGGAGTTCTTTAACTTGGGAACTGTGTGATGACTGAAAGGTTTTAGTTGAGAATGACCAGACCTGCACTGTGGAATGAGCAATCACATTTGCCATACAAGTGTATAGACATGACAGTATAAAGGAGGTATGGTGGGTTATCCCATCAGTTCCCAGCTCTCTCTCTTCCCAGCAGGGAATCTCAGGAACTTGAACTCAGCCCTGGCCTTGCACCAAAGATGGAATTCCCTGAGTGTGATGAAAGCAGCAAACTGCAGAAACTCTTTTAAAGGGGAGAAAGGGGGAGCCAGCAGTCTTTCTTGGCTTTGGAGGGACATGGTCTCCAGGCTAGAAACCAGTTGGGACTTCCAGCTGAGCAAGAGATGAGTTGGACCATCATCAGCTGGAAAATCCTGGGTCATCAAGATGGCTTCCCTCAACCCCAGGAAATGGGGAGAGAGAAGGTGAGAGGGAGGAAGAGAGGGCAGTAGCAAGGGAGGGAGGGAGAGGAAACCATGCTTTCATTAAACGATGGCATTTAGAATAACGTAGAAACTCAAAACAAATATTGAACAACTTGCAAATTGCATCTTCCTGGAACTTTTCTCTTGACTTTTTTGTTTGTTTGCCTTAATTGAAATCCGTGTGCTTCAATGAGCTCACGTGACATGCCGTGTTCAGTTATTCTAAATGACTTGGACTGCATGATGCTCTATTTCCCATCAGTTGCACAGCACATTTTATGTTTCAGGAGCTACAGTACAATCACTTCCTAACTGTCATATCGCACAGAAATGGCTTTGGCGCTCAGGTACAATGGCACTTCCTGAGCGACTGGGAGGGTCACCCCTGGGTCAAAGATGCACAGGATGCTGAAAGGCAGATGGCTTCCTGTGTTACCACCTGGAAAAGGGCAGGCAACTGGGGAAACCAGCTTCAGGGGAACAGAGAACAGCACCCAGGGGTCCCCTGACCCAGTCAGAAAAGCAGGTAAAAAAGCCCAAGATTGTAGAACAATTGGGGTGGGGGTAGACACGAAAGCATCTACTTTATTTCCAAAGAGCTGCCAACCCACCCACCACCTTTTATGTTCACAACTGGTTATGGTTACTTGCACCAAATCCCACCCATCAGTGCGCTCATTTATTGAACATGAATATTTAAAGGTTGTTCCTTGTCCGTTTGTTTTACTAAACTGCAAGTAAAATTTCGTGTATCAATGGTTTGTTTTTAACTAGTCACCATGTGAAGGACATTGCATTGTTTCACTTTGGTCTACGAAGAATAATGTTGCTATGGAGCATTCACATACGGGTCTTTCGTAGATGTCTGCTTTCATTTCTCCTCAATACCTAGGAGTGGCACTGCTGGGTCGTGTGCCAAATTTATGTTGAACATTTTAAGAAACTGCCAAACTTGTTTTCCAAAGTGGCCGCACCATCTTACGTTCAGCAATATGGGAGGGTTTCTCTCGTCATTAGTAGGTTAGTGAAGGCTGTTTAGGTCAGTGGTTAAAGGACCAACTCTGACCAGCACAGCCCTGGCTACGGCCTCCACTCTGCGCTTCGGATAAACTCCTTCAGCTCTGCGTCTGCTTTGTGAGTGCCACCATCTCCTCTGTGTGGTGGCTGGGAGGAGTAAATCACATTATTGGCCCAGTGTCTCTCATGCAGCACTTTCTCTATTAGCTCTCATCACTGTGAGTAGATCTCATTTTTTGTGTGTTAAATATTTGAGTTCAATAAATTAGTATGACTTTCTCCATTTATGGGGAAGCTTCCAGTCCTGAGAAAATAAAAGGTGGTGGGCTGGTTGGCAGTTCTCTGGAAATAAAGTGGATATCTCATGTCTCCCCCTCTCCAGTTCTGTGTCCACATCTTGGGCTTTTTTCCCCAAGAATTTCATGTAATGATATGATGCAATTCAGCAATAAAAAGGGAACAAAATACTGTACAAGCTAAGATATGGATGGACCTCAAAACCAATATGCTTAGTGAAAGGTTGCCAGGTGCAAAAGAGCATGTATTGTATGATTTCATTGATCAGAAAAGGTAAACGTATAGAGATGGAACGTACATCAGCGGGTGCTTAGAGCTGTGGCTGGGAACAAGAGGGACTGCAGTGGGCCCAGGGGATCTTTTTAGGGTGCTGGAGATGTTCTAAAGTTGGTTTGTGGTGATGGTCATACAACTCTGCAAACTTACTAAAGTGCATTGAATTATACACTTAAAAGAGAAAAAATTTATAGTTATATGTATTATACCTCTAGAAAGTTCTTTTCAAAAATAAAATAATGTAAAAATCTAGAAGATTTGAAATCTAAAAAATATTTTAAAAAAACAAAAATGAGGGACAATTTGTTGAGCTGGTCACTGATAATATGACAAGCACATGCTAAATACTTGATAATCACAGTCTCATCTATCCTCAAAACACCCCTGACCCCAAGGAGGTGCTATGATGACTACTTAACACATAGAGGAATCTGTGAACTCCAACCTCCGACCAGGGCCTGGGGTACAGGACACAGGAAGTACCTGTTGAATGGAGCATTGCTGGCCATGAGTAAGAGGTCAGGCTCTGGCCATAGACAGACATGGGCTCAAAAGCATGTTATTCTAGAACCATTAGCTGTTATTACTTTAGGACTTGGATATATTATGATAATGATAACATCTATGGCAGGAATTCCTGGTTGGCTGACCCAGCAGCCATTTCAATCCCCCTTTCTCTCTTGCCACTTTCCACTGGAGCAACTAGGAAAGGTTAAAACTTTCCCAGATCCCCTTGCAGCCAGATAGGGCTGTAGATAATGAGACATTAAGATAACATGTGTGTGTGTGTGTGTGTGTGGTGGTTGTGGGGGATTCTGAGAAATATTTTTGTTCTCCCAATAAAAGGGATAGTTGTAGCTACTGCCACCCCTTCCTCTTTTATCCTGACTTGTATATAGATGTTATGCAAGCAACACAGCAGCTATTTTGGGACTATGAGGAAAAGATCACAAAAATCACAGAGGTTCTACCTTGCCATTGTGGAGTCATAGAACCAACACCAGTCAACACATGCCTCCAAATTTTTTGACATGTTAAAAAAAAATCCTATTTAAGTCTTGCTTGGATTTTTCTACTACTTGCAGCTGAAAGCATTTCTAATTAATATTAGAAATAGAACTATGACAATAGTAGTTGTTTTCCTTATTAGAATGCTTGCAAGTCTTCTTCAGTTTCTCTCTCTCTCTCCAACTGAGCCCTATTGTTGTTTGACTGGAAGAAAGAGGGGTACCTCTAGACAGCCCCTACTTTCTCCCCAGGTGTAAATATCCACTAGAACTTCTCTTTCCTGGTGCTGGATTCATTGGAAATGTCCCAAAGAAGCAACTACAGTGAGAAATAAATAAGGTTTGGTTTCAAGAAAGACAAGCCCATCTTTTTTGTCATCAGCAATCTCATAATGCCATGATAATTACCAGTCATGATAATAGGCAGTTAACACACATTTGCCATAATCAATGTCTCTTCCCATGTGCATCCTTCATTTTCCCCATCTCCAGTCTTTGCCGAAGAGGGAAATTTCATTGCGGACTATTCCAGAAATATGCCTTTCGACTGGCCACCTTAAGGTCAATTCTCTCAGTTGTTTGTTTGTTTTGTTTCTTTTTCCAGAACAGGGAGTCAGACACAGAGCAATGACTAAGAGCCTCTTTCTGCAGCGGGACATACACTGCCCTCATCTCAAGCAGGTTTGGCTTAAATTGACAGAAATAGACAGCTTCTCTTTAGGCACTGAGGACAATAATATTTAATTAGTGACCAGGTTCAGTGGGATATGGGGTGCAGTATGATGTGATCCTACAAGACAAGTGAGATTAAGGAGATGAAATACAGGGATGGAACACAGGAGAAAGGATATGGCTGTCGCGTTGAAAAACCCAAACCGGCACTCGGAGAGAGTGGAGGAGCCAGGCTTTATTACGCGCGTGGGCCCAGAGGAAAGTTCATTTTCCAAATTCTGGGCCCCCAGCCCCAGTTTTCTGGAGTTTTTATTGGGGTCTGCAGGCTCCCATTCATTGGCTAGCGAGTTGGCGGGTGGAATTTTCCATTACCTTAGGCAACTAAGCAAGCATGGATTTACAGGTTACGAAACCAAGCGGGCAATGTTACAGAGCCAGAAGTGCAGGTTCCAGTTCTAAGGTGGGAGATTCTTGTCAGGAAAAAGGGGGAGGGGGAGGGCTGCAGTGACTTTTCCTTATCAGTGGGCAGCTTCTGGAATGACTCCCCATGTCCCCACTTCTGATCTTTACAGCCTTGTGCAGTCCTCTTCCCTTGAGTATGGGCGGAACCTAGTGACTTGCTTCCAAGGAAAAGAATAAGGCAACAGTGATAGGATATGACTTCTGAGATAGATGTGGCTTCTGTGTTGCCTGCATTCCCTCTCTGGCTCCCCTTGCTTGCCTTGATAGAGAGTCATGTGACAAGGAAATGGGGATGGTCAGAGACCAGCCAGGAACTGAGGCCTTCAGTCTAACAGTCCATGAGGAACTAAATCTTGCCAAAAGTCTGAATGGGTTTGGTAGTGGATGCTGCCTCAGTGGAACCTGGAGAGGACTGAGATCCCAGGCAACACATTTGATGGCAGCCTCGGTGAGACCATGAGGCATAGGGTGCAGCTGAGCCATTCTCAGATTCCTCTACCACAGACACTGTGGGATGGGACACATGTGATGTTTAAAACAGCTAAATTTGGGCTCTCTGCCTAGAGGGCCCCATACCAAATCTTGGTATATATTTCCATCTTTCTCTCCCATTTCTCAGCAAGTTCTGTTTTTACGCCCCATTTCCCAAATGAATCCTTTTTACTAGCCTAACCAAAAAAAAAAAAAAAAACCAACCAACCAAGCAAACAAACAAACAAAAAAACAGCTAAATTTTGGGGTCATTTGTTCTGCAGCAAGATATAACTAATACAAAGAGAGTCATGATGACATAAGAAAAATGAGAAAAAATTACACACACATAAATGTTTGAGTACTCAAAGTCTCTCTCTACTCCACAAGAGAAGGTTGTTCTGTTCTCTAAGGGGATTTCTTATTTTGGTGTTTGTTTGATTCTAACATTGCTTTGGGGGGGTTGTTTTTCCTTTCTTTTGGCTCAAACAGTTGCTGGTTGAATCTGGGTATTTACTGGGTTAACCAAGACAGTATTGATGATGATGATGATGACTAACATTTAATCAGAGTTTATAATATGTCAAGCACTGTGCTGGGCTTTCTAAGTATTATCTCATTTAATTCTCACAACCACCCAGTGAAAGAGGTACTATTATTCTTTCCCTTTCACACCTGAGGACGCTGAGGTTTAGAGAGTTACAGTTGTTACCCCAGTTCACTTAACTAGTTATTTGTAGGATCAGGATTCAAACCTATGGACTCTGCCTCACAGCCTGTTCTCCTAATCATTATAGTTGGGCAGAGCTGCAGAATGGGAAGGAGGTGAGGGAAGGCTAGAACGATTTATCCTGGGAAAGGCAGGGAGCTAGCTCTTCTGAGAGATTAAGCACAGATGCAGAAGTTTGGGGGGTTATGAAGAGGTAGCTTAGGTTGGGAGGTTTCAAAAAAGAATAGACAGGACAGGGGTCACTGAAATACCATGCTGTTGGGAGATGGGAGAGAGGGAAAGCTAGAGGGTTGGAAATGAGAGCAAGGGGACGAGAGAGAGATTGATTCAATAATTTTGTTGCACATGATGTACATAAACCCTTTGTAGCATTTTCAAGAGATGCAGTAAAGCTTGAAACTACTTTCAATATAAGATATGGGCAATACACGAGACAGTAAGAGGCATGGGAAATACCTCAGGACTAGTTTTTCTCTCCTCGTTCCATCTGTTTTTCCCTCTGTAGTTTCTGAGATGCATACTCTGTTTCTTTAACCCTCCTTTGTCTTCTCCATGTGGATCTGAGCTTGTTCCTAATTCTCTCTCAAATCTCTCTCTTCCTCATTCATGCCACTGACCCTCGCCTTCTCTCCCCTGGATTATGCCAACAGCCTCCTGAAAGTCTGCAACCTTACCCATGCTAACTTCTTTTCTAGACCCCTCTGTTTAAAATACAATCTGGACAGGACACTCCTCTGCTCATAGCCTTCACCAATTCCGCATCGGCACAGAGAATCAATTCCAGGCTTTAAACCACGGCCTCAAAGACCACCTCCATCTCTTGCTCAGACTACATTAGTCTCTGAATGGAATACAAAAGAAGTCCCTCTCTCATCTCCTGACCCACAGGACCCTTCCCCAAAGATAATCACTGTACCAGGCTTCTCGTTCAAAGTCCAGAGGAAGGATAGATAAGCATCACGTGTAGGATAGATAAGTATCACGTGTAGCAGGACCAAACTTTAACCCGCTGCAACTCGCATGTGAAAAATACAGCAAACATTATATTTTCTAATTTCATCATGCTCTGAGCCACATTCTACTGGGTAGCATGAAAAACACCCAAACATGCTAATTTTAGATATCCTCATCTCAGGAAGTTTAAAACAGTCTTGAGTTAGTTTAGACTCTTTAGGATAAACATTCAGTCAAATCCAAGGTTCCAAGCTCTATATCAGGACTGTTTCTCTCTTCCACAGGATGTCACAGGGATGTGGGAGAAAGCATATATGTCCTCAGTGGAGCAGAGGAAGGAAGCCTTGGTTCCACCAGATTTCCTTGGGATTTTCTGGTGCCTGCAACAGCACAGCTGTCCCAGCTGCCCCCAGTATCTCCAGAAGGGATGGCAGCTCTCCTTTGAAGCTTTGGGGTATCATCCTGAGACCCACTGCTGAATTCTGTGGTTCTGGCCATTTTCCTCTTGTTGCAAAGTCCCTGCCCTCTGACTCTTCCTTGCTCTGACCCAGGTGATATCCACAGTTTCTCTTAACATCTCCACAACCCCTGTTGGAACTCATGGGAAACTCTGGACACAGGCTTTGGGCATCTATCCACCCACATTCCCCCCAGCTGTTGCTCCACCAAACTGAAAGCAGGGCTTCCAACAGATGGGGATTTGAAACTTCACTCTGTACCACAGGAAATAAGGAAAGAGGCCCCCCATCCCCTGTGCCCTGAACATGCCTCAAACATATCGTCCTGTTCTAATACCACTTCTAGCAGGTCATCGTGGAGAGTGCAGTCAAGATGCGCAAACCTCAGCTTTTCTCCTTCTGGTCTCTTCTATTGCTCCTCCCAGAACCAGAGAAGCCACTTTGCCCCACAACACACCCCTCCATCAAACACACCCACTAGGGCACATGATTTGCCCTAAAACCATGGTCTAAACTCGCAAGACTTGCATCTTGACGTGTAAATAGGCCTTTTGGAATTTAGAAAGAAAGAAACACACACACACTCTCAAACCTTTATCTCTTAATGAAGCTTGGCTTTACAATTATTGTCTTGTCATTTACTGGGGGGAAATATAAGATATCTTTGAGACTCAAGGTTGAATGATGACATCTTAGCCCAGATGGCTCTTCCTTCCATAGGGCAATATGCCTCATGACTTAGCTTTCATATCCAAAGGAGGCTGTGAAGAAAGAACCTGGTTTCCAAGAATAATTAATCACCAAGAGGTCTTTCAAAAATATTACACCTGTCATGTTGTGTGTGTGTGTGTTTGTATACAGATTGCAACACATTCTACACCAGGGGTCTACAAATTATGGCCCATGGGTCAAGTTCAGCCTGCCACCTCTTTTGTTTGGCCAGCAAGATAAGAATGATTTTTACATTTTTTAAGTGGCTCGAGACAAATAAAAGAATACTATTTCATGACATAAGAGAAATTTTTTTAAATGCACATTTCAGTAAGCATCAACAGAGTTTTATTGGAACACGGCATGCCCATTCCTTTATGGATTCTCTAGAGTTGCTTTCCAGGACAAGGGCTGAGACCCTAAGGACTGCAAAGCAATTTCTATCTGGCCTTCCAAGAAAAAGTTGGTCAACCCCTGCTCTGTACTGTTCATCACTTTTTCATCTTAAACACATCTTAGAGGTCATTCCATTCCATACATTTGAATCAACTTCATGCTTTTAAAAGTTGCTATTGCAAACAATGCTGCACTGAATAGTCTTGGGCATCTGCCTTTCTGTATATGACACACCACACCTCTGTGGCCCACCAGGCCAGGAGCCCCTTGAGTCATACCACCTTGTCTATGTATCTTTATGCTCCCAGAGTAGAAATAAAAACATTCATTGATTTCCATATGTCTCGTTCTAAATGCAAAAGTAAAGCAGATTTAGAATCCATCCCTGCCCCACAAAAAAAGTTAAACATGTTTCAAACAAAGGGATTTGAAATTCAGTAAATGCTGTGTCCTTTAGTATGGAAATCTATCTTCCACACCATTCTTTATTATGCATATCTGTCTACTCTGCCTCCCTTTTTCTTAGCAATTTGACTTATGTTTAGCTGCCATTCCCCAAGATAGCATATTCCTCTGTGACAAGATTTAATTAAACTTCCAGCAAAATAATTAGCAAGCCTATCTTAAAAGCCTGCTTTAAAATACCAGACTGATACCAAGGAGCAAATAGAGTTAACAGTCATCAGAGATCAAAGCCATCAGAAGACGTGACTGAAAATGTAACCTCCAGCAGCAGCCTAATGAAGTACACACCGGAACAGTTGTGATATCCTCTCTCTTGGGTCCCATCTACAAATTCATTTGACATGGAAAATTTCCCAGAGGAAGCTTAAAAACGGTAAATTTCCATTAATTACATAGTAAAGAATGTTCTCTTCATAATTTATCTGTTGGGAAACTTTTGGGAAAGCTCTAATTGCTTCTTATTATAAAGACTTTCTTTACATGGAGATGATGATGGGATTATCAAACATCTCAACTGATATGAAAGCTCATTTGGAGTAAGACAGTTAGCAACAGACCTTGACTGTGATGGTGATGATAGTGATGGCGGCAATGGAGGTGATTTGGTGATGATCGTGATGGTGGTGGCAGTGGTGGTGATGGTGGTGGCAGTGGTGGTGATGATGGTGGCAGTGGTGGTGATGGTGGTGGCAGTGGTGGTGA
>JAKSZT010054368.1:13366756-13392512 GCA_026826555.1 Tolypeutes matacus
GTGATGGTGGTGGCAGTGGTGGTGATGGTGGTGGCAGTGGAGGTGATTTGATGATGATCGTGATGATGGTGGCAGTGGTGGTGATGGTGGTGGCAGTGGTGGTGATGGTGGTGGCAGTGGTGGTGGTGGTGGCCGTGGTGGCACTAAGGGTTATGGGTGTTTTGTTGTTTTTTGTTTTTGTTTTTTATCTGCAACAGTTTTTTTAATCCTCCTTGTCTCTCCTACCCAGTGTGTCTCACCACTTGCAGCTAAATCACCATCACCCTCTCTCCAACATCAACTGCACCTCTGATCAGAGCTCCACAGAGCCTGCTCCTCCATTCCTTATCTTCCAAACTGGAGTAACACACACCTTGACGAGCACTTCAATGAACAAATGGGCTAATGGATGGCATAGACTGAGCTTGATGTCCAAGACACCGTGACTAGTTAGTAGATGGTGGCTGCTGCTTTCTAAAGGCAATATACCCAGGTGGCTCAATGCAGGAGCTCCAGACTCCAAGTACTTGGCTCAAATCCTGGCTCTACCACCTACAAGGAGGGAGCCCTTAGCCAAAATACTTCATTTACCCAAGGCTCAACTTCTTCATCTATAACAATGGGAATAACAATACCTCCCCTCACTGGGGTTGCTGTAAGGATCAGCGCATAGGATGCCCATGATGAGCTTGGTTCCCTGCTGGTTCTCTCCTGGCACTGTAAGCAGCCCATGCACATAGCTCGCTCAACTGTTGTTATTTCCCGACAAGGCAAAGCTTCTATTAAATGCTCTTTCTCCTGTACTGTGCAAGTGCCAGATAAAGCAAATTAACCTTAGGAAGCTTATTACCTTTAAATCTTGACTGCAAACCTTCCCCCTCCCCCAAGACTCATCCTCTCAATTCCTCTGTTAATACTTATGCTGATTATTTTTTTAAAAATAGAGTTAGATTGTGCTCACCCCCAACAAGTTGGGTGGAGAAGAGAGAGATGAGGGGAAATCTGTTTTAGCCATTAACTGTGTTTCTCCTGCTGTTAATGACCTCAGAGCAGCCCTTGCTAACCTCCTCACCTCCTATCTGCACATAGGTTTCCTCTAATTTTAATAGGAACAGTAGGTCAACCTGTGACCTCACCAACACAACAAGCCCTCGGCATAGGACACACAGTTCAGGGAGCTTCCAAATGCAATTTAAAATAAATGCTCGTGTAGGTGCTGTGGTCAGCACTCGGAATTTGTCTCAAAGTGATTTGCATATTCAGAACAATATCCTCCAATGCTTTGGCCCATTGGGAAGTTATTTGCATTCAGGGAGGAAAGGCTAATATTCTAGTCTTAGCAATTATTGAAACACATCCAGTCGGTACTCTAATAAATTATCTTAACCCAATTACTAAAAACATTGCAAAACATTACTGTGCATCAAAGACCGTTCTGCCCAGGAATCTTTATTGGCAGGGTAATTAAAAGCATACTAGCTATGGCTTCTGCTCAAATATTTGGGGGTGTTTTATGTCATTTGAATTAGTTCTCTTGGAATCTGAGGAGAAAAATATCTGCCTGTTCCATGCTTTATCTATCCCTGTTTTCCTCAGCTCCTGATTTTTTGGGCCACTCATCACTGGGGTCCCCTTCTCCCATCACCACTACCTACAAGTTCCTTCCTACCTCAATCTTTCTTGCAGAAAGAAATACAGCCTCACTCCTCTTCTCTCCATCGCTTCATTATCTATGAAAGCAAAAGGTTTTATTAGCTGTTGTGTATTGAGCACCTACTCTGTGCCAGAAACTTTCACACTTTCTAAATAAATTCTTATAGTAACATTACAAGAAATGGTATTTCCATTGCAAGAATGAGAAAATTGAGAATTTTAAAGGTTAAGTGACCTTCCCAAGTTCACATGGCTCACAAAGTTCAAATCCACACTCAGTTCTGGTGGTTCCAAGATCTTTCTTTCACTCTTCAACAAGTACTTATCTACAGTTTATAGATGCCAGGGCTAGACTAGGTCCTAGGGATAAAATAGTGGACAAAATCAGGCAGATGGCCTACCCCCATGGGTCTCATGCGAAATCAGGTGTATTGATCAGGGTACATCAGGTTTTGCTCAAGTAACAAGCAAACCCAACGTTTCAGTGGGAGATGACAAACATTTCTTTCTCTTCATGCCACATGCCTATGGGGCTTGACTGGGACCACAGCAAGTTGCATGTCCACATCTAACTTCAAAGTGGATGGAGAAATATAATCCAACCACAGGACTGGAAAGCATGAAGTTGGACATATTTGGTAAACAGCACTGATGACAATCTCAGTTCCTGCCAGACAGAGGGGAGGGTATGCTATTTTCAGAACAGCAGCTAGGAGCTCTGCAATGATTTCCGATCGAGCTGTGATGCTGGCTGCGATCCCCGGCTCTCGACTCACAAATCTGACATTCATCTCCGAACACCATCTCTAACAGACCAGAGGGATGCCAGGCATCAAACCCTGCTGTGATCACAGAGACATGCGACGCTCACTCCTTCATAATTAGACTCAGAGTCACACACTCCAGCGGGAACCAGGCAGCCGGACTCACTGCACCAAGATCTAAGAGTGCAAATGAATCCAGCCTTGAGCTTAG
Organism: Tolypeutes matacus; assembly: GCA_026826555.1. Lineage (NCBI taxonomy): Eukaryota > Metazoa > Chordata > Mammalia > Cingulata > Chlamyphoridae > Tolypeutes > Tolypeutes matacus. The sequence goes on from JAKSZT010054368.1 coordinate 13,369,364, forward strand.
AATGGAGGTGGCTCTGGCAGTTCTACCTGTTGAAGGAGTTCTTTTGACTCACTCCAAAGTTCTGGGAGTTTTTATCAGGAAGCTGCAAATATGCGGTTCTGCCTTAAGACTATGGGTGCCATCATTTGTCATTTGTTCTCTATTCACTATGGGATAAGCATTGTCCTAGATGGCATTTTCTAATTTAATCCGCATAACCATGCCAGGGGAAACATATTAATAGCTCCATTTTACAGATGAAGACAGGATCAGAAAGAATAGGTAAATAGCTCACAAAGTTGCGTTGAACACAAGTCTTTCTGATGCCAGAGCATAAGTGCCTAGAGTTGACAGAACTTTGGTCAGAAGCTCCATGGCAGAGATCCTGACTCGATAGCCCCTTTATCCCATAGCCCAAAGGTGTGGCTAATTGAGACCAGAAAGAAGCAAAATGTTCCACTGTCCAACAAACTAGAAGTGGCTGAACTCAACTCAAATCCAGTTTCACCAGCAGTTCATGTGAGGCAAGAAATTAATTTGTAAGCATCTGCTATGTGCCAGGACACCAGGTAAGACAGACTATGAATTCCCATAGTACACAGGGCTTGGGTTCCAGGCAGCTTCTCTCATTTCACCTTCCCAACATTGCTAGGAGTCGGGTATTTTGCAGATAAGAAATCTGAGTCTCAGAGAGGATGAGTCAATTGCCCAAGGCCACCCAGGCTTTTAAGAGGCAGAACTTGCCCATGAATCCAGTACTGCCTGACTTTGTATTTTCTACTCCGACATGATGCATGCTGAGGGGTCCAGGAGAGGGCCAGGCACCAGGTTATTAGGGGGATCCCTGAACCCAACACACACAAACATGGCTCTTTAGATGATGGTTGCAGAAACAGCACATGTCAACCATAGAATAGGTCTGGGATCCTTTGCTAAATTGACATTTGCCTTACTCCAAGCCAAGGCTTGCATTGGGTTAGCAATACCACCAACAAATATGAGGAGGAGGAGGAGGCGAGAATGAGAAAGGAGGGAGGAGGTGAGAGAAAGTGTGAGGGAGGAGAGGGGAAAAGAAAAGAAAGACCGTCATCGCCCCCATCACCATTAATTGAGCAATTAGTAAGTACCATGCACTGCTCTGCTTACTTTACCTGCACCATCTCATTAAATCTTCACACAAAGCCCTAAAAGGTAGCGGGTAATATTATTCCTATTTTACAGACAAGGAAACTGAGGCTCAGAAAAGCTGAGTTTCCTGCTCAAGGTCAGCCAGCTAGCAGGTGGAAGCGCAAGATTCAAGCCCACAGCTGAGTGCAAAGTCCACGTCCTTAAGCAGCTTCTGCATCTACCTCTGAGGAAAAGCAATAAGGGCTTTTTGTGGATCAGGGCTTGAAGGATGAGGAACATAAACCAGCTTCCTATCAGGAAAAAAAGCAAGGAACAGGCTTAGTTTCACTCCAGAGGGGACTTCATGCTCAAGGGCATGCCTTGCTGCCTCCCCACCCTCGTCTTGGCATCCCACCCTGACAGTGGTCTTGTTAGGTGCACCCCTCCCCCAGCTGACAACTCCCAGCTGCACGGCCCCTCCCCAGAGAGTTGCCCCACGTCCTTCCATCAAACAGAGACCAACTCTGTGTTGCAATTTCAGCTCAAGGACTGCCCCATGGGCCCTGGGTGGAGCTGGTCCATCTTTGCTCAGCCCCTTCTGCCCCCTGCTGCTGGCCGCACTCCCCTTTCTCCTCAGAGTCCTACCCCTAAGTAATCACTTGCGGAAGAGTCCCCGCCTCAGACTTTGCTTCCAGAGAACTGGCCCTGAGACCCCCCCACCTCTCCTGCTCCCCAGCTCTGCCTCTGCTGACTTGGGGCTCCTGGGCATGAGCTCCTGGCTTCTGCTTCTCGGCCTCGGGGGCGGGAGAAACGGGAAGTAGGTGAAGTGAGGGACTTGGGAGTCCTGGGTTGCTGAGGCTCGAAGCCAGGTGGCTGAGAGGGGGCGGCCAACTCTACCATGGCCGGCAGTGCCCGGTGCCCCCACCCCAGCCTGCCCTCGAACCCGTGCACTGGGGGTAATTAAGAACAGATGGCCCATCGTCGCCACCAAGCCTCATTAACTCCTTAATGCAGCGCTTCTGGCAGCCGGAGGGTCAGCCGGAAAAGCCAGCTTTGGAGGTCATCCAGTTAAATGATGCCCAGCGTGGAGGCTCAGTCCCTCTTCACAGGATACCGGCTGCCCCTGTTGCTTCATCAGAGCTGCCACCGGTGACCAAATGGGCTGGGAAAGGGGCCTGGAGGTGCTTGATGGGGAAAATGTGCTAAGTACAAAGAGCACTGGTTTAGGAGTCAGGAGACACTGCCCTGTGGCCTTGGACTCAACCTGGGCTCCAGTTTCATCAATTGCCAAATGGCAATTGTCATCATCATTTTAATATTATTCTAATGGCAATTATTTTTTTGATGATGATAATTATTCTAGTGGTAATACAAATAGCTCATATTTATTAAGTACTAAAAGCCATGTCAGTCACTGTGCCAAACACTCTACATGTATTTATCTTATTTAATCTTCATAACATCCCTCTGGAGTGGTAACTCTCCATTTTACAGCTGAAAATTTCTGAGGCTCAGAGGAGTTAACTTGCCAAGTTCATGCACCTGCAAAAAGTCTGAGCCAGAATTTGAACCCAGGTCTGACTGACTTCATGGCTCCTGTTCTGCCAACTCCTTACCCGCCACCTGCCTCACAGGGTTATTGAAATCTCAAAGGAAAAGAAGAAACCACAAAAGTGTTGCATAGTCCTTGGCACACCAAGAAATCCTTGACGCACCTCCCAAAATAAATTTTAAAAAGACCAATTCTTTTTTTGGCAGGTTTACAGAAAAATCATGCAGAAAATACAGACTTCTCATATACACTTCCCTTCCCATACACACAGTTTTTCCTATTATTAAAACTTTGCATTAGTGTGGTAACTTTGTTACAATGGTTGAAACAATGTTATTAAAATTACACTATTAATATAGTCCATAGTTTACATTAGTGTTTACTGTTTGTGTTATACAGTCCTATGGGTTTTTAAAAAATATATTTTTATCCTAGTAACACACATACAACCTAAAATTTCCCCCTTTTAAACTTTTATTCAGATATATCATTCAGTGGCGTTAATTATATTCAAAATGATGTGCTACCATAAACATCATCCATTTAAAAGCTTTTTGATCACCCCAAATAGAACCTATGTACAATTTAAGCATTAACTCCCCTTTCCCTACTCACCCCAGTTCTTGGTAACCTATATTCTAGTATCTGAATTTACTAATTTCATTATTCTAATTTCATATCAGTGAGATCATACAATGTTTGTCCTTTTGCATCTGGCTTATTTCACTCAACAGGATGTCTTCAAGGTTCATCCATGTTGTCAAATGTATCAGAAGTTCATTCCTTTTTTAATGTCTTAATAATATTCCATTGTATATGTATATGGGGGTGTGTGTGTGTGTGTGTGTAACAAATTTTGTTTATCCATCATGCGTTGATAGACAGTTGGGTTGATTCTAACTTTTGGCAATTGTTAATAATGCCTCCATGATATTGGCAAGCACAGATCTGTTTGAGTTCCTGCTTTCAATTCTTTTGCATATATACCTGGCAGTGAGATTGCCAAATCATATGTAAATTCCGTACTTAACTTTCTGAGGAACTGCCAAATTATTTTTCACAGCAGCTGAACCATTTTACATTTCCACTAACAACGAATGATACTTGTTAATTTTCGTTTTTTTAAATAATAGCCATTCTAGTGAGTGTGAAATGGTAGATATTGTGGCTTTGATTTGCATTTCCCTAATGGCTAGTAATGTTGAGCATCTTTTCATGTACTTATTGGACATTTGTATAACTTCTTTGGAGAAATGGCTATTCAACTCTTTTGACCATTTGTGGAGTGGATTGTTTGTCTTTTTGTTGTTAAGCTTTAGGATTTCTTTATATATTCTGGATATTAAATATATGGTTTCCAAATATTTCCTCCCATTCTGGAAGTTGTCTTCCTACTTTTGTGATGAAGTCCTTTGGTGTACACAAAAGTTTTTAATTTTGACAAAATCCAATTTATCTGTTTTTTTCTTTTGTTGCTCATGGTTTTTTGTTTGTTTGTTTTTAATATACTTTTTTATTTTTGTTTTTTAAAGAGACTTAAATTATATAAATGCTACACAAAAAATATAGGGGACTCCCATATGCCCTGCTCCCTAGCCCTCCCACACTTTCCCACACCAACAACATCCTTCATTAGTGCAGTACACCTGCCACAATTGATGAACATATCCTGGAGCATTGTCACTAAACGTGGGATACAGTTTACATTGTAGTTTACACTTTCTCCCACACATTTTTGCAAGTTATTACAAGATATACATTGGCCTGTATCTGTCACTGCAATGTCACTCAGGACAATTCCAAAGTCCCATAAATGCCCCCAAATTATACCCATTTTTCCCTCTCCCTCCCCTCAGAAACTCCAGTGCCCACTGCCTCCACGTCCATTATAAAAGTTCTTCCTTTGCTAGGGAGACAACAAGTCTACAGTAGAACAACTGTAAGTCTATGCTAGTCTACCATCCATTCCTCAATCCTGAGGATTCTGGGATGGTAATGCCCACTCCACCTCTAATTGAGAGGGGGCTTCGATCCCCTGGAGCAGATGGATGGAACTTTCTTGCTTGCAGTTGCAGAGTCTCTCTGTTCCCTTGTGATGGCCATTGTCTGTCTCCTTGTTTGTTATCCTGGATGAGTCCAAAGAACTGGAGAGTAGGTGCTGCAAGTCTGCTGAGATTCAGGGCCCACTAGTACATAGACAGCCCAAAGATTCAAGTCTCTAGGACATAGAAATATCAACTCTAGTACTAACTATAGGTTCAAAGAGAGGGTCAGAAGAGCTATGTATAGGGAAAACACAACTGAGTCCAACTCTATCACACTGGGTAGCATAAACTCCAAAGTAGAGCCCACTGGCAGGGCACCAAACTCCTGTGCTGCCTACCTTGTCTATAGTGTCTGGATGTCTCCAGCCCTCAGAAGCCCCGCTATTTGAGGTTATATTTACTTTGGCAGTCAATGAGATCCTGCTGAGATGTGCATAACCTCTGAAATGACCTCCCAACTCACTTTGAAGTCTCTTAGCCAAATAAACTCATTTATCTTTACCCTTTCCCTCTTTTGGTCATGGTCTTTTTCCAGTTGCTTTGCTAGTTGGTTCCCTCAGTGCCAGGGAGGCTCATCCCAGGGAGTCATGTCCTATGCTGAGGAGAAGGTAATGCATCTAACATGCTGAGTTTGGCTTAGAAAGAGGCCACATTTGAACAACAAGGAGGCTTTCAGGAGGTAATGCTTAGGAACCCTGTAATACTATGCTAAGTTTCAATTTCAAAAGTAAAGGTTCATAAGTATAGTCATCACTACCAAGGGCCTGTCAATGGTCCATCCTCCTTCATTAGTCACTGCCCCTGCACTCAGGAGATTCTTGCTGTCCTATTAGAGAATGTGGCAGAGCTCTCCAGGATGGGAATTCGATATTCCTTTGGTTATTGTGTGACTCTCCACCCACTCTGACAATGCCCCATAAAAACTTGAACACACTCTTATGCTTTATAGGTATGTCCCAGGTGAAACTCCTCCTGTGTTGCTCATGTTTTTAGTATAAAGTCTAAGACCATTGCCTAACACAAAATTCTTAAGAGGCTTCCTTATGTTTTCTTCTAGGAGATTTATAATTTTGTTACTTTTATTTAGGTCTTTGATACATTTTAAGTTAATTTTATGTATGGTGTGAGGTAGGGGTCCAGCTTCATTTTTTGTATATGGCTATCCAGTTTTCCCAGCACCATTTATTGAAGAGACCATTCTTTCCCAAATGAGTGGGCTTGGCACCCTTGTTGAAAATCTGTTGGCCATGGATATGAGGTTTTATTTTTGAACTCTCAATTTGATTCCATTAGTCTATAAGTCTATCCTTGTGCTAGTACCATGCTATTTTGATTACTTTGGCTTTGTAATAAGTTATAAAATCTGGAAGTGTGAGTCCTCCAACTTCATGCTTCTGTTAACAGGCTATTCGGAGCTCCTTACCTTTCCACATAAATTTGATGATTGGCTTTTCCATTTCTGCAAAGAAAGTTGGGAAGCGGCTGTGGCTCAATCAGTAGGGCTCCCGTTTACCATATGGGAGGCCCCGGGTTCAGTTCCCGGGGCCTCCTGGTGAAGGCAAGCCCGCCCGCACGGCGTGGTTAGCTGACCCAGTGAGCACAAGCAGCAAGGGGGGTATAAATGAATAAATAAATAAAATCTTTAAAAAAAAAAAAAAAAAAAAAAAAGAAAGTTGCTGGAATTTTTATTGGGATTGCATTGAATCAATAAATTTCTTTGGGTAATATCAACATCTTGATATTTAGTCTTCCAATCCATGAGCAAAGAATAGTCTTCCATTTATTTAGGTATTTTTAAAATTTTCTTTTAGCAATATCTTGTAGTTTCCCATTTATAAGTACTTGACATCCTTGGTTAGATTTATTCCTAGAGATTTTATTCTTTCAGTTGCTATTGTAAAGGGATGATCTTGATTTCTTCTTTCAAATGTTCATTACCAGTGTATAAAAACAGTGTTTATCTTATACCTTGCCACATTGCTGAATTCATTTATTAGCTGTAGGAGCTTTGTTGTGGATTTTTCAGGATTTTCTGTATATAGGATCATATCATCTGCAAATAGGGAAAGTTTTACTTCTTCCTTTCCAACGTGGGTATCTTTTATTTCTTTTTCTTACTTAATAGTTCTGGCAAGAACTTCCAGTACAACATTGAAAACAGTGGGAATCCTTGTATTGTTCCTGATCTTAGAGGGAAAGTTTTCATTCTTTCACCATTGAGTATGATGTTAAAAGTGGGTTTTTCATGTATGCCCCTTATCATGTTGAGCAAGTTTCCTTCTATTCCTAGTTTTCTAAGTTTCTTTTAATAAGAAGTTTGCTGGATTTTAGCAAATGCTTTTTCTGTGTCAGTTGAGATTATCATGTAGTTTTTTCCCCCTTTGTTATATTAATGTGGTGTATTACATTAATTGATTTTCTTATATTGAACCACCCTTGCATTCCTGGGACAACTCCCACTTGATCATGGTGTATAATTCTTTTAATATACTGTTGGATTCAGTTTGCTAGTGTTTTGTTGAGGATTTTTGCATCAATGTAATTAAGGGATATTGTCTGTAATTTTCTATTTTGTGACATTTTGTGAATATCTGACATTGGTATTAGAATGATTTTGGCCTTATAGAATGACTAGGAAGTATTCCCTCATCTTCAAATTTTTAGAAGAGTATGAGCAGTATTGGTGTTAATTCTTCTTAGAATGTTTGATGAAATTCACCAATGAAACCCTCTGGTCCTGGGTTTTCTTTGTTGGAAGGATTTTGATTATTGATTCAATCTCTTTGCTTATTATTGGTCTGCTGAGTCTTATATTTCTTCTTGAGGCAGTTTGTATATTCCTATGGATTTGTCCATTTCATCTAACTTATCAGCATACAATTGTTCATAGTATTCTCTTATAATTCTTTTTATTTCTATAGTGTCAGTAGTAATGTCCCCCTATCATTATGATTTTAATTATTTGTGTCCTCCCTCTTTTTTCTTTTGTTAGTCTAGCTAGAGGTTTGTTGACTTTATTGATCTCTTCAAGGAACTGACTTTTGTTTTTGTTGATTGTATTGTTTTTTATTCTCTATTTCATTTATTTTTCCTCTAATCTTTATTTCCTTCTTTCTGTTCTTTCACTTTTTTAGCCTACTTGTGTCTTTGAAGTTAAGGTGATTCTCTTTGATACAGGATATAGTTGGGTTGTGCTTTTTTATCCATTCTGTCAACCCATTCTGTTTGGGTTTAGTTTGCTCTGCTTTTTCTAGATTCTCCAGTTGTGAGGTTAGGTTTCTGAATTGAGATCATTCTTCTTTTTAAATGTAAATATTTAAAACTAAATATTTCCCTCTCAGCACTGCCTTTGCTGCATCTGATAAATTTTTTGCATGTTGTATTTTCATTTTAATTCACCTCAAGATATCTCCTAACTTCCCTTGTGATTTCTTCTTTGACTACTGATTATTTAAGAATGCCGTTGTTTAATTTCCATGTATTTTTTAATTTTCCAATTCTCCCTCTGTTACTGATTTCTAACTTCATTTCATTGTGGTAAAAAAAAAAATACATTATGTGATTTAAATATTTTTTTAATTTATTGAAATATTTTTTGACCTAACATATGGTCTCTCCTGGAGAATAACCCATGTACGCTAGAGTAGAATGTGAACTCTGCTGCTGTTGGGTGAAGTGTTCTATATTTGACTATGAGGTCTAGTGGGTTTATAGTATCATTCAATTCTTCTATTACTTTATTGATCTTCTGTCTAAATGTTCTATCCATTACAGAAAGCAGTATAGTGGAGTCTCCCAGTATTAATGTTGAATCATCTTTTTCTCCTTTTAAATCTGCAATATTGGCTTCGTATATTTTGGGACTCTGCCATTAGGTGCACATATATATATGTTTATAATTGTTATTTCTTCTTATTGAATTGAACCCTTTATCATATATAGTGACCTTCTTTGTCTCCTGTTACAGTTTTGACTTGAAATCTATTTTATCTGATATTAGTATAGCTATGCTAGCTTTCTTTTGGCTACTATTTTCATGGTATAATATTTTCCATCCTTTCACTTTTAACCTCCTTGTGTCTTTGAAGTTAAGGTGATTCTCTTGTATTCAGGATATGGTTGGGTCATGCTTTTTTATCCATTCTGTCAGTCTCTGCCTTTTGACTCGAGAGTTTAACCCATTTACATTTAAAATAACTACTGATAAAGCAAGACTTTCTTCTATCATTTTGCTATTTGACTTTTGTAAGTCTTATACCATTTTTTCCCTCAATTCTTCCACTAATGCCTACTTTCATATTTATTTTATTTTTTTTAGTGTACCATTTTGAGTCCAACTCATTTCCTTCTGTATATATTTTCAGATAAATTCTTTGTGGTTGCCATGGAGCTTAAATTTAACATCCAAAATCTATTACAATCACATTTGATTTGATACCACCTTAATTTCAATAGCATACAAAACCACTGTTGTATACCCCTCCATCCCCTCAACTTTTTGTTGTTCTTGTTACAAATTCTATCTTTATACATTGTATATCCAGAAACACAGATTTATTGTTGCTTTTTATGCATTTGCATTTTGGAACCTGAAAGAAGTAAAAAGTGGAATTAATTACCAAAAAATACAATACAATAGTACTGGCATTTGGCTGGTATGTCCAAAGTCTGGTCTTGTTCTTTGATGATTTCTGGGTTTTTATCTTATTTCTTTGGATGGGCCATTATTTCCTGTTCTTTGTCTTGTAATCTTTTGTTGTACACTGTACATTTTAGTATTTTAAAGTTTAAATCTGTGATTTAGTTCCTGAGCTGTCTGTTCCTTAAGTTTGTATCCATATAATAATATGACTGAGTGTTTCCTGAGTGCCAGCAACTAACAACAACAAAAAAAACAAAAACAAAAAACAAATCAACGCAAAAATCACCTTTCAAAATCTTTTGTAAATTGGCACTGTATTGGCTGGTGTTGTCTTTCAGAGTTAAACCCTCTGGTCAAGAAGGCCAGCCTGAGGCAAAAGTGAAGTGCAGGATCCTCTCTGCCTTTTCTGTGTCCTCATCTTGTCCTGGGCTTGTGCTTACTCATAGCCTTAGGAATTCACCAGGTTATAGGAACCTGAATGTCTTCTCTACTCCCCATGAAATAGACTCTCCTTCCCCCCAATCCTATCCTGGGTGTTCTAAGATTAATGTCCTGGCTCAGTTTCTCAGGCTTCCACCAAATAGATTGACACTAACATATAGGCATTCCAGTATAATAGGGGTTATCCAGCAGAATAGGGGTTACTCTGCTCCTTGTGGAATAGGCCAGGGACACAAAATGAAAACACAGACTGGCTCCCCACAACACCAGGGAGGGCACTGGGGAAGGACCAGCAAGGGTGCAGGAAATCCCACTGTTTCAAAAGCTGCATTACCTTGATTCAGCACTTGCCCAGTTACTTTAACCTTTTAACTCTTTTTCAGCGTTTTAAGGATGATGGTTCTGCCAGTTTTTGCTAGTTTTTTTTCAAAGATTCTGTAGGAGAACAGTACCCTGGAACACCTTACACCACCATCTTGGTTGACCAGAAGTCCTTAGGACCCATTATTTTTTCAATCTGGTATTTATCCAGACCCCAATATCCTGGAAACTCCAGGTTATTTTCAATGCTTCTAGATACCTTGAACAGGGAAAGGTAAAACATATGCATCAACCAATTTTGGATAAAGTTGAGTAAGGAGGAGGCTCTGAGAAGGTGGCTATGTCCTTTGTCAGTGAAAGAACCCAAGAGATTCAAACATGGAAATACCTCATTTGAGAACAATGGGTATTTCCAGTAAGCTGCAGGTGAACAGAACACAAAAAGGGATGTTGGATTCAGGGAAAGTTATGGGACGGAACACGAGGGGAAGAAAACAAATTTATGTGTATATAAGTTTGGGTTTGACTGACTGAAGTGGTGTTTTGTGCTTGATTTTGGACACTGACATAAGAGACCACTAAAAATAGTTAATTCTCGTATATGTATCTGGTTTTGAAATTTTAAAATGCCATGGCAGAAAATGTTTAATTTTTGTAACAAATGTACCACATTAATTTAAAATGTTATTAATAGGGGAAAATGTGAGAGGGGAGAGCATGGGGTATATGGCAATCCCCTATATTTCCTATATAACGTTTCTGTAATTTAAAGCTTCTTTAAAAATAAAGACAAAATGTTTAATTTTTTGATCTGGGTAATTGTTCCCTGGGTGTATTCAGTTTGTGTAATTTCACTGAGCTGTTCATTTACATAAATGCACTTTGCTGAATGTATATTATACTTCAACAAAGAGTGTTTTTTAAAGAACAGAAAAATGCCACTAACGTAAAACAGAAAAACCTTTGGAAAGGCGGAATTGCTGCTCATGCTTACAGTTTTGTTGTTATCACATCATAAACACCTCTCACCCTTAACTAGCAAACCTGTCCTTCATCTTAAAACAATGGGCCCCTAGCTCAGTGGATATCTGTTTGCTTTACACTCCCCCCTCTCTACAGGAAAGTACTTCCAAACTACCTCTGGAAGGGTTCATAAGCATCCACCCAGGGAAGGCTATATTATTCTCTATTCTCCAAAGGCTATAAAATGACAAGAGATGTTCTCCTCTTCTATCACACCCACCCTTGAAGATGGAGATCACAGCATGACTCACTGAGCTGGACAGAGTTTCCCACCCGGACAAACACAGGCTTTGTTGCCAAAAAATACAGATGCTGAGAGCCTTGGTCAGCACGTCCAACATTGCTGGGTCACTTCAGCTCCAAACATTCCTCATGCCTTCCATCTTCTCTGATTTCTGGCTGTGTACCTTGACATGTAATTCTTTTCTTCTAATTCCATCTGGACCTCCTAATTCTGTTTTTCATTGTTCTCTGCCTCCCCCCAATTTTTCCTCCGGTTATCCCCATCTGCCACCATCCAGCCATTTGTTTAAGCCCAAAATGTAGAATTACCCTCGATTCCTCCCTTTTCCTCACCCTCTACTTCCTGAACCCATCTGCTCTTCTCACCTCCACTGACACTGGCTCTACTCCAACCCACCTGTATGACTGCAAAAGCTCTCACATATCCTCCTTTCAAACTATTCCAACACCAGATCTAGCTTTTTAAAATGTAAATCAGATTATGGTGCTTCTCTGTTCTTAACCCTCCAGTGCTTTTCCCTTCTGTTACAGATTGAATTGCGGGCCCCCAAAGAAGACATGTTCAACTCCTAACCACTATGGTTCTATGAATGTGACTCTGTTTGGAAACAGGATCTTTGAAGATGCTGTTGGTTAAGATGAGGCCACCCTAATCCAATATGACTGGTGTCCTTATGACAGAGGACAGGACATTATGGATTGCTGGCAAATCACCAGATGCTACAAGAGGCATGAGAAGATTCTTCCCTATAGACTTCCATCCAAGCATGGTCATGTTGACACCTTGATTTCTACCCTCCGGTACTGTGAAACAATAAGTGTCTTTTGTTTTAAGTCCCTCAGTTTGTGGTACTTTGTAACAGCAGTGCTAGCAAAGTAGGACACCATCCTACTTAAAACAAACTCCAAACATATTGCAGTGCCCACAGGGCCTAGCAAGTTGGCATCTGTGTCCCCATCTCCAGGCCAGCCTTTGTCATTCAGCCCCAGTCCCCGGGCCTAATTTCCATTTCTCAATCATACAGCTCATTTCTGCTAAAAACTTTTCATGCCTGCTATTCCCTCTGCTTGGAATACTTTCCCTTGGCTTTTCCCATGACTGTGGGGTCTTCTCATCCTTCAGTCTCAAAGAAAGGTCACCTCCTCAGAGAGGCCTTACCTGCCCACCCATCTAAATTGTCCCCCAATGATCATTCATTACACCATCCTGTTTTATTTCATATGTAGCATGTATCCAGAACCTCTCATTATTTTCCTCATATGCTTGCTTTACCGTCTGTCTTTGCCCAAACATTAAGGGTCTGGATGCCAGAGACCCTGTCTGTCTTGCTCCTAGTGCACAGTCAGGCTCAATAAATGAATAAACCCAGTACTGTCCCCAGCATTACTCACCTGGACTGCCTACAAGAGATGTGCCTGCCTCTGGTCCATTCCCCACCTAGCAGCCCGCTTTAGTTTGCTAAAGGCTGCCAAACAATAGACAGGAAATGGGCTGGTTTTTACCGTGGGGATTTATTAACTTATAAGCTTATAGTTCTGAGGCCAAGAAAGTGTCCAAATCAAGGCATCATCAGGAGATACTTTCTCCCTGAGCTGCAGATGTGGGGGATCAAGCACATGGTGGTACCTGCTCATCTCTCCCCTCTTCTCCCAGTCTTGTTGCTTTTAGTTTCTGGCTTCTGTGTTCCACTGATTTCAGCTTCTGGCTGCTGAGGACTTCTCTTTCCGCTTCTGGGAGTTTCTCTCTGTGTCTGCGGCCTTCTCCCTCCAGTTTACAATGGACTCCAGAGAGAGGACCAAGACCCAACCTGGGCTATGCCCCACTGAAGAAATCCTATCAAACAGCCCTCAACTGAAACCAACCCACAGGGTCCTACACCCACAGGAATGGGCCAATTCATGAACATAATTGTCTGGGGTCCACAAAAGACTCGAACTACCACACATCTCAACTAAAGAGTGCCTCCCAAGGTGCTACTACTGTCCTTGCAAGTTTCCAAAATCAACAAGAGAAACAAGGCCCTTCTTGGCAGAGTCCCTGCAGCACTCCTTCCATTTGATTGGAAACCAAGAGGTAGCCAAATATATATATGGCAGCTTAAAGAGACTAGACTCTGGAGATAGAAGGACCTATGGCCACGTCATGGCTCTATAATATTTATTAGCTATCTGATCTAGGATCACTCCTCTCTGAGCCTCAGACTCCCCATCCGTAAAATAGCAATAATGCTGTCTGCCTCAGGACAGCCCGTGGTATCATGGAATTGTTCAGGAGGTAAACAATTGCCGTGAGTGTTATGAGATGTCTAGAAACTGTTTATGTAATATATGGCAAGAAGCACTCACTCCATGCTAGCTGTAACTAATATTAGTTTCTCTGGGAAGCCTTCAGAGCTCAGCTTATATGTTCCTTCCTCTAGGAGGTCTCCTCTCATCCACTCCTAAGTCTGAGTTAGATACTCTGGATCCCTGTGCTCAGTGGGAACAGTGGCTTCCCGTCCCACTCAGAGTAAAAGCCAAGTTCCCCTGCTGGCCTAGGAGTCTCTCCCTACCTGGCCGCTCATCACCACTCCGATGCATTATCACTGTGCCCCCACCACTCATGTGCTCCAGCCACACTGGCCTCCTTGCTGCTTCTCAGACTCTCCAGGCATTGGCCACTTTGCCTGCTCTTCCTTCTTCTTAGGACCTTCTTCCCTCCAGCAATCTGCATGGCCTTTTCCTTCACCTCTTTCAGGACCTTGATCAAATAGCTCCTTAGTGAGGTTTTCCTAGCCACCGGGGTCAGTCAAATAATGTCCCCCAAATGTGTCCACATTCCAATCCCTGGAACCTATGAGTATGTTACTTTATATGGGAAAAGTCTTTGCAGATGTGTTTAAGGATCACGAGATGGGGAGATTGCCGTGGATATCCAAGCAGGCCCAATGTAATAGAAGTGTCCTTAGAAGAAGGAAGCGGGAAGGCCAGGGTTGGAGAGAGACTGGAAGATGCTACGCTGCTGACCTTGAAGTGGAGGATGGAGCCACAAGCCAAAGAATGCAGGCAGCCTTCACTGCCTGCAAGGAAAGGGATTCTCCCGCAGCATCTTCAGAAGGCACATAGCCCTAAGGACTCATCTTAGACTTTTGGCCTCCAGAGCCGTAATATAACTGGCTTATTTTAAGCCACTAAGTTTGGGTAATTTTGTATAGTAGCAATAGGAAACCAATAGAGCCACCTAATCTAAAATTTCACTCTCCACCAAATGTGTACACATGCACGTAGACACACACAGAGATACACACACTCCCTATTCCCCTGCCTTGTTTCAATTCTCTTCACACCACTCACCACCTGACAATCAAAATAAATAAGAGAAAAATGGCATATATCTCCCACACATGAGCATGCACACACAGAAACGGAAAGTTCTACAAAGACAGGTTTTTGTCTATTTTGGTCACTGCTCTAAAAATAGGCCTGCCATTACTGAGTGAATAGACACTCCCTCAATTTGTTGACTGCATGCTTTCTCTACCTTAGCACTTACACATTTTATGCTTATTATTTATATAAAATCTTTCTTGCCCCTCTGCTCTAAATCCCTGGCGGCAGGGGGCCTCATTCTCCTTGCTCTCTGCTATGTCATTCAACCACTAGCTCAGCGCCTCAGCCCCTTGTGAGATGCCCACAAAGATGCGCCGAATGCTCGCGCCAACGCCACCGTGTTCTATACATCTGAGCCCCAGAGTTGTCAGAATTCCAACCTTTCAAGAGCCCTCACAGTTTATTTGATTGCAAATATGTCTAATTCCCAGTTCAATGAAGCAGCAAGAAAAGAAAAAGCCACTCGAGTCTGTAATTTACAAAGCAAATCTGCCCAGCAGAAATATTCATCTTCAGAAGTCGGTGGGGTTCAATCATTTTATAAAGGGGAAAAAAAAGAAACCCACCGTTCTTCATTACTTTCCAGTTGTATTGTTTGCAAACCTATTGAAGGCAGTTTGGGGCCAAAACGAATCATTTTGCACCAAGGAGCTCATTTCCTGTGGCTGGTGGCACTTTTGTTGCCGAGGAAGGAAAGCAGCAGGTGGGAGAACTTAGATTGTGGCAGAAGTCCTTCTTGGGGAAAGATGTATGAAAACCCAGTCAATTCCACTCAGCTTGCTAATTGGAATTCCAGGAGTCTAGGCCTGTCCTTTTGAAAAACCTTAGAACAATCAGATGAACAAGGCTGTCCCTAAAGGGGGGATATTCAAGGACATATGTAAATCACATTATTTTCACTTGAAATAACTACGTGGAAAGAAATAATGGCTAGAAGTTAAATTAGGCAGATTTGGGGACAATCTGTGTGTATTAGGTGTTCTTCCTTGTTTATTTCCTCTGTCGCAAATCTCATCATGCCACATCTTGGAAAGGGCTCTTCCTTGTCTACTTTCTGTCCACCTGTGAGATCTAAAAGTACAGGGACCGTGTGTCCTTTGGTTCTGCATCTTTAGCAGTCTTTACAGTGGCTGTTGCATACTCAACACTATGTTGAACAATGAAATAAAGGAGTGGATGAATGAATGAACGAATGAATGAATGTTTTAAACCAGAAATAAGTACTCTTGCACCAAATGTCTGTTTCCAAATTTACTTGATAACGATCACCTGGGGCATTTATTCAATCTGTATCTTCTCAGGCCTCTACCCTCGAGATGGATTCAGTCAATCTCAGATGGAAACTGGGAATATGTTCTTGAACATTTGCCCCAGGGAGCGCTTGGGAAACACATGCTGCATCCATCTGTTTAAGGCATCCTTACCTGAAATGTCCTTATATCATATTTCCTACCACCAGGCAGTCTTCAGAAGGTGAAGATTTGTGTTCCTTCCCAGTGCCATTCTGCCCTTCCAAACACAACTTTCTGTTTCAGTCCTCACTCCGTTTACCCGAGTATTTGAGGGTCTCTAATCTAAGACAGAGACAGCAGAACCCACAGGACTGCCTGATGCCTGACCTGCTTGCAGCATCACAGACTCAACCTCCTGCATGTAAAAGCAGGGCCTCTCGGCTCCAGGAACTCTCTTGCACATAGCATCCTTTCTGCCTGCCCGGTGTCTGAACCACCTTGGGAAATGGAGGTGATCAAAGTGTGCGCTGACTTTATCTTACTGTCCCTGTTCTTCCATCGAGGTATAAGGCCTTGGCAGTGGCCTTCAACCTGTACTCTGAGGTAGATTTAGAGACAACGCAGTCTCCAGACTTCTACCTTTCTTCCACCGAGAAAGCTTTTCTACATTCCATAGCAAACTTCTCTCTGCAGCATTTGATTCAGGAGGCTCCATGGATCAAAAGTTTTGTAAAGTACTAAAGCATCATTTTTGTGCTAATGGACAATATGTCAACCTTCCTCTCTCAAGGTACCAGTAGAACAAGAAGGAATTGCCTTTGAGGACACTGAAAAATCTGACCTAAGGATTGTTCTTCCCACTTATATATATTTGGGTGGCTATGCCTCAACCATCATCTGTTATAGATTTGTGAAAGTAGAAGAAACCACAGAAGAAATTAATACCTTCTGTAATGGTAAGCTATTGCTGCATAACAAAGTTATCCAAGCACTTAGTTCCTAAAAACGACATTTATTTTCTCACAAGCTCAGTTAATTGGGAATTTAGGCATGGCTTAACTGGGTCCTCTGACTTATAATTTCCCCCAGGGTGTAGGCCAGGGCAGCAGTCACCTCGGGCTCTAATAGAAAGAGCCACTTCCAGGATCACTCATGGGTTGTTGGACTGAGGGCCTTAGTTCTTCTCTAGCTGTTGGCCCGTGGCTGCCTTCAGTTCCTTGCTAGATGGGCCTCAGCGCATAGCAGCTGGCTTCCCTCAGAGCGAACAAGGGAGAGGGAGAGGGCAAGCAAGATGGAAGCCTTAGTCTTTCATAGCCTCGTCTTGGAGGTGACATCCTATCACTGTGTTGTGTTCTATTCATTAGAAGCAAGTCATTAGACTCAGCAGACACTCAAAGGGAGGAGACTGCACAAGGCACAAATAACAGGAAGCAGGGCTCATTGGGAGCCATTTCAGAAGCTACCTACCGCATCTTCTAAAGCAGCCTCATCAGGTAGAGCAGTCGGAAGCCATGACGTATGCTATAGTCAGACAGACCTGGGCTCAAATCTTGGGTTTGCCAACTTACTAGTATGACTCCTGCTGCCAACAACAACAATGCCAACAGTAATAATAGTAATGCCCACTTGGACATTTCACAGAGCTTTACAAGCAGCATCTTATCTGATCTGCACAACATCCCTTTGGGAAAAGTGCTTTTGCTATGCCCGTCGCACAGATGAGACAACTAAGGCTTAGGGGAGTTCAGCAGCTTGTCTGAGGTCTCAAAGTTAGTAAGTAGAGGGACCCAGATGCCTAACCCCGACACTGGACAGCCTCTGCCCTATGACCTAATTTAACTGCTTTCACCCTCATCTGTGAGAAAGGAGCACTAACCCCCACTGCTCTCCCAGGGCTGACAGAAAGGTCTCGATACGCGAATAAGATAACAGCACAGAGGTCAAGAACAGGTGGGCATTTGGTTTAACAAGCATTTGAATCGCCCTTCCTCCATGCAGGCACTGTGCTGACTGTAATCCTGATAAACCCCAGGCCAACGCCATGGGGCAAGTGGTGGAGGCGCTTCACGGACTTATTAAAGCCAGACCCTATTTTAAACCCTTCATCAAGATTCACTCACTGACCCCTCCAACAGGCCCTACGAGGTAGGTAGTCATAGCAGTGGGCCCCTTTGCCCTTAGCGCTGCAGGGCCCCCTAGCCTGAGTCCCAGCTGCCAGCTCCTGCGTTTCTCTGCCAGGGCCTTCTCAGGCTTCCGGGCCTGCTTTACCCTCCTGTGCATCAAGCTGAGCCATCCCTCCCCCAGAAGTGCCCCTCAATGGGTGACTAAAAGGAGCTGGTGACTAATACCCCAGTTCACTCATCCCTCTGGAGAGAGAACTCTGAAGCATGTCTTATGCAATGTCTTCCAGAATTCCCCAGCGTGACTCAGTTCTGTGCTCCCTCAACGGTAGCTGACCTAATAACACACTGTTTTAGGCTGTCATCCCATCCCTGTCTCATTTCCCCCAGTCCCCTATAGGTGTTCTATGAACCACCCAAATAAACAACTTGAGCCCAAGTCCTTGTGTCAGTGTCTGCTTCTGAGGAAATCCCAACTATGCCAGTACTATTATTCTCCCCATTTTCAGATGAGAAAACTGAGACACAGGGAGGTTAAGCCACTTGCCCAAGGTCACACAGCTGGTAAATGTTAGAGTCAGGACTCAAATACAGAAAGCCTGGCTCTTAACATTATGTGTAATGAGTAAGGTTTTCTTTTTTTCTGACTGAGCTGGATAAATTGAGTAAGAACAGTCGCCTTATGGTGCTGAGGATAAACCTTCTACGCCAAAGCATTTTATATAACCATTGGCCACGCGTGCAAACGGGTTTCATGCATTACCACAAAGACCAGCTCCATTCTCTAATGAAATTGTCAGTCCCCTGACACAGGCAGCCACGATCCCATTGAAAGATGTGATTACGGAAACCATGCTAATGGCGTTATCATGTTGCAAGGATTTCTGGTGAGCTTGTAAACCTAAAACCGTAATTGCCAGAGAACTCGTCGCCCACAAATCAAGCCCCTCTGTATTGACACTTACATCCGGTGTTGCATGGAATTTAATGCCTAAATAATGAAGTCAAAGAACAATGCTGGAGACCGAGCATTTGAATATACTTGATTGATTCATTTCTTGCTCCCATTTAATAACCCACTTAGTCGGTGACGGTTAAGTGCAGCAAGCCTTAGAAAGAACATAACACACCAGAGAGAAAACATTTCACAGATTAATAACTGGATGTGAGTACAAGCTGGTGCTCCTCTAATAGCAGCACAAAAATAGGTTATCGTCAAAAATCTGGATTTAATGTTCCAAAATGGGATTCGTGCTTTTCTTTTATATGGTTCCATACTTATCACCACAGGCTAATGAAACATAAATCAGAAATCAGGAGCTAATAAATGCAATTCTGGGGGAGTATTTTTTTTTTTAATTTAATACCTTCCAAGACCGTGATCTTTGCTCAAGATCTTTAATGTTCAAACTACAATGTGTGAATATTAAGCGTATTCAATTATGATCGAACTCTCCAAAAAGCTAATTTATGAACCCTGCAGCCCAACGCTATGCAACCACTTAAAGGAGGATATGGCCACAGTTCGTTTGCACCAATTTCTCCAGTGTAAAGATAAACACTCTTAAACTGCCTATATGAATAAAGACACATGTATCTATGGCTAGTTTGTTCAATTTGTGCAGAGGGATGTACAATTAAGTGATATGGACTCAGTGTTTAAAGCAATTTGGGCAGTGATTTTGCTTTGGGGAATGTTCTCTTAAGTTCCTTTCTTATTCTGGTAAAGGAAAGAAGTGGGTAGCTCAAGGAAAGATACTTTCTGAGTTTGGACAGCAACAAAACAGACTTCTTGCCCAGCTCTATTTTCTTTCGTGTCTTTCCAGGTGCCTAGCCACTCAAGGCAGACAAATTTCTTAAGTTATCAGAAACTAGAGGAATAAGAGAGAAGGCATTTCCTTATATCTAAGATGCTATAAAACATCTTAGCCTGGAGAGGACCCTGTCCATTCTTCTGTGGGCTGCTGACTTTTGCCACAGTATGATTGTTTTATTTATTACCAAAGAGCATATATGATATTCATTCGATAAAAGTGAAACATAAAATTAAAACTCAGACGAAGGTAAATATTAGGGCAAGATGGGATAAAGCATGATGCAAAGGCCTCCCAAGAACCTTCACGTTTATTCCACTGAAGCCATTTGGCTCTGAGACCCCAGCAGTCAAAATCAGAAAGGGAACCTGAATCAATTATACGGGTTTCCCAGGAAAAGAAGATATTTTCCTGAACCTGAACAAGTACCACCACTAACTTACAAAGTGGCTTTGGAGGACTCGAGAAAGTGGCCGTGTCTTTACGCAGTTTAGCCAAAGGACTCTGTTTCAGGACAGCAGCAGCCCGGTGGACGGGTGCAGAGCTGGGCAGAGGGGCAGTGCCTTCATGCAAGGAGGACACAGCCAAGTAAAGCAGCTCAGCGAGCAGATGCTGGCGCCAACAGAAACAGCAGCAGCCCCCCAGCCCATGCTCCTTCAGCTGGAGGAGGGTTCTGGATTTAATTCTAAAACTTTTCCTGCGGGTTGGAAATGAGACCACTGAGAATGGACAAATTCCTCAGTAATGGGAACAATATTGGGTTCCCTGAGGCGGTATCTTGCATAGGTCCTTGGTGGAAGCCAAGAATATGCATCCAAGGGAAATTTAAGGGAAAGCAATTCTACAGGAGCCAAGAAAATGTGCCCTAAGTCTTAAAATCCTGGTGATCTACTCCAAGGCTCTCTAATATGGTAGATTGGCTGAGTGCCTTTCAGTGAGTCCCCCGAGTCCTACTTCTCTCAACGAAGCTCAGGATGCTTCCTAGACCAGAGAAGTTGATAAATCATTTGGCTAAGCCAAGGTTGAGGAGGAGTCACTAATGGAACATGTGATATAGGCAACACCCAGCCTAGGGGTAGACTTGCCAGTTCCTTCTACCCTGGGACCAAGAAAGGCAGGATGGAGGGCTGAGATATTGGGACAATTTCTACCTCCTCTCTTTTATTTCAATAAACAAACTCCTTTTTTAAAAAAAAATCAATTTTATCGTTACATATTAATAATTCATACACTTCATCCGAAGTGTACAATCAATGGCATTTGGTATAATCACATAGTTGTGCATTCATTACTTCAATCATTATTAGAGCATTTTCATTATTTCAATAATAATAATAAACAAAAAACAAACAAGAAAATTCCTTATCTCTCAATCTCCCTATGTTTCCCCATAGCTGCTGTTTCTGACTATTCTTGCACAATTATTTGTTTATTAAGCAGTTTTATTGAGATATATTCACACACACTATGATCTATCCCAAGTGTATAATCAATGGCATTTAGTATAATCACAATGTTGTTCATTCACCATCTCAAAAATTTTAGAACAATTTCATTACTCCAAAAAGAACTACTCCATACCCCTTAGCATGCCTTCCTTGGGATAACCACTAATCCAATTTCATCTTTATATATTGGTTTATATTTACATTTTATATAAATGCATTCATGCAGTGTATAGTACTCTGTGTCTGGTCTCCTTTACTTAGTATAATGTGTGGGGGTTTTTTGTCTGATATTAACATTTTGTAGTATTAAGTTATATTTGTTCAGCTTCACAGAAAAACGGTCTTATACATAATTCTACACATATTCATATTTCACATAATATATTAGTTCATAATAGGGCAATCATACAGTATTTGTCCTTTTGTGTCTGGCTTCCCTCAGTCAACATAATGTCCTCCAGGTTCATCCATGTTGTCATATGTTTCACGACTTCATTTCTTCTTACTGCTGCATAATATTCCATCGTGTGTATACTCCACAGTTTGTTTATCCATTCATCAGTTGATGGATACCTAGCCTGTCAATAACCAAACTTTTTATCCTTCTTAAAGTTCCCTGAATAGAGGGACTTGCTTTGATGAGCTATATAGGTAAACTAGAGAGAGTAGAAATAGGCAGTAAGTTATGAAGGCAGTCCAGAAATAATTTGATTGTGTGGGGTAAAGAATAACATGAGTGGTAGCAGCTTACAGGGGAATACCAGAATTGAGTTCCTTTGGCATGCAAGAAGAAAAAGAGGACAGAGGGAATGGACTAAAGACTTGAGACTTGTTACTTTGAAGCAATCCTCTATAATCCTCTGGCATTCCAAAGCCAAATAGAGACATCAAACTGGAATATTTGGCTGTTATATTTTTCACAAGGATGGTGCCATTGCATGGGAAGTCTCCTTATTCCTGTAAATGTTCCTCAAAAGATACCTTCCCTCTGGAGAACCCAGTAGGGGCATCCCCAGATCCTGAGGGCATGTCATGAGGGTGGAGTCTGTTGTTGTATCATTGATGCTGGCCATTCAGGAAGCAGTATGTAGATTTTAAGCACTCTGATTGGACAGTCTCAAAACCAGGGCAAGATGCCAGCCAATGTTTCTGTGCTAGGGATTAACACTTCCATTTCCATTTTTCATGGTCAGTTTAGGACTAGGAATGTCTTCCCGCTCAGACTCTCAACTCATTAATAGCTGGCAGAAAAGCTTTGGTCATGGACTATGTGAAGTCTGAGCTACAGAAAGCCAGCCAGTGCAAGGGAAGACCAGACAGAATGGATATGGTCTAATTCCTCCCCCTGTACCCAGAGTTTTGCCCATGACCTTGTGTATGATAGTCAACATCTGGAATAAACAACTAATAATTGCAGCAATGCCTTGAGGGATTTTTGTTCATTTACATATAAATAGTTCTGACCAGAGCTGGCCACCAGCAACGGTTAATTTAATTTACTATCCCTTGGCAAAAGAATAGTCATTGGTTTTCCAGCACTTTTAACCTTGGTAGACCCTTGGGAAATAAAAATTAGATTGAGAGAAAATTACCAATGGTGGAGAACAGTATAAAAGTGACAGTAACATATATAAACCTCCGGCAGGAGTGGAATAAAGTGGCATATTATTGTTCGCTGGCTCCCAATGTCCAATATTTCTTGTGTGATTTACACTTCCACCGTTGTCTCGCCCCCTGGAATAATTCTGGTCACTCCGGGCAGACTCTCCCAAGATGCACATTCTTGTTACTGTCAAAAAAGGAACAGGTTACC
>JAKSZT010054369.1:8932-34844 GCA_026826555.1 Tolypeutes matacus
GCATTTGTCCAAACTCAGAACTGTACAACACAAAGCATGAGCCCTAATGTAAACTATGTACTTTAGTTAGTAATAATGTATCAATATTGGTTCATCAATTGTAATAAATATACCAAATGAATGCAAGATATTAATAATAGGAGAAACTGGGAGTGGGAGGAGGGTATTGGGAACCCTCTACGTTCTGCACAATTTTTCTGTAAACCTAAAACTTCACTTGAAAAAGGTCTATTTTTAAAATGCAGTGGAACTAGAAATTAACAATTGTATCAGTCTGCCAAAGCGCTGCCAATGTAAAGTACCAGAAATCTGTTGGCTTTTATAAAGGATATTTATTTGGGATTAAAGTTTACAGTTCCAAGGCCATGGAAAGTCCAGCTTAAGGTACCATAACAGGTACTTTCTCACCAAAGTCAGCTGCCAGGTTTCAGCCTTCCCCTCTGGGCTTCCTCTTCCTCTTGAGGCTCTGTGAGCTCAGCTTCTTCCTGATCTCAGCTGCAGGATGGCATAGGGCTTGCCACTCAGAGCTTCCTATATCAGTCTCAGCTCTCTTCCCAAGGTCAGCTATCAGGCAAATGGACCATCAGGGCTTTAGCTGTTTGAGCCTTCTCCTTTCTGTCACATAGCAGGATAAAAAAATGACAAAGTTCTCTCCTCTATGTGTCTTCTTGAGCCTGTTTGACCATGTATATATCCATTTATATCAGATCTACCAAGGGGGCAGGAACTCAACCTGAGTCACCCCTTACTGGTGTGGTTGAATCAAAAAGGCCCTAATCCTAACAGGTAATTTAACCAAAGACTCCTCAGCAAAATTTAATGCAATCGAAGTCTATCACACCCAGAGGAATAGCTTATTTTACAAGCATAATCTTTCTCTTTGGGGGATTCATAAAATAATCTCAAACTGCCACAACAACCAAGTATTTGTTAAGGCAAACCACAAGAAAAATTTAAAGGCTCTTTTTCAAAAAGATTTTGGGGTGAAAGAAAAAAAACTGAATTCCAAATGGAGACGTATTTGATTTCTCCATAGTTCTGAGAAAGGTGCTGAATGAAGAGAAACAATAAAAATGTCCTAGATATCTATTCCTCCACCTCTTCCTTCTCTTGATGCACAGACAGGTTACATGACTTGTGTTGAGTTGCACAGTACTTAGTATCAGAGATAGGCTGAGAGTGCCGAGACTTCTGGCTCCTAGGCTGTTATGTCCACTGTCTTAGTTTGCCAGGCTGCTGTGACAAATACTGAACAATGGATTGAGTTAAACAACAAGAAGTTATTGGCCCACGATTCAGAGATTAGAAGTCCCCAACCAAGGCATCAGCAGTGACAGACTTTTTGCCTAAAATCTGTAGCATTCTGATGTTGGCTTGACTCAATCCTTGGGGCTCCTTGTCTTGAATCTCTACCTCCCATGACTTGGTGATCTCTTTCTCCCTGTGTCCGCACTTCCAGTTACTGCTGACTTCTGGGTTCTGGCTCCTCCTCCTTTCCCTGACTCACTGAGTCTGAATCTCTTCTGTTTCTAAAGAACTACAGTAATACAGATTACAGCCCACCCTGATTCAGCTGGACCACACCCATAGGATCTTAGAAGATCCTATTCATAAATAAGTCCACACCTTAACTGATAATACATCTTCAAAGGGTCTGCTTTAGAAATGAGATCACTCCCATAAGAACACAGATTCAGATTAAGAACATGCCTTTGTTGGCTTACATGATTCACTCTACTACAATCCATTATCAGGTGGTTCTTAACCATTGTGGGAGTGGATAGTGTCATAGATATCTTCAAAAACCTAATGAAAGCTAAGTTCCTTCTCCCCAGAAAAAATACACCCACATAACTTTGTATATTACATCAGTGAGGCCATGGCCCTCCACTAGGGGGTAAGGAGACCATGCAGTACAGAAATTATGACAGTGACACATTTTGAAATTTCAACTAAGCCTCTAAAGCAGTAGTTCTCAAATTTTTAGTCTTAGTACCCCTTTATGCTCTTAAAAATTAGAGAGGACCCCAAAGAGTTTTTCTGTACGAATGTGGGTAATATATATCAATGTTTGCCAAATTCAAAATCAAAACCAAAATTTAAAAAACATTTATTTATTAATTCATTTAATATAATAAGCCCATTACATATTACTATAAGTATATATTTAAAAATAAGTATTTTCAAAAACCAAAAAATTAATAAGAAGAGGACATTGTTTTAACAATTTCATAAATCTCTTTAATATCTGACTTAATAGAAGATACCTGGATTTTCATATCTGCATCTACATTCAATCTGATGCTATACCATAGGTCATATAGCCCCTGGAAAAGCCCAGTGTACACTCATGAGTGAATGAGAATGAAAAAGGTAAATAGTATTATTTATACTATTTAATAATAACTTAGTATTATTATACTATATAAGTTATTTAATAATAACTTAGTATTATTATGATACTAATTTTGTCCTTGCAGAACTCCTAAAAGGATGTTTGAGTACCACCCGGAGGTTCCTGGACCACACACTGAGAAATGCTACTCTAAAGCAGCATTTCTCTATTTCTCAAAGAAATTCCATAGAACTCTAATTCTTCAAAAGATTGACAGAGGTTAAATTAAACAAACAAAAGTGCAGTATACCCAAATGACTTTGGGAAAACAGGTTTACATACTACAGGACTTCTGAGACTTCATGGTCAGTATCAGAAGGAAAAAGTACAGGGCCAGGAAGATGGAGGAGCTGCTGCGTTAAATAAGATAGCCATTGGATGGCACTGCTGTTCCACTCAGAGGCGACCTGAGCCTCTGCTGGGAAATGGCCCCTTGCTCACATTCCCTGAAAAGCTGGAAGATTTTCACAGTTCGTTTTAATTTATTTTTGTTTTAATAAAGTAGTGATTAAAGATTGCTGCAGAGTGCAATATCAACTCTAATTTTTTGTCAACCCAAACTGGATGGCTTTCCACTTAAAATTAACATCGAGGTTTCAGGAGTAATTCCCAAGTTCATGATTCTGGGCTGGGAATCTGAGAGACTCTGAAAGTAAAGCTGACAGAATCCCTGACTTCAGAGAGCTTATATTCTAAGACAGGGTGGCAGAGAAAACAGGCTGTTCTCAGCCAACATCATCAGATGTGGTTGATGTAATTCACTTTTACAGTAGTCTAAGGTTAACTGGACTACCATGTTGAGAAGGAATGAGGACATGTTGCAAAGCTTTCCTATGGGATAAACAGCTACATTGGAGTGAGGGATCCATTACTGTGGCAACAGGCTCTGCAAGAAGCTGTTCAGAAGAAGGAAGAGCCTGAGGAGTTGAGGGGCAACGTGTGACATGGTCTGCAATGATGTCGCCATAGAGAGAGAGCCTGACTTTCCCCTTCTTGACTCTGCCTCTCCGTGAAAGAGGCTCTGGTCAGAACATGGCTGTTGAGAGGACACCGTGTCCCAGCACAGAGGTCTGGAGGAGGACAGTGCCTAGGATATTTTGGCCACCTAAAGTTCATTTCGCAGGGCCGGAGTGTAGAATCTGAGAGTGCTGAAGGGAGAGTGGAGGCTGGTGAGGTAGGCCAGTCAGGTCATGAGGAACTCTCAGCAGGTTGAGGAATTTGGCCTTTCTCCTAGAGCAAAGGAGAGCCAGTGCAGGGATTTAAATAGTTGCCATACTGTGAGTCATTACTGAGTTAAGTGCTGTGATACAGAAATGCAAATGACAAGATGGCCAATGACTACTGACAGAAAGATGATGCATAAAAATAACAACCAACACTTACTATGTGCTAGTTACTAATACGAACTCATTCAATCCCCTATCAGGTGGGAACTATTATCACATCTTTTCTATGGAGGGGGAAACTGAGACAGTGAGAGGTTAAGGGACTTACCCAACATCACCAGCCAATAAGTGGCAAAACAGGATTTCAACCTGGTTAGCGTGGATCAAGAAACTGTATAACTATTACACTATAGTGCCTCACTAATAAAAGAAAAAAAAAAAAAAAAAACCTAACAAACATAGACATCAACTGGGAATGCTAAACTCCACTGTGAGTGAGATAGAGAGAGAATGTAGTGAGAAAAAAATTCTTGGAGGACAGGACTTGCATTGAATCTGTGAGTTGAGTTTGTGTTGATTAGGCATATAGGGGGTGGGAGGATGGGAGGACATTTCAAACAGAACAAGTGAAACCAGTCTGCGAGGTACAGGGGAGGCCTGTTTCAAAACTGCAAATAGTTACTTTTGTCCAGAGTCTAAGGAATATGTGGCCACAAGTATAGCTGGACAGGTGGCCAGGAGCCAGGTGATGATGGGGCCAAATACCCCATGTAGAAGAATTTACACCTGTTCCTATTAAATTTAGATTGTTAGATTCAGTCCATGATTCCAACATGTCAAGATTCTTTAGGAGGCTACCCTTCATTACATGCAGGAATTTTTAAAAATGCCATCATCCAAATCAGAATTAAAAATATTGACTTTGGACAGAAATCACTTAGGGCTGAGCCCTTGAGCATCCAACATATACTACTGCTTGTGGTCAGTCAGTTACAGTGTCACATCACTGTATTAACACCTAGCATGTCTTTATCTTGTCCACAAGGACAACAGGAAGACAAATACTTAATTGAAATTAAGAGACCCTGAGTACACAGCTTTCCCTTGGTCTCTCAATCTCATAACCATACCAGATAAGGAAGAGAGATTAGTCTGGTGTGACTTCTTCATGAACTCATGTTGCTTCCTTGTAATCACCACTTTCCTCCCTGAAACCATTCATTTGAAAGCTCATTCTAGAATGTAACCTCACCAATGAGCCATTACTCTGTGGCACCCTTCTGGAAACCAAACCAACACTTGTCCATTTTAAGGCCCCTAGCACCTCTTACATTATTCAACTTTCAGGAGTCTCATTTGAGATTTCCCACAAGACCATGGGAAGTGATCTGTCCTGCTTCATGGCATACAAGGCCCTTCATGAAGTGGTTTCTGTTTAGCTCTCCCACTGTCTCCTACCTCTCTTCCACACCCCAGTGCTTCTGGGCAATCCTCAGTCTATACTTACATTGGACCACAAATCTGTGTCTCTGTACATACCGTTTCCTCTGCCTCACAGACTGTTTCTCCTTCTCTCCACCCAGGGAAATCTCACTTATTATTTTTGAAATTTTTTACTTTAATCCAAGTTATACATGTTCTAAAAATTCAAATAGTTAGAAACATTATGAAAAATAGTGGATACCTGACCTTCCCCTTCTTCGTCCTTCATCCCCACTCTCCAGAGTCAACCACCTTCAACTTCTTTACCTGTTTCTTTGGGCATTTACCTCCATGTTGCTAAACAAGATGTTTCTACTACCAACCTTTTGGTTTTTCAGTTTTAGGAATTATCTGTTGAAGTCTCACTATGAAAGTTGAGGATTTAGCTTTCTTTAGCAACTCCTTCATCCACCTCCACAATTTTCCTTCCCCAACCTTCCAATAGACTTATATCATCATCTTTTAGTTAAATCAGTATTCAGTGTTTACATAATTATGACTATTTGCACAGCATGCCCATGTAGTAAAACATGATTACATTTCCTTTCTTGTACAGCTTTTAACTTTCCCTGGAGTTAATAACTATCTGGTTTCTTCACTTGTATAGTTTTCTATTCATCTACCAACAATTCCTACCTTGACATGTGTCCATATAGTACATTTCCTCTCAATGTATTCATACATATCAGCTATTCAATCACTTCTTCTTTTGGGGAACTTCCTCTAGATGCATCCTATCCTTCCCTCCAATCTGTCCCACCTGCACTGTAGCCCTGCCAAGCAGCTCTTTCCCTATATTATCTCTTCCTCATCATTCTAGAATTCTCTTCTTTACCTCTGTCCTGTGCTGGATCTCTTGTTTCCTGGATCTTTTCTTTCCTAGGTCTCATGTTTTCTTTGTCTTTAATTTCTCCCTCTCTTTGTCAGATCACATCCTGAAGTAGCTTCCCAAGAAAGCACATATGGGAGTTTAATTTTTTGAAAACTTGCATGCCTGAAAATATTTTTATTCTACTCTTACATTTGATTGATAGTTTGGCTATGTATAGGGTTCCAGATTATTTTCCCTTAGAATTTTGAAGGCATTGTTCCATGTCTTGAGCTTCCAGTTCAGAGGCCAATGGATCAGTGGTAAGTACAGAGAATAGAAAGCAAATCTGAAGACTTTCTAGTTCTCCATCATTTGTATATGACCTCCCTGAAAACATTTAGCATCTCCTCTCTGTCCCAGGGTTCTAAAATCTTGCAATGAGGTGCTTTGGTGTTAAGTCTGTAGTCTTCCATTTTGCTGGCCACTTGGTGCACCCTTGTGATCTAGAAGTTAATGTACTTCAGTGCTGGGAAATTTTCTTGAATTATTTATTTGATAACTTATTTTTTCTCTATTCTACCTCTTTAGAATTCTTTAGTAGTCCTATTTGTTTAAAATTTATCTAATTTCATATTTTTCTCTCCTATTTTCTTTCTCTATAATTTCAGTCTAGTCTCTGGGAGGTTTAAGTTTATTCAACTTAAAATATTTATTAAGTTTTCATGGTTTTGATTTCTAAGAGTTTGTGTGTGTGTGTGTGTTTGGTCCTCTGATTGCCCCTCCTTTTGCAGAGTGCCCTGTTTTTGTTTCACCATTACAATTTTTCCTCTTCTCTCTAACAATAGTGAAATATATAAATAATTTTATAAGTTTCTTTTCCATGAATTATCTTGCTTTTCCTCTTCATATTTTCCTGTTTGTTTGGGCCTCTGATATGAGAGGCTTTTCTCAAATTTCTGGAAATACTGGGCTGTCCTCTCTGGTTTAAGAATGGGATAGTAAAAAGGTCCATGCTCACAGTGGGGCTGTTACCTAGTGAGCTTCACTACTGGAGGGTCTGGCTACATTGTTTCATTGTGGAACCCTTTATGTCTTTTCTCTTGAGCTGGTCAGTTTCTTCATAAAAGAATCTTTCAATCTTTTCCTAGAGGGAATGAGCCTGGCACTAATGTTCTGGTTGCAGAGTGTAGAAGACTTTTACAGTTCCGTGTGCAGACTGTCATTTAATCCCCCAGGTTTCTTTCTGCCTTCAGCTTTACCACTGTCCCCAATCCAATGTCCTTCTAGTTCATCCTCTCCAGAGGATAGAGCTGCAGTCTTCTACTATGGTGTAGAAGGGGAGCTATCTGGATGTGTGGGAGGGAGGGTGGTTGTGGGAAGAAAGGCATTTCAGGGCCCTGCTGTTTCTAAAACCAGCTCTCAGCCATTCCTTCTGCTTTCTGCTTCACCTTCACCCCTACTGTGAGAGATATTCCTATACCTGCACAGGTTCTGCATTGCAGATATTTCTGAGCTTCCCGAACTACCAGCTTAGGTTTCAGCCTTAACTGACTCTGCTGAGTCTGTTATCAAAAGTTCATCTGCTTTTCCATTTCCAAATAATGTGCTTGATGTTGTTTCCTTTCCATTTTTCTTTGTCCTTGTGGTTTTTAAAATCCCTGCATTGTCGTTTTAGTAGGATTTCAGGAGATAGTGAGAATAGTGTATGTTCAATCCACCAATTTTAAAAAGAAGCACAAATCTATTCTTCAAATTCTTGTGCAGAATGTCCTCCTGTTAGAACTTGCCCTAATTTCACCCACACCTACAAACTCAACAGCATTCTTCTTTATAGCACTTTGGTATCTGAACCTTGTACATACTTCTTCTCTGGCACATATAATATGATTACACAAGAGGTTTGGCCCTTCCTACAAGAGTATAAACTGTCCAAGTAAAGGAGACCTGCAATCTATTTTTACATCCCCAGCATCTAGTCCAGAACCAATAAATGCATGTTGAATTGAGCAGAAATTGGATGGTGTTTTTTATAAGTGAACTCATTTGTGGAGAGATGAATGACCAGTTGTCCTGCCTGCAAGAAAGCCCCTAAACGAAGATACTCTCCTAGATTCAATTTCATCATTCCTGGGAATAGTGAGCAGTGGAATTGTAGACCTAACCTTTCCTAAAGAATGCCCGTCAAAGGAGGGATGTGCAGTGTGCTTGGTTACCTCTCTCAAGAACAGGCTATCAGGGTCTGGAATTAAGGGTGGCCTTGGGACAAGGGATAAATCAGATTACTTTCATCAAGTCATTCAGGATGAGTGTGATGTCATGGTTCTTGGAGAATGGGTCCCTATGGATAGGGATTGGGGTGTGATCAGGAGTGAGTGTTGCATTTTCTCAAGCCTCCTTGAATTTTCTTTGGCCCTAGACCACTTACATCCCTCTTTCTAATGAAGGACATATTCCACTGGCAAAGCCATCCAAAGCTGGGTTGAAGAGCCTGCAGTGACCTTTAGGGCTGGTAGTGACATAGGCAGAGGTCTTAGGTTCAGGTCTCATGCTAGGAATATAGGTGACAATGATAGTGTGGGACACCCTCCTTGTATGAGTTTGTCAGAAATACCACCCCTTTCCCACTAGTTGGGAAATCAAGAACTACAACTCACACTGGTGACCAAGAAGCCATTAATAACTTGGAATTATGAGCTTTCAGTTGGAGGATCCAGACTGTGGAAGGTCTGCCTAAGACAGCAGCAGGAACCACTGAAAGTCCTGCCAAATTAGGAGGGTGTTTAGGAGCAAGTGAAAGTGTGGGGGAGGGGCCTGATTGCAGGCAGTATGAGCAGGCAGTACCAGGCTATGTGGCTGAATCAGAGATGGGAGGAACTGAAACCACACCTGGGAACCAATTGTATGCATCCAGTCTGATGGGTGAGAAGAGGAGGGAATGAGATACTAGACAGTCAAGAGTGGGGAGGGCCCTTTTACTGGGTACCTGGCCGGTGTCCTATCAAATATAGCTGTTTCAAGGAGCTGGTCTGGACCAAACACCTAAGCCCCAGCAGTCTTTCTGCTTAGCTCTTCTGGTTTCAGAAGGGTTGTTTCTTACCATCTTGGGCTCCCATTTCCAGCTAATACCCCCTGCAGAGGACATATCACTCTGCATGACAGCTCACCATTCACTGTGGAGACAGTGTTTAGTCAGGCCCTGTCTAAGGTAGGAGAGCAAATTTAAGAGAGACCAGATGAAGGATAAAAGATACTTAGCAGTGGGAGGGGTTTATACATCTGACTGGGGAAGTAAATCTGTCAGGAATTTGTTGGCCTATTTGGGTCATTGACATGACACTGAATGCTGACAGAGAAGTCAAGCAGCCACAAGAGCCTGAATGATTGACATCATCCGATATGAACATGCTGGGAGGAACAGTCAGAATAGCAAGCCTAGATAGAAAAACTGTGCTTCTGAAATGGGCAGGTACAAAGCCCCCTCTCCTTTTCCTCTTCCTCTGTTTATTTTTCTTCTCCATATAATAGACTTAAACAATAAATGAAATCTGGACATGGATCTGGATGTGAGTGAATTGCAAATACTGTGAATTAGCCTTAGGAAAACCAGAGAATCTTGGAGAAAAGGTCAAATGAGGCCAGGAATTTTCCATCTGAGCTTTTATAGTCCTTCAGCTGAAGAAGGATCTTGAGCATTATGGATAAGAACATGGGTGCAGAAGATGAGCAGACTGGACTCAAGTTCCAGCTCTGCCTCTTATTAGCTGTGATCTTGGACAGGTGAATTAACCTATCAAGGCCTTAGTTTCCACACTTAGGGGAAAAGAGTACAACCTTCTTCTTAGGCTTGTTATGAATGTTACCAAGAAATTATGTATTGCAACCTTCACACAGAGCCTGGCACATTAGTGCCCTACACATGCTGTGAAGATAGTATTGATTTTATTAGTACCATCTTGGCTAGCAGACAGCAATGGTCTGCCTGCTCTGGCAGTTCTACCTGTGATCAGGCCACACAGGCCATTCCTGGGTAACTCTGAGGTTATCTGAACTTGGCAAAAGAATTCTGTCTCCCAAAGAGAGTGGAGGGATAGAAACTGCCACATAAAGTAGTAAGAATTTCAAGAGAAAATAGCTATGAAAACATAACATCAGTGCTAATATTAGTTATTAGTTTACTGGGAAGCAGTGCAGTGGAGTCCACAGAAAGTAGATGTTAGGCTCAGACAAATATGGATTCCATTCTAGCTCCGTTTCCAAGCTGCTTGACCTTGGACAATTTCTTTAACTCCTTGAAGCAGAAGGAGGTCTCTCCTCTCTCCATCTGTTCAAATGGGAACAACAATACTTACCTTGCAGGTTGTTACTAGGATTACAGGGGGCAAAATATATGAAAATATTTGCCCAATTCTTTGTGCATAGAAGGCATTCCTTGGTGAGTGTTAGTTTCTTTCCTTCCTGCGGTTCCTCTTCTATTGCCTACTCAAGAATCTCTGATGCATAATTCAGAACCCAGGTGTCAAGGCAGAGAAAAACACTGAGAGATGACAGAATCAAGTTTAAATAACATCTCAATAGGTTGGAAAACTGGGCTGAAAAAAAACAAGATAAAATTTAATAGGGATATATGTAAAAACTGGCATTTTGATCCGCTATCTATTTAGAGGACAAGTACATCATGATGGATTTGTGTGAGTGTGTGCATATACAAGCCGGGGTGGGGGAAGGGAGCACAGCGCAGACCTCAGACTTCAGTGACAGGAGCATTACACATCAGCTACTGGAATTCATGGTTTCATTGTGAGAAATACTGGTCAAACCACTGCAAAAGCCTTGTGTCACATCTGAGAGCTATAGATTTTAAAAAGGAACACTGTAGGTTATACCTGAAAGAATTGAGAACAGGGACTCAAAGAGATACTTGTACATCCATGTTCATAGCAGTATTATTCAAGATAGCCAAAAGGTGGAAATGACCCAAGTGTCCATCAACAGATGAATGGTAGTGAAGGTAGTACAACATTGTGAATGTAATCAATACCAGTGAACTGTACACTTGAAAATGGTTATAATGAGAAATTGTATGTTTTATATATATATAAAACCACAATTTTTAAAAAAGCAAGAGAGAAAGAAAGAAAAGAAAGAAAGAAAGGAAGAAAGAAAGAGGAAGGAAGGAAGGAAGAAAGGGAGGGAGGGAGGGAGGGAGGGAGGAAAGGAAGGAAGAAAGAAACTAACTTTGTATTCTCTGTAGAGCCTCTCCAGGGAAGGTAGCGAGTGCACTGAGGCCCCTAGGAAATTGCTGAAGAATTGAGGAACTTTTGTATGAGAAAGAGAAGATTAAGAAAAACATAACAGCTATTTCTTTATTTGATTTAAGGACGACCTTATGAAAGAGGAACTGTATGGTGTTATGGGTTGAATTGCATCCCCCAAAAAACATGTTTGAAATTTTCTAACCCCAAGTACCAGTGAATCTGACCATATTTGGAAATAGCCATTGTAGATGTAATAAAGTTAAAATGAGGTCATACTGAATCAGGGTGGGCCCTACTCCAATATGAGTGGTGTCCTTACAAGAAGGGGAGAAGAGACGACATAAACAGACACAGAGAGAAGATGGCCATGTGCAGATGGAGGCAGAGATAGAGTTATGCTGCCACGACCAAGGATTGCCATCAAACACTAGAAACTAAAACAAGCAAGGAGGGACTCTCTCCTACAGGTTTCAGAGGGAGCATGGCCATGTGGACACTTTGATATCAGATTTCTAGCCTCCAGAACTTCAAGAAAATAAATTTCTGTTGTTTCAAGCCACTGGTTTTTGGTATTCTGTTACAGTAGCCCTAGGAAACTAACACAGATGGGTAATATGTCATACAAGAAAGAAATAAGAAGTTGGAAGTTTCAGAAAGACGATTTGACTTCCAGTAAAGACAAAAAAAAATTTATTTGCTCATACATTCATGCATTCACCCAAGAAACATTGGTTAAACTGAATGTGCACTGAGTGTTAGACAAGGTGCCCTGTAGGAAGTGATATGTTGGTAAATGTGTAACAACTGGCTTTCCAGGAAAAAAAGTGCTGATTTATACCCTTTGCCAATCAGTGAGGTATAGAAACTCCCTCCATGGCTGATTGCAAGCTACCAATGTGAACATGGAATTGGGAAGAAAAGGGCACAACTATCTCTCCCAAACTGGTACAAGCTGGCTCCCTCACACCCTAATCCAATATAACTGGTGTTCTTATAAGAACATCCCCTGCAGGCACTGGGGATGCCAAGCTCAGAGGTACAGTCCTTGCATTTAAGGGACTTACAGTTTAGTAGATAAACCACTTCAATTCCCTATGAACTTGGGGTGCATATGTTCCTGAAAGAGAACCCAAACCTCACTGGGAGGATGCAAATAATTGGAGTTGGGTGGGTAAAGGGCATCCTAGACAGAAGGAGCAGCAGCCACAAAACACAGAAGCATAAGGAGAGATGGTATACATGGGCATGTACAATTTCTCTAGTTTCACTGGAGCAAAATTGATAAGGTTCACTCAGAAAGGCTGACACTGGAGACATGAGGTAGTCAGACCTGATAATGAATTTGAACCTAATTGTGAGGGCAATAGGAAATGAATGAAAGATTTCAAACAGGGGAGTGATATGATAATATTTGCATTTTAGAAAGCTCACTCTAAGGGAAGGATTGAGAAATGGATTGCATCAGGTCAAGACTGGAGGTAGAGATACCAATTAGGAAAATACCAAGGTAACAGACAAAAAAATGTTAATGGTGTGAAGGGAGTGACACTGGCAAATAGAGAGGAGGAAATGAATCTAAGTGATGTCAAAAACATTAGAATAGGTGGGACAAGACGACAGGAAGAGCAAAACTAAGACATGGTGAATGACTGGATCTGCACTGTAAGGGACAAGGAGGAGTTCAAGAGGATGTGCAGGTTGTGGGCTGGTGGCAGTGACATTCATCTTTGTTTAGGCAGTAATTCGTACAAGAATTAACTTGGAGAGCTTTTTTAAAATGCAAATTCCTGGACTTAGAGATTCTGGTTTAGTAGGTGGAGCTGGGTCCCTGGATCTGTATTTTATAAAAACAACCCCGGTAAATCCTATTATGTAATTCTGAGACCATGCTTTCATTCATTCCTTCAACAAATATTTATGATTCACTTACTCTGTACCAGGTATCATTCTAGAGACCCCAAACTCCAACTATTCCCTCTTTCAATAGATAATCCTTAAACTGAAGAAAGAATCAGCTGTCAGGCTTTTTATCTTCTCTTTCCAGACACAAAATCACTATCTTCATAGAGTCTTTAAGTGAGGGAGACAGGATGAAACAACAAATACAAATATATACAGTAATGTTTCAGTAGTGATGTGCTCTATGAATTAACAGTATAAGGGGATGGAGCTTGATGTGAGGTAGGGGTAGGGTTGCTATTTTAGATAAGGTGGTTGGAGAATCTTCTCTAAAAAGGTGACATTTAAGCTGAGATATATTAAAAAAAATAAGTGAAACACTTTGAGAAACAATGAGCTGCCAAATAAAGAAAAAATTACAGAGCGGGAAAATGGCAAGGGTGAAGAGGTTGGTAAACTCTGTTGTGGACATGAGTTAAACCTTTCTGTTAGACATCTGAGAGGCAATATCCAAATAGCCATTGGATATACTCATTTAGAGCTCCTGGAATAGATCCAGACTCCACATGCAGATTTGGGAGACATCAGGCAATGGATAGTGGTGGAAGCCACGAGAGTGTGTAGAAAGAGAAGAGATGCTGGGAATGGGGAGCCCAGAAGAAGAATGCTATTCTGAGACAGGTAATGGAAAGGACCCTGGAAAGGAAAATGGGAGGCAGCAGCCAGAGATTAGGAATGAAAGGAATTAGCAGTGCTAGGGGGCAGTGCCAGGGGAGAAGACAGTTCCAGGAGAGAGAAGCAAGCAGGTTCAAGAGCTGCCCTGAGGCCCAAGGAGAGAGGGAGAGAAATGTGTCAATTGGATTTGACAATTGAAAATACTTTTTTTATCTTGATGACGGAAAAGCTGGAGTGTAACAAATTGAGGAGTCACAGGAAGTGGAGAGTGGAGATAGCTGAGGTAAAACCACTCATTCAAAAAGTAGGTAAAAGAATGAAAAGTCCTATTATGGTTTTAGGAAGGCATGAAGTTGAGGGCAAATTTTTAAGATGGAGAGACCTGGACATGTATATGTGTTAAGGAAAATGAGCCAATTAAGAAAAGATAAAGGAGAGCCCCTCATCTTGACCAACTTCCCCAGCAATGCCCTCGCTGCCAGGATGCACCGGGTCAACTTCGAGTCGCTACTAGGAGGGCAAGCCCTCTGCTCTGGCATCCTCCCGGCAGGGCCCTCTGGACCTCTGCCCACCTGGTCACAGAAAGCCCGGCTGCCTGCCTCTGTGGCCGAGGGGACCCTCGCCCGCTGCCCTGTTTTCTGCTGCCCGAACTGGCTCTGCCACACCTTCACGTGGAGCTCCTGAAGCACCCCAGTCTACCGCAGCTCCCAACCGCCCCTTCACGGACAGGAGAGCGTGAATTTAACAGCCAGAATTAATTAGGCAAATGTCAGGCGGGCGTGAGTCACCACATCCTTGGGTATGAGCCCTCACAACAAAGGAGCCTGCGGTTCTGACAGTCGCTCCCGCAGCCGCTGATTTAAGAGCAGCGCTAGGGGGCATCTTTTCATTGACAGGGCAGGCTCCAGCCAGGACTTTGCGTGGGTGTGGGTGTGGGTAGCGGGGTATGTGACACTAACCCACCCAGGGAATCCTTGTCAGAGCCCATTCGGATAACTGGGCGCTGAAATTAACTAAGCCAAACCAAGGGTTTTTCTAGGCTATAAAATTGGAAGCATGTTCATTGACTAGACAGCTGGCACCACTGAAGGGAAAATTCTCAGAGGCCTTAAGGGAACCAGCTCCCTGCCCCATCCTGAATGTCCTTGTCAACTTTTTTCCAGACTCAGTGGTCCAGATTCTCATCCTTTTATTATATCAGTTGAGGGAAGAGGGGGGGAAGTAGCTGCTACTTCTTGTGGGATGCCGAAAGGCTGAGTCCTTTTTCCCCCAGAAAATCTGCCCTCCTGCCCCCTAGTTCGCCTCCCAGGCCAGACAACATTTGTCAAAGAAACACAAAATCTAAGAGGAATCTTTCAGATCTGTTTTCCCCTTTTAATAAAGTTTGTTCATTTTTTCATTTATTCACCAAAATTATTATTGTGTTCCATACTGTAGGAGAATGAATCCTGCTTTTGGTGATTTTAACCAATGAAGGGAATCAGAACATGCACATCCTGAACTACACCAGGAAGTAGAGAGCATGAAAGTAACATGGGAGATACAGAAGAAAAGACTATGGCTGATGGGAAGAATTAGATATTACATTAAATCGGAAGATCAGGGAAGGCTTCCAGGAGGAGGTAGCATTTGAAGCATTTGGGCTTGCAAGGGTGGCTGTTCAGTCAGAGAGGTTGGATCCCCTGCCCTACGTCAGAGAGTTAGTTACTAGCACAATAGTAGCACAGTGGTAGACTCAGTTCTCCTGTGTCCCAGTCCAGGGATGTGCAGCCATCAGATGGTGGGATTTCCTCCATCAGGCAATTTAACCTAACAAAACTTATGAAGTATTTATGACGTGCAGTACCAAACTGGGTCTAATGAGGTATCCTTCCTCAAGAACTAAAAATAGCAACAGTAAACACAAGCCAGCCAAAGTTCTTGGGATTCCCTGTACTAGCAACAGCACTACCTTCTACCCAGCTAAACAAGTGAGGCCTTTGGAGTCACACTCGATGCTGCCTTTCCCCTTACCCTCTATGTCTAATTGATCATCAATTCTTGTTGGTGCTGCCTCATTAAAAATTCAATCAATATGTATTTATTGGACATCTCTGTTAAGTTCTGGGAAACAACAAACATGAATAAAGCATAGTCTCAAGGAACCATGATTAATGATTGAAGCAGACATGCACAGCAAAAATTATGGCATAATGTGACACATGAACAATATGTTATATCAGGATTGCCGTGGGAGCTCAAAGGAATATGCAAACAACAAAGAGCGTTCTAACTTTTCCCTCTTCTCCATCCCCAGTGCCACTATCTGCCATCACACTCTCAGCATTTGACAACTGGACTATTCCAAAATTATCTCCTTGTCTCCAGACCAGCCCTCTGCCTCCATAATCTCCACAATGCTGCTGGATCCTTGAAATACGCAAACTCCTCTCTGCACACACTTCCCCCTACTTAAAACACACCAGTGATTTCCTGTGGTTTAGGATAAAACCTAAACACCTGGTCTAGCATACAAGACTATTAACAATATGACCCCTACTTACCTTCTGAACCTTTTCATAGACACTGCTCCTCCATCCTGTCCCCTACAAAACAGGCTTTCTTCGTTCCTTGTAATTACCTGAGCTTTCCAAGACATTTGCACACACTATTCTCTTGACCCAGAAACCTCTCCCTACTTATCTCCCTGGGGAAACACTACTTCTCTTTCAAGACTTCATCAAAGCTCACCTCCTTGACCCTATCCTGGGGTCCTCGGGCACAATTACTGGTGATTCACAATTCTTGGTCTTTTTTTTTTTTTGGTACTTTGAACATCCTCTGATACCCTCATCTCTTTTTTCTGGACCAAAATGGTGGTTCCTCATGAGACAGTGAGCATCCTGCAGGCGGGGTTATGTCCTATATATCTTTATATACGTGCTACCCAGAACAGTCTGACACATACTAGACACTTGACAAATGCCTGTCACATGAAAAATCTGAAAATAAGTGTGCGCTTAGAGACCATAGCTTTAAAGAAAACCATTCACAAATTTAGAAAGAAATTCTGTGGAAAACAACTAGGCAACTGAAAATATATATAGTTGATTTGAGGTTGACATTATTCCTTAATTTTTAGTCAAAGATGTTTCCTTCATCTATGATTAACAGTAAGCACATAACTTGGGACAGCTACTTACAGCTCAAACAAGGAATCAGGAATCCTAACACCACAGAGTGTCCCCAGAGAAGTGGTGTGCCATGTACCTTCTGTTCCAATTCTGGGACTTGCTTTAATAGCTTGGTGATTTAGGTGATTTAACTTCTTGGAGCCTTGGTTTCCCTATTTAGGTAATGGGAATTTATCAGCCCATGTGGGTTGAAGAGTGCACCCCCAAATATATTTCCACCCAGCAACTCAGAATGTGATATTATTTGGTTTTTGCATATGTAATTAAGGTAAGGATCACCAGATGAGATCATCTTGGATTGTGTAGGGGGTGGCTAAATCCAGTGGCCAATGGCCTTATAAGAGGCAGAAAGAAGACAGAGGCACACAGGAGAAACACAGAGGAAAAGGCCATGTAAGATGGAGGCTGAGCTGGGGGAAATTCAGCTACAAGCCACGGAGCACCGAGGATGACCAGCAGCCAGCAGAAGCCAGGAGGGCCTGGAATGGGTTCTCCCCCAGAGCCCCCAGAAGCTTTCTATGCAGATAACTTCTATTTCTCCCCTTCAGTGATAGACAAAACTAAGAACTTAGCCCTTTGGTTCTCAACTTAGGATTTCAACCCAAATGAGACTACAAAAAGAAGGTCTTCAAAGGATGCTAATAAAAATATGCTCCCCACCCTTCTAGTCAAGGATGGGGAGGGGATATCTTGGTGCCACAACACAAGTGTCATCTCTTACCAGCCAAATCACTGTAATGAGTCACCAACCTATGGCCAAGGTAGCCACCAAAGCAGCCATTTTTGCTTCCTGCATGGACATCTGGAAAACTTGAGATGGGGCAGATCAAGCAAGAGAGTTAAAGACATGCTTATTTGTGATGGTCAGCCCCAGGGGCAAAACATTAGTAATATCTATTTTAGTTCTCTGTCTGACCTTAGCTTTTCAAAGCTTCGCAGGTGTCCAATTCTGCATTGCAATGATCTAGATTTAGGAACCATCCACAGAGGTGAAGGTAAATGATAGGCTAGGTAGAGGGATGAAGATATGTGATGAGAGTAAGCACGTGAAACATTAGAGAAGTGAGGAAATCATGATACCTTAGGGGAGGAAAGGACCGTAGAGGTCATTTAGAGTCAAACCCCTCCCAATGCGAAAGTGTTGAGTAGATCTAGCAAGTTCCAGTGAATTGTCAGTGCCCTAGAGCCTAGCTCTTCTTTGAAAGTGTAATAAGTAGCACTTGGATTTTTATGCTATTAATCTTCTCACCAGATGAGTGGCTGACACCCCAAGAACACATCTTACCTTTCAATAGCTTGTAATCCATCTTGCTACTGCTTCAAACACCTGTAGACAAATATAACACTTGTCAACTGGGAAGATAAGAACATTTCTAGTTGAAAATACAACCTCATAGAAATGCCCAGTATAACATTTATTTTATAATCCCAAATATTTTTATCTTTTGTCTTCTGCCATCCAAATGGAACTTGTTTCCTGTATCCTAACCTGTTAAGTTCTCTCCCCATGTCTTTCCCATTTCTTCACCCTCTATTTCCCTCTTCTTTGAAGACTTGGCCAGACAGGCATGTGACGAACACAATCTGTTTGCAATTGGAATTATTTAACCTTTCTAAAATTCAATTTTCTCTACTGGAAAATGGAGTTAATATTAGTTGTTTCACAGAATTATTGCAAGGTTAAATGAGATAATATAGGTGTGATGGTTAGGCTAATGTGTCAACTCGGCCAAGTAGTTGTGTCCAGGTGTTTGTTTCAGCAAGCACTGGGCTAATTGTAATACAAGAGCATTTATGGACTTCAATCACCAGTGAGTTTACTGCGTGGATGGCTGATTACATCTGCATCAATCAGGGAGATTACATTATCAATGGGTGGTGCCTTTATCCAATCAGTTGAATGACTTAAAAGTGGAAGTGATTTCAACATTCAGGGAGAATTTCCCAGCTCGTCGTTGGACAGGCAACTTCTCCCAGAGACTCATCAACGACCTTTCATCAGAGCCCCTGGTTTGTAGCTTGCCTGAGGAACCTGGACTTGTGAGTCCCCACGGTCGCGTGAGAGACTCTTTTAGAGTTCCATATTATTCACAGATATCTCCTGCTGATTCTGTTTCCCGAGAGAACCCTGACTAATACAATAGGCAAGGCCTATAGCTAAGAATCCAGGGCATAGGAAGAGCATAATTGCTAGCTATTCCATTTAGTCGCTGTCATTATGCTTTTTTTTTTGCTTTATTTTTTATTGTGGGTAAAAATCAAAATTTTCACAATACATACCAACATTTGCAAAATGATATATAAATATATATGCATATATGTGCATTTGCTTACAAAAATGTTATATATATATATATAAATGTATTTTAAGAGATGCTTAGATTACCCAAAATATTACACGGAACCATGGGATATAAGCCCTCTCTCACTTGGAGGTGGAGTGGACATCACCATCCCAGTCCCCTCAGGATTAGGGGAAGAACTATGGACTAGAGTGGACTTGATGGTATTCTGTTGTTCACATATGGTGATTCTAGCAATGGAAGAAATTATAACAATGAGGTGGAGCCAGTGGCCACTTGACACTTTTGGGGCAGGGAGGGGACGAGCAGTTGAAATACAGGGGCTTCTTTGGGATTTGGAGGTTGTCCTGTCATTATGCTTTTATGTTTTATTCATTCCTATTTGCTCGACTCCCAGTATCCTTTCTCTTTCCATCATCAGAGTCATTTCTTGGATTAATAATCATTTTCTATTCATTCAAGGCAGCCCCCTTTATAAAGTTCAGAGGCTTGTGCACGGGACAAAATGTTTTCAGACCGTAATCGGAAGTATCTATGCTGCAGAGGTAGGTGGTGAGGATCTGGGACTTCCCTCTCAACCTCTAAAATAGGATCCACACACATAGCTTCCCATAAAAATTGTTGCCTGACGACTAAATAGAGGGGAATTTTATTGTCCACTTCTGTCCCAGTCTCCACGGAAACTTGATCCCAACTATTACAAAGCTATTACAAGTTGACAATAGCTATAAATAATTATCAGGCAACCTAGGAGGAGGCTGGGAGGGCAGAATCCATTCTTCTTCCCCACTCCCCCACCCCTTATGCCTGCATCTTCCATCTTCACACTCACCTCTGCCTCACACTCTCTGGGGGTCCAGTTAATACCATGGCTTCTGAGGCCGTGACCAGTACAGAAGCAAAGAAGGCTTGGAAATATTCCTGCCAGGCCAAGCTCTCAGATGGCTCCCGAGGGTGCCTTTTGAAATATGTATAACCCTAGTCACTTAGAAGTACATCTCATTAAATGAGATATTTTTTAAAGAATGAGAAATAATTTATAAAGATAAAAATAACTCAGCCTTGACACAAAAGAGCAAAAATAAATCCCTGTACCCTCTCTGCCTGATTCAAGGAGGGAGGGAAAGAGGGAATGAGAGAGAATACATTCAGGCTGAGTCCAAGTAAGAACAGCAACTTAACCAACCAGCAGCAATTCCCTAAGGCTCAGGGCTCTGTGGCAAGGTAGTGAAGGGGAACTGGATTTTTTAAAAATCTATACATTAGTTCAGAGCTTATCAAATCGTTCCCAACATAGTGCTATTTTTTTTTTTTTTTTTTTTTTTTTAACATGGTGCACCACAGGGATATGAAATCCAGGCAGCCCTAGACCCACCTCCACCACTGCCAATACCTTTTAAGTATAGGGCTCTGAAAACACTAAATCAGAGAGAGCTCTCAGTAGGTCATTTCTTTCAATAGTTTAAAAAATACACTGTTTGGTGCATTTGCTCTCACATAACCTCAGCTCCAACTACCATCCCTCTCATTTACTTGGCCTAGCTTCACTGCTCCCCATGCTGCATCTTGAAAACAGTAGCCATGCCCTTGCCTCAGGGCCTTTGCACTGACTATTTCCTCTTCCCCAGATAGTCTCATGGCTCATTCCCTCACTTTCTTCAAGCCTCTGTTGAAATATCTTCTGAGAGAGCCCATTTAACAATGCCAGACCCCCAATCAGCACTCCTCATCCTCTGTATCCTGCACTTAATACCTTCAATCTTACTATAGAACTTATTTTATTTTTATTATTCATCTCCCTTCAATGAGTAAGGAATTTTTATATGCTTTGTTCATGATGTACCTAATTCCTAGAATAGGCCCATAATGTGGTCTGAGGAATAAACAGTTCATAAGAAATTCTCAACCACATCTGATGGTTGTACAGAACAGTCTTCCCCAAAAAGTATGAGATGAACAATAGAGTCACCCTTATTTCCAGCCACAACTTAGGATGTCACAGTTTACAGCAGGTGATGGTGAGAGCAGGGTGGTCTCAGACAAGGTTACTAGAAACTACCCAAACTTTGGTAGCACCTGTGATAACCCATAAGATTTAATTTCGCTCAGTAGTCACATTTGTGCTTAAAGAAAATGGAAATGGAATCACAGAAATGGAACCAAGAAGAGTGCTTAGAGGGGAACAAATTCCACCCTTCCCCACCCTCCAGCTTGCTTTTGTCCTCTGCCTGGAGCACAGCCATATGCAGGGCTGGGAATACAGGAAGTAGGGGCATCTATTGCATCACTGTGCAAAACCCCATTATTTTCTCAATCCCTGTGTTCTGGGCTCATAATATACCAAGTTAGTAATTGTGAGTAATTATAGTAATGCACGATTATAAGCAATTTGTACATAGTTGTAAATACATCTTTAATTTGTAACCAATTACTGTGAGGCATTCTGTCCAAAGCTGGTGTATGCTTGCTCTGATTGCCTGCCTGCTTCCGCTAATCAGTAGAAGACTTGAGAGGCCTCCCAAAAC
Organism: Tolypeutes matacus; assembly: GCA_026826555.1. Taxonomy (NCBI): domain Eukaryota; kingdom Metazoa; phylum Chordata; class Mammalia; order Cingulata; family Chlamyphoridae; genus Tolypeutes; species Tolypeutes matacus. The sequence continues at coordinate 30,617 of JAKSZT010054369.1, forward strand.
CATGGAGGGAAAGAGAAAGCACTCCTGATAGCTGAGAAGCAGAGGGAAGAATCACCTGGACAAAGCACAAAAAGAGAAGGCAGGCAGCATTGCATGTCCTAGATCATGTTAGAAGATATGGCTAAAATACCAGCTATTCCACTTGTCAGTTCTGTAAGCTTGGGAAAATATTTGAACATAGCCAAGCCTCATTTCATCAACTGTGAAATAAGATAACATTACTTGCTCATTTACTACATAGAAATTTAATAATAATGAAAATGGCTAACATTTATTGAGTGCTTACTATGTAACAGGTACTGTTAAAAGCATACAGAAGAAATGGTCACTGTACATAAAAGATAACAGATATGGGAATGAAAGAGACAATGCAAAAAAAATTCTTAATTTTTTAATATATATATTTTGTATTTTGTATTTTTATTTATTTATTTTTGGCTTTGTTTTTTGGGAGGTTTTAGATTGCAGAAGAGTCATAGCTGTGGCAGGGGAGGATCACTGGTGGGGGGGATGTGTGGGGAGGGGTGAACCAGGGGCATGCCTCTATAGCATATGAATGTGTTCAAGTGGTCATGGAGTGTTGTCTCGGTGGGTGGAGACCCACACAATAACCAAAAGAATAATGAATTCCCATCCTGGGGAGTCCTGCTACATTCTCTAATAGAGCGTCAAGAATCCCTGGAGTACATGGGTAGTGCCTAGCAAAGGAGGACAGACCAACATACCAGGCCCTTGATATTGATGCTTGCACATATGAACCTTATTCTTGAGACTTAGCCGAGTATTCTATATTGCCAAGAGTTACCTCCTGAAAGCTTCCCTGTTGCTCTAATGTGGCCTCTTTCTAAGCCAAACTCAGCATATTAATTCATTACCTTCCTCCCAGCGTGGGACATGGTTCTCAGGGATGAGCCTCCCTGGCACCAAGGGATTATTACCAAGTACCAACTAGTGATGCATTTGGAAAAAGACCTTGACCAAAAGAGGGAAGAGTTTTTATGGCTAAGAGATTTCAAAATGAGTGAGGTGGTCATTCTAGAGGTTATGCTTATGCACATTTTAGGAGGTTCTCACTGACTGCCGCAGTAAACAGTGCCTCAAGCAGGGGGTATCCTGAGGGCTCTAGGGACATCTGGATACTATAGTCAGGGCAGACAGCCACAGGAATTCCTTATCTTGGAATATATGATAACCCATCCCCCCAATGTATCAGAGTTGGACTCATTTATAATTTTCCTACACATTGTTCTTATGCCCCTCTTTTTATGCACTATACTTATTAAATATGTGTCACAGAGACTTCTGGCAATTCATATGCCAGTTGAGCCCTGAATCTCAGCAGAGTTGCAGCCAACACCTACCCTCCAACTCATCGGACTCACCCAGGGCAACTAACAAAAGGATGGCGATGGATAACACCCATCCCAAAAAGCAGAGTATCTACAACTGCAAGCAAGACAATTCCATTTACTTGCCCCATGGGATCTAAGCCCCCTCTCAGTCAGAAGCAGAGTGACCATCACCATCACAAAATCCTCAAGATTGAGGAATGAACAAACATAAGAGGGGATGCAACTATGGACTAAAGTAGACTTATTATTATTCTAGTAATGGAAGAACTTGTAACATTGAAATAAAGGCAGTGGTCACCAAAGGTTCTGAAGGGAGAGAGAGGGAAGAATAAATGTAACATGGGACATTTTGGGGACATTGGAATTGTTCTGCATGGCATTGCAATGATGGATACAGGCCATTATACATTTTGTTAAAACCTGTAAAATTGTGCCGTGCGAAGGGCAAACCATAATGTCACCTATAGACCATGGTTAGTAGCAATACTTCAATATGAGTTCATCAGTTGTAACAAAAGTACACACTAATGAAAGATGTCATTAATGGGGAAAAGTATGGGAAGGGGAGGGTGTGAGGTATATGGGAATCTCTTATATTTTCAATGTAACATTTATGTAATCTAAAGCTTCTTTAAAAATAATAAAATAAATAAAAATTTAAAAATTTTTAAAAATGTATATGTGTAGTGGAGCATATGTAGTTTAGTGGTTGAGCACCTGCTTCCCACGTACAACGTCCTGGGTTCAATCCCTGGTACCTCCTAAAAAAAAAGTATATGTGTATATACATATATAAAAATATGTATATTTAAATGTGAATGAGTAAATATACATATTTGCATATATATACATACAACAAACTACAAAGTGTAAGACTCAATGAATTTTTACATATCTATACACTTGTGAAACCACTACCCAGATCAAAATATAAAACTTTATCAGCACTCCAGAAGAGACCTCCATGCTTTCTCCCAATCAATAACCCAAAGGTAACACTATTAGATGTCTAATAGACTAGGTATTGTATTAGTCAGCCAAAGGGGTGCTGATGCAAAGTACCAGGTATCTGTTGGCTTTTATAAAGGGTATTTATTTATTTGGGGTAAAAGCTTACAGTTACAAGGCCCTGAAGAGTCCAACTCAAGGTACCATAAGAGGTATTTTCTCACCAAAGTCTGTTGCCACATGCTGAAGCAAGATGGTTGCTGATTTCAGGGAAGGTTCAGACTTCCTCTTCCTCTTAAGGCTCCATGGCCCAGCTTCTTCAGACCTCAGCTGTAGGCTGGAGGGCTTTTCAGGCTCTCTCAGCTGCTCAGGGCACTGGTCTCTTCAGCTGCAAATGGCTCAACTCTCTCTGGGCTCTTCATGCAAATGGCTCAACTCTTCCTGAGGCTTTAGCTGTTTGAGCTTTCTCCTTTCTGTCACATGGCAGGACCGAAATGACCAAGCTTTCTCCTCTTCTGTGTCTATGGAGCTCTCTTTCTTCCTGTGCCTTCTGTGTAGCTTCTTCGTGTGTCTTCTTGAGTGAGTGTTTCTATCAGCCCACTAAGGGGGCGGGGACTCAATCCAGAATGACACCCTACTGACGTGGTCGAATCAAAGCTCTAGTCTTAATCAAAGACATCTTAGCTGAATCTAATACAGTCAAAGGGGATCATATCCAGAGGGACAGACCAGTTTACAAACATAATACCTTTTTTTGGAACTCATCAATAATATCAAACTGCTACAGGTATACATATTCTTGACCTTTATATAGGTATAATCATACAGTAAACATTCTTTTGTGTCTGGCTTACTTCATGAAATATTATGTCTGTGAGAGTTATCCATGTTATGTGGCAGTAATTTCTTTTTGTACTATTTTGTTGTATGAAGATGCTTACTGCATATTCTGCTACTGATGGACATTTGGATTATTTCCAGTTAGGGGCTATTATGACTAAAGCTGTTATGAACATTCCTGTACAAGTCTTTGGGGCATGTTTTCATTTCTCTTAGGTTTATACCCAGTGTGGAAAGAGCTGGATCTGGAATGTTTCTGTTTTGTCAGTTCTATTTAATCCAGTAGGCAGGCATTTAGTGAACACTGGGTCACAATGCAGGGATTATTTCAGATCGTTGAACTGAAGCATATTTTCTAGGTTAAAATGTCTGAAACATGTAATTATGGAAGATAATTTGCTTCAGGAAATGAACCATAAAACTCACTGCTAGTGACTCATGGGAAGAGTCCTGTATATACTTATCTTTTCAAGAGGGTAGAGAGGTCAGCATTTGAAATTAAAAGAAAAATTTCTTACTTGTTTCTGTTATTGTAAACCTGAAAGCTCAAAGTGCAAGACAAAAGATTTTTTTCTATCCTGTCAAATCCATGTCACCTAAGAAAGGAAAAGAAATGTAATATTTGTCACTGTGATTCTCATTGCCCTGGGCCCATGTGTTGACAATACTGAACTTAAGGAAAGAAACTTGAAGGTTTTAAGGGACCACATCATCTCTGCAATACTGAGACATGTATGTATGTGTGTGTGTTTCCGACCTCACATGTGATCAGTAGATACCCCAAACATGTTAGCTGTAATGATCTGACATTCTCACTGGCAATTTTAGGCATCAATGTTTGCTAAAATGGACAAAATAACAACTAATAATGGGGTTAGCAGAGAGTCAAAGGAATGTAGGATAAACTTCGTGTGATAAAAAAGACAAGACGACAAAAATATGTAGACATGATGTAACAAGTCTCATTAATTAGTATCTTTTTTCATGAGAAAACTCTTTTCAGTGTAAAATCTCGACTGTTTGGTTTGCCTTTCTCATTCAAGGGAACACTAAGAAATGTAAGAAAGATATGTCTATTAGTGTTTAAG
>JAKSZT010054369.1:36274-108651 GCA_026826555.1 Tolypeutes matacus
TTAGGGCTCATGCTTTGTGTTGTACAGTTCTGAGTTTGGACAAATGCTTAATGTTATGTATTCACCATTGCTGTTTCATTCAGAATAGATTCACTGCCCTAAAGGTGCCCTAGTCTCCATCTGTTCATCCCCCTTGAATCTCTGGCAATCATTGATCTTTTTTACTGTCTCTATTTTGCGTTTTTCAGAATGCCATATACTTGGAATCATGTAGATGTAGCTTTTTTCAGACTGGATTCTTTCACTTAGCAAGATACATTTAAGGATCATCCCACCCACCATATCCATGGGATATAAGCCCTCTCTCACTTGGAGGTGGAGTGGACATCACCATCCCAGTCCCCTCAGGATTGGGGGAAGAACTATGGACTAGAGTGGCTATGATCTATTAATCCAGAAATTAAAGTATTTTCAATAATGTCAATTTTCAAAAATGTCAAACAATGTCTCTTTTTCACAAGTTTTATTTTGTTTTGCAAAATAACTTTAATTTGGCAAGGATTATTGACTCTTAATATCTTAAATATATATATTAAACCATGTATCAGTTTGATTTTCTAATGTGTTCATTTTAGATATATATGTTTAGGAACATTAATGTAATTTCTTTAGGGTCATCAATAATTTTTATTTGAATAGTCCCAAAATTTCAAAATTGAGAACAGATGGTTTTTATATATTATATTTGAATTTAGGTACTTCAATTTTACTAGCCTCAGATAGTTGACATTTTAATATATTTTTCACCATTATTTTATTTTGAGTGCTATGTTTCCATAAAAATAAAAATACTCTTGATATATTAGCTCCATGCTGCCACTTTTCCACTTACGCTTTTCTAGTTGACAAATTTGTCCATTTCTTCTATGTATTTTATACAGAGTGAAATATCTGTGCATATCTGGGACAGTTTGCAGCCCCTATAAACCTGAGAGTAGCTTCAGAGAGTACCTTACTGTTCAAATAGACAGAGAGACTGAAAACATGGAGTGATAATGAAGGTATATAAAGATGTGTAGTGATTCTCTGAAAACATTTCTCAGTGTTCCCAGCTCTGAGTACACCTACTGTGCTATGCTGTGATGAGGGACGTTTTTGCTTCCTTAGATTTGAATTCCTGTTGCAACCGCCCTAATTTACCAGCTGGTTTTTATATAACTGTGTTAATAATCTGTAGAGGTATGTAGAGACTTCTAATTTTGAGCCTTAATTTCCAATATTTTCCTCATAGTTTTTTAGCCTCTGCCACATTATGTTTCTCTCCAGATTGGCAGTCATTGATAAAGATGTTCACAATAGTGGCAAATTGTGTACTTTCTTAACAACTTGCCACTTTTGTTGTTGTTAACAACTTAACAGCATTACCCTTAACAACAAAAGGGTAATAATTGACATTCTGAAGGGACCCTAACTTTATTGGTCTATCCCACATGGGAAGATCTGTTCAAAGCCCTTTTTAAATTATTTTACTCTGACTCTATGCCACAATCTCCTTTTTTCTTACTTGTTTTACTTTTAAATCAGTTTATGAATGCCATATTTTTTAAAAACTTAATATCTGCTGATAAATTATTAGTTTTTAATTTTTCAGTTAATTTTAATTTACATATGATTTACTTCATGCCACAATTTTGGTCTAAAATCCTAACAAAATATATTTATTAGGTGTAACAAATATTAATAGATTTATCATATATAAATAAATTATATTTTTAATCTGACATAAAATTGAAAATGTATTGAATCACATGTGAATTGGGAAATATTATTGAATGTTAACAAAAAATAATATTGGCTAATATAATTGCAATAAAACACCACTATAAATTAATTTCTCTCGAGTTTTGGCAAGGAATCTTTACCAAGAAGGAGCTGAAGGAAAGATGGCTCAATTGAGTTTGAAATCACCAGTTAACCAGGACTCATGAGATGTATGATTCATTCATGTTCTTCCATGGTTATAAAGAATTCAGAAGCAGAATCATTCTTAAATGTGTATCTAACTGAGAAATGACTCCATGAAATTTATTCAGTGAAGGAAGAGGCAGGATCATGGATATTGTTAATCACTTTAAACATTTCAATAGATGTATTCATACTAGGGAAGATAAAATTTTCACCTCACTTTTCTGGTATATTTGTATATTTTAATTTGTTTCTTTGATATTTATAATGAAATGAAAAAGTTAAACAAAAATTTCTAGAGACTGAGGAGAAAGGTGCAATCTGAAGAGATGGAAGAAAAGAAGGAGACATCTAATGATCTAGTCTATTGCAATATTTTGATGAAGCAAATAAAGTGGATGTAAGTCTGGTTCAATTCATTAACATACAGCATAGGTCTTTAGTATCAACTTGACCACTCAGTAAAGTTTTGGTACTTAAATTATCTGTTTAATATCTCTACTTTGAAAAATACAGATATTAGAAGAAACCACACATAATTGAAAAGATATCAGAGAAAAACAATTAACTCCAAATATTTGTATATCTTAGCAATTCTATGGATACAACCAATGTAATCAAAGCAACATTAATATTGAGTAAAATGGTTACAAAAAATATAAAACATCATTTTAAAGACAAAGGGATCATATATAAATAAAATATTAATCAAATACCAATTCTAGTTTTTATAGTTTTAATTCATCACAGTTAGGTTTTCTACAAATGAAATGTAAATAGTATTGAAAATTGAATTAAAGGTAATAAGTTTTAACTTCATTTGATACACATTATGCCCAAAGTATTAGAGCAGCTGGTATATCAGATGCTACTAGATCTCATGGTAGAATTAAAATACATTATAAAGAATTACATATATGCTTCTCTTATATCCACACTTATTACTTTGTTGACATTTTATTGGTCTAAGAATGCCATTTGACCCATTTTGCTATTAATAAATTGTGATTATTCTTCTCTCTTAAAAGGTTATTTCAGAGTGGGCCAGCTCAGAAGGGGCATCAGATATTTTGAATATAGTACAAATGAGGCTTTATTTATTTAAGTGGAGATAAAAATGCTATGGGCCTGCCTTCCAGGATAGTGATTACCTGTAAGTTGTTAGAGAAGGTTATGAAAAGAGAAAGAAACATGGTAAACTTCTAGTATACTGGGCTGTTTACATTGCTACTATTTTTTTTTTAAATATAATTACATGTTGAAATGTCAATGAGATTTGGAATATAATAGTTTCTTAATTCCAATTAGCAATATTTAGATGCAGTGTCCTGCTCAATAGTTATTAAATTTAAGTGTCACAGTTTGTTCAACTAACAGAACAAATATTCTTAAATGCTTATTCATGTCCTTAAGTTTACGGTCTAAAATGAATTACATTTGATCATGATTACTGAAATATATTGATTCTAATTTCATCTTTATTTCTTCCCTGAAAAGTGCAAGTTTCCTTCAGTTAAAAAGAAATCAATCAATAAAAACCTATTATTTCAATTCACCTCTTCAGTTGCAAGCCAGATTCTAAGGTAAATATTTCCTTGAAATTTATTCCTTAATATAATTGTATCCATTAATTAATATTATTCACTATCTAATGAATACATAACATTCTGGAAAAAGATTCACAAGATTACAATATGTAAGAGAGATGGTGTGTGGTTGTATAGTTGAATAATAAGTACCTTTCACTAATAGGTATTTGGGAAGCTGGATATTCATAGAGTTTAAAAATTCACTCCTACTTTTCTTTGTACAAAAATGATATAGATTAAAGAACTAACTATGAAAGGCAAAATTAGAATGGCTTTAGCCCCTAACAATGGATAATGTTTTCATGATTTCAGGCTAGGTAACTATTTCTTACACAGGAAATAAAATACAAACCACAAGGGAAAAGAGTGGTAAATTTGATTTTATTAGAGTTGAGAGTTCTGGTCTTTTTTGTTTGTTTGTTTTCTTTTTTCAACAGCTGCTCAGATACTAGTTGGTTTCATGAGTAAGCCAAAGGTGTCCTAAGAAATTCCACCATTGCTGCCACCCTTTTCTCTATCCAGTGCTTTCTTCTCTCTTCCCATCTACTAGTGACTATAGCAGTGTTGACACAAAATGAGCGACCCCTTTTCTTTGAAAGGAAATTGAACTATATCAGGCATAACTGACTTGGGGCGTTTCTTAGCACAGGAGAATTGGAATAAGCCCTATCTTCCCTCTACAGAAACTCCTTGATTGCCACAACTTAACCAAGCAATGCATGCAGACTGTTTTCCACAAAGACCTTCGCGCTGTTGCGCATCTTAAGCACCATTGAATTTGAAACATTCTTTCAAATAAGAAAAGCTCCAACAAGACTTTACTCCCATACTCTTTTGTTGCAGCAACAAACGCGCCACCTACTCGGCCATCACTCACCGTGACACGCTGGACCTCCGAGGTTGGAGGCACTGGCCACCGGCCACCCGTCTCCCCGTGTGCTGAGGAGCCCTGCCACCCCCATTCCCACCCATCGCGCCCCTCGGGGCCGCAGACGCCTGACAGCCCCATCCATTGCGCCAAGCCTTGTTTGGCCACGTCCCCCGACACGGGGGACCCTGCCTACAGCGAAAAACCACTAGCCCTGGGAGTTCTCCTCCTGGAGGCCTCGAGACCAGCGGTGCCAAGGGCAGGATGGTGGCTATGGCGGGAGGATTGAATAGGAGGAGCGCGACAGCGGAGAGACACTCACTTCGGGCCTGGTCTTTAAATTATATAGAAAAACACAGAATTCTATGTAACAAACTGGGAAAATGTTTCTGTCACAAATGATGTGGACTGGAAATTCACAAGAGAATTCTAGACTTACCTTAAAGCATGTTAAAATGTAAAAAGACAATGATGCACATGCATACACTAAGAACATTAGAAACATTTGAAATATATGGCAATATAAAGTATTAACGAAGAATTTGAGCAAAGAAAACTCTCAAACACTAATGATTTATGTATTAATGATGTGTGTACAACCAGTTCAGAATATAGTATGGCATTGTATCAATTGACTTAGACTATGTTACACTTGAGTGAACCCCCAATATTCATTGCAGATCTACTTATTCAAGATTACTGTACATAGTGTTTTGGCCACAGCTCTTCATTGGGAAACCAAAGCTAAAGGAGAAACATGCCTGAAAATATCAAATAGAAAACAGATTATGGGAAAGCATAATACAACTCCTTAATCCACATTAATCCTTTCTTTTCCACATATATTGGACTAGCCTATTACATGATCAAGATTTATATCAAAGGAATACTCACAGGAAGGAGCACTACAATTTTAAGTATAATTCATATAACCTGAATCATACTCTATTGAAATTAAAGTTCGTATAGACAACATTCAATGGGCATGTATTATTAACAAGAGACAATTTTTTTGCTGTTGTTGACCACTGAGACAAGGGTTAATAATTAATGCAGCTTTTGAAGTCAGAAAGTCGTTACCTTTAAGAACCAGGAGATATTGTAACTGCTAAATATTCTATTTGATCCTTTAAAATTTGCCTCACTCCTTGTATTCTCATTTCCAATATTTAGACTTTAATTTCTCTATAGGAGAATAAATACATCGTCCATATGCATAACTTCAGAATCAGCTCCTGGTGTGTTTTGGCCCTAATAAATGTTCTTTCTGAACCATGAGGCAATAAGTGATTATATGACCAGAAATGACTCTGTGAGCTGGATTTTTTCAATCCATGTATTCACAAGGCAGTTTTGTCTTTTCTACTCTGAAAATTTTAAACTCTAAATTTCAAAGTTTCTAGCACCATGGGTGGGAGTGTTGTTTCTAACTTTGGACACAGAGCTAAAATAAAACTGTTGTCATGACTGTAACATGATAATATAAGGAAGATTTGAAAATAAGAACTGGAAGGCAAGTTTAAATGTCCTTGATACAGCAGTAGTAGGATCTGACTTCCTGAGTGAATCAAATGACTGAAAATCAGCTATGTTCCACCATCTGTATGTCTATTTAAGATTAAATATGCATGTTCATGTTCAAGTCCAGCCTGATGAATGCCCAAAGATGAAATTCTAATATTCAGTCTCAGTAACAACCAATCACTTCAAGTTTGTATCTTTGAATATCCCCATTTCCATCCCTGTTCTTGGTAAGTTCTCTAAGCAGCCTCAGTTTTTTGGTCCAAGTGAATTGCAGTAAATATATCTCCATATTCCCTCATGTTTTGTCCACTCTTTAATATAGTTCTCACATGTACAGCCACTATAAGGATCAAAAAATAAAATTTCCCCTATATTCTGTTCCTCTTGCCCCTTTAATCCAGCTACCCTCTTGCCAAGAGAGACTCTTCAAGGTGAATGTTCCTCACCTCTGTGTGGGAACAGGAAACATTAAATTAAAGATGTGCGGTTGGGTTCCCACTGCTGGAACAACTCTGCACTAGCTCTTCCTGGGTTAATCCTTTCCTTCCAGAGATCTTTCCCCTATTTGCCCTTGGGTGCTATTGATGGGGTGTTCACCATATTCTTTGAAATCTTCAGGGTTTGGGTTTCTAGCATTTGCCTAGTCTGGTTATCCTGGGACAGACATATCTGATGCTTGAAAGGCAAGAAAATCAAAGAAATCTCCTATTTTAACAGGTTTATTGAGATGCAACTCACATGCTATAATTTGACCTACTTAAAGTGTAAAATTCAATGATTTTATACATTCACAGAGTTGGGCATCCATCACTACAATTTCAGAACATTTTCATTGGTCCAAATAGAAATTGCCATAATGATCAACAGTCACTCACCATTGTCCTTCAGTGTCTCCTAACCTAGCCCTAGGCAACAACAAAATAATTTCACTCTGTAGAATTGTCTATTCTGAGCATTTCATATAAATAGAATCATACACTATGTGGTCCTGTGTGACTAGCTTCTTTTACCTAGCATATGGCTTTCCAGGTTTATCCATGTTGTAGCCTGGCTCAGTGCTTCATTCATTAAACATATTTTTATAGGAGTTGCAGAGTGATGGCAAAATCAGGCATAAGGTACAGCATTCCCATATACCCTTCTCACCTACACAGGTTCCCTGTAACATTTTGGATTAGTGTGGTGCTTTTGTTACAACTGATGAAACAATATTATTAGAATTATGCTATTAACTTTAGACCACTGTGTATATCAGGAATTACTATGGTTCACTCTTTGTGTTGTACAGTTCTATAGGCTTGTTTTTAATGTGGGTAACTTATATACAACACAAATTTCCTTTTTTTTTTTTTTTTTACTTTCAAATTTGCTTTTATTATTTTGAGTTTCTGAAATTTCCATCTTAATATTTAAAACATTTTTATAGTAAACTGTCCATTTAGCTTGTTTGATTTCCTAAACAAGTTTTTTTTTCAAAATGCCATGTTTTACCTTTATATGTAAAGAAGTTTGTGGCGACAAATTTCCCTTTTTATCCTCTGTTCAAATATACAATCCAGCGGTATTAATTACATTCACAAAGTTCTTCCTCTGTCACCATTCTCCATTGTCCAGATTTTTCCATCACCCCAAACAGAAATTCTGTACCAATTAAACATTAACCCCCCATTCCCTCCCCCCACCCACAATCCCTGGTAACCTGTATTATACTTTCTGATATTATGAATTTGCTTATTCTAATTATTTCATATAAGGGAGATCAAAGAGTCTTTGTCTTTTTGTGTGTGGCTCATTTCATTCAATATGATGTCTTCAAGGTTCATCCATGTTGTAGCATGCATCAGAATGCCGTTCCTTTTTATGGCCAAATAGTATTTTTTGGTATGAATATACCAAATTTTGTTTATCCATTCAACTGTTGGTGGACACTTTGATTGCTTTCCTTTTTTGACAATTGTGAATAATGCCACTTTGAACATTGGTATGCAATATCTGTTCCATCTGCTTTCCATTCTTCTGGGTACATAACTAGATGTGGGATTGCCAGGTCATATCGTAATCCTATACTTAACTTTTTGAGGAAATGCCAAATTGTTTTCCACAGAATCTGTACCATTTTACATTCCCACCAACAATGAATGCATGTTCTCATTTCTCCACAATCTCTCCCACACTTGTTATCTTCCATTTTTTAAAATAGTATCTGTAACAGTTTGATATTATTGATGAATTCTAAAAAGTAATATTGGAATGTTTGTAAACTGGTCTTTTCCTCTGGGCATATTAGAGTGTATTGGATTCAGAGGTTTTACTTTGAATTGATTAAATAATGATTAAGGCTTTGATTGGGCCATGTCAGTAAGGCATTGCATCCCTTTCCCCTTGATGGGAAAAACTGTTTCATAAAGAAACTGTAACACAGAGAAAGGATGTTGGAGTTTTTGAACTGGAGCCCCAAGAAGTAAACACACAGAGACGCTTGGTCATGAGGAAGGAGAGAAGCCCCCCCACCGGGAAAAGAGATAAGCCATTTGCCTAATGGCCTACAACTGAGCCTGAAGAGAAACAGAACCCCAGGAAAAGAGAGAAAGCCCAGAGAGCCTGACCATGGAGCCTTAAGACGAGGAGGAAGGCTGAACGTCTGCAGCCATCTTGCTCCAGTATGTGGCAATAGACGGATGAAGGACGTAACTTATGCTTTATGGCTTGGTAACTGTAAGCTTCTACCCCAAATAAATACCCTTTATAAAAACTGACTGATTTCTGGTATTTTGCATCAGCATCTCTTGGATGACTAATAGAGTATCCATTCTAGTGGGTGTGAGAAAACACCTCATTGTGGTTTTTATTTGCATTGGCCAATGATATTGAGCAATTTTATGTATTTTTTGGACAGTTTTTGGACATTCTTTGGAGAAATGTCTATTCAAATCTTTTGTCTATTTTTAAACTGTGTTGTTCATCTTTTTCTTCTTAAGTTATAGGAATTCTTATACATTGTGGGTATTAAGCCCTTATCAGATATATGATTTCCAAATATTTTCTCCCATTTGTAGGTTGTCTTTTTATTTTCTTGATAAAATTCTTTGTTGTACAAACTTTAAAAAAAAATTTAAGTCTCATTTTTCTTTTTTCTTTTGTTTAAAGTCAAATAAACTACTAACACATGTTCCTGAAGGTGTTTCCCTATGGTTTCTTCTAGGAGTTTACTAACTTAGCTCTTATAATTAGGCATTTGATCCATTTAGAGCCCATCTTTATATGGTATGAGGGAGGGGTCCACCTTCATTCATTTGCATATGGCTATCCAGTTCTCCTAGCATCATTTGTTAAAACCTCATTTTTTAAATATTGTCAAATAATATTCCATTTTATGTTTATGCCACATTAATTTATCCATTCATCATTTGAGGGACATTTGGGTTGTTTCCTCTTGTGGGCTAATATGAATAATGTTGCAATGAATGTTCATGTACAAGTTTTTGTATGGAAATATGTATTCATTTCTCTTGGGTATATAACCTAGGAATAGAGCTGCTGGGTCACAAGGTAACTCAATATTTAACTTTTTGAGGAGCTGCCAGATTGTTACACAAAGTTGTTGTACTATTTTTCATTTACACCTGCAGTGTATAGGGGTTCCAATTTTCCTACATTCTTGTTCACTCCTGTATTTACATACCTTTTAAAAAATATTATACCATCCTAGTAGGATTAATATCTCATTGAACCTTTGATTCCCTTTGGGCTAACATCTGTTTTAGGAATTTAGTGAACACTTGCATATCTCCTTATTTTTGTGGTCAAAATACAGCCTTATTTTATTTATTTATTTATTTATTTATTTATCTATTTATTTATTTATTTATTTATTTATTTTTAAATATACTTAGATTACATAAGTGTTACACAAAAAATATAGGGATTCCCATATGCCCCACCTCGCATACCTCCCACAACCTCCCACATAAACATCCTTCATTAGTGTGACACATTCATTGCAAATTGATAAACACATCCTGGGGCTTTGCCATTAAGCAGGGACCATAGTTCACATTGTAGACCACACTCTCTCCCACATATTTCTGCATGTTATATGATATTAAATGGCCAATATCTGTCATTGCAATGACACTCAGGACAATTCCCAAGTCCCGAAAAAGCCCCTGTTTTACAACTGCTTTTCCCTCTCCCTGACCCCAGAGCCTCCAGTGGCCACTGGCTCCACATCAATGCTGTAATTTCTTCCACTGCTTGAATCACAATGTGTCTATAGTAGAATACCATTAAGTCCACTCTAGTCCATAGCTCTTTCCCCCATCCTGAGGAGTCTGGGATTGTGGTGTCCACTCCACCACCAATTGAGAGGGGCCTTATATCTCATGGGGAAGATGGATGGGATTATCCTGCCTGCAGCTGCAGATTCTCTCCATTCCCTGGGACAGCCATTGTTCATCATCATCTCCCCGCCAGGTGTCCTGGGTGAGTCTAATGAGCTGTAGTGGAGGAGTTGCTGCTCCACCGAGGTTACAGGCCCAGCTGGCACATGGACAACCCAAAGGCTCAAGTCTCTGTATGTACACCTACAAACTCCAGCACCAAGTATAGGTTTGAATAGAAGGGACAGATGAGCCATGTGCAGGGAAGACTAGTTGAGTCCAATTCTGTCACTCTCAGGAGCACAAACTCCAAAGTAGGGCCCACTGGTAATGCATAAACTCCAGAGCTATCTGCTCTGACATAGAACTTGGGTGTCTCCAGAGTCTTCAGGAGTCTGTATTCAAATTCTTGCCCATTGTTTATTGGATTATTTCTTTTTTATTATTGAATGTAAGAATTCACTATATATTCTATATCCAAGTCCTTTATTGGATATGACTTGCACCAACCTAGCCACCTCTCCCCACGACCAATGATCAGACTGGCCTGGGTGTGGGCACGAAGCATCAACACAGGTTCTCATTATGAGGTGGGCTCACCTGAATAGCTGCCTGGCAAATGGAAGCCAGGGTGAAGGATTTACTGTCGCTGCTGCCATGAGGACCCCTCAGTGATGAGGGTTTCCCTCGGCAGTGATGAGGCCACCAAAAGTTCTGGAAGGCTGGATGAGAGGAAGAGGCAGAGAAATAAGTGCCTGGGTAGGGTCCTCTCAACCCCAGGGAAGCCTAAAGCATGAGTGAGGGGGACCTGGGAGGAGAACAACATGTAGGAGTGTGAGATTTAGGAATGTTAGGGTCTGAGAGTGTCTTTTTTCCTTTGTTTTCCTGCATTCTGGGTGGCTTTTCTCTGCAGTTCCAGAGCTACAAGAAAAGTTTTGAGGTAGTCAGGATGGGGGTGGGAGTGGTCAGGGGCATCTAAGGAGCAAAGCTGGCAGTTTGGTCAAGAAAAAGAAAACCGGTCTTGTATGGGGTCCTGAGGCCCCTGCTATGAAGCATGAACTCTTTAGGTGCCAGATCATGAGGTGGTCCTGGGGCCCCAAAGAAAGGATCAAGGCATCTAGGGTAACACTCAGGGGACTCAAGGCCATGGCAGTCTACCAACCAGTACAGTAGTGCTTGAGCAGTTTCACCACTCTGCTGTTTTACAAGTTCCCACAAAGACTTTTTCTTACCTGTGGCTGACTCATGACATTAAACAGCTTGCATAGAAGCTCAGGGTAATGAGAAGACTCTTTCTGAGCTCTGCACAAAATGTATGAGGGGACATGCCATTCCTAGGAATGGGGTGGAGGTTGGGAGCAGATTTGGTCAAGGGGAAAGGCCTGAGCCAGGGAAGCAGCAATTCACCTAACTGCCCACATCCCCAATTCCTCTAGTGTCTGAAAGCCCCTGAGGCTTTCTTAAAACTATCAGTGAATGTGCAGGTGCTTATCTATTCCACAAGCTGTCCAGGCCCACTCAAGGCAAACAATATTATGGACTTTCAGTATTTACTTAACATTTTTTTTATTGAGCTATAATTTATCATGCCATAACTTCAGCCCTTTAAAGTGCCATATTCAGTGCTTTTTAGTACACTCATAAGGCTGTAAAACCATAACACTATCTCATCCCAGAATATTTTCATCGACTCCAGATGAAATCCTGGACCCAATAGCAGTCACTTTTCCCCCAACCACCCTCAACCCAGCCTCCAGCAACCACTAATCTATCTTCTGTGTGTCTGGATTTGCTAGTGCAGATCTTTCATATAAATGGAATCCTACAAGTGGCCTCTAGTGTCTGGCTTCTTTCACTTAGCATAATGTTCCTCAGGTCCTTCACCTTCTAGCATATGTCTGTACTTCATTATGTCTTATGGCTGATAATAGCCCATTGTATGGCTAAACCATATTTTCTTTGTCCCTTCATCATTTGATGGGCATTGAGTTGTTTGGACTTTTTGGCTGTTATGATACCAAACTTTTCCATATTTGGCCAAAAGGCCTTCCAATTGCTCCAATCATGGTTTGACTCTACCTGAGGGCTTTGGTGACTCCCATGCTCTCCAGTACACCATGGTTGTCAGGTTCCTCTCACATATTTCCTGGCCAAGACCTGGACTCACACACACCTCCTAGGTGCCCTCTTTTCTTTTCATGGAAAATAGTATTTAGAGACCACAACCTGGGCATCAGTGATGGATGTTGCTACCAGATTTTCTTTGCTTATAGGCCTGGTTCAATCAAGAGAGCTGGAAACTCTAAATTATTTACAGAGAAAATGGATTAGTTCAGACACATATTTCCTATTTAAAATGTAGGATTATTGCTTTTTACTCCCCTGATAAACCAGCCTGAAGTGGCCCCACAGCCCACAGCTAGGGCAGGCAGGAGGCTGGTGCAGGGTCCTGGGGCTCTGTGTTGTGCCAAGGGTTAAACCTTTAGCTGTGAACATGGGGAAGCCAGGGGAGGGCACACAGAAAGCTCAGGACAGGACTTGTTACCACCCAGACAGGAAGCCATTCATTAATTTAATTTATGGTGAGGTGTGTCTGTGCAAGACTGTGGTCCTCAGTCCAGGTGGCATTCCTTTCCCCCCTCAGGCCCTATCTTTCAACCCCTCCCAACAGGAATTGTCAACACCCCAATGACATAAGCAAAACACAAATTTTGGACAATGGATGCAGTCAACCCAGGGGCCTGCAAGCTCTAAGTCTCAGAGCCAAACTCCTCTTGAGGACAATCAGTAGCAACACAACTGAGAGTAAGTCGGAGATGCCCGAGATGGTGGACTTCAAACCACATGGCCCAAGACTTCACCTTGACCCACAGAAAAGTGTGTGGGGCCTCTGCTTACAAGGAATAAATATTCTTGTCTTGCCATTCAGAGCCCATGGGTGATGCCTCAGGCCCCAGACAGGGAGAAGAGGCCACCTGGTACCAAACACAGAAGCTGGGGCCTGCCAGGGATTTTCTATGTTAAGAAATTGCACAAGGAATGGCACGGCAGTGGGAAGCACTAGTTCATAGGGAGCAGTAGTGTTTATGAAACTAGGCCCAGCTGGTACCTGAAAAGCTGCATCTCAATCCTCTCAGTTCCTTCATAAGTATAAAGATTTCAGTGTCAAGGATAAGGATCCCAAAGCATGAAATCTAAGGTAAAGATTTAACCATGGGTCCTAGAGGGGGACTGAAGATGCAAAGTTCTGCTCCCCATGGACAATGTGCTATTAATCTTCCTCTGTCCTTTTTCTTTCCACATTAGAAGTTGTGTTCTAATTTTATCTGTACCTAGTGCTGGTGTAAATCTAGACTTTGCCCTCGAAAAATACAAGTTCCTATTTGGTGCTCAAACAAGACTTAGCCAAGAATCAGAAAATGTCTTCCCTACAAAGTAGTAGAAAGGCAGCCACTGCCTGACCAGGGTCAGGAAATGGTCCTGGCAAATGGAAGTACCTTCAACATCTAAATCCCATTAGTCCCCATGGGTGGTCTCTGCTCCTTTAGGTTTATTGATACTGAAATGCACATTTGCTCTGTGAAGGGGGATTTCTGTGTTTGCTTCATTAAGCCAGGGAAGAGTGGCTGGCTCTTTTCCCTTCTAAAATAAACTGATGACTCTGCATGACTTCTTCTTTGAATGAGCAGTGTGAGAGGCTTCAACTCTTTCCTGTTAACACAGTAAATGAAAGAACCAATCGTCAACTCTGATGATGTAACTGAAATGAGACTTAATAATAAAATATTCACATCTAACATTTACTATTTACAATAAATATTGCCCCTCCTCTCCTTCTCTATATATAATTTTTTGCTCTTATTCATAAATTCAAATGTTTTCCAATCTCACCCAAATCCTCCTTCCAACTAATCATGTTTTGCATAGTGTCATAAAGTCCCAGAGACAATGGTGTGTGGCCCTTGCAGTGGCATGAGATCTGAGAAAATTGTAACCTAGCTGGACCCCTCCTCACCCACTCGGTGAAGAGTGGGCTTGGTGAAGAGGCTCTCTCCATCCACTTCCAAGGAGTGGGGGATAGGGGTAGGAGTGAGAAGAAACTCCCTCATTCCTGAAAAAGGCTAACATGGGGGATGTTGTGTTGGGAACACTGGAATGTCACAGTCATCCAAAGGCTCCAGGTGAGAACCTCAGTGGTCCCCAAGTGAGTGACTGGTCACAGGAGCCCAGGACAGTCTGGGAGTGGCCCAGACTGGCTGGTGGGGAGGGAAGTGACTGCCTGGCCTGGCCCACTGTGGTTGGGGTCAGCAAAACTATTTGGCCATGCAGACCTGGGAAGGGGGACCCTAAAACTGGTGGGCACGAAGGGCCAGTGAGAATTTTCCCTTTAGGAAATTGCGTCCCTTCTGCTTTTTCCCCAGAAGGACTGAGATAGCTCTGTTCTTGACCTTGTCATCCATGGGTGTGTTCCAGTTCATGAGCAGAAAATGATACTTGGGTGAGGGATGTATAGCATAGTACACATTCGTGCTGTCTGGGATCTGTAGCACTGGGGAGTGGGACAGAGGAGTGGTCGGGTGTGTTCTGAGGGACCACAGAACACCCCAAACCTTTGTGCCCCCACAAGAGCAGGCCTCTGCCAGGCACCTGAATCTCCCAGTTCAACTCCAGGACCAAAAAGGAGCCCTAGGAATGATGCCTGCCTGAAGGAAGGACTCTGCAGAGGCACAGCTAAAAATTAAGGACATTTCTTTGAAAAGTGACAATGACTAATAACTGCCAACCTCAGAATGGAACTGCCAAGATGTCATCTACTCCCCCACCCCACCCCCTGCTGCCTTCTCTGCTTAGGATCTCAGAGCTGAAATCGGATTTCTAGAACCCAGTGCATGGCCCCTGAATCCAGCACTACCCAGGACAAGACCACTTGGGCCCAGTGAAGAGCAGCCCTGGCCCAGGCTTACGGAGCAGGGTTCCTGAAGGCCCCCATGACCAGGCAGTACTTGACACCCAGGAAGTATTTACACTTTGATACTATTTTCCTCTTTTTCTCCTGGCCTAGAGCCAGCTAGAAAGAAACACTGGGCTGAATTCCTGCTCTGGCCTCAGTGGTGTGGCTTCTCATCTCCTTTCTTAACCTCTCCTGTCCTCAGTCCTCCTGTTCTGTAGGATGGGTCCTTCTGCCCTATTTCACACCTCACAGCTCCCATTGGAAAGATGAGATAGGATTTAGAACCAACTTCTAGGAATGGTGGGAGTCATTTTAATTTGCCTGGGCTAATGGCTGGGAGAGGGGGATCAGCTCACTGACAAGAATACAGTTAATTTTATTGTGCACATATATACCATGTGTGCATACATTGGTTAATTTTCTCAACCCTTCGGGGAGTGAGAAAAAGCCCAGGTGCTTGAGAAACTGATCTAAGGCCTCAGAGCCCAGGACACTTGGCTCTGGGTCTGTGCTGTTCTTCTGGATTCTTTCCCTTTCCTATTTTCTAGAATACTGAGTCAACTCCCTAGGGACTCCTAAGTGGATATAGGAGATTTTGTCTAGTTTTCACAATCATAAAGCCATGGTCCATAGCATATTTGGTGCTTATGTCCATCAGTCCTGATGCATTTGGAGGTGCAGTCACCCCCTCCTGTCCAGAGGATGCCTTTCAGGTTGAGCCCGTCTGCTTGGCCACCTCTCTTCTCAAACAAAATTTTTTTTACAATGGCTATCATTGTCTGTCTTCCAGTCCTGTTAATTTCTCCCTTATTACCTGCATAGCAAGCCTGCATTGACTACAAGCTTATCTGTAGATATACTGACCTTTGGCCAAAGCTGTGGAATCTGTTAACTAAACCTAAATGGTTGTCAGTCATCAAAGGTTCAGAGTTCTTTCAGATATTTAATCCTATCTGCTTGGTTTTGTAGTGACAATAAGACTATGGATTTGCACCTGATATGGTAAACCTGGAGTGGGAAGGGGCATTTGATGGTGCAGCCTTGCCACATAGATTGAATGTGCCTACATGACCAGCTCACTATCAGAGTTGCCAACACCTCTGCAGATTTTGGGCTTATTAGCATCTCCCAATTTGTATATGTTGTTGGTAGCTTGAAACCTGGACTGAGCATGTGTCCTTTGTGACTTGTGGTGAATGGACAAAAATGTCCATGCCTGATGTTGTCGGTCCCTTGCAATGCATATTGTCTCCTTTGTCTGTTGTAAATCTCTAGCCTAAGTTTAAACTGCTTGAGTCCTGTGAGTCCTTTCAGCAACCAAACTCTTAAGGTGAATAATGTGTATAAACACATGATTTTAATAATCCTTATTTCTTCTCAGATCTAACTTCAATGTTCATGCCTGTATTTTCTTCATCAATTTTCAATTTCAAATGACTTACACTCTTTTAATATGTTCATGGTTTTACCTTATAATTATTTCATGATCATTGAGAGATTAATTTAAGTATTTGTCTTACATATTCATCTCATCTGTGTTCAGGATAATCAATCCATTTCACACTGCATTAATTACACTTGCTCTTTCTGTCGGCTTTACTCATAAGGCAAAACCCAAAGCTCTGCCTATTCTGGACCCATCCTCACTGTTGAACATGGTTTCAGAATAAGGCATGACCTTGCTGACTGGTTTAACTTAAATTTATTATCTAAGAGTGCAAGTGAGCATCAATATTGTTGCTTGATCTATTAAACTTGTTTCCCTTTCCCCTCAAATTCCAGCAGCTCTTCCATTGCACTTGGTTTAAAAAAGTAGTGCTATTCTAATTTCAAAGTAAGAGAATACATAAGACAAGGTTAGCAATTTCACACTATCAAATATAAAAAACAAATCAATCTGTACTCAGAGATTCTGTCTTCCTTCCTGATATCTTCTTAAAATATGTGAACTTCCTTGTTTCTATATAAAACCAATATATCCCCAGGATCATAATCTCAAAGTCTTTGCTCCTTCAATTATTCTAACTTATCTAAAGAACATAAATATTACCTGATCATTCTCACAAGCCTATACATGTCTTAAAAATAAAGCACTATATTTCTCCAAATATTCTATATTAATCTTAACTAACTTGTAGAAAACTTCTCAAATGGATTGTCTATTCTTATAACACAATGCTCTCTCCTACCACACTCTTGAAAATCCATTTACTGTAACATCCTGTACAGATAGTGTAAACTGGAAGAAATATGGAACTTTACTAAAAACAAAAATAGATGTGATTATGAATTTTGTCTATTCTGGGGGTTCCTTGCAGGACTGACATAAAGATTGGAATTCATTTCACCCATCTCAAGATAAGAGCAGCTTGACAGGTGGAAATTGATAAAAGCATTTGAAGACACTCTACCTGCAATAAGCAAAACATAATGGATCAAGCAGCAGAGAGACGTAAAAGCCTGCTCAGGACAAGGCTGAGGAATAAGATTCTTATTGGAGTAAGGGCCTCCTGGAACTAACATGAACCCTGGGGTATCCAGGGTTCTTGTGCATGCCCAGTATTGGAAACATGGCCCTAAGATTGCACTTTTGGCTGATCTTTAGGATCCACAGAAGAAAGAAGTGAAGATCAAGCCAGAATAGGGGGCAACCAGGCTTCATATGAAGGAGTGTTGCAGCTCAGAGCCAACCTGCAAAAAAAGAGGTATTTTAGTATTTTCTTTTCAGTTCTTGGCATTGAAGGAAATAACTGCCAGGTCTCTGGCTGACTGCTGAGATAAGGAACAAGAGGCCTCAGAGACAGCACATGTATTCATTCACATGACAATGAATACAGTTTTTCAAAAATAATTGGAAATGTCACAAAACAGACACCTGCAGCCACTTGTATATACATGTAAATATATTTATGACAAAATAAGAAAGAAATACTCATAACAATACATGCATCATTTCTGCAGCTAGACACAAGGTCATATTGGTATTTATAAGCACTTTTTTTCCCCTGCTCATTTCATATTCCCTTTGCCCTCGAAATACACTTTAGATGGATATGGTTCTTTTTCTGGTGGGGTAATCTAAATATGAAGTATTTTTCGTTATTTTTTATCCTTTATTTTGCTTTTTAATTAGAGAATTTGCAGGTTTACAGAAAAGTCATGAATAAAATACAGAGTTACCATATACCACCCTATTATTAACACTTTGCATTAGTTTAGTACATTTTTTACACTTCATGAAAGGTCATCTACTACAGAAGGGCTCACCATTTGCATTGTGCAGTCCCATGCTTCCTTGTTTTTTATTGTTTATATTCTAGTAACACATATACCACCTAAACTTTCCCCTTTTAAACAGTACTGACATATGCAATTGTGTTGTTAATTATATTCATGTTGTGCTACCATATCACCATCCATTACCAAAATTTATGATCAAATCAATTAGAAATTCTGTACAATTTAAGCATTAACGCCTCATTCCCTACCTGATCCCATCCCCTACTGACAAATATTCTATATTTTGGCTGAGTTTACTTATTCTAATTAATTAATAAATTTGAGATTATATAATAAATGACTTTGTGCATCTGGTGTATTTCACTCAGCTTTGATGCCTTTAAGGCTCACCCAGTTATTGTATATATCAGAATTTCACTTCTTTTTACATCTGAAACTATTCCATTATATGTATATATTACCAAATAGGAGGAGATGCAGAACATGAAATAACTGGAAAAGGATGTCCAAGTAAACATTATGAACCAAATAAATGAAGTGAAAGAAGAGATAAAAGATATTATGACATAGAGAAACATACAGAAGAAATTGTGAAGATAAGTAAAAACATAACAAATCTAGTCTTGATGAATGGCACAACACAAGAAATAAAAAATATGCTAGAAGGATATAACAGCAAACTTAAAGAGACAAAGGAAAGCATTAGTGACATTGAAAATAATATATCTTAAATTGTACAGATAGTAGAATATAGGTAAAAAGATTTAAAAAATCAGCTGGGACACAGAAAATTGAATGACAACATGAAATGCACAAATAAATGCACTATAGGTATCCCTGAGGGAGAAGAGAAGGGAAAAGGGACAGAAAGAGAAGTGGAGGAAATAATCACGAAAAATGTCATACGTCTTCTGAGGGACATGGATATACATGTGCAGGAGCACAGTACACTCCAAACAGTATAATACTAAAAGGCCTACCCCCAAGACATATACTTATCAAATTGCCTAATGCTCAAGACAAAGAGAGAATACTGAAAGCAAGAGAAAAAAAACTCTTCACATACAAGGGAAGTTTAATAAGATTAAGCAGTGATTTATCCCCTGAAACCATAGAAATAAGTAGGCAGTGGTATGACATACGTAAAGTGCTAAAAGGAAAAAAAAAAAAAAAAAAAAAACTAACAGCTAAGAATTCCTGTATCAAGCAAAAATGGCATTCAAAACTTAGGGAGAATTCAAAATATTCACAGATAAACAGAAAATGAGAAAGATTGTCAACAAAAGACATGCCCTTCAAGATATACTAGAGGGAGTTCTGAAGATTGAAAGGAAAAACAGGAAAGACAGGACTGAAGGAGAGTGTGGAAGGAAAATTACTAGTAAGAATAATTAAAAACATAAAAAAACGAGATAAAAATAAAATAGGATATATACAAACCAAAAGAAAAACTAGCTAATGTAAGTATTGCCTTAACAGTAATATTGAATGTTAATGAATTAAACATTCCAATCAAAAGGAATAGATTGGCAGAATGGATAAGGAAATATAACCATCTATATGCTGTCTACAAGAAACTCACCTTAAATCCAGGGACATAAGGAGGTTGCAAGTGAGTGGTTGAAAAATGATTTTATATGCAAAAATTAAACAAAAATGAATAGGATTAGCTATACACATATTGGACAAAATAGACTTTAATTGCAAAACTATTCTTTTTAATTGAAAAAGGAGGACTCTATATATTAATTAAAGGGGTAATCTATCAAGAAGAAAGAACAATCATAACCATTTATGCACATAGCCAGGGTGCCCAAAAATGAGACAAAAATTAGAAAAACTAAGGGGAGAAATAGACACCTCTACAAATACAGTGGGAAAATTTAATATATAATTACCATCATTAGACAGAATATCTCAACAGAGGGCCAATAAAGAAACAGAGACCTTGAATAATAAATTAGAATATTTAGACCCAATAGATTTATACAGAACATTACATCCAAATATACAAGGATATACATTCTTCTCAACTGCATATGGATCATTCTCCTGGATAGACTACATGCTAGGCAACAGAGCAAGTATCAACAAATTCAGAAAGATTGAAACTATACAACATAATTTCTCCTACCCTAATGGAATGAAGCTGGAAATTAATAACGGACAGAGAAACAGGCTAGGCACAAATATATGGAAGTTAAACAAAACCCTCTTAGGCAATCAGTGGGTTAAGGAGGAAATTGCAAAAGAAATCAGTAACTACCATGAAACAAATGAAAACGAGAACCCAACAATATCAAAATCTATGAGATGCAGCAAAAGCAGTGCTGAGAAGGAAATTTACAGCCATGATTGATTAGAAGGTAAAATGAAATAAAATTGAAGACCTAACTGCAAATATGGAAGAAATAAAGAAAAAGAAAATAACCACAAAGCAAGCAGAAAGAAGGAAATATCAACTATTATAGCAGAATTAAATGAAATTGAGAATAAAAAAATACAGTAGAAAAAATTAACAAAACCAAAAGCTGGTTCTATGATAAGATTTATAAAATTGCCCATCCCTTAGCTAGACTAACAAAGAAAAAACAGAGAAGTTGAAAATACATGAAAGAAAAAATGAGAGAGATGATTTCACCACTTATCCCACAGAAATAAAAAGTATCATAAGAGGGAACTTTGAAAACTTGTAAGTGAAAAATATGCATAACTTAGATGAAATGGACAAATTTTTAAAAACACACAAGCAGCCACATTGATGTAAGAAGAAACTGATGACATCAGGAGACCAATCAAAAGTAACAAGATTGAATTAGTCATCAAAATACCCCAACTAAGAAAACACAGCATCAGGTGACATCATAGGTGAATTCTACAAAGCATTCCAAAAAGAATTAACACCAATCCTGCTTAAACTCCTAAAAAAAATAGCAGTGGATGGAATATTACCTAACTCATTCTATGATGCCAACATCACCCTAATACCAAAGCCATGTAAAGATGCCACAAGAAAACTACAGAACAATCTCTCTAATGAATCTGGATGTTAAATTTTCCAATAAAATACTTGCTAAAATTATCCAACAGCACATCAAATGAATTATATACAATAATTAAGTGGTTTTAACCCTGGTATGCCAGGACGATTCAACATAAGAAAAGCAACCAATGTAATAAACCACATTAACAGAACAACAGGAAAAAAATCACATGATCATCTCGCTTGATTCATAAAAGAATTTGAGAAAATACAGCATCCTTTCTTGATAAAAACAATTCAAAATATAAGAATAGAAGGAAACTTCCTCAACATCATAAAGGGTATACATGAAAAACCCAAAGATAACATCATATTCCATGCTGAAATTCTAAAGGCTTTCCCTGTAAAATCCGGAAAAAGACAAGAATGCACATTGTAAGTACTTTATTTAACATTGTGTTAGAAGTACTTGCCTAAGAACCTAGGCAAATAAACGAAATGAAAAGAATCCAAATTAGAAAGGAAGAAGTATAAACCTCACTATTGGCATATGATATGATTCTATACATAGGAAACCATGAAAAAGTCTTCAAAAAAGCTTCTAGACTTGATAAATGAATTCAGTAAAGTGCTAGAATATAATATCAACATGCAAAAATCACAGTATTGGGGAGGGGTGGACCTGGGCCATGACTCTAAAGCATGTGAATATGTTGCTGTCTTGGTGGGCTGATAGCCACACAATAACAAAAGGAATATTGAATTTCTATCCTGGGGAGTCCTGCTACATTCTCTAATAGAGTATCAAGAATGCCCCATGTACATGGTCATTGCCTAGCAAAGGAGAACAGACCATTATGCCAGGACCATGATATTGATTATTGTTCTCATGAACCATTCTTGTGAAATTGAAACTAAGCCTGGTATTATATATTGCCTAAGAGTTATCTCCTGAAAGCTTCCTGGTTGCTCAAATGTTCCCTGTCTCTAAGCCAAACTCAGGATATAAACACACTACCTTCATCCATGTTTTGGACATCACTCCAGGGGATAAGCTTTCCTAGCACCAAGGGATTAATACCAAGCACCAAGTAGTGATGCATCTTTAAAAATACCTTTGCCAACAGTGGGAGGTATTAAATACAAATGAAATTTTATGGTTAAGAGATTTCAAAGTGAGTCTGGATTTCATTCTGGAGGTTACGCTTAGGCACGTCTCAGCAGGATCTCATTGACTGCCACAGTAAACAGTGCCTTAAATAGTGGGGTTCCTCAGGTCTCTAGAGACATCTAGACGCTACAAGCATGGCAGACAATCTCAGGAATTTGGCACCCTCTCAGTGGGCCTTACTTTGGAATATTTGATCCCCAATGTAACAGAGATAGACTCATTTATATTTTCCCAGCACATGGCTCTTAGGTACCTATTATTTGAACCTGTAATTAGCACTACACTTGTTAATTATATGTCCCAGAAAATTAAAACTTCAGTCTGTTCATATGGTAGTTGAGCCCTGAATCTCAACAGAGTTGCAACATTTACTCTCCAGTTCATTGGACTCACCCAGGACTACTTACAAAATGATGACAATGGGCAACACCCATCTCAAAAAACAGAGAGTTTCTAGAACTGCAGGCAAGACAGTTCCATCCATCATCTCCATACTGATCTCCTCTCTCTATCAGAAACATATTGGGCTTCACCATCACAAAATCCTCAAGATTGGAGAATGAACCATGGACAAAAATGGACTTATATTTTTCTATTATTGTTCTATTTTAAACATTACTATTCAAGCAATGGAAAAACTTATATCATAGATATAAAGGCAATGGCCACAATAGTTTCTGAGGGGAGGGAGAGGGAAGAGTAGGTGTAATATGTTGACAATTTGGGGACTTTGGAATTGTCCTTCATGATGTTGCAATGATGGATACAGGCCATTATAGCTTTTGTCAAAATCAATAAAATTTTGTGGGGCAAACTGTAACTATAATATAAACTATAGTCCCTGGTTAGTAGCAATGCTTCAATATGTATTCATCAATTGTAACAGATGAATCACATTAATGAAAGATGCTGTTAATGGGTGAAAGTGGGGGAAGGGTGGAATATATGGAAGTTTTTGACATAACATTTATGTAATATAAAGCCTTTTTTAATATAGAAATTTTAAAAATTAAAAATTAGTAGTATTTCTGTATCCCAATAATGAGCAATCTGAAGAGGAAATCAAGAAAATATTCCATTTACAATGCAACTAAAAGAATCTAGGAATAAACTAACTAAAGTGTAGAGGACTTGTACACAGAAAATTGCATAAAATTGTTAAAGGAAGTCATAGAATACCTAAATAACTACAAGAATATTCCATGTTCATGGATCAGAAGACTAACCAACATTAAGATGTATGTTCCACCCAAATTGATTTACAGATTTAACACAAAATAAAAATTACAGCAGCATTTTTCCTGAATTGGAAAAGCTAATTATAAAATTTATTTGGAAGGTAGGGCAAGGGGTCCTGAATATCCAAAATATATTGAGAAAGAAAAATGAATTGGAGGAATCACACTACCTGACGTTAAAACATACTACAAGTCTACAGTGGTCAAAACTGCATGGTATTGTCACAAAGATAGACATACTGACCAATGGAACTAAATTGAGAGTACTGATATAGAGCCTTGTATATAGGGTCAACTGATATTCAAAAAGGCCACAAAGCCCACACAACTGGGACAAAATGACCTCTTCAATAAATGGTGCTGGGAAAACTGGATGTCCATATCCAAAAGAATGAGAGAGGATCACCATCACATGCCCTATATGAAAGTTAACTCAAGATGGATCAAAGATCTAAATATAAGTGCCAAGACCAGAAAGCTCCTATAAGTAAATGTGGGGAAGCATCTATGAGATCTTCTAGTTGGAAATTGTTTAATATATTTTACTCTTAAAGCATGAGCAAGGAAAGAAAAAAGAGATAAGTGGAACCTCCTCAAAATTAAAAACTTTGCACTTCAAAGAGCTTGCCAAGAAAGTGAAAAGGCAGCGTACAAAATGGGCTATTACTATTTACTATTACTGTAACACAGTTTAATTCAGCCTTCAAATTTGACATACATTTTGTGGCTTTGCTATTAGATGAATATATATGTATAATTTTTTAGTCTTCTTTTTTTCCCAGCTGTCCTCTAGCTATTTTTTAAAAAGAAACTTTAGATTTCATAAATGTTACATAAAAAATATAAGAAATAATAGTAAGTCTACTTCAGTCCATTGCTCATTACCCAATTTTGAGGATTTTAAGATGGTGATGCCCACTCTATCTCTAATTGAGATGGGGCTTAGATCCCATGGGGCAGATGGATGGAATTATCTTACTTGCTGTTGCACACTCTCCATTCCTTGGGATGGGTGTTCATTGCCTGGGTGAATCCAGTGAACTAGAGAGAGTATGTGTTGCAACTCTGCAGAGATTCAGGGCCTGCCATGGGACATGACTCCTGAGGATAAGCCTCCCTGGCACTAAGGGATTATTAACAAGCAACAACTAACAATGCAACTGGAAAAAGACCTTGACCACAAGAGGGAAATGGTAAATATAAATGAGTTTTTATGGCTAAGAGATTTCAATGTATGTCAGAAGGCCAGAGGTTTCACTTATGCACGTCTTAGCAGGATCTCATTGACTGCCACAGTAAATAGTGTTTCAAATAGCAGGGCTCCTGAGGGCTCTAGAGACATCCAGACACTATAGGTAGGGAACACAGCTCAGCAGTTTGGTGCCCTGCCAGTGAGCCTTACCTTGGAATGTATGCTTCCCAGAGTGACAGAGTTGGATTCATTTCTGGTTTCCCTACACATGGTTATTCTGTCCCTTCTATTTGGACCTATAGTTAGTACTGTACTTGATAGATGTATGTCCAAAGGACTTAAATCTTTGGTCCATCCACATGCCAGTTTGGCCCTGAATTCCAGCAGAGTTGAATCTTCTTGAATTGATCCCTTTATCAGTATATCTTCTTTGTCCCCTGTAACAGTTTTTATTAGATTAGTTAAGGTTTACAGAAAATCATACAGTAAGAACTGTTTTCCCACATACCCCTTTCACACCTCCAATTTTCTTTATCATTAACATTTTACATTAGTGTGTTACCTTTGTTATAAATAATAATATATTATTATCACTATAGCATTAACAATAATCATTATACACACTGTCCTATATCCCTCTGTCACCTGCCTTTTTGTTGTACTTATTACATATTATATCTTCACATTCTGTGTATCTGAAACCATAAATTTATAATTACTTTGTATGTACTTGAACTTTAGAACTGTAAGAAGAAATGAAAGAATATACAAAAGTACAATATAATTTTACTGGTGTGTATAATAGTTACATTTACCAGAGATTTTAACGTTTTATGTGAATTTGATCCACTGACAAGTATGCTATCACTTCATTCTGAAAAACTTGCTTTAGCATATTTCTGATTTCTTTTGTTGGAAATGGAGGTAATTTGTCTTTATACCCTTCTACTTTTCAGTGTAAACTCTTACAATTTTCAATTTCTCTCAATGGACTGCTTAATCCTATTACACCATCATCATTCACTATCATTCATTTCAAAGTATTTTTTTAAATTTTACTTGTGATTTCTTTTTGATTCCCAGATTGTTTCATTATATGTTGTTTAATTTCAAAATATTTTTGTTGTTGCTTATATCTAAGTTATTTCCATGCAGTCAGAAAACAAATGTTAAATCCAATCATTTAAAAATTTACGGAGGGTTGATTAGTGTTTAATATGGCATCCATCTTGATATATTCTCAAGGGAAAGGACAAATAAAAATGCAAAATTTGCTACTATGTACCTCCAGAATTTTTAAGTGAACACATCTGGCAACAATTAAAGATTGAGAGGATTTTGCACATCATAAACTCTCATTTATTTTGTTTATAGTGTGAAACATTTTAATCATTTTACAAATGAATATTTTCTCATAAAGCTAAGTATAACCTATTATATGTACCTGAAGTTTCAGTCTTCATTATTTACCTAATGGAATGAAAAATATGTCCATAGAACTAGTACAAGAGTTTCCATAGTAACTTTATTCTTAGTTACTAATACATTAAAATGTATTAGTAACCAAAGGAATCCACCAAAGGAACATTGAGAAGCAAACTGTGAAATATTTATAAAATATAATTTTACTAACAATTGTACACTGAAAAGCATGGATCAATGTCAAAAACACTACCAATTTAAAAATAGATCCTTGCAGAAAAGATTAACAACGGAGCAAGAGCCTTTGGGACATCCATCTGGAGGGAGCTGGACAAGAAGAGATTGCTCAAAATAAAACGGTGAGTTTTTAGCCCTGAGCTGGAAATCACAGATACATCGGCTAAGCCCCACCTCAGGGCAAAGGGCTAGGTTGAGCCCTGACTCCAGCCGGCAACCCAGAGAGAGGGATCATTCTCCAAGAGTGGGATGGTTCTGGCAAAGGGTGGAGAGGGGTTTGTTTCTATGAATTTGGTTACCTGGACCACCTTAGAGCTTAGGGGAGCACACCAGCCAGTTTGAAGTGGCACCAGGCTGAGGGGAGAGGCAAATCTGCTGAGGAAGCCTGATTTACCTAACTGCCCTGGGATATGGAAGCTTGGTTTGGGAGAGGGTGGACTCAGCCACTTTTAAACTTCTGCACTGAGGACTATCAGTGTTTCAGCTCCCCTAAGGGAGTCAGGAAGTGGGAAGTGTTTGATAAGTTTCCACAAGCTTATTTAGGGTCCCCTGGGAGGAGGGGGTGGTCTAGAAGAAGCTTGTAAACCATTTCAGTAGGGTGAACTCAGTAATCAGGGTCCCATTTGAATTTCAAAAGGGAACTCAACCTGACCAGTAGAGGGGAGAGGGCATCTGCTCTTACAGCCTGCTGAATCCTGCTGCCACAGAAGAGTAAAACCTTCACAGGGGAAAGTGACTAAATAGTTTCTGAAGAGATGAATGACCCAAATAGTAAGTTAGCTCAGTGGAGGAATTTCTGTCTTGAATATATGAGGTCCCTAGTTCGTGTCCCAACTCCTCTAAGAGTAGTGAATCACCAGGATATCTAACATCTAGCTGATTACGTCGCACAGGGAAAACAAAGACATTATTGTTGTATTAACTTCATTTGGGTCCCTCAATTCTTAAAAAAAAAAAGATTACTTAAAAAAGAAATTTAACTTAGTTTATTCACTAAAATCCACCTCAAAACCTGCAGAGAGAAGCCTGCAGGGTAATTGATTGATAAACACAAGTAGCCTGATAAGCTCCACAAGGGCCCAAGAAGGAATGCTATTCTTCCTTTCCTTTGTTTGATTGCTTGCTTGTGTGTTTGATTGGTATTTTTGTTTGTCTGTTTCTTACTTTTTTTCCTCTTCCCTGCCCCCACATTTTTTTTTTAAATTAGGTGTTGCTAGCTTGTTTCCTCTTTGCTATGTTTCTTCTACCTTGATTTCCCATTTGCTGTGTATATTGATTTTGTCTACCAATGCTATCTCTTTTACTTCCTTCATCTTTCTATCTTGTGTTTTTTGTTGTGATTCTTACATTCCACCTTTTTAAATTATCCTCAACTTTATTGTTTTTGATTTCTATCTTGTCTATTCTGTTTTCTTATTTTATTCTTTTAATTAACTTTCTCCTTTCAGCCCTTTCTTTACTCTTTCTCTTTCTCTTCATCATTCTGGCCTTTTAAATCATTCTATATATTTTTCTCTATTTGGTTTCCCATTCTTTTTTTTTTTTTTTTTTTTTTTTGGCTGTCAGTGCATTTATTTATTTATTTATTATTATTATTATTTATTACTGTGGGTAAAAATCAAATTTTTCACAATACAAACCAATATTTGTAAAATTATATATAAATATATATGCATATATGTGCATTTGCTTAAATAAATGTTATTTTATATATATATTAAAAAGATGATTAGATTACATAAATGTTACACAAAAATTACAGGGATTCCCATGTTCTCCAACTCCCACACCTCCCATAACATCCCACATAAACATCTTTCATTAGTGTGGCACATCACCTGCAATGGCTATACACATTCTGGGGCTTTGCCACTAAGCATGGACCATAGTTCACATTGTAGACCACACTCTCTCCCACACAGTTCTGCAAGGTATATGCTGATGTAAAATGGCCTATATCTGTCATTGTAATGTCACTCAGGTTAATTCCCAAGCCCTGAGAAAGCCCCTGTATTGCAACTTGATTTTCCCTTCCCTGCCTTGAAAGCATCTAATGGCCACTGGCTCCCCATTAATGTTGTAATTTCTTCCATTGCTTGAATCACAATACGTCTACAACAGAATACCATTAAGTCCACTCTAGTCCATAGCTCTTTCCCCAATCCTGAGGAGTCTGGGATGGTGATGTCCACTCCACCTCCAAGTGAGAGGGGGCCCATATCCCATGGATATGATGGATGGGATTATCCTGCCTGCAGCTGCAGGCTCTCTCCATTCCCTGGGATGGCTGTTGACAATCATCACCTCCTCACCAGGTCCCTATTACTCTGCACTGCTTACATGAGTTAAATATTCATTTTACTAAGACTTATATGGCTCCTCTTTGAACTTTTGTTATTATTACTATTATCCTTTTTCTTTTCTTACATCTTTCAATTTCTATGGCCCTAATCTTTTTCCTTCAAAGGAACATAGAAAACAGCAAGGAAATAAAAGAAGAAGAACAAAATGTCAAAGAGAAAACAACAACCACACAGAGCCACCAGCTAAATAAAACTCTAGAGCAGCGACAGAAGCTACCCAACTGAATAAACTCATCAAGATAAAAGGATGACGAGAAGGTGACAAAAAATTACAAACTATTCTGAGAAACAGGAAGACATGAACCAGTTGAATGAACAAACTGAAAGCCAGGAATAGATGCAGAAGATCCAACAACTAATCAAAGCTGTCCAAACAAATATCATGGATCAACTTAATGAAGTGAAGGAAGAGATTAGGGATATTAAGAAGTGACTGGGAGAACATACTGATGGAACTGTAAACACACATAAAAATATAACAGATATGATGGTGATGAATGGCACAATAAAAGAAAACAAAAAGATGCTGGAATCATATATAAGCAGATTTGAACAGGCAGAAAAAAGAATTAGTGATGTGGAAGGCAGTACATATGAAATCAAACAGATAGTAGAAGAGATAGATACAAAGATAGAAAAAATACAGAAGGTGCTTAGGGATTTAACCAACAACAAAAAAGACCCAAATATACACATTATAGGCATCCCAGAGGGAGAAGAGAAGGGAAAGGGAACAGGAGTAGTGTTGATGGAAATAATGGATGAAAACTTCCCAACCTTATTGAGGAAGATAGATGTACATGTCCAGGAAGCACAGCACACCCCAAGCAGTATAAACCCCAACAGGCCTACTCCAAAACATATACTTCTTAAAATATCCAATTCTCAAAACAAAGAGAAAATACTCAAGGCAGCAAGGGAAAAGAGAACCATCACATACAAAGGAAGCACAAAAAGATTAAGTGATGATTTCTGATCTGAAACTATGGAGGGAAGAAGACAGTGATCTGACATAGTCAAGTTACTCAAAGAAAATTACTTCCAGCCACGAATTCTCTATCCAGCAAAGCTGTCATTCAGAAATGATGTAGAGTTCAAAATATTCACAGATAAACAGAAATTAAGAGAATATGCCAATAAGAAGCTTGCACTTCAAGAAATACTAAAGGAAGTTCTACAGGTGGAAAGGAAAAAACAGGAGAGGGAGAGTTGGAGGAGAGCGTAAGAACAATTAAAAAGACAAAAAGAGAAATAAAAACAACATATGACATACATAAACCCAAAGAAAATATGGCTGATGTAAGAAATTCATTGAGAGTAATAACACTGAATGTTAATGGATTAAACTCGCCAGTTAAGAGACACAGATTGGCAGAATGGATAAGGAAATTTGACCCATCTATATGTTGTCTACAAGAAACCCACCTTAGACACAGAGATTCAAGGAGGCTGAAAGTGAATTGGCTGGAAAACAATTTTACAAGCAAACAATAGCCAAAAAAGGGCAGGATTAGCTGTCCTAATATCGGACAAAATAGACTTTAAATGCAAAACTATTGTAAGAGACAAAGATGGACACTATATATTAGTAAAAGGGGTAATCTTCCAAGAATAGGGAACAATCATAAATATTTATGCACCAAATCAGGGTGACTCAAAATACATGAGGGAAACACTGGAAAACTAAATGGAGAAATAAATGTCTCTACACTTATAGTGGGGGACTTTAATACACCATTATCATAATTAGATAGAACATTTAGACAGAGAATCAATAAAGAAACAGACTATGAATAATATGTTAGAGGACCTGGATCTAATAGACATATACAGAACACAACACCCCAATACAGCAGGATATACATTTTTCTCGAATGCACATGAATCATACTCCAAGATAGACCACATGTTAGGCTACAGAACAATTATCAATGAATTCAGAAAGATTGAGACTATAAAAAGTAAATTCTCTGACCACAATGGAATGAAATTGGAAATCACTAAGGGTCAGAGAATCAGATTAGGCAAAATGATATGGAAGTTAAACAACACACTCTTAGATAAAGAGTAGGTCAAGGAGGAAGTCTCAAAATGAATCAGTAAGTACCTTGAAAGGAGTGAAAATGACAACACAACATATCAGAACCTATGGTATGCTGCCAAAGCTGTACTGAGAAGGAAATTCATAGCCATAAATGACTATATTAAAGAAAAAGAAAGAGCTAAAATTGACTCCTAACTGCACCACCTGGAGGAATGGAAAAGCAACAACAAACTCACCCAAAGGAATAAAAATAAGGAAATAACTAATATTAGAGCAGAACTAAATGAATTAGAAAATAAGAAAGCACTAGAAAAAATAAACAAGACCAAAAGATTCTTCTTCAAGAAGATTAATAAAATTAACAAACCTTTAGCCAGACTAACAAAGAAAAAGAAAGAGCAGATGAAAATACACAAAATAAGTAATGAGGAAGGGGATTTCACTACTCACCATACAGAAATACAGAGTAGAAAAATTAAATGCCAACAAGAATGATAATTTAGAGGAAATGGACAAATTCTTAGAAAATCACAAGCACGTACATTGATGAAAGAAGAAATTGATGAACTCAACAGTCCAATTACACGTAAAGAGATAGACTCATTCATCAAAAATCTCCCAATTAAGAAGAGTCTAGGACCAGAAATCTTCACAGTTGAATTCTACCAAACATTTTGGAAGGAGCTAACACCAATCCTGCTTAAGCTTTTCCAAAAAATAGAAGTAAAAGGAACATTGCCTAACTCATTCTATGATGCCAACGTTACACTAATACCAAAGCCAAAGAAAGATACCACAGGAAAGAAAATTACAGACCTCTCTCTGATGAACCTAGATGCTAAAGTCCTCAACAAAATACTTCCTAATAGCATTCAACAACATATCAAAAGAATTATACACCATCACCAAATGGGTTTCATCCCAAGTCTGCAAAGATGGTTCAACATAAGAAAATCAAAGAATGTAATACAACATATAAACATATTGAAAGAAAAAAAATCTCATGATCATCTATGTAGTTTCAGAACAAAACATTTGACCAAATAGAGCACTCTTTCCTGAAAAAAAAAAACACTGCAAAAATAGGAATAGAAGGAAACTTTCTGAACATGATAAAGGGTATATATGAAAAACCCAAAGCTAACATCATCTTCTATGTTGAAATCCTAAAAGCCTTCCCTCTGAGATGGGGAACAAGACAAGGATGCCCACTATCACAATCCTATTTAACATTGACTTAGAAGTACTTGCTCAAGCACTGAGGCAAAAAAAGAAATCAAAGCCATCCAAATTGGAAAAGAAGAAGTAAAAATTTCATTATTTTTGCAGACATGATCATATACATAGAAAGCCCTGAGAAATGAACCACAAAGCTTCTAGAACATATGAAGGAGTTCAGTAAAGTTGTAATATGTAAGATAAATGCTCAAAAATCAGTAGCATTTCTGTACACTAATATTTAGCAATCTGAGGAGGAAATCAAGAAAAAAATGCCATTTACAATAATAACTAAAAGAATCAAATATCTTAGAATAAATTTAACTAAAGATGTAAAGGGCTTATATACAGAAAATTACACTACACTGTTAAAGGAAATAAAAGAAGACTTAAATTAATATAAGAATATTCCCTGTTCATGGATAGGAAGACTAAACATCATCAACATGTGTATCCTTCCCAAACTAATCTACAGATATAATGTAATCCCAATAAAAATCAACACTGTATTTTTTAAAGAACTGGATGAACTAACTACAAAATTAATTTGGAAGGGTCAGAGGCCCCGAATGGCCAAAGGCATATTGAAAAAGAAAAATGAAGTTGGAGGTATCACACTACCTAACTTTAAAACATACTACAAAGATAGAGTGGTCAACACTGTATGGTGTTGGCACAAGGATAGACATACTGACCAATGGAACCGAATTGAGAGTTCTGATATAGAAACTCACATAAACAGTCATCTGATATTTGACAAGGCCACCAAGCCCACTCAGTTGGAAGAGAATAGCCTTTTCAACAAGTGGTGCTTAGAAACCTGGATATCCATATCCAAAAGAATTGTAGAGGAACACTATCACACACCTTATACAAAAATCAACTCAAGATGGATCAGAGATCTAAATATAAGAGCCAAGACAATAAAAACCTTGGAAGATAATATAGGGAAACATCCACAGGACCTTGTAATATGAAATGGTTTCATGAACTTCACACCCAAAGCATGAGCAGCAAAAGAAAAAAATAGATAAATGGGATTTCCTCATATTTAAAAACTTTTGTACTTCAAAGGATGTTATCAAGAAAATAAAAAGCCAGCCTACCCAATGAGAGAAAATATTTGGCAACCGTATATCTGATAGGATCCTAATATCCTGCACCTCGAAAATAAAGACAAACAACTGATTTAAAAGATGGTCAAGTGACCTGAAAAGACGCTTCTCCAAGGAAGAAATACAAATGGCTAAAAAGCACATGAAAAAATGCTCAACATCGCTAGCTATTAGGGAAATGCAAATCAAAACTAGAGTGAGATACCATCTTACACCAATTAGATTGTTGGCTATTAACAAAACAGCAGACTATAACTGATGGAGTGGATGTGGAGTAATGGGAACCCTCATCCACTGCTGGTCCGATTGTGGAATGGTTCAGCCACTGTGGAGGACAGTATGGCAATTCCTCAAAAACTAACTACAGATCTTCCATATGATCCAGCGATTTCATTGCTGTGTATATATGCAGAAGAATTGAAAGCAAAGACACAAACAGATATATGCAAACCAATGTTCATAGTGGTATTGTTCACTATTGCCAAAAGTTGGAATCTACCCAGGTGCCCATCAACAGATGAATGGATAAACAAAATGGGGTACATACATACAATGGAATATTACTGAGCTGTAAGAAGGAATAATGTGCTGACACATGGAATAACATGGATGAATCTTGAAGACCTTATGTTGAGTGAAGCATGCCAGGCATGGAAGGATGAACAGTACATGACCTCACTGATATGAATTAAGGAAATTGAGCAGTCTCAGAGAGCTATTGTCTAAAAGATAGTTTTATAAGAAAGAGAAAGAGAAGAGAATGTTGTGAGCCATTACTCATATGCACGTAATCTATGGTAAAGTGATAGTGTGTAGTTGCATATTGAAGGGATAGGTCAGGTGGGTAGTGATATATTGGGTTGGGTGGTGCTGGGTTGATAAGTGGGATGATTGGGAAGGGTGGGTTAGAATACCCAGGATACTGGGAGGAGAAATGCGACAGGGGCCAGTTGAACACTTGGGATTTGTGGGTACGAGGTTCAAAGTATAGAGGTGGAAATATGACAAGGAATGGTCACTGGTTTAGGGTGTTCATTGGGGAGGCATTCAGGACAGTACACACCTGGAGCAGGCTTCTAAGGAGTGTGTGAGTGTTCATCCTGTCATAATGTGTTGTATCCATAGGTGTAGAACCATAGAATTTGTGGGAAGGAGTTGGACTCCCATCTTTGGGAGGACTGATTTGCTCAGAAATAGACAGGCAGGAGTCTCTCAGGAGAAAGGGTGATTCCTAATAAGGGAGGAAAAACCAGTGTGTCAAGACATCTTGTTGCATGTAACTATGAATCTTGTCATCCAATGAGTCGAGCCAGGGGGTCGTCAGGAGCCCTGGGAGGATGAGGAGGGAGGAACAGAATAGATCAAACAGGGGGTATTTAGTGGTCAGTGGAAATG
Source organism: Tolypeutes matacus (assembly GCA_026826555.1). NCBI lineage: Eukaryota > Metazoa > Chordata > Mammalia > Cingulata > Chlamyphoridae > Tolypeutes > Tolypeutes matacus. Next base: position 71,109 of record JAKSZT010054369.1, read on the forward strand.
TTCTTCATTACCATACAGTGATGGACACAGGACATGGCAAATATCATCAAAATTTATAAAAGTGTATGGTCTAAAATGTAAATCATACTGTAAACCATTGACAGTATTTAGTAGCTATATTTCACTATTTGTATATCAGTTATAACAATGCTACCATCCACATATAAAAAGTTTTAATATGGGGTAAAGAAAAGGGGAGGAAGTTGGGTATATGAGAGTCTTTAGTATTTTGTGTGTGACTTTGCTCTGACATAAAGCTTCTTTGAAAACAAAATGAAAAATAATGAGACACTGGGGAATGACAGGGGGAAGGTGCCATGGTACAGACTGGACACCAGATATAGCCGTGATAAAAGGAAAAATGTCAAAAAAAATTTTTTTAACTTTTTTGTATTTTTAATTTTTTAAATATCCCAATCTTAAATTAATTTTATTTTTAGTTTTTTTTTTTTTAAGTTTTCATGTATTTTATCTCTTACATTTAAACTCATCATTATTATTTCATTTTCCTATTAATTTTATCTGGCTATTGTATTGGCTTTATATTTAAAGAAGCTTTGGATCACAGAAGGGTTACAACTGGGTTGAGAGAGGATAGTTGGTGGGGGTTGTCAGGGATGGTGGGTACATAGGAGGAAGTCCACCTGAACATACATACAAGGTATATAAAATTGTTCAAATGTTCATGGGGCATTGTCACAGTAGGTGGAGAATTGCTCAACAAATGAGAGAATACTGAATTCCCATCCTGGAGGGCTCTGCCACATTTTCCAAGGGAGCAGCAACAGTTCCCCAAGTGCAGGGTCAGTGTTTGGCAAAGGGGGATGATCCACTGATGGGCCCTTGTTATTGATGACTAGCCTTATGAGACTTTGCTCTTAAAATTGAAACAGCCTATTGTTATGGGGTGCCTAAGGTTTGCCTCCTGAGAGCCTCCTTTTTGCTCAAATGTGGACTTTCTCTAACCCAAACTCAGCATATGAATGCATTACCTTCCTCCCAGCATGGAACATGACTCATGGGAATGAGCCTCCTTGGCACCAAGGGATTCCTACCAAGTGCCAACTGGCAATATGATTGGAAAAGACCCCGAATCAAAGGGGGAAATGGTAAAGACAAATGAGTTCATATGGCTAAGTGATTTCAATGTGAGTCAGGAGGTCATCCCCAGAGGTAATGCTTACACACATCTCAGTAGGACCTCATAGACTTCCAAAGTGTATATCACCCCAAATAGAGGGGCTCCTGAGGGCTCTGAAGACATCCAGGTCCTATGTCAGGGCAGATAGCTCCAGAGTTTGGAACCTTGCCAGTGGGCCTTACTTTGGAATTTGAGTCCCTGAGAGTGACAGAGTTGGACTCAAATATATCTTTCCTGTATATGGTTCATCTGAACCTTCCGTTCAAACCTATATGTGGTGCTCGAGTTTGTAGGTGTACATCCAGAGACTGGAGTCTTTGGGTTGTCCATGTGCCAGCTGGGCCTGGAATCTAGGTGGGGTTGCAACTCCTACTCTGCAGCTCAATGGACTCACCTAGGACACCTGGCCGGGAGATCATGATGAACAACTGCCATCCCAGGGAATGGAGAAAGTCTGCAGCTGCAGGCAGGATAATCTCATCCATCTTATCCATGGCATATTAGTCTCCTCTCACATGGAGGTGGAGTGGACATCACCATCCCAGACTCCTCAGGATTTAGGGAAGAGCTATGGTCTAGAGTGGACTGACTTGTATTCTGTTATAGACATATTATGATAGAAGCAATGGAAGAAATTACAACATTAATGTGGAGCCAGTGGCCACTGGATACTCTGGGGGCAGGAAGAGGGAAAAGCAGTTGTAATACAGGGGCTTTTTTGGGACTTAGGAATTGTCCTGAGTGACATTGCAATGACAGATATAGGCTATTTTATATCATCATATAACATGCAAAACTGTGTGGGAGAGAGTGTGATCTACAATGTGAACTATGGCCCATGGTTAGTGGCAATGCCCCTATCCATTTCAGATGATGTGAGAGGTGGGGTGTATGGGAATCCTTATATTTTTTTGTGTGACATTCATGTAATCTAAGTAACATTTTTAAAAATTAAAAAAATTATTAAAAATAATAAATTTGATTGTGGTGATGAATTCACAACTCTGTGAGAATAATGAGAGTAATTGAGTGTACACTCTGGACTGTATGCTGTGTGAATAAAATTGCTTTAAAATATGAAAATTAAGATCCTCAGTGATGAAGACAATGTCATGGTACTCATGAATTGTTATTTATATATTTTAAAAGATAACATATGGAAATTGATGTCTACTGAGCAGGAGAATTAACCTTAGCTGATAATATAAGTGGAAGCAGAAAGAAGAATTGATGCATTTGGACAGATAAAATTGAACCTGCAATGCCAAGATTTGGACTGTTGATTTAGATTTTTCTTAGCCTCATCATATTAACTCCATATTCATAATATTTGTGAATACTTTGATTTTGAAATAGAAACAAAGAAAATTGTCAGGGGAAACCATGGGCAGCTTTTGTGAATTGAAGCCTGAGAAAGACTCCTGCTGCTTAGCATTGAAGGCAATAAAGCATACTGCGGTTAGCGCCATTCCTACATATCATTAAACAAAAGCTCACCAGCCATTTATTTCCAAGGAAAGGAGTTCTTGGGTTATTCATGATTTTATACAAACATCACAAGACTAAAAATCATTGGCAGAAATCCACATTTTGTATAAAAAAATAAAATAACTTTTTTTCAATGACTCCAAATGTCCTGAGACAGGTAAGAGGACAGTGAAACATTATAAAACCTGTAGGTTTTGCATTTGTATTTCCTTTTCAAATCACAATAAATCAGACTTAAAAATGCATTGAGTGCTGAGGGAAATTATATATGTGTATATAAATAATTTTAAGCATAATAATATCATTTAGGATAATTTGAAGAGATTTGAAAGACATTTCTCATAATATAGAATTAAAATGCAAATATGTAGTAAATATGATAGTTAAAAATGATCATCCTAATATTGAGATATTAATGAATTTACAATATTACAATTATAAAACATAGAAATATTATTCACATTAGAAAAATTAAGTTTCTTAATTGATATTATCTTCCTCATGAAGGATATATTAAAGCACATGGTTAGAAATTCCAGTACAGACCTTCATAAATCCATAAAATAAAATATCAAATTGTTGGAAGATTATTAAAAGGAAGAAGAAATAGAAAACTATATTTCAAGTTGCAGGATGAAAGTGAAATTAAATGGGTATTAATTTTTAATGTGGAAACTTTTCTAGATGGGGTTTCTAAAATAATAAGGCAAACTTCATGGGATTCAATTCTGAGTTACAAAATGGCTAATTAACGTAGTCCTCCGAGCATTGACTCAAACAGTAAGAATAACAATATTAAAAATCTTTCCGTATTGAGGATACATTGTTTATATCTTTTTTTGGTGGGAAAAATATATCATCTAATCTAATTAATATCTTGTATTTGCAAGCAAAATCACATTCCATTGGTAGCTACATCTCACTCTGTAGGTCAGAAAGAGAGACCGATAAAGAGATATCATCCCACTCCAATATATGTGTTTGTGTTGTCAAAGAAAGAAGTCTCCAGAACACCTGATAGAAAAACATATAAAAAGACAGAGCAAAGTCAGGTTCACTAGTGAGCATTAGGTTCCCTTAGCCATCAAGTCTCCATCCATGGCCTACACAGAGATATATTTCACATGCAATCCTTCTCTCTAGTGTTTGTGTGTCTTGGTGGAGGAATCTGGTTCCCTCCTTGCCAGGGACAGCTATAGGACTTGGGTGTGAGTTGAATGTCATAAAGCATGCCCTCCAGAATCAGACTTTCTCCAGTGAATACATACAAATGCTCAGGAAAAGAAAGGGAGGAATGTACCAACAGTACCCTTGCCTAGTAGGAATTGTGTATGTAGTATTGAGTCCCAGGTAAATTGGCCGTTTGCTCTAGAACTGTCCCCGACCATGGTGTACCAACCTTTTGTGGGACCCCAATAGATAAAATTAAATATTTATATGCTGGTCATCCATTTTAGACAGTGAACTAGATGTCCAGGACACAAACACATCTCTGACAGATGTCCTTTGTGCACACCTTTTAAAAAATAAAAGATAGTATTTGAGGAGGGTAACCAATAGGGTTGCCACAGGAGAGTGATGAAGTCTGGGGGAGGAGAGATGGCAATTAGCTACCCCATTCTTTGCCTAGCCCAAATTAACTACAAAAGTATAAGTTCTGTATTTTTCACTCTTGTGGAAGACATGGACTGCATTTTTCAATTTCTTTAGGTTAACCACAACATGTCACAACTTATTTATGTAAAAGCAACATTTTCTTTTCTGGTATAGCACATGCACACTCAGCATGAGCCTTCAGAATATCCAGTACTCTGCAGTGTTGGAGGACGATGACTACTTCACTACCTACCTTGTTTTGGCTAGTCCCAATGAATTAAGTGTAGAATTAAATCCATTTCTTATAAATTCTAAAATATAATATATTGCTTTTATATCTTCATGTACCCCAAATCTGGAGATCAAGTTATTTTCTGCCTGGAGAAGGTTCTGTGGTGCATTGCAGGTGGAATTTTTCTGCTGTGTTGCAGCTGCCATGTGCAAAAAAGACCAAATTAGAGATTTTACAGGATATTATGTTATTTTTTTTCCTGAGTGATTTTAGGAACCATATATCCTAAGTCACATCATCCATCCCATTCTGGGTGAAAGACCTTATGTAACTGATTTCCACACATAGTAAACTCTCAAACTTCCCCTATGCCAGAGTTAATGTACTACCCTTGACCTCCTATTTAGGTGATAGGTGGGTATCTCCAACTTTTATTTTTTTATTAAGCTAGTCATCCATGCACAGTAAATCCCCATGATGTTTAGAAAAAGCCCATCTGGCACCTTGTATGAACATTATACAATTTGTTGTAGGTGGTATAGAAGACCCTCCTTCCTGACAATGCTGTTAAATAGGGTGCTGCCATTGCCAGGCCAGATGAGCCTAGACTTACATTTTTTGCAAGTACCTGTGTGGTGTTTCAGTCCTAAGGGAACATTTGTGATGTTCCAAACTCCAAGGATACTGCACATACTAAATTTTCCATTGTGCCATCTGTAGGCCCCAGCCCATCTATGTTGAACTGCCTCATGATATACTGCAATAGTGTTGTTTCCCATAGAAACATTACATTTAAGCTCAAGAGTAGTGTCCTCAGAATCTAACCACATTATTTTGTTACAATAGTCATTAGAAACCTCCCCCAAATAGGACTCAGTGCCATTCATGCTTTTAATACAGAAGGATAAGTTCTCTGCCAAGGTTGGGACCCTCTATAGGGAGCCTTTGGGCTTTGCATGATGTCTCCCATATCCAATGGAGTCAATCATACTTGTTTATAGACTGGTCCCAATGACAAAAGCCTGTATCATTGGGACCCCAGGTTGATGGGGTTGTCCATCACTGTGAGATAGCCTAAGGAGAAAAAGACACAACATTACCGGTCCCTCTTCCCTTTTCTGCCTGGAGCAAAAATGTTCTTGTCCAACAATTGGACATAAGAATTGCCCAGTTGTGGCTACCCAGGTTCTCTGTCTAAGCACCAAGAACTTTAATTTTCTAGGGACTCATTATCTTGTCATTTAACCCAGTCTTCCTGTCCTCCATCATCCAGTCAAGGGGCAGAAGTAACATCTTAAATGAATTTGACATAACCCATAATAATATTGCCTACCTGTATGGAAGTGTTCTGCATCCTATGTGTAACCAGAGTAACACTAATGCCTTGGCTATTTGTCATCCTTTCCCCCATTCCCCAGAAGACCCACATGATGGAGGTATATGAAGGTAGCATCATCTCCTGGTTGGAATTGGGATGCCCTTGAAGTAATATTACTGTAGCCCTGATCACACACCACACACTGGAAGTGTACTCCATTAGAAAAAGAAAAAGAAAAAGAAAAAGAAAAAGAAAAAGAAAAAGAAAAAGAAAAATAACAGTTGGGTATCCTGAGAGTCGATTTCTCTAAGCTCAGTATTTTTCAACACACAATACATTGCTATTTTTTCTTTCTGCTAGAATGCAGAGTTTAATGTTTAAAGGGTTTTAGTTAGAAGAGGGTACCCATAAGTTCTCTTTATTGACAGACTTTTGCATAGTTGTTTGAGTCTTCTATTTTAATGTTTTAATGTTGTTTTTTTAGGGATGATGAAAAATATGAAAATTCTATCTTATATATTGGGAATGTGCCCATTTAGGGTTTGTTTTCACTGTAACTGAGGTATCTTGATGTGTTTGGTGTCCCATGGGTATTTCAGCATATGGAAGAAGTGTTTCTCTAAGGCTGAAATTGTGGCCGTGGCATCCATATGATGAATTGAAATTGTCCCATATTTGTAGTATGTGTCTATAGCATTGATATTCTACCCTAACCCATGCTTAGAGGCCAGCAGTTTTATGTGGTTGAGCAGTCACAGTCATATAAGGCAAAAGATACAGCTGTTGTGGCCCAATCCTCCATGTTTGACATAGCTTATTGGCAGAAATCACATGACTATGTCACATCTTTGGCTTTCACTTCCTCCAGGGTGAATCTGATTTTTACCCCTCTTGCATATGAAGTGAGAGTCTGTGTCTTGTTTGGTGGTGGACCTATTAGGCAATTGTGGCCACCTATTTGGTGCATGCTTGGCCAGCATGGAGGCTTACTTATATTCTTCTTTAAATTACCCTTTGTCATGGGCATTACATGGTGTTGAAAGAATCTCTTTTTCAGCTCATGAGCTGTTGCCATAGTCATTGTACCTGTATGGGGAAACCTCTGTTAGGCCAACCATTGATTTGACTGTTGCCAGACCATAAGGCTAGTACATTTGTAAAGGCCCATGAATCTTTATATATGAAACAGAAATTTGAGTTTGGAGTGGCCTGCACAGCCATTGCCACTGCATGGAGTTTAGCCCAATGGGCAGAGCGCCCTTTTTTAGTCTCAGTTGGTAGGTGACCATACTTAAGATAGATGGCTACAGCAGACCAATGTACTTTATTAGACATGAGTTGTGTAGAATTGTCTGTCAACCAAACCATTCCATTAGTTGGAACATTTTTTGGACCAAGAGACCTCATTTAGACAAGGTAGAGCAGGAACAGCTCCAGCAGGCAATTTTGCTGCCTTTATTAAACAGCTATTTGTTTATGCAATTATAGAACTTCCTGAGGCCCGGGTCAGGCGAGGTCTTGGATATACCATTTTTATTTAATAATAGAGCTTTTTTGAGCCTGTCCTACTTTAGTAGCAGAAATAGTGAGTACCCACATGATGATGGTGACATTTAGAAATAGACATGATATGTCAATGGTTAAATGTTTCTTTGACACAAAGCCTCAATAACTGGCTAAAATTGTCATTTGAAGAGGGAGTACCTGGTGGCTACCTCAGGTAGCTCATGTGTCTAAAACCCAAGGGGCTGGCACACATTCATCAAGCAGATATTTGTTGCTGTAGGTTCCAATCTGTAGGGGTAAGAGTTGCTTAGACTTGTAGTTTTACAGGACAGGAATGCTCCCCTGGCCTTATTGTCAGAGCCCTGCCACTGCATATTACAAGGCCTCTCTAACCTCCTGTTGTTGGTGGCCCCATTTAAAGGTTGGCCTTAACTAGATGGGCCTCAAGAATGCCCATATATAGCACATGTTGTCTCCAGTGGCCACACAAACCTATCTCTTCAGTTACCCTCTTGGGAGTGGGAGCTGCCATTGGAAATAACTTCTGCTTCTCTTTGGTATGCTTATCTGACTATCCAACAAAGTGGCCCTTAGAAACATCACCTGTTGGGCAAGTTCCTTGACCTTGTTGTAGTTGATTTCCGAATCTGTGGTTGTTTAATATTTTTTACTTTTGTAGAGTCTGTTCAACCAGTATTTATTAGAACCTACAGCAAAGATGTAATCAATATACTGGATGACAAGTACTTTTGGGGTAACTGGGCTTGATGTATATATAGCCCTCTCCACTGTTGACAATTTGCTGGAAATTTAAGACATCCATGTAGGAGTACAGTTAGAGTATATTGGAGATTATTGCACCTGAAGGGGGTTCCTACCCCACAAAGGGATGGAGAAGGTATTAACCTTAGCAAGGTCAATACAGCATCCTCTTTATGGGCTGCCACCACTTCAGTGAAAGTAATGACATCAGTTACTCAGATGCCAAGGGCAATATGTTCCAGGTTCCTGAGGCCTTTTATAATAAGCCAGACTAGACTGTTAAACTTCTACAGGATGATTCTCAACACTCCTGCCTGCATGAACAAACAAATATGTCCTTTGTTTTTCCTGCAGTGCATGTGGTACTACTTTGGTTGAACAATTCTTCAGAGGTCTGGAAACTCTGGTGATGGGCATGAGTGGACACAGTCTACAAGCATGGCTTAAATTCTTCATAGAGCAAGGGGCAAACCACCACCATCAGGTGATGGTCCTGGTCTGTGATGCAGGCGGCCAAAATGCTAGTACTTATAATGCACATGGTGGGGAGGAACTATGCTCACTGGCAGAAGAAATGGTCTCCAGGGCCCCACCCACAGGCACATGTGCTCTTGTGTCATAGGTCACTGAATTGGCTCATAGCCCCCCTATGCCATAGCTTACACTTGCCCCTGAAGTTCCCCTGGATTATTGTCACTTGGGTACAAGTATTTAAGAGCTCCATGAATGTCTGGATTTACACAACTGGGACCATTGGGCTGCCAATCACTGGCAGGGACATAGAGAACTTGACCCCACACTTAATTGCTTTTTTTTGAGGGAATAAGATCTGTGTACAAGTGAGAGGGATCATCCTCCCTATCAAATATGCACACAGTTGGAATTGTCATCCCCACTGTTCTAGTTGGGCTGAAAGAAAGTCTTATTAACTGTTATTTTCTTCCTCCCACAATTGTGTTCAGGGCTTCAGAGTATAGTGATATGAGATTCAAAATCCCTTTCAGATCTTTGAATCTTTTATGTTAAGTCCTAAGGCCTTAACACCTAACTTAACAGGACCCCCTTTTGCCCAAAAAATGTTGACTGCTTTCTTCCCTATGAATTACATAAAATTATGCTCTATTTATGTTTTTAATCAATAATCAAAGCCACATTACCCAGAAGGTGGGCCCTTCCCCTTCCTTTGTCTTTCCCTGGTTGCTCTTTCTGTTCTCCTTATGCCCTTCAGGTGGGGAAGCTTCCCATTGCTGATTTCCAGGGTCCTGTTCCTCCAAGCTTACCTCAGTGAAGAAAACTGATACCTCCCTGTTACTTGCATCCCAGAGGTGGATGTTATAATGAAGATTTCTTACTGCTTCCCCCCACCATCCCTGAGGACATAAAATGGGCTCTTGAATTGGTAAGGGCCTTCTTGCACAAATTCTTCCAATACTGTCTGAGAGTGCATAATATCATCCATGCCATGCGCTGGGTCACTGTTATACAGCTCAATGTCTACCACTTTTAGCCTCAGGGCATTACAGCTTTGTGTCGTTTTCTTCTTTTGCAGAAATCTCTTGCAGTTGAGAATAAAACACTCTTATTTTCAGCAACCCAGGCTAAAAGTAACCTGGGCTTGTTCATATCTCTATCCTGTCAGTTGTTTTTTGATGCTGGCAAAAATGCCTCATAGCAGAAAGTCAGAAATTATCTTTACCATACTGCTACTCTAGGCACTAGGCATCTGAGTTTACAAGGCCCCCACTTTGAACAGATGCACCAACGAATTCTCATGGGCCTCTGCTAATTTCTGCCAATACCTAGCTTTTTAACTTTGGTATTTTGATCTTAGAAAAAGACCACATTATAACAGTTTAGATTTTAGCAATGCCACTAGTAGTTTGTAGCTGATTTTTACAAACAACCCAGTCTAGTTGGAGCTTTCTGCATGGAGGCTTCAGACTTTCCTGTGTTAATTTGCAGCCATTGAGGCATCATGGGGTTTAGTGAGTGGCAGAATTGTGCACAGGCAGATGTAGTTTCTCTACTGTTCTTAGAACCCATCTACCTTTACCTATGACATTCACTCTTCCCTGCTAATAGGGAGGCTGCTTACATCTCACTAGACCCCACATAGCCAGAGATAAGCCAGTTCTTCAGTCAGCCAGTCACCCTTTTGTGGGGCTGACATGACCCTGGGATGAATGAACTGACAGCTCTAATCCTTCCTCATGGCATGGTGGACTTGTTTGGGGATTCAGCCAACTCTACCAATCTGTCTGTTAGAAAGAGAGACACCTAAAGATATGTCAGCCCACTACAATATAGGTGTTAGATTACCACAGAAGCATGTCTCACACAACACTGGCTGTAACAATGTTTTACTTACTCAAAGAAGAGGCATAGCAAGGTCAACTTCCCTATGGGGCAATGGATCCCATGGCCAGCAGGTCTCAACACCTGGCTAGAGCAGGGAGATATTTTACATGCAATAACCTTCTCCATGTTTGTGTGTCCTACATGAGAAACCTGGCTCACTGCATTCCAGGGAATGGTATAAAATAGTGGTTTGCTAAATGTCATAAACATAACCACTAGAATCAGTCTCCCTTGAATATTTACATATGATTAGGGCAGTAGGGTTATGAATGAATTGGTACGTAGTTTTCTTATCTAGTAAGGGGATATATTAATTGAGAGGAGGTAATTGTGTATCCCAGGTAAGGCAACAGGCCATGCTATCTATGACTACTCTTTTCTATATGTTTCCCTATGTAATTACTTGTTCTTCCTCATGTTGAAAGCTTGAATGAATTGGTCATGGCATGTGCTTTCTCAGCCAGATAACTGAGAGAGGAAAAATGTCCAAAGGATATTCTGTGTTGAGGGTCAGTTGTTTATAATCTATTTTTCAATAAAGAAAGCAGCTTTTGCATAGACCCAATGCTATAAACTTATTGTGTCATTTTCTTCACTTCTGTATCAATTCTAAATACTTAATTGATTGCTTCAGATAGTTGCACAAAGTTTGATGCAAAATGCAATTTGAATTGAATTTTCTGATTCAAAACACTCAATATTTTCTTTCAAGGTGATGGTTTCCAGTACCTTAAAATTGTTTCAAATATAAAGGCACCTGTTAAAGAACTCATCCCTGATTTCTTCATATGACATCATTGTTTTCAACTCAAAATCATCTGTAATATCCCAAACATTTCAACAATGTGGAAAATTTTCCAGAGGAATGCATGAATTACACATGAGAATGAAATTGAAAAACTAGAATGCAGCAATTGATATCTCACTATCACATAAGCAAAGAAAAGCACAAAAGAATATGTATTAACCAGACTAGATATGTAACAGGGATAGAGTCAATGTTAATATCATATAACAAATATAATTATACTCCATTGAAGTCTTTCAGAATTAAAAAAAAAAACAAAAACAAAAAAAAACCTCTTTTTTGGAGCTCAGGATATCTGTGGATAATTTTCTCTAGAGCAGTGTTAATCTCCCTGTTCTGCAGGCTGTAGATGATGGGGTTTAGGAAACGGGGTACCGTGGTGTAGAACATGCCTGTGAGCAGATTGCTAAGAGATGCTTCATTTGTAGTGGGACCTAAGGCAGCAGTCGCTCCAGAAATTAAAAACAAAATGAGAATGACCAACTGTGGGGTACAAGTAGATAAAGCTTTGTTGTGGGCTTCCACAGAATGCATCCTAAGCACCATTGAAAATATATCAATATAGGATTTAAGCAAAAGACCAGAACATATTAAAACAATAGCACTTATAGGTAAATCTATAGACTCAGGAAACCGAACATCTGAAGAAGAGATACTCAAGGTTGGAGAGACATCACAGAAATATTTGTTTCTGTGAAAGGAAGCCTGAACATTGTACCTGTTTGGATAACAGAATAGATCAAACCACTTGCCCATGAGCCACCAGCTGCCTGTGTGCACAAATGTGGGGTGACGGTGAGCCCATAGTGCAGAGGGTGGCAGATGGCAACATAGTGATCATAAGGCATCACCACAAGGAATGCCAGCTCTGCTGATCCAAAGAGGAGAAACAGGAAAATCTGAGAGGTGCATGCTAGGAAAGAAATCAATTTATTGCCTGTCCAAGAAATCACCACCATGTGGGGAAGAGTAACTGAAATGCGACAAAGATCTATGAAAGATAAATCTCCAGTGCAGGAATATATTGGAGAGTGTAGATGTTGGTTGATTACAATGGCAGTCATTGTTAAAAGATTCCCAATCAGGGTGCCTAGATAAATCATTAAGAACATCAGACCTTGTAAGACTTGGAGCTATTGTGATGTTGAAATATCCATGAGGAGGAATTCTGTGAAGATAGTGAGATTGTTCATGTCTCTAATATGGTGTAGTCTCCCTGTAGCCCAAGTGTAATATGATATAATATGTTAAATATTAAATGGAGTCAACACTAACTACTTGCAAAGAAAATGTCACCATTTTTATTAAAATATGGCTTTTCATCAGGGATTTAGCATAAAGTAAATGGAAAAAAGGCAGTATTTGAATTCAATGAATGCACATTTTTCTCTTTTCATTTTCTTTCCTATCATCCCAAACTATTAATATCAACATTCACATGATCAGAGAACTTAAATTCATTAAATGAATTAAATTAAAATAGACACATAAATATTTGTCATTGAGTCTCATTTACACTATTGCAATAAAATGTCCTTTCAAACCGTGTCTGCACATATGCAGTGCTTATTTTCTCATTTTCTTCATTAGTGGATGCTCATTCTAGATATTTTCTTTAAGAGCCTCTGCTTCAGACCATTTGTTTATACCATGTACAGCCCTTGCTGAGGTTGTTTATACAGCATCAAACTAAAATTAATACTGACATCCCAGGTTCTTTGGCCAGCTGACTTAGACACTAACCCTCTAACAAAGTTAAACAATGGTTCTGAGGTCCTTCTGAGATTAATCAATCTAAAGGATTCCATATAGAGCATACCTCACAATGCTTTCATTTCAGGTGTAATATAAGAGATCCATGGGGGCCTTTTCTTTCCTCTTTTACCCCACAGTCCATAAACAATTTTATTTAATTCATGGAGTAATCAATTCGATTTTACTGTCACAGTGTGCATCAGAGTTCCCTTAATGTCACTCTAGATTACCTTCTCACCTGCACACAGTTATCTAAGAAAAGCATCAAAACTGACATTACTCTTCTTCAAAGCATCTTTCCTGCCTTCAGACATGAAATACATATCTTGTCTACATACTTTTTTAGGTTTTACTGTATTTTCCTTATTCAAATTAACTAGTTTAACACAACTATTTTACTTGTACCTGTCTTTTAGTATTCCAAATCATAAATAAAAATGGCTTCAGTCTTAACTATACTTTCAGTTCTAAAATTAAATATCATAATGGGTATCATTTCATAGCTATTTGATTTTTATATGTGGAAAACTTAGAATAGGGGGATAGTAAGTATAAGAATGTTAGAATTTTTAATCTTAATATTATTCATATATAATCTCTTTGTAATTAAAATAGTGTACTATTTGGGTAGCATTATATATGCATAATAATGATAATGCATTATAATACAATTCACTTCATTAAATATACTCATATGAATTCCTAATATATTTACAAAATATTTTATGCAAGTTGATTTTTCTTTAATGTTTATTTGTTTCTTCTATAAACTTCATTGTTATTAAGAGGAAATTCCTTTAAGCAGAGAATTTTATTAAATATCAAAGAAAATATTTGGCATTTAAGTCAATACTATTGACCTAAGGCTAGGCTATTGGACATATCCAAACTTTCAGAAGGATTTTTAAAAATTTCCTTTATCAAAAGCACACATTATGATTGATCATCAGATATCTCATCCACATCCTCTGTCTTTACATACTTCATCTTTCTCCTTGATCTGTGCAAATTCTCAAGTTTCCCTTGCCTAAATTTACCATACATCTTCTGTATCAGAATTCGTTATTACAGAATAATTCATAGCTTTGGGTGTAAACTGTAAAGGAAGTGAGAGAGTTCAGGGTTTTTTTTAAACCCCTACTCTTATTGTCTCAGTGATATTTAGAAATAATTTACTTCACAATATCAAAATGTGGGGAAAAAATCAGTGAGATAATTAATCTTTATGAATTGTTAAACACAAGAAATATAGTAGCATATTAAAAATCTACATAAAATATATCTAGTTCCTAACACCGAACAAAAAAACAGAAGAAACAGTTCATAGTAAAAACATCACTGGATATCTCCAGTGAATGTGTTTTTCCTTATTTGGATTGATTTTTATGAAATGCAATGTTAGCGAATGTTGTTTTTGATTACCTTAGCTATCCTTTACAATCTAATTTCAGTAATATTTAGTCCTTGTACTACTTCAATTTCTTGGGAATTTTTGTAACACTTTATAGTCCATATATTGAGTTCAGCCTATATATCACATACATATCTTCAGGAACCAATTTTAAAACCAATCAGGTTTAATAAAACCAGAATCAGTAACATTCATACTATCTATGATAATAATTTTATAATACAAAGTAGAGATAGTATATGCTAAACATCTTGAGACATACATCACAACTATTTTGGTCAATTTTTCTATAGCCATTTTGGAGAAAAAAACATCAATGTAAACATGCAAATATACCTGATAAATGATGAACTACATTATTTTTCCTGTTACATGAATATTTATTTTCATTAATTACAGAGATTTTTAAAACTCATGATCCTGCCTCTTTTTTTTTTTTCACTGAATAAAATTCATTGAGTAACTTCTCAGGGAGATTTACATTATCCTTGGTCATATGAACAATTCTGCTTCTAGATTCTTTGTATACATATTTATTCTTTATGAAGCACATATATGGGGCACCCCTTTCAGGAGACCTGGAAAAAATGTGATTTCACACTCCAGTGAGACCAATTTTCCCTCAATTCCTGATTTGTAAGATTACATTATTTATACTTGGGCAATTTAATTAAATCTTGAGTTAAATTTGTAATAGTGCATACTATTGATAAAATTAGCACAGATTATTTTTTTTAAATAAGAGATGTACTTTTAAAAGTATCATAGGCCACTGGTGATTCAATACATTTTAAATTTTTTTTTTATTGTGGGTAAAAATCAAAATTTTCACAATACATACCAATATTTGTAAAATGATATATAAATATATATGCATATATGTGTATTTTCTTACATAAATGTTATTTTTATGTGTGTGTATATATATTTTAAAAGATCCTTAGATTACCTAAATATTACACAGAAATTACAGGGATTCCCATGTTCCCCACCTCCCACACCTCCCACAACATCCCACACAAACATCCTTTGTCAGTGTGGCTCATCACCCTTAATGGATATACACATCATGGGGCCTTGCCACCAAGCATAGACCACAGTTCACATCGTAGACCACATTGTCTCCCAAACAGTTCTGAATGGTATATGCTGATTTCAAATGGCCTACATCCATCGCCACAATGACACTCAGGACAACCCTCAAGTCCTGAAAAAGCCCCTGTATTTTCAACTGCACTTCCCCTCCCTGCCCCAAAAATGTCCAGTGGCCACTGGCTCCACCTCACTGTTATAATTTCTTCCATTGCTAGGATCACAATATGTGTACAACAGAATACCATTAAGTCCACTCTAGTCCGTAGTTCTTCCCCCAATCCTGAGAGGACTGGGATGGTGATGTCCACTCCACCTCCAAGTGATAGAGGGCTTATATCCCATGGATATGGTGGGATGGATTATCCTATCTGCAGCTGCAGGCCCTCTCCATTCCCTGGGATGGCCGTTGCCCATCGTCGTCTCCTCGCCAGGTGACTTGGATGAGTCCATTGAGCTGTAGGGTAGGAGTTGCAGCTCCACTGAGATTCCAGGCACAGCTGGCACATGGGTAGGCCAAAGGCTCCAATCTCTGGAAGTACAACTGCAAACTCCAGCATCACATATAAGTTTGAATAGAAGGAACTGATGGACCATGTGCAGGGAGGACTTATTTGAGTCCAACTCTGTCACTCTCAGGAACACAGATTCCAAAGTAAAGCCCACTGATTAGGCATCAGTCTCTGGGGCTATCTCCCCTTATATAGGATCTGGGTGTCTCCAGAACCCTCAGGAGCCCCTCTGTGTGGGGTGATATCCACTTTGGTGTTCTATGAGATCCTACTGAGGTGTGTGTAAGCGTTACCTCCGGGATGACCTCGCCTCTCTTTGAAGTCTCTTAGCCACACGAACTCATTTCTCTTTACCTTTTCCCCCTTTTATTCTTGTAAAGACCTTGAATACATTTTAATTTTATCACATATTATAATGTATTTACATAATAATAGATAAAAATAAATTAATAAATATCTTGAGATGATTGTAAAGAAAATACAAAATATCAGAACGTATGGAATACAGTGAAGGCATATATATATCCCTCAATATTTACACCAAAGAAGCAGAAAGAACAAAATCAATGATCTAGAGCTGACAGAACTAGAAAAACAAATAGCAAACTCTTCCCAAAGCAAGAAGAAGACATGAAATAACAAAGATCAGAGCAGAAATAAATGAAATTGAGAACCAAAAAGAAAAACAATATAGAGAATTAACAAAACCAAAAGTTGGTTCTTCAAGATTAATGAAATCAACAAACCCTTAGGTAGACTGAAAAAGAAAAAAAGAGAGAAGATGCAAATAAGTGAAATAAAAATTGAAAATGGACATTTCTACTGACCCCACAAAAATAAAAGAGATCATAAGAGGATTCTATGAACAAATATATGCCAACCAATTAGACAATATAGATGAAATGGAAAAATTCCTAGCAATGTATGAAAAATCTACACTGACCCTAGAAAAAATAGAATACCTCGTCAAACAAATCACAAGTAAAGAGATTGAAACACTCATCGAACAACTCCCCAAAATGAAAATCCCAGGGCCAAATGATTTCACAGATGAAAGCATTCAAAAAATATTTTATACCAAGCTTACTCAACTTCTTCCAAAAAATTGAACAAGAAGGAGTGCTACCAGAGTCATTCTATGAAGCCAGTATCACCCTAATACCAAAGCCAGTTAAAGATATTACAAAAAAAAAGAAAATTACAGACTTTATCCATAATGAATTTGGGTTTAAAAATTCTCAACAAAATACTAGCTAATTAAATTCAACATCACATTAAAAGAATTACTAATCGTGATCAATTGGATTTTATACCAGGATTGCAAGGGTGGTTCAACACAGGAAAACGAATCAATGTAATACACCACCTTAATAAATCAAAGAAAAATCACATGATCCTATCGATTGATGTGGAAAAGGCATATGAAAAAATACAGCATCCTTTCTTGTTGAAAATACTACAAAAGATAAGAATTGGAGGAAACTTTCTCAACATTATAAAAACCATATGTGTTCCAAAGGAAGAGACAGATGAGCCATGTGTAGCGAAAACATAATTGAGTCCAACTCTGTCACTAGCAGGAGCATAAACTTCAAAGTAGGGCCCAATGTCAAGGCACAAAACTCCAGAGCTATCTGCCCTAGCATAGGGCCTGGGAGTCTCCAGAGACCTCAGGAGCCACACTATTTGGGGTAGTATCCACTTTGGCAGTTTATGAGATCCTGCTGAGATGTGTATAAGTGTTGACTCTGGGATGACCTCCTGACTCACTTTGAAGTCTCTTAGTCATATAAACTCATTTGTCTTTACCTTTTCCCTCCTTTATTCAATGATTTTTCCAGTTGCATTGCTAGTTGGTGCTTGGTAGTAATCCCTTGATGCCAGGAAGGCTCTTCACCAGGAGTCATGTCCCATGCTGGGGGAAGGTAATGCATTTATATGCTGAGTTTGGCTTAGAGAGAGGTCACATTTGAGCAACAAGGAGAATCTCATAAGGTAACTCTTAGACATCCCACAACACTAGGCTAAGTTTCAATTTCAAGAGCAAAGGTTCACAAGAAGAGTCATCAATATCATGGTCCCATCAATGGACCATCTTACTTTATCAGTCATTGCCCCTGTACTTGGGGGACTGTTGCTGCTCCATTAAAGAACATGGCAGAGCTCTCCAGGATGGGGATGCAATATTCTCTCGGTTATTGTCTGAAATTCTGCTCACTGTGACAATGCCCCATGATCATTTGAACACATTTGTATACTTCATATGCATGTCCAGGTGAACTTCCTACCATGTATTCCCCATCACTGACACCCTACACCAATGATCCTCTCCTGTCCCAATTGTAAGCCTTCTGGATCCAAAGCTTCTTCAAAAATGAAGCCAATAAAATAGCCAAATACAATTAATAGGGAAATGTGATAATAATGGTAGGTTTAAATATAAGAAATAAAATATAATTTTTTTTAAAACTAAAACTAAAATAAAATTTAAAAGCTGGGATTTTAAAAATTAAAGAAAAATATTTAAATTTTTTTTGACATTTTGCCTTTCATCACTGTAATATCTGTTGTCCCCTATGTTCAGTGACATTTTCTTCCCTTTATTCCCAAGTGCCTTTTTTTAAAATTTTGTTTCAAAGAAGTTTTTGATCACAGTAAAGACACATACAGAATACAGGGACTCCCATATACCCAAATCCTCCCCCTTTTCCCCCTTCCTCTATTAATACCTTTTTATATGTGAATAGTACATTTGTTACAACTGATATGCAAATAGTGAAACATAGCTACTAACCATGGTCAATTATTTACATTATGGTTTGCATTTTAGACCTTACACTTTAATAAATTTTGGTGATATTTAAGATTACATATCTGCATCATTGCAAGATCATATAGAACACTTCCATTATCCACTAAATACCCTCTGATCCATCTATTCTATTCCCCTGTCCCGCTTCCCTCAGGGACCATGGTAACCACCTGGCTTCATTCCTTGAATGACAAGATTCATAGTTACTTGCAACAGCACTGAGGTCTTGACACACTGGCTTGTCCTCCCCTATTAGGAACCACCCATGCTCTCGAGTGACTCCACCCCTCTGTCTGAGAACATATAAGTCCTCTCCACGGTGGGAGTCCAAATCCTTCCTGCTTATTATGTGGGTCTCCACACACTGATAAAATATATGACAAAATGATCACTTGCACACTCTCTAGATGCCTGCCCCAAGTGTACCCTGTCCCAAATTTCCCCCATTCAACACCCTAAATGAGTAACCCTTCCTTATCATATTGCCATAAGAGTGTTCCAAACTATGTACTTTAAACCACATACCTGCCAATCCCTAGTGTATATCTGGTCCCATCCCCAACACTCATCTGTCCCTTCTATTGAATCTATACTTGGTGCTGGAGTTGGCAGGTGTATGCCCAAGAGACTTTAATCTTTGGGCTGTCCATGTGCCAGTTGGGCTCTGAGCCTCAGCAGAGTTGCAACACTTACTCTCCAGTTCATTGGACTCACCCAGGACAACAAACAAGGAAGTGAGGATTGACAACCACCATACCAAAGAAATGAGAGTGTCTACAACTGCAAGCAAGAAAGTCCCATCTATCAGCCATATGGGATCAAAGCCTCCTCTCAATTAGAAGTGGAGTGGACAACACCATCCCAGAATCCTCAGGATTGGGGAATGAACTATGGACTAGAGTGGACTTACTGTTATTCTACTATAGACTTATTGTGATTCTAGAAACGGAAGAAATTACAACATTGATGTGGAGACAGTGGCCACTGGAGGCTTTGAGGGCAGGGAGAAGGAAAAACAGGTATAATATGGGGGATTTTTCCGGACTTGGGAATTTTCTTGAATGACATTGCAATGATGGATATAAGCCATTATATATCTTCCCATAACCTGCTGAATTGTGTGGAAAAGAGTGTAAATTACAATGTGAACTATGGTCCATGCTCAGGGGCAATGCCACAGGATGTGTTTATCAATTGTGATGAATGTGCCACACTAGTGAAGGATGTTGTTTTGTGGTAGGGTGTGTAGGGGAGTGGGGCATTTGGGAATCCTCATATTTTTTATGTAACATTTATGTAATCTAAGAATCTTAAAAAATATATAAAATATATGCATTTATAAAAAAAAATGACTATATGTGAAAACTCACTGGTAACATTATACTAAATGGTGAAAGACTGAAAACTTTCCTATTGAGATCACGGCCAGGACACAGATGCCCATTGTCACCACTGTTAATCTTTACAGTGATAGAGGTTGTAGCTAGAGCAATCAGGCAAGGAAAATAAATAAAAGGCACCCAAATTGGAAAGGAAGAAATAAAATTTTTACTATTCACAGATTATATGATCTAAAATGTACCTAAAAGTCTGACAAAGGTGCTAGAGCTAATGAACAATTTCAGTAGAGTGTCAGGATACAAGATCAATATGAAAACATCAGTGGTGTTTCTGTAAACTAGCAGTGCACAATCTGTGTTGGAAGTCAGGAAAAAAATTCCATTTATAAGAGCAACTAAAGAATCAAATATTTAGGAATAAACATAACTATGGATGCAAAGCAATTTTATCCAGAAAACTAAAATGCATTGTTAAAGGAAATAGAAAAGAACTAAATAATTGGAAGAACATTCCATGCTCATGGATTGGAAGACTAAATATCATTAGGATGTCAATTCTACCCAAATTGATACACAGATTCAACGCAATCCCAATAAAAATTCTGCATTTTTTAAACAAATGGAAAACACAATTATAAAATTTATTTGGAAGGGTAAGTAGCCCCAAATAGCCATAAACAACCTAAAAAGGAAAAGCATATTTGGAGAACTTTCACTTCCAGACTTGAAGTCATATTACCTAGCTACAGTAATAAAATCAGCATTGTAGTGGCAGAAAGATAGACACTTAGATCAATGGAACAAAATCGATCGTTCAGAAATGGACTCCCACATCTATGGTCAAGTGATTTTTGACAAGCCTTTCAAACTCACCCAGCTGGATAAGAACAATCTATTCAACAAATAGTTATCGGAGAACTGGATATCCACAGCTAAAAGAAAGAAAGGACCCCTATCTCACACATTATACAAATTTTGCTCAAAATGGATGAAAGACCTAAATATAAAAGCAAGAACCATAAAGTTCCTAGAAAAAAATGTAGTAAAACATTTTCAAGACCTAGTGGTAAGTGGTATATTCTTAAAATTTACACCAAAAACAAGACCAATAAAAGAAAACGTGGATAAATGGGACCTCCTCAAACTGAAACACTTTTGTTATTCAAAGGACATTGTAAATAAGGTGAAAAGGTGGCCCACTCAATGGGAGAAAATATTCGGAAATCACATATCTGATAAGGGTTTGATTTTGATTCTATATAAAAGATCATAAAGCTCAACAATAGAAGAACCAGCAATCCAATTTAAAAATGGACAAAAGACTTAAATAGACATATCTTCATAATGGAAATACAAACAGCCAAAAAGCACATGAAGAAATTCTCAATATCACTGGCTATTAGGTAAATGCAAATCAAAATGATAAAGAGATGTCATGTCACACAGCACACAATGGCCATTATTTAAAAAACTATAAATAAGTGCTGAAGAGGATGTGGAGAAACAGGAAAGCCCCCTCACTGTTATTGGATTGTAAAATAGTGCAGCCTCTGGGTAGACAGTTTGGTGGTTCCTAAAAAAGCTAAATATAGATCTTCCATATGATCCAGCAATTCCTCTACTAGGAATATATCCAGAAGAACTGAAAACTGTGACAAGAACACATATCTGCACACCAAAGTTCATAGTGGCATTGTTCACAATTGCCAAAAGATGGAAACAACCCAAATGTCCATCAACCAATAAGTGGATAAACAAATGTGGTATATACATATGATGGAATACTATGCTATAGTTTGAAGAAATGCAATTGCGATACATACAATAACATGGATGAATCTTGAAATCATTATGCTAAGTGAAATAAGCCAGATAGAAAAGGGCAAATATTGCATGGTCTCCTTAATATGAACTAAAAGTGAAAAATAAATGCATGGAGTTAAAACCTAGAGTATAGGTTAATTAGGAGATAAAAGGAGGGCTCTGAAGGTGTACTGATGCTTAGTGTATGTAGCAGTTTTAAGTAACTTGAATGTAAATGTGTGGAAATGGATAGATTTGATGGTAACACATTAGAGTGAGTAGTAGCTGATTTTTAAATGGGATTGTGGCTGAAAAGAGTAGTCTAGGGATGTAAATGTCAATTGAAAGAAAGCTAGAGATTAATCTAGGGACTGAATAACACAGTGAACCCAGAGGTGGATGAGAATTGTGGTTGATACAGATGCAAGAATGTCCTTATGTAGATGAGTATGGGAAAAATACAATTAATGTAACCTATGGACTATAGTTAACCGCAAAACTGTAATATTCTTGCATCAAAGCCAAAGATGTATTATATTTGCAATAGGGGGTATGGAAAAATATGCCAAATGTACACTATGAACCATAGTTAGTGGTAACAGTGTGATGACAGTATTTCATAATCTTTAAAAAAAAAAAAAAGAAATAACATGGAAAATTTAAAATATGTCTATTTTGAATTGAATGGTAGAAAACGACAGCAGTGGAATAGAAATAAAGCACTGAGAGAAATTTAAAATTGTAGTGCTTATAATAGAAAAGCAAAAAGGTACAAAGACCAATGACCTACATTTCCATTTTAAAAATAGAGAAAAATAACAGAAGCAAATGTGTTAGAGTAAATTAGTCAAATTGATCAACTCTCACCTAATTTTATCAATGATGAGAGAGAATTAAAGATACTAAATCAGGAATTAATTAAGGGTTATTACTGCCAGACTATTGGTGCTTGACAAACATTCTGAAAAAAAAAATGATGATATTGAGTTTCCAGTCAATGAAGAAGATAATGTAAGATTCTCAAGCATTTATTGCACTGCAGAATATTTGAACAAATACTGGCAATGCCAATTGCTTAGTGACTCAGAAAACAGATAAACATATGCATTTACTGGGCAAGCTCCAAATCAAGAAAACACATCTTAAAAAGTGGTAGAAAGAGCTTCTGCAGCCCTAAATAACCCAGTCCTTCACCCTCCCCATTGTCATTCAGAGCTGGCCTACAGTTTCCTTGTTGATCCTTAGCTCTATACTTTTTCTTTAATAAATAAATTATATTGGTTCATATTAATAAAACACACAATTTTTCAAAGTGTTCAATCAATGGTATTTGGGATAATCACATAGCTGTACATGCATCACTCAAATAATTATTAGAGCCTTTTCCTTACTTCAAGAGTAATAATAATAAACAAAAAGACAGACAAACAAGAAAATTATTCGCCTCTTAATGTCTCTAAGCTTCCCCTGTTGTACATAGCTGCTTTTTCTGGCTATTCTTTCACATTTATTTATATATTTATTAAGCAGTTGTATTGATATATATTCACATAATATATGATCTATCCAAAGTGTTTAATAAATAGCCTTCATTATAATCACAATGTTGTATACTCATCAAACAAAATTTTTTACTACAATTTCATTATTCCAAAAAGAAAAACTCTACACACCTTAGCAGTCACCTCTCAATCCCTCTATCCTTCCCCAGCCCCAAATAACCACTAATCTAATTTCATCTTTATAAATTGATTTTATATTTACATTTTATATAAATGGAATCATATAATATGTAGTACTTTGTGTCTGGTTTCTTTCACTTAGTGAAATGTGTGTGTGTGTTTTGTTTTTTTGTTTTTGGTCTGATGTTAACATCTTGTAAGTATTAACATACATTTGTTCAGTTTCAAAGAAAATGGTCTTATATATGCAATTTTATCCATATTCATATTTCATATGAAGTTTTATTATGCTATAGAGTCCCATGATACATTTTTAGTTTTCCTTTGAGTAATATACATGGCCTTAGAATTTCTCTTTAAACCACTGTCATACCCACATAACAATACTGCCAATTAAAAATATTATTTTGTGCTTCCACCTTTTCTATTCATTTCCAAAGATTAACATAAATGATTTTTATCAATTCTGCACAAGTTTACCCTCAGCTTTCCATTCTCTAACCTCATTATACTTTCCTGTGACCCATATTCAAGTTATTAGCTCCATGATATTACACAATATATTTAGCTCATAATAGCAAAATCATACAGTATTTATCCTTTTATGGCTGGCCTGTTTCACTCAACATAATGTGCTCCAGGTTCATCCATGTTGTCATATGTTTCACAACTTCATTTCTTTCTTATAGCTCCATAGGTTTCCATTGTGTGTATATACCACAATTTGTTTTCCATTCACTGGTTGGTGGACACCAGGGTTGCTTCCATAATGAATAACATTGTTTGAACATCATTGTGCTGACATCTGTTCCTGTCACTGCTCTCAGTTCTTCTGGGCATATACCTAGTAGTGGTATTGTGGGGTCATGTGGAAAATCTATATTTGGCTTCTTTAAAAACTACTAACCTGTCCTCCAAGGTGGCTGTATTATTCTATATTTGCACCAACAGGGAATAAGTGTCCCTAACACTCCACATTCTCTCCAATACTTGTAGTTCTTTGTCATTTTAATAGTGGCCATTCTAATAGATGTAAAATGATATTTCATTTTAGCTTTTATTTGCATTTTTCTAATTGTTAGTGATGTTGAATATTTTCATGCATTTTCTTTTTGCCACTGTTTTGTCTTCCCTGAACAAAATCTATTCACATATTTGCTTATTTTTTAATCGGATCATTTGTCTTTTTATTGTTGAGTTGCAGTATCTGTTTATATCATGGATATTAAACCCATATGATTGCCAAATATTTTCTTTTATTGACTCAGTTGCCTTTTTACATTTGTGACCAAGTCCTTTGAGGTGCAAAATTGTTGAATTTTGAAGGGGTCCCATTTGTCTATTTTTTTTTTTCTTTTTTTTGCTCATATTGTGTGTGTTAGGCCAAAGAAACCAACACTTCCCACAAGGTATATAAGATGTTTCCCTATACTTTCTTCTAGTAGTTCTATGGTCCTGGATTTTACATTTAGATCTTTAAACTATTTTGAGTTCACTGTTATATACAGAGTGAGATAGGGATCCTCTTTCATTCTTTTGGTTATGTCAACAAGTGGTGCTGTGAGAAATGAATAGTTTAGCCCTATTCTGTTGGAAGGAGAGTAACATTTACATCCTTACATGCATTCTTAGTTGCATGTATGTCAGTGAAATTCCATGGTTTGGCAGTTGTAATGATTGAGGCAGGACACTCACCTCTGGCTCAGTCTTCCAGAACTTGCCCAGGAGGCAGAAACAGCTTGGGCATAGGTAAGTCAGTGTAATATGGGAACAGGGAAACTATGAACAAGGGAATTCCAATAGCTAAGCATTATGCCAAATATAAAATACAGGCTCAGAAAAAGCTGAGAAGAGCCCGTGTTTTTGTTTCAGACTGGTCTTCTTGTTAAGTGGGCTAGTCACTGTAAGAAAGCATAAACCAACAGAGAGAACATTTTCAGAGACTGAATGGCTTTATTTTTTTGCTTTTTTTGCTTTTTTGGTTAACGTCTGCATTTCAACTAAATAGCTATCATATTACTAACTGGATGCAAATTAAGGAACAGAAATTTCAGGGAATAAATCAAAGTGGTAACACATTAAAATATTAAAATACGTGTGTGAATTGGGGAAGATGTTAGACTAGGCAGGCAAGGCTCAGCTCTCTCACAAAAACAATGGAGGAAGGGCCAACAGCTGTCCAAGGGACCTTCTTGGGGATCAACAGACCAAGACAGTGCTCCACAACTCCCAGATGGGTGAGGGACAGAGAAACTAAGAACCCAAAACAATGAACCATGACTTACCAAATACACTAGCCACTGGGAAGGGCTCCCCTACCCCATCCCCATGATATTAAGCTGGGGTAAAACCCTTGGCTCACTTCAGCTGACAGAGAGGGGAACAGACATCTTCCTCCCTGTCACCTGTTACAAGGTAAAACAGAGGGGGATTTGGGGGGCTATTCATCAGTGAATTCAGCCAGTGGACTCTGATTTGAATCTCAGCTCCAGAGAGAACAAAATAAAGGAAAACCAAGAGATATCTTTTACCTCTATGGAAATGTGCACCAGAGTGTACTATCTGCTGGATGGTCTCGAAATTGTATGGACAAAACTGCTTTTAGGTCTCTGTTTTACTAACTTCTGGGAGAAAAATCTGTGCCCCAATAGTGAGTCCATGGCATGATGATGATAACTTAAAATGAACAATTTTAAAGACATGATAAATTGATACAAATATCAAAGAACAGTTGTGAAAAAAAATAAAAATAGGCAAAAAACTGGCCATCAGAGTAAATTCACCAACATATTCAGATGTTTAGACATCAGCAAAAAATCACAAGCCATATTAAAAAAACAGGAAGAGATTTCCCAGCCAAAGGAATAAACCAAATATCCTGAAGGGATACATATTTAAGACAATAAATCAATGATAATCACACAAATCTCCTAAATCCATTTAAATAATTGAAAGAATATATAATTAAAGAGGTAAAGGATATTAAGAATAACTGGGTGAGCATAAAGAACAAGTTGAAAGACTGCAAAGAAAGGTAACAGACCATATGGGAATGGAAGACATGATGGATCAGATTACTACAATAGAGGAACATAAAAGCTTATTTGGATTGCTCAGAGACAGAATTAGTGATTTTGAAGATTGAATATCTGAACTGGAAAAGGCAGGAAAACAGAAAATGTATTTAAAAAATGGAATAGGGTCTCAGGGATTTCAATGACAATGTGAAACACAAAAACTTACACATTATTGGTGTCCCAGAAGGAAAATAGAATGGAAAATGTGCAGAGAGAATATTTGATGAAATAATGACCAAATACTTCCCAATTCTTATGGAAGACATATATATCAATATCCAAGAAGGAAAATCCACCCCAAACAGAATAAATTTGAAATGACCTAACTGAGACACCTACTATTCAGAATGACAACTATCAGAGATAAAGAACGAATTCTCAAAGCAGAAAGAGAAAAGCAAAGCATCACATACAAGTGATCCTTACTAAGATTAAGTGCCAATCTTTCATCAGAAGCCATGGAGAACAAATGAAAGTGGCATGATGCACTTAAAGTATTGAATGAGAAAAACTACCATTCAAAAATGAAGGTGACTTCAGTTTTCACAAACAAAACTGATGAAATATGTTACCAAAAGACCAGAATTACTAAAAATACTAAAGGGAATGCTGCAGCCTGAAAGGAAAAAACATGGGTGAGACACTTGGAAAAAAAAGTGTAGAAATGAAGATTATTAGAAAGGGTAAATTAAAAGGTAAAAAAAGGACAATAATACATTATGACAAAAGAAAGACAAAGTCAAATAGGATGAAGTAAGTAATTCATTACAGTAATAACATTGAATGTTAATAGCTTGAACTCCCCAATCAAAAGGCATAGACTGATAGAATGGATTTTGAAAAATGATCAATTTATATGTTGTCCAGGAAAGCTCACCTCAGATTTCAGGACACAAACAGGTTAAAAGTGAAAGGCTGGTAAAATAGTAACCATAAAAGAGCTGGAGTAGAGGTACTAGTACTGGGAAAAATACATTTTAAATCAAAACTCTTTTAAAATGAAGAAAGTAATTATATACTAATAAAAAGGGCAATTCAGCAAGAAGAAATAACTATACTAAATATTCATGCACCTAATTTCAGTGCAGCAAGACACAGGAGGCACATGCTTGCAAAACTGAAAGGAGAAATAGATGTCTCTACAATAATATTTGGAGACTTCAATACACTACTCTCAATATTGGATAGAACATCTGTACAGAGGATTAATAAAGGATTAATAAAGGATTAATAAAGAATAATATGATGCATGAACTAGACCTAAGGGACATCTAGAAAGCATTGCACCACAAAACAGCAGGATATGCATTCTTTTCACGTGCTCATGAATCCTTCTCCAAGATAGATCATAGGTTGGGTCACAAGAAAAGTCTCAATCAATTTTAAAAAGTTGAAATTATACAAAACACTTTCTCTGATCATAACAGAATGAAGCTAGAAATCAATGGATGGAAACAGGGAAACTCATAAATATATAGAGATTAAACAACACACTCAAATAATCAGTGGGTCAAATAAGAAATTGCAAGAGAATTCAGCAAGCATCTTGAAACAAGGGAAAATGAGAACAAAACATATAAAAAACTATGGGACACCACAAAGACAGTGCTGAGAGGAAATTTATAGCCCTTAATGCTCACATTAAAAAAGAAGAAACAGCTAAAATTGAAGCTCTAACTGCACACCTGAAGGAACATGACAAAGAACAGCAAACTAATTCCAAACCTAGCCAAAGGAAAGAGATAGTAAAGATCAGTGCAGAAATTAATGAAATTGAGGACAAACACAAAAATAATAAAGACAATCAAAAAAACCAGAAATTGTTTTTTCAGAAGATCAACAAAATGAGAAACCATTATTTAGACTGACAAAGAAAAAGAAATAAGACACAAATAAAATAAAAAAGAGAGGGGGGATATTATCACCAACCATGCAGAAATAAGAGAGAACATAAGTGGATACTGTGTACTATTGCATGTCAAAGAAACCTAGAATATGTAGATGAGGTGGTCAAATTCCTAGAAATATACAAATCACCTACCCTATCATAGAAGAAATAGAAGACCTCAACAAATCAATCACAAGTGAAGAGATTGGAGCAGTCATCAAAAAACTACCAAAGATGAAATCTCAAGAACAGATGGCTTCACAGGTGAATTCCGCCAATCATTCGAAGATTACCTAATACCAATCTTGCTCAAGCTCATTCAAAAATTTGAACAGGAAAGAATCCTACCAAACTCAGCCTATGAAGCCAACATCCTATTAATATCAAACCATGGTAATATAATATAAAAAAAGAAAATTACAGACCAATATCTCTAATGAATACAGATGCAAAAATCCTCAACAAAATATTTGCAACCTGAATCCAAAAGCACCTAAAAGAATTATGCTTCATGATCAAATGGGTTTTATCCCAGATATGCAAGATTGATTCAGCACAAGAAAATCAATTAATGCAATAAACCACATTGGTAAATTGAAGAAAAATCATGGGGTCCTTTCTATTGATGCATAAAATGCATTTGACAAAATAAAGCACCTCTTCTTGATAAAAACAAACTTAAAGATAGGAATAGAAGGAAGCTTTCTTGATATGGTGAAGTGCATATATGAAAAGCCTATAGTTAGCATTGTACTCAACGGTGAAAGCCTAAAGGCTTTTCTGCTGCGATCAGGAACAAGACAAGGATGCCCACTGTCACCATTTTAATTCAATATTATGTTAGAAGTTCTAGATAAAGAAATGAAAAGCAGCCAAGTAGGAAAGGAAGAAGTAAAACTTTCACTATTCACTGATGATATGATCCTATATCTAGAAAATCCTGAAATATTCACAACAAAGCTACTAGAGTTAATAAGGCGATTTCAGCAATGTGACGTGATACAAGATAAATATGTAAAAATCTATAACATTTCTATGCACCATTGATGTGCAATTTTAGGAGTGTCAGAAAAAAATCCATTTATAATAGCAACTAAAACAATAAAATATTTAGGAATAAACTTAACCAAGGACACAAAGTATCTTTACTCAGAATACTACAAAGCATTGCTAAAAGAAACAGAAGAAGACTTAAATAAATGGAAGGACATTCCGTGTTCATGGATTAGAAGACTAAATATCATTAAGATGTCAATTCTACACAAACTGATTTACAGATTCAACACAATTCCAATAAAAATCCCAGAAACCTTCTTTGCAGAAATCAAAAAGTTAAAAAAGAAATTTATTTGAAAGTTTAAGGGGCTCTGAATAGCCAAAAAATATCCTAATAAACAATTAATTGTGCAAGAATAGCCAGAAATAGCAATTATATACTAAAGGGGATACATAGAGAAATTGAGAGGTGAGGAATTTCCTTATATGATTGTCTATTTTTGTTTATTAATATTGTTGTTGTTGTTGAAATAAAGAAAATGCTCTAATAATGGCTGAAGTGATGAATGCATAACTATGTGATTATACCAAATACCATTGATTGTACACTTTGGATGAACTGCATGCTTTATTAATATGTATCAATAAAGTTGATTAAAAATGCATAGTGTGTGACAAAAGAGTGTAATACAAAATACAAAATCAAACAAACATACAGAAAGAATATGCTGGCCCATCCAAAGAAAGAAAATATGTCACCACAAACTATTAACAAGACTACGGACCCCTGGAAAAAAAAAAAACTTTAAAAATATGATCTTCAAAATGCTTAAAAACATACTTCAAGAATTGAAGATTTTCAGGAAATAATAAATGAAGATAATGATAATTTTAATAAACAGATGGAAATTTTAAAAATGAGTTGAAATCCACCACTGAAATAAAAAATCCAAAAAGTGTTGCAAAAGAACAAAACTGGCAGAAAAATTACTCAGTGAAGTGGAAGATAAGAAAATTGAAATGACTGAGATTGAGAAATAGAAAAAAAAAATTACAGAAACTGGACTGAGCCTAAGATTTCTAGGGGACACAGTCCAGCATACCAATATAGGCATTATAGGAGATGCAGAAGGAGAACAAACAGAGAATGGGTCAGAAAAATTATTCAAAAAAACAATGAAAGGAAAATTCTTAATTGTACCAAAAGACATAAATATGCCCACTCAAGAATTCTAACAATCCCCACATAGATTAATATCATAGAAGAATATGCCCAGACACATTGTGGTCAAATTGTCAAATTCCAAGGAGAGGGAGATTGTTTTAAATGCTGCAAGAGAAGAGAATGGCGTTACGCACAATTGTTTCCCAATAAGTTTAAGTGCCAATTTTCCAACAGAATTCATGGTAAAAAGAAGGCAGTTGGATGTAATACTAAAAGTGATTAAAGGAAATAACTGACCACTAAGAATATTATATCTAACAAGACAGTTTTTCAAAAATCACAGAGAGATTAAGAAATTTCTGAGAATTAAAAAAAATATCTAAAGTAGTTCATCATCACTACAAATGCCATAATTTCAAAAATAAAGGGAGTTCTTCATACTAAAGGGAAATGAGACTTGTCAGTGGATTGAATTAGTATGAAATATTAATATCTGCAGTAAACATACATATTTGGATAATTTAAGGCATCAGTAATATTGTATTGGACTTCCAGGGAAGGTTGAGGAATATGGATCTATATGACCCAGTCTTTTCACCCAAACAGCTATTAAGCAGGCAGGAACATTGTTTAACAACTGTTCTGAGGCTCTGAGTGCCAGAACACTTTACAGCATCCAGGGAAGAGTAGGAAGAAGAGACTGATAAATTACAGTAAAGAACAATGCATTTTTCTTTCCATGTGGTGGTTGTTTTGCCCCTCACACATTCACATATGTGACCTCAGGATCCAGTCCTTAGCTCACTGGTGACAAAAAAAAAAAAATTATCTTCCTCAAGAAAGGGATGTGCACAGCCATTCAGTGATCATGGCTTATGATTAGCGCATTTGGATCACTCAGCCCAGGCTCTGAGTTATTTTTGCAACTCATAGCATACAAAGGCAGAGGAAGCCATTGTTTCAACTTTCCCCTGGATAGGGTCAGAGACATTGGATATTTAAAGGCTTAACACTTCCCCAAGACCTTAGGCACAGTTTACTGAAGGATGACATATGCTAGGCAGGCCAGGAAAGCTAAGCTTTGGGGAGCCCTC
Organism: Tolypeutes matacus; assembly: GCA_026826555.1. Taxonomy (NCBI): domain Eukaryota; kingdom Metazoa; phylum Chordata; class Mammalia; order Cingulata; family Chlamyphoridae; genus Tolypeutes; species Tolypeutes matacus. The sequence continues at coordinate 102,945 of JAKSZT010054369.1, forward strand.
AAAAAAGCTTCTGGTGTCCTTCCTGATCCCCTCCTGAGGACCTTTTGGATCTGGTCTGTACCAATTTCATTGGTCCCTGCCTTGTTTTGTCTAGGAAATACTGACTTAGGAAAGTTCACTCTTGGATGTCTCTTCCACCAAACAAAAGCACCTAGAAAAAAATGAAATGAGGGTAAAAAATTTTGAAAGCAAAAGATAAACATAAAGAACAGATCAAGAATCCCAGTAAAGCAATAGAGGAAAGGAAACTTTGTCCTGGAAGGGAAAAATTTGCAGAAAATGTCAATCTTAAAAATTGTTTCTCATATCCAGGGCAAGAATCAGATGAGGAAGTAAATCTGACCAGTTAAATTGGACTATTCTAAAGTCTAGAGCAAGGAAGAGTAAGTGTCATGTAAGAGCCTTTACACAAAGCCAATATAAAATAAAGCCCTAGGGAAGAGAGATAATCTCACCCTGAATGTACAGACATAAAGATAATCAGAAGCCTAATAATCAGCAACAAAAATTACAAGCCATACTAAGAAACAGAAAGATATAGCCAATAGAAAAACTTGTGTCCTAAACATGAGCTTGAAAGGATCCCAATGCTTATAGACCTGTCTAAGAGCATTTCTGATTTTCATAAATGTGGTTTATTTTGGTTTTATAAAATGAAATAGGTCATATTTGTAAGATCAAATATTTTTAGATGAACACTAATTGATGTTAAAAAATCATGCATGTGTAAAATCCACTGAAATTAATAGGTAATGTATTTAAATACAGTAAAATGTGAAGTTTATTAATATGGTTTCTGTGACAGTTGGGCAGTTTGATGTAACTATGAATTCCAAAAATATAATTGGATCATGCTTGTAAACTGATATGTTAATCTGGACATGATTGAGTTATGGTTGGGGCATTGACTGGGCCACATCAGTAGGGTGTTGAGCCCCACCCCTTGGTGGGTGGGGAATCAAATATAAAAGACAAGGCAACAAAACTATTTGTTGGAATAATCAATCAAGTGATAAAATCAACATGTGAGCAAATCACCAGGAACAAGGATGCAGGGGAGGAAAACACACTTGTATTTGCAAAAGCAGGGGCTGTATTTTTTTAAGGGTGTATTTTTACGTTTACTGAAAAGGAGCAAGAACCAGACCAGTTGTCTCAACTCCTGAATTTATTCCCTGAAGAGAAAGACATGGGCTTCTGCTGAGAGAAAAGGGATAATTCTGCAGGCCTTTGGAGGGCATGTGAGGGCTGGGGGTGAGGTAGGGAATGGGAAGTTAATGCTTAATTGGTCCTGTGTTTCTGTATGGGGTGATGGAAAAGTTTTGGTAATGGATGGTGGTGAAGATAGCACAACACTGTGAATGTAATTAACACTGCTGAATTTTATATTAGAATGTGGTTAACAGGGGAAGTTTTAGGGTGTCTATATGTTACTAAAATAAAATTTTTAAAAGCCACAGGGCTATACAACACAAAAGGTGATCCCTAATGTAAACTATGGATGATAGTTAATAATGCAGTTATAATGATATTGTTTCATCAATTGTAACAAAGTAATCACATTAATGCAAAGTGTTAATAACAGGAAAAACTGTGTGTGTGTGTGAAAAGAGTATATGGGAATTCTATATTTTCTGCATGATTTTTCTGTAAATACCTTCTCTAATTAAAAAAAAAAAAAAAAAGATAAAGTATTTAAAGGGCTGAAAAAAAAAAAAAAAAGACAAGGCAAAGAACAGAGTAGAAGCAGTTTTTGAGAAGCAGTTTTGATGTTGGAGTTTTGATTTTGGAAGGAAGGCTCCAGGAGAAGAGAATTGAGCCATTCACCTGATAGTCTACAGCTGACCTTGTGGAGGAACCAGAGGAGCTAAGCCCGGAGAGAAACACAGCCCCGGGAAGAGAGGAACCCAAGAAGCCTGAGCCCTGGCAAACGTCGGCAGCTGTCTTGCTCCAACATGTGGCAGTGGGCTTTGGTGAGAGAAGAAACTAATGCTTTATGGCCTGGTATCTGTGGACTTCTACCCCAAATAAATACCCTTTATAAAGACCAACCCATTTTTAGTATTTCACATTAGCACCCTTTGGCTGACTAACACAGTTTCAGCCTCCAAATTCAAACTACTCTTTAGAAAATCATCACTTGTGGATATTTGTATAGAATATTATTATTAAAGAAGAATATATGTGATTACCTTAAAGTACTAATCATATACTCCTCCTTCTCACTAACAATATATATCTGTTTAAGACCATATTTTCTTCATACTTTTCAAGTAAACTAACATATTGTATTGGAATGAATGAAAATACAGGTAGAAGAATTAATACCTCTCCCAGTAAGCCAGGATAAAAGAGACTTTCAAAATGATTAAGCCATTTCTCACTTCTCATTATTTTATTATAGTTTCGGGAAATAAATTTTTAAAATATGTTAGGAAAGGATACTTGACAGTGGATTGAATCATTGTGAAAAATTAAGATCTTACATTAAAATATACAGAATTATTATTTTTAATAATTATATAAGTATCTAAACATGTACAATTTTAATTCTTAATTCTACTTTTCCTTGGATATAAGGCACAAATTTATGAGTTATTAAGGATTTTCAATAGTTCTTTAGAATATAAAGGGACCCAGGAATCAAAAAACATGAGAACATATGGTTTAAGTAAATTCTATTAAATTGTGTTCTGCAATATTTCAAAGTATCTCAGGTAATACATTTTTGCATGCATTTTCCCTAATATTACCCTCTTTTTATTTCCATGAAAATAATGGTATGGTTCTCTTAAATGCCCAGACATCATGTTACTTCTTACTCCTCTCCAGATAGCAAATCTGTCCAGTTTTCTATTACTTGATCCACTTTGAATTCCTCTTGACATGAGGGAATGTTGTATGAAGCTGAGCAAGCCTTCAGAGTTTTCTTTTTTCCTAAAATACACGTACAAAGCCTGAGAATATGGAGTGATTATGGAAGTAGGTAAAGATCTGCTGAGGGTTTGTGAAAGCCTTACTGAGAGTTTCCAGCTCTGGTAAACCCAATAATGTCCTATAACAAGTTAAGGGTGCTTTCATTGATTAAACTTCTTTAATCATCAAATTTTCCCTGCCAACATTCATAATTGTGTTCATTTCTTGTAGGGATATGTGGAGACTTCTATTTTTCAGCCTTCATTTCCAAGACATTCCTTAAAGCTCCTTTGCCTCTCACATATTCTCACACTCTCCTGATTCACAACTATTAAAATTCATTTTCAGAATAAAGGCAAACGGGCAACTTTCCTCTGACTTGCCTGTGGAGGTAACTCACAATTTGAGGGTTCCTAACATTACTTTCAAAGCCCATGTGAGAGGATATTTTCAAAGCACTTTTGGTAAAGGTTTCCTTTGGTGTCACAACCTCTTATATTTGCTTTCATTGCAAAATCCATTCTAAATTATGATGTTTTCTTTAATTTAATACCTACTGTATAATTTTCACTTGTTTATGGTAGTGTTTATGATTTTAAATAGTATATGATTTTCCCCTTCCCTTACAATGTTAATCCAAATGCACAAAATTCAGATTTATTGGAGTTCCATGATTTATTAACACATTGAAATATAAATAATTGTATTTATACTCTGACATAAAATTGAAAAGATATAGAACCACCAATTATTAGGAACCTTTCTTGAATACTACTCTTTTATTAACAAAAAATGTTCTTTTTAAAATTGATTCCTAATTAACACTATTACAACTTGATCTGATCTCAAGAGCATAGCCAAATGAGCCTTACCAATCAGGAGTTGAATGAAAACTGGACTCTCTACAGGGTAAAATCACTAATTCCCCAGGGCTCCTGAGATTTATGAACCATATGCTTAAAGAATAACCATGCTTATAAATAATCTAGAAGCATAATTGTTCCTAGGATCACAGATAAATATGAGTTTCCCAGAAGTATCTCCTTGAATTTATTCAGAGAAGAAAAATGAAGAATGACAAATTTGGTAAAGTCATTATATCTGTGCAAAAAGTAATATTCATGTTAGAGAAGAGGAAAATGTTTCCTCATTTCTCAGGTATCTTTGTATGCTTAAATTAATGTGTTTCTTTAAAATGAGTAATGAAAACTTCACTGATATAGCATGATATGTTTCAAGATCATGAGCATATTTAATGATTTTTGCTCCATATTATAAATTGATGGAGTTTGAAAATTTCTAATTCTGATTTCATTATTGGTGATTAGTTTTAAAAATAGTACCAGATAATATATATGTGATACATAAATTATATTCCAAACAGCGAAAATATACTGATGCAGAAATTACCAAAATATTGAATTAGCACAATCACTATGCTTTAAATATTAATTGAAATATATATTAAATGATAGCTAAGAAATTCAGAGGCAACAGTGAGTTAAAATATCATTTCCTGGAAATCAATCCTTGTTATCCAAAATAGTCCTATGTATATCAAGGAATAGGTAGAGATATCCAGGAGGGGGGTGTTTCTTTATGAACAACTTCTTATACTTATTTGTAGTATATTAGCAACTAGATATGATTTACATAGATTTTTTAAAATTAAATTTCCAGCAGAATTTGTTAAAAAATATCTTACTATTAATTATTAAACATATTATTACTTATATTAATAATATATTATTGAAATTGCATGATATTATACCATTATTATTAATTAATTAAGGATTATTAATCTATTGTTATCATATTTGTTTTCTCATAAAGCTTTAATAAATTGTTATATTACATTTTTTTAAAGCAGTTTATTTTTTCTGTCTGTATAACATTTTGAAATATTATTATTTTTACATTAGAAACATTACAGGATTACAGATAATTCATGGAAAAATACAATGTTCACATATACTCTGCTATTGTTGATACTTTGTATTTGTGTGGTACTTTTCCTTTTAAATAAACATGGTTCACCAGTCCCTTCTATTCAAACCTACATGTGATGCTGCAGTTTCTTAGGTATACTTCCAGAGACTGGAGCCTCCCGCCTACCTATGTGCCAGGTGTGCATGAAATTTAGGTGGAGCTGCAACTCCTACCCTACAGCTCAATGGACTCATCCAAGTCACCTGGTGAGGAGACAACGATGGGAAATGGCCATCCCAGGGAATGGAGAGGGCCTGCATCTGCAGGCAGGATCATCCCACCCACCATATCCATGGGATATAAGCCCTCTCTCACTTGGAGTTGGAGTGGACATCACCACCCCAGTCGCCTCTGGATTGGGGGAAGAACTATGGACTAGAGTGGACTTGATGGTATTCTCTTGCTCACATATGGTGATTCTTGCAATGCAAGAAATTATAACAATGAGGTGGAGCCAGTGGCCACTTGACAGTTTTTTGGGTAGGGAGGGGATGAGCAGTTGAAATACAGGGGCTTCTTTGGGAGTTGGAGGTTGTCCTGAGTACTGTTGTGGCAATGGATGTAGGCCATTTTAAATCAGCACACACCACTCAGAACTGAGTGGGAGAGAGTGTGGTCTACAGTGTGAACTGTGGTCTATGGTTGGTGGCAAGGCTCCAGGATGTGTAAGTTCATTGAGGTTGGTGGGCCACACTGTGGGAGATGTTTGTGTGGGATGTGGTGGGAGGTGTGGGAGGTGGGCAACATGGGAATCCCAGTGGGTTCCATGTAATATTTTAGGTAATCTAAGCACCTCTTAAAA